>CANJKZ010000030.1:5090000-5690000 GCA_947471745.1 Closterium sp. Naga37s-1
AGGCGGCTCTCCGAGGTCAGTCAGCAGGTAGGTGAGCCAGCGAAGCTCCTGTGCAGCCATGGCCCCGGCGTAGATCTCAGCCTCACAACTGGAGCCGAGAACAGAAGACGAGCGGGTAGCCCGCCACGAAACAGAGCCGGAACCAAGGCTGAAGGTGTAACCCTGTGACGACCGCTGCGTAGCCTGGTCGTCAGCCCAAGAAGCGTCTGCGTGCCCAGTGAGGACCACTGGACTCTGCCCTCCAAGCACAAGCCCCATGCCCGACGTACTGCACAAGTAGCGCAACACCCTCTTCGCTGCAGCCATGTGCTCCGGTCTGTGTCTCCCAGGAGCAACATAGCGTGCAAGAATGCTAAGAGGGTATGCAAGGTCAGGTCGTGTGCAGGTCATCAGGTACATGAGGCAGCCAACAAGCTCTGGGTACGGGCCACTCGACTCTACGGACTCATCCGAAGGCAGAGCTGAGAGCGAGTGGCGAGTAGGCAGAGGAGTGGCCTGAGGCGAGGAGTACGTGAAGCCGAAGCGCTGAAGGACCTGCTGCACCATGTGTGACTGAGTCAGGGTAATGGTGCGGCGTGCTCTGTCACGGGTGATCTGCAAGCCAAGGTAGCTGCGCAGTTCACCCAGGTCTGTGCACGTGTGTCTCTTCTGCAGCTCGGACTTCACGTGGGCGAGTCCAGCAGTGTCAGCTGTGGCGAAGACCAAGTCGTCGACGTACACGAGGATGTAGAACGGCGGCAAAGAAGTGTCGGTGCGCAGAAACAGCGACGGGTCGGCAGTAGAGGGAGCAAACCCAAGAGCCGCAAGTGTAGTCCTCAGTGTGTCGTGCCACTCATGCGGTGCCTGGCGGAGACCGTAGACTGGCCGCCGGAGGCTCCACTGGGTGCCAGGAGGAAAAGACCCAGTGAAGCCAGGTGGGCGACGCAGCCAGATCTCCTCGTGCAGGCTGCCCTGCAAGAAAGCAGTGCTGAAGTCAAGAGAGTGCAGCTCGTAGTCGCGGTGAGCAGCTATGTGCAGCAGTACCCGAAGAGTGGTCATCTTCGGGGTGGGAGAGAAGGTCTGAAAGTAGTCAACTCCCTGCCGCTGACTGAAGCCACGAGCCACGTAACGCGCCTTGAAGACAGGCGGAGAACCCGGCGGCCGCTTCACCCTGAAAATCCACATGCCACTGACAATGTTCGCCCCAGGCGGGGGAACCTCGTCAACGTAGGTGCCTGTGGACTTCCAGGAAGCCATCTCTGCGTCCATAGCTGCCTGCCACTGAGAGGAGTAGGGACCCTCTATCGCCTCCGCGTAAGAGCGCGGAGTCGGGATGTCAAGTGCATCCAGGTCTCCCTCAGGGGTAAGCAGTACGGACACGAGATGAGGTGAAGCAGCAGCCAAACACTGGAACTCCTCCTGCCTGTCCTCAAGGACGTCCGTGCCAAGGGCACACTCACCCCCGACGGACGGAGGACAGACAGACTCAGACTCAGCAACAAGACTAGCAGCGTAGTCTAGACGACAGCGAGCAGCAAAGTCGACGAGCTCAGTAACTAGGGCAGACGCAGCAGTGGACTCAAAGGAAGGGTCAGTGACAACAGTAGCAAGGAGACGCGTGACAGTAGGACTGGCAGCACGAAGAGAGTCCGACTCCGGGTCAGGAAGAGCAGGAAGAGAGGACTCAGGAGGAGAAGGCAAAGGGGCACGCAGAGGAGCAGTGGACGGACGCAGAGACATCCGGTGCGTGCCAGGGACAGGAGGAGGACGCTGACGCGAACCACGACCACTAGTGCGAGCAGCACGGACAGGCGACGCAGGGCGAGACGCAGGCTCACGACGCTCAGCAAGACCTCCAGTAGGACCAGTGTAGGGAGAAGGAGCGGGCAGTGGGGAGGCCGGCTGTAACTGTAACTGTGACGGGACAGGCTGTGGACACTCTAAGGGAGGAGGAGGAGGACCAGTAGAAGGCGGGAGACCAAGAACCTGCTGAAGGAGTGGAACGAAGTACGGCCGAGGCCGCGCGGCGACTCCAGACACAGCAGGGACAGCACCAGTACCCCCAGCGGCAGCACCAGCGCCAGCAGCACCTCCAGCTCCAGTACCTCCAGCAGCACCAGTAGCACCCCCAGCAGGACCGCCTCCAGGACCGACAGCAGTAGCCTCAGCGCCAACACCCTCAGCAGCTCCAGCCCCAGTCGTACCCGCAGGCCCAGCAGCTCCAGTACTCCCAGTACGAGCACCTCCGGGACCCGCGGCACCAGCACCCTCAGCAGCCGAAGAACCTCCAGCTCCAGCAGCACGCCTCCAGTGCCGGGCAAACCACTCGCGCAGCTCCTGTGGAGAGAGTGGCTCCCGCCGAGACGAAGCACCCGGAGAACCTCCAGGCTCAGCACCGCCAGACGCCACACGAGCAGGCCCAGCTCCCTCAGGCTCCGCACCCCCAAGCTCAGCACCTCCAGGCGTGGCACCCCAAGGCTCAGCACCCCCAGGCGTAGCACCCCCAGGCTCAGCACCCCCAGGCTCAGCACCCCCAGTAGTAGCACCCCCAGGCTCAGCACCCCCAGGCTCAGGACCCCCAGTAGTAGCACCCTCAGGCTCAGCACCCCCAGGCGTAGCACCCACACGCTCAGCACCCCCAGAGTCAGCACCCCCAGGCTCAGAACCCTCAGCAGCACCAGAGTCACCAGTAACCTCGACAGGCTCGACTGCGTCTACCTGGGACACACCTGAAGGGGCAGGACCCTGAGGGGGGAGGGGGTCTACCGGGGGGGGACCTGGTACAAGGAAGAGCGGTGGCGGGGGGAGGGACGGAGTGCGGTAGGGGAAGAGGCGGTAGTAGGGGACCGACTCGTCAAACGTGACGTCCTGGGAGGACAGAACACGGCGAGAGGTGGGGTGGTAGAACTGCCACCCTGGCGCGTCAGGGGGGAAGCCAAGGAAGACGCAAGGAGCAGCACGAGGGGACAGCTTGTCCGTAGACAAGTCGCGGACAAACGCCCGAGATCCCCAGACACGGAACGCAGACGCATCGCCAACCTTCCCCATCCACAGCAAGGCTGGGGAGGTCTCCGGCATGGAGACCCTGGGGTGAAGGTTGATCTGATGCGCCGCGTACCGAACCGCAAACGGCCACAGAAAATGGGGGGCAGCCGCATGCATCATGGACGTACGGGCGACGTCCATGACCATGCCAATGCGGCGCTCAGCAATCCCATTTTGCTGTGGAGAGTCCGGAAGCGTGAAGGTCTGGCGGATGCCTCGTGCACGACAGTAGGCTCGCAGAAGGCCAGAGGAGAACTCTCCACCTCTGTCAGAGTGCAGACGCAGAACAGGAAAGTCCGAGCCGAAGCTCTGCCTGAGCTGGAGACGAGCTGCGCGGATCCAGTCGATCAACACCTCAGTGACATCACACTTGCTGCGCAAGGGGAAGACTGTGGTGTAACGCGAGTAGTCGTCAACCACCAGCAGGAAGTAGCGCTCGTGAACCTGTCCACGGACGCGGGCCGGGCCCCACACGTCCATGTGAAGCGTCTGCAGCGGGGCCTCTGTCGGAGGAAACTGGGAGGAGTGAGGGGCAGCCCGCTGCCGCCCCTCGACACAGGGGACGCAGGTAGGGCCAGGCCCCGGAGGAAGGGGAGGGAGGGACCGGGGAAGACCAGAGACAAGGACACGGGAGGCCATGCCTCGGAGACGAAGCAGGGAGGGGTGACCAAGGCGGTGGTGCCAGAGGAGAGTCTCGTGAGACAGGAGGCGACACGAACAGGGGGCAGACTCAGGACCAGACCTGGACGCTGCAGCAAACACCTGACCCGACGCAGCTACCTGACCAGACGCAGTGACTGGAGGAGACGCAGTGGTCAGTGTGTACAGGCTCGACCCCGGCCGACGTGTAAACGTGGCCAGGTGTCGGCCTGTCCGAGCGTCCGTGCAGTGGGTCACCCGCTGACTCGCAGGAGTGAACTGGTGAACCCCCGCATCCTGTAGGTCAGCACCACTCACCAAGTTCGTAGAGAACGAGGGGAGGTAAAGACCAGACAGGGTGCCAGAGGGGGCCGCCGGACACGGGAGGACAGTGGAGAAGTGAGCAAGGACAGGACCCCCAGAGGGGTCTGCCAGGGAGACCGCAACCGGCCGACTGAGCGGCGTAAGCGTGGTGCGGTCTCGAAAGAAGGAGCGGGAAGCACCCGAGTCAAGAGTGAAGGTGTGTAAGGCCTGAGACGACGTGGTACCTAAGAGAGCAGACTCACCAGCACCTGGGGCAGCAGACGCACTAGCACCTAGAGCAGCAGCCTCACCAGCACCTAGAGCAGCAGCCTCAATGCCCGGGTCAGGCGGAACACACAGGTAACAGTCACCCTCATCACTAGTAGGCAATGCATACATGGCAGTGAGGATAGCATCATAGTCAAGAGTATAGATATCTACCTGCAGCCGAAGCAGCTCCACCCAGTCGGGGAGCTCAGCCGCGTCGCCAAACTCCGTACGCCAGGCGTCGCTCAGACGGGCGAAGCAGCGGGACTCTGCGTGACCCAACGTCCCGCAAGGCTGACCAGTCCGAGCACCAGTGCGAATGACGTACGGACAGCGAGCAGTACCCCGTGACCCGTCACGTTGAGCGTACCACTCACGAAGCTGCTGGGGCGAAAGGACTGCTCGCGGACGACGCTGAAGCTGCATCTGGCCACTACAAGCAGCTGCCGAACTACTCACTCCAGGACGACTCCCACTACGGCCACCCCGACAACCCCAACTAGCGTACCACTCACGAAGCTGTTGGGGGGTGAGGGACTCACGCGGGCGACGCTGCCTGTCCTCAAGGACGTCCGTGCCAAGGGCACACTCACCCCCGACGGACGGAGGACAGACAGACTCAGACTCAGCGACAAGACTAGCAGCGTAGTCTAGACGACAGCGAGCAGCAAAGTCGACAAGCTCAGCAACTAATGCAGACGCAGCAGTGGACACGAAGGAAGGGTCAGTGACGACAGTAGCAAGGAGACGCGTGACAGTAGGACTGGCAGCACGAAGGGAGTCCGACTCTGGGTCAGCAAGAGCAGGAAGAGAGGACTCAGGAGGAGAAGGCAAAGGGGCACGCAGCGGAGAAGTGGAAGGACGCAGAGACATCCGGTGCGTGCCGGGGACAGGGGGAGGACGCGGACGCGAACCACGACCACTAGTGCGAGCAGCACGGACAGGCGACGCAGGACGAGACGCAGGCTCACGACGCTCAGCAAGACCTCCAGTAGGACCAGTGTAGGGAGAAGGAGCAGGCAGTGGGGAGGCTGGCTGTAACTGTGACTCAGACTGGACAGGCGGCGGACACTCTAAGAGAGGAGCAGGACGAGTAGAGGGCAGAAGACCAAGAACCTGCTCAAGGAGCGGAACGAAGTACGGCCGCGGCCGTGCAGCACCCCCAGAACCAGCAGGAACAGCGCCCGCACCACGAACGGCAGCACCAGCACCAGTAGCACCCCCAGCTCCAGCAGCGCCAGCAGCTCCAGCTCCAGTAGCACCCCCAGCTCCAGCCGCGCCAGCAGCACCAACACCAGTACCCTCAGAAGCACCAGCACCAGCAGCACCTCCAGCGCCAACACCCCCAGCAGCTCCAGCTCCAGCCGGACCACCAGAAGACGCAGCGGGTCCAGCTCCAGCACCCTCAGTAGCACCGACGCCCGCAGCACCACCAGCTCCAGTACGAGAAGCACCCGCAGGCCCAGCAGCTCCAGTACTCCCAGTACGAGCACCTCCGGGACCCGCGGCACCAGCACCCTCAGCAGCAGCAAAAGCTCCAGCAGCTCGCCTCCAGCGCCGGGCAAACCACTCACGCAGATCCTGTGGAGAGAGTAGCTCCCGCCGGGACGAAGCACCCGAAGAACCTCCAGGCCCAGCACCGCCAAACGCCACACGAGCAGGTCCAGTACCCTCAGACTCCGCACCCCCAGACGCAGCACCCCCAGGCTCAGCACCCCCAGACGCAGCACCCCCAGGCGTAGCACCCCCAGGCTCAGCACCCCCAGAGTCAGCACCCCCAGAGTCAGCACCCCCAGACCCAGCACCCGCAGGCTCAGCACCCCTAGCAGCACCAGAGTCAACAGCTACCTCGACAGGGTCGACTGCGTCTACCTGAGACACACCTGAGGGGGCAGGACCCTGAGGGGGGAGGGGGTCTACCGGAGGGGGACCTGGCGTAAGGAAGAGCGGCGGGGGGGGGGAGGGACGCAGTGCGGTAGGGGAAGAGACGGTAGTAGGGAACCGACTATTCAAACGTGACGTCCTGGGAGGACAGAACACGGCGCAAGGTGGGGTGGTAGAACTGCCAGCCCGGCGCGTCAGGGGGGAAGCCAAGGAAGACGCAGGGAACAGCACGAGGGGACAGCTTGTCCGCAGACAAGTCGCGGACAAACGCCCGAGATCCCCAGACACGGAACGCAGACGCATCGCCAACCTTCCCCGTCCACAGCAAAGCAGGGGAGGTCTCCGGCATGGAGACCCGGGGCTGAAGGTTGATCTGATGCGCCGCGTACCGAACCGCAAACGGCCACAGAAAATGGGGGGCAGTCGCATGGACCATGGACGTACGAGCGACGTCCATGACCATGCCAATGCGGCGCTCAGCAATCCCATTTTGCTGCGGAGAGTCCGGAAGCGTGAAGGTCTGGCGGATGCCTCGTGCACGACAGAAGGCTCGCAGAAGGTCAGAGGAGAACTCTCCGCCTCTGTCAGAGTGCAGACGCAGAACAGGAAAGTCCGAGCCGAAACTCTCTCTGAGCTGGAGACGAGCTGCGCGGATCCAGGCGATCAACACCTCAGTGACCTCACCCTTGCTGCGCAAGGGGAAGACTGCGGTGTAACGCGAGTAGTCGTCAACCACCAGCAGGAAGTAACGCTCGTGACCCTGTCCACGGACGCGGGCTGGGCCCCACACGTCCATGTGAAGCGTCTGCAGCGGAGCCTCTGTCGGAGGAAACTCGGAGGAGTGAGGAGCAGCGCGCTGCCGCCCCTCGACGCAGGGAACGCAGGTGGGGGCAGGCCCCGGAGGAAGGGGAGGGAGGGACCGGGGGAGACCAGAGACAAGGACACGGGAGGCCATGCCTCGAAGACGAGGCAGGGAGGGGTGACCAAGGCGGTGGTGCCAGAGGAGAGTCTGGTGAGACAGGAGACGACACGAGCAGGGGGCAGACTCAGGACCAGACCTGGACGCCGCAGCAAACACCTGACCCGACGCGGCTACCTGAGCAGACTCAGCGACCGGAGGAGACTCAGTAGTCAGTGTGTACAGGCTCGACCCCGGCTGACGGGTAAACGTGGCCAAGTGACGGCCCGTCCGAGCACAGGTACAGTGGGTCACTCGCTGACTCGCAGGAGTGAACTAATGAACCCCTCCATCCTGGAGGTCAGCACCACTCACCAAGTTCGTAGAGAACGAGGGGAGGTAAAGACCCGACAGGGTGCCAGAAGGGGCCGCCGGACACGGTAGAACAGTGGAGAAGTGGGCAAGGACAGGACCCCCAGAGGGGTCTGCCAGGGAGACCGCAACTGGCCGACTAAGCGGCGTGAGTGTGGTGCGGTCTTGAAAGAAGGAGCGGGAAGCACCCGAGTCAAGGGTGAAGGTGTGCGAGGCCTGAGCCGACGTGGTACCTGAGAGAGCAGACTCACCAGCACCTGGGGCAGCAGACTCACTAGCACCTAGAGCAGCAGCCTCACCAGCACCTAGAGCAGCAGTCTCAATGCCCGGGTCAGGCGGAACACACAGGTAACAGTCACCCTCATCACTAGTAGGCAATGCATACATGGCAGTGAGGATAGCATCATAGTCAAGAGTATAGATATCTACCCTCAGCCTAAGCAGCTCCACCCAGTCGGGGAGCTCAGTGCGAGGCTGACCAGTCCGAGCACCAGTGCGAATGACGTACGGACAGCGAGCAGTACCCCGTGACCCGTCACGCTGAGCGTACCACTCACGAAGCTGCTGGGGTGAAAGGACCGCGCACGGACGATGCTGCAGCTGCACCTGGCCACTACAAGCAGCTGCCGAACTACTCACTCAAGGACGACTCCCACTACGGCCACCCCGACAACCCCAAGTAGCGTACCACTCACGAAGCTGCTGGGGCGTGAGGGACTCACGCGGACGTCGCTGGAGCTGCATCTGGCCACCGCCAGGAGCAGCAGGAGCAGTGGTAGCCGCAGTAGTAGCAGTAGTAGCAATAGCAGTAGTCGCAGCGCGGCCACCCCTACAACCCCAACTAGCGTACCACTCACGAAGCTGTTGGGGGGCGAGGGACTCACGCGGACGGCGCTGGAGCTGCATCTGGCCACGCCAGGGGTAGCAGTAGCAGTAGAAAGAGCAGTAGGAGCAAGAGCAGCAGTAACAGCAGTACGGGCAGGGCAGTGCTCACCAGTGGCGAGAAGGGCAGGCGTACGACGGCGGAAATGGCGAGGCCGCGACCACTTTAGGGCGAGGGCTCCGCGGCAGCTGCAGGGGCGGCTGCTCCAGGGGCGGCTGCTGCAGGGGCGGCTGCTGCAGGGGCTGCTGCTCCAGGGGCGGCTGCTCCAGGGGCGGCTGCTGCAGTGGCGGCTGCTCCAGGGGCGGCTGCTACAGTGGCGGCTGCTCCAGGGGCGGCTGCTGCAGGGGCGGCTGCTCCAGGGGCGGCTGCTGCAGTGGCGGCTGCTGCAGGGGCGGCTGCTGCAGGGGCGGCTGCTCCAGGGGCGGCTGCTGCAGGGGCGGCTGCTCCAGGGGCGGCTGCTGCAGGGGCGGCTCCTCCAGGGGCGGCTGCTGCAGGGGCGGCTGCTCCAGGGGCGGCTGCTGCAGGGGTGGCTGCTCCAGGGGCGGCTGCTGCAGGGGCGGCTCCTCCAGGGGCGGCTGCTGCAGGGGCGGCTGCTCCAGGGGCGGCTACTACAGGGGTGGCTGCTCCAGGGGCGGCTGCTGCAGTGGCGACTGCTCCTGGGGCGGCTGCTTCAGGGGCGGCTGCTCCAGGGGCGGCTGCTGCAGGGGAGGCTGCTCCAGGGGCGGCTGCTGCAGTGGCGGCTGCTCCAGGGGCGGCTGCTGCAAGGGCGGCTGCTCCAGGGGCGGCTGCTGCAGTGGCGGCTGCTCCAGGGGCGGCTGCTGCAGGGGAGGCTGCTCCAGGGGCGGCTGCTGCAGTGGCGGCTGCTCCAGGGGCGGCTGCTGCAGGGGCGGCTGCTCCAGGGGCGGCTGCTGCAGTGGCGGCTGCTCCAGGGGCGGCTGCTGCAGTGGCGGCTGCTCCAGGGGCGGCTGCTGCAGTGGCGGCTGCTCCAGGGCGCGGGTTAGGGCAGGGCACCGCGGCGGGCAGGGGTGACGTCACGCGGGTCCCGCAGGGGCGTCACGACGCACAGGAGCCGCGCCTCGCGGGTCCTGCAGGGGCGTCGCGACGAGGCAGGGGCGACGCGGCGGGGCCGCGACTGGCGACGGGGCGGGGCCGCGACTGGCGACGGGGCGAGGCCGCAACGGGCAGCGGGGCGGGGCCGCGAAGGGAGCCGCGAGGGAGCCGCGAGGGGGCCGCGAGGGGGCCGTGAGGGGGGGCCGCGAGGGGGGCCGTGAAGGGGCCGCGAGGGGGCCGCGAGGGGGCCGTGAGGGGGCCGCGAGGGGGCCGTGAAGGGGCCGCGACGGGGCCGCGAAGGGGCCGTGAAGGGGCCGCGAAGGGGCCGCGAAGGGGCCGCGAGGGGGGCCGTGAAGGTGCCTCGAAGGGGCCGTGAAGGGGCCGCGAAGGGGCCGTGAAGGGGCCGCGAAGGGGCCGTGAAGGGGCCGCGAAGGGGCCGTGAAGGGGCCGCGAAGGGGCCGTGAAGGGGCCGCGAAGGGGCCGCGAAGAGAGGCCGCGAAGGGGCCACGAGGGGCCTGAAGGGGCCCGAAGGGCCGTGAGAGGGGCCGCTACGGGGCCTTAGGGGAGCGCGACGGGCCACCAAGGGCAGGGGACGCGACGGGAGGGTAGGCACACGGGGCGCGACCCGGGCAGGGGCGAAGTGCGCTACGGGCAGAAAAAAAATCGATATTCGGTGGGCCCTAGGAAACGTTCCCACTAGGGAACCTGCTCTATACCATATTAAAGAACGAGAGATGAGTGAACTAGCAAGCAGGTGGGTACAAGTAGGAAAACCTAAAAGTGTTGTACCCCATATAGTCTACCCCACTACAGCCTACACAGACTATAGCATATGAGTTTGACATATCACGCATTTATCTAAGAGTGGCTTAAACGCCTCGTTCATGGTCATCTGAAATGTTGCGGGCGCGTTAGTCAGCCCGAAAGGCATCATCGTGTACTCAAACGACCCGTACCTAGTCCTAAATGCTGTCTTGGCGCAGTCCGATGGTTCGACCCGAATCTGATGGTAACCCCCCCGTAAGTCTATTTTCGAAAACACCCGTGCTGTTCGCAGTTGGTCGATCAGTCCGTCGGCGCGGGGAATGGGGTACCGCGACTTGACTGTTACCCTGTTGAGCGCTCGGTAATCGATGCACATGCGAAACCCTCCGTCTTTTTTTGGTGTGAACAGTATCGGTGCGGCGAACGGTGACGAACTTGGTCGAATAAACTGCTTCTCTAACAAATAATCTAACTGCTTCCTCAGTTCGTCGAGCTCGAGCTGTGTCAGTCTGAACTGGCGCTGTACAGTTGGCTGTGCCCCCGGTTCTAACTCGATCCTATGATCATGCGCCCGCTGAGGTGGCAGCCCTTCCAGTAAGTCGTCTAGAAAAATCCCCGGGTACCGTTTCAACAGTTCTTGTAGTTCGGGCGGTACTGCTGCCAACAGTTTCTGAAAATCGCTCGGCTGCTCCGCTTCTCCTACTAATGCTATATCTACTGCGTACACGTCAGCTCTAGCGGCGACAACCCGTTTCATCGTGATGGCGTTGACGTGGACCGTTGAAGTCTCGGGCGACTGCCAGCGAGGTAGCATGACCCAGTTACCGCTACTTCGCACAGTGCAGCTACCCGTCGTCCAGTCGATTCGTGGGTTGTACCGTCGTAGCCAATCACGTCCCAGTAAAACATCATGCCCATCCAATGTCGTCGCGAGCATTTCCTGTGTAAACCCGAAGTTTCCTCCGCAGCGAACTTTTACTCTCTCCACCCTCTCCCGTATGGCCAACGGCGTGCCGTCAACTAAGCGTGCGTCGATCTCAGGTAAGCAGCGACTAAGTGTCAGTTGTAATTTTCGCGCAGTTGCGGTATTAACTAAACTGTGGCTTGCTCCTCCGTCAATAAAAATCTTCACTGCTGCTCCCTGTATTTTCCCGTGGATCAGTACTGGGCAATCCGTCGTTGTACCCTCCTTATTCATCCGAGCCCGATCGATGGCGTGAATCGGTACTGTGACTCGGTGAGGGTCGGTGCGGCTGGGCGAGCAGGCAGTCTCGTCAGTAGTTGGCCCAACTTCTACTGACTGCTGGCGTTTCCCTGCCTCTGAGACTCCCTTCCCTACTCTGCTCCGCGGCGCCTTAGCTCCTCTGGGCATTCGCTCTTGCGATGGCCCGGCCTGTTGCAAGCAAAGCAGCGCCCCTTAAACGGTGCGGCAGCTGCATTCGTTGCAACAGCGTTTACAGTGGCGTGCTCGATCGGTCCCCGAGGACGATGTCCGTAGTAGGACCCCGGTCTCGGTCAGCGTATAATGTCGATTTTCTCGGCGAGCGCGAGAATCTCGTTGAAGTTTGAGAGTCCGCGCAGCATGATTTCGTGCGAGATATCCGGCTTCAGCCCTCCGACGTAACGGTCCACCCGCTCCGCTTCGTGCATGTAGCCGACCTGCTCGCAAAGTGCGAGAAAACCGCTCGTGTAATCTTGAACCGACCCGAGCTGCCGCCAAGTGCGCAATCTCTGACGCGCCGAAATAGAAGCCGCGATCGGCTCGAAGCGCACCCGAAGCCCTGCGCACCACGCATCCCACGTGCTGTATTGGGCGGTCTCGCAGAATGAACTCCAGGTGACAGCTGGGCCCGTGGGCCCTTCCTCTTGCGACGGTGGCTCGTAGGCGCGTGGCGACGTCACGATGACTCGCCACCAGTCCATGGCGGGGCCCCTTAACAGCGAAACGGCATACCGAATCTTCGCTGTGTCCGACTCGACGTAATTCGCGTCGAAGAAGACGTTCATCGTGAAAACCCACGATTGAACCGTCGGACCTCCACGCTGGCTCGGGTCGAAACAGGGCGGGCGTTGCGGCTTGAGTGGCATTGGTGCCATGATGGCCTGTTCGCCACTTGTCGCCGCGAACTCCACGTGCCGACGGGCTTCGCGAGGCTCCCGCGGGCTTGGCGCGCCCCTGTTTCCTCCCATGCCAGGCATTGGTTGGGCGGCGCTATCACTGGCTGCGCCCGAGCGCTGTCCCACGCTGTCGTGTTGTGTTGGTGTCCCGGACGAGATGACGATTGGCTCGTCCGATTGTGCAGGTGCATTTGTTGGTGCGTGTGGTGCTGCTGGAGTGTTCATCGTTGATTGCTGACGCGCGGAGTCACGTTCCGCTGTGAGCATCGCAATTTCGAGCGCCGAATCTTCGAGTTGGCGCACCAGACGGTCGAGCTGCTCCTGCGTCAATGTGGCGAGCGTGCATTCGGCCATGGCGGGGGTGTCGGGCGAGCTCAGCGAGAGCCTCAGTCGTGGCCGTGCGTGCTTACGAGAGAGCACTACGAGCGGCGGTGCTGTGTCGCTGAGGGACGTCTACCCCCCCCAAAAATTGAGATAGTGGGGAAGCGAAGGTGTGGGTGCGGTCCGAGAAGAGGTCATAGGCTCTGAATACCAAGTGTTACGAGTGCAATTGAGTGAACGAACGAGAATTGCACTATCGAAGCAAGAGTACAATGAGCGAAGGCATGAGCGAATAATATATAGCGAGACTACAGTGGTAACGGTAATGCACTGTGGTTGTCGCGCGACGGGCCTGGGACTGAGGTTGGGAAAAGTGTCGAAGCGGAGGCCCGGAGCGCGGGTTACCCGCCGAGCCGTGAGGTCGGGGTGCGACGTGCGAAGGTGGCGGGCGGATTGTCGATGCGAGGATTGCGAGTGGTAACGGTGCTGACTGTGGTGCTACAGTGATGTACGCGTTGAGCAGGGACGCGAAGTAAGGAAAAAGAGATTTTCCTTACACTGTCAAAGCTGCTTCACGAGTTCAAGACTTCCATTCTCGGCCAAATCCACTGAGTTCATTTCCGCTATTGCGGCTCTGCGCTTCATTGTGTCAATGAAACCATTCAAAGAAACCGTTCAGAATGCAACACAGCTAGACAAAGTCGTTCATGATAATCTACAAATAGGTATATGCTCACAAAAGGGGCATAAGAAATGCCTACAATCCTCAACAATCAATACACACCTTTGCAAACCAACATCCAATGATCCAAACAATACCGTAGTTTGGCATGAACAAGTAGCAGCACCAACGGTTATTTGAAAATTTGAACAGATAAGTGGTGAACGAGTTGAATCCTCAAGCAAACAAGGTGAGGTGAGTAACCGCAGCCGCCGTTGCCGCCGCCGCATCCGTCCTCGTGGTAGCAATGCTGCGGCCCTTGTGGGGCCCAACCATGCCAACAAACTCAAACGACCGCACTCGCTGGTGGTGGTGGTGGTGGTGGTGGTGGTGGTGGTGGTGGTGGTGGTGGTGGTGGTGGTGGTGGTGGTGGTGGTGGTGGTGGTGATGGTTGTGGCAGTCACCAACACCCAACCCCCCAGCATGACTCGTCGTGCCTCTGGCATTTTGCTCACCTGCAGCCACGCACGCTATGCTCGTGTCCGGTTCATTACTGGGTTTCACGCAATGAAGGTGGGACGGTTTTGAGGCAGAAGGCTGGTGGGATGGAGGGGAGTGGGAGGAGTGGTGTCGGGAGGGGGAATGGCAGTAGGGCTGTCCACCACGTGCCGCTGCGCCCTCCCTGCTGCCAATATGTTTGCCACACACTTCATCCTTGCCCTCCTCTTCCTCTTCCTCCTCTTCCTCATCTTCCTCCTCTTCATCCTCTTGCAACTCCACCTCTACCTCACCCTCCTCCTCACCCTCCTCCTCATCCTCCTCCTCACCCTCACTATCCCATGTTCCCTTGTGCATCATGAGCACCCCCGGCACACCACGCGCGTCACCACAATCATCACGCTCGTTACAATCACCCCTCAGAGCATCGTCGCCTCCCATCCACCGTAGACTAAGATCGTTACCAAGCTCCCCTCTTGCAGCAATGTCAGCACTGACAGCACTGACAGCACTGACAGCACTGACAGCACTGACAGCACTGACAGCACTGGCAGCACTGGCAGCACCGGCACCATGAGTGTCAGCACCGTTGCCATACACCACTGAACCACTCACTCCGCCTAGCCCATCTGACCCCACTCGCCCCTTTCCCTGCCCCTGCCCCTGCTCCTCCTCTTCCCCCTGTCCCTCCTGCTTGCCCTGCATGTGCACATGCCCATGCCCAGTATGATACCACACACTGCATGCCGCTGCTGCTGCCGCCACCACCACTTCTGCTGCTGCTGCCCCAGAGTCCACCCACTCCCCCCCACCCATCCACGCACCACCCGCCGCATCACCACTCCCCAAAACGCCCCCATCCCCTCTCCCTACCCCCATCATGCCACCCACACGCTCGGCTCCACCCATACCCACGATCACTCCCTCCCTCCTCTGCCGTCCCTCATACCCCTCACACGCCTTGCTTCCTTCCCACCCTTCCCACGCGCCCTCTCTCCCGGCTTCCAGAGCCTCTTCTCGTGTGCCTCGGGAGAAGAGGCGGGTGAAATCGCCAGTGCTGCTGGCACGGTGGTGTGCGGTGAGGGCAGGCCGCGGGGCACACAGCTCTATCTTGCGCCACCGGCTGCGCTGCCTGCGATGCCCTGCTGCAGCTGCTCCTGCTGTGGCTGGGGCCGCCTGTTTCTGCTGCTGCTGATTCTGCTGCTGCTGCTGCTGCTGGGTCGGTGATGGCAGTGGCGAGGGCAGAGCAGGGGCAGCGACAGCAGTGGGGGGAGTATTGGGTGCAGAGGGCGACGTGTGCAGCAAACCACGAGCACAGGGGTGTGTGTGGGGTAGAGTGGGAGTGAGGGCGTGGACGGGAGGTGGGCCAGAGGAGGTGCGAGGAGGAGGAGAGTTGGGTGAAGGGGTGCCAGGAGGGAAGCATTGGAGGGCAGCCACACTCCCGCAGTGCGATAATGAGCCTGCATGAGATGCACTCTCCCGTTCCTTCTCACTCCCTTTCTCACCCGCCATCTCTCTCTCTTTCTCACTCCCTTGTATGCCTGCACTGGTAGTTGCTCCTGTGGAGATCGCATGCACGGCCAGCCACTCTCCACCTCCTGACCCTCTGGAACTGGTAAGGTCAGCAGCACCAGCAACAGCAGCAGCAGGACTAGCATTAGCACAAATGGCAGCAGAAGCGGGAGAAGAGGCGGCGATGGAAGCAGCAGCAGCGCCAGGGGGGCTGAGGGAGCGCAGGGCACACAAGGGGAAGCGCAAGCGGCGATGCAACGCCGCGCCTTTTCCACCACCACTGCCACTAGTCCCCCCGCTGCTGCCGTGCTTGCTGCGGGTAGGAGAGAGGGAACTGCGAGGGGAGGAGGGGGAGGTGGAGGAAGTGGAGGAGGTGGGAGCAGGGGGAGCAGGGGGAGCAGGGGGAGCAGGGGGAGCAGGAGTGGCGGGATCTGCAGGGCCAAAGTACCTGGGGCTTGGGACAGTGCGGCCAGGGCCTGGGGTTCTGCTGCCACCCCACACACCACCGCTGCTTTTGTTGCTGCTGTTGCTGTTACCTGTGGCGCTGTTACCGCTACCGTCGTTTCTGCTGCTGCTGTTACTAGCACCGCTACTAACGCTGCCGCTGGTACTGTTGCCATTGCTGCTGTGGAGTGAGGAGCTGCGTGGTTGGGGAGTGAGCAGGGGGCCAATGAGGCCCCTAGCAGCCGGGACCTGCATGTCAGACGTGGGAGAGGCAGTGGGGGATTCCCTGGCATGCAGTGACCCTGTCATGGGTGCAAGAGCAGGGGGGGAACAGGGAGAAAGGGGGGGACTCTGTGAGCGCATGTCGGGTCAGCAGTGGCTCTTCCGTTGACAGGCAAGAGGGTGTTATGAGTGCGAGGGAGGTGGGCGCACAGGGAGGTGGGTACAGCGTGCGCTCATGCTCACGCCCAAGCCTGTGCCTGCATACCTATTCTCAACCACACCCATACCCACACCCCCCACCCCATCCCCACCCCAGCACCATCCACCCCAGCACCATCCACCCCAGCACCATCCACCCCAACACCATCCCCACACCACCGCACCCCAGCCCCCACCCCAACCCCACCCGCATCCCCACTCCCAAGCGCACCTGTTCCCAGCGCTGAGGGAGCTGCGGAGCCCACAGAGGCGCCTCTGGGGAAGAAGCGCGCAGCACTACGCGCGGAGCGGGGCGACTGGTGGGGGGAGGGGCGCGCTGAGCTCGACCGGTGGTGGGAGGAGTGCGGGCGAGAGGACCCCGGGGCAAGGAAGGCCCTGGGGACAGAGGGCAGACGCAGGGGATGCAGCTGACGGGGGGGCGGAGGCGACGAGGAGGAGGGAGTGGGGGAGGAGGAGAAGGTGGGGGAGGAGGGGAGGGTTGAGGAGGAGGAGAGAGTGAGGGAGGCGGGGGTGGGGGAGGAGGAGGAGGAGGGGGAAGGGGAGGTGGTGGTGCTGGCTGAGGGTCGGCAGAGGCGGCGCAGGAAGAGGTTGCTGCTGCTGTCACTGCTGCGCCGCACATGCATCATTCCATGCTGCTGCTGCTGCCGCTGCTGCTGCTGCTGCTGTTGCTTCTGGTTCTGTTGGTGACGGTGGTGCTGCTGGTGTGTCTGACTGGCGCTCCCCTTGTTGCTCAGATTGCTAATGCTGCTGCTGTTGCTGCTGCTAATGTTACCACCTACGCTGGAGCTGCTACTGAGGCTGGTTGTGATGCTGCAGCTGCTGCTGCTGCACGTGTGGCTGTGACGGTGTGCGTGGAGGGGAGGGTCAGAGACTGCTCCCCCTCCACACCGTCCTCCTCCCCACGCTTCACACGCAGTAGCTGCACCCACGGTTGCAGCAGCAGCGGCGGCGGCGGCGGCGGCAGCAGGTGCAGAAGAAGAGGAAGCAGGAGAGAGACCAGAAGTTTTCGCAGAGTCATCTGCAGGGGAGCAGGTGGCAGGTGAGACGACTGCACCTGTTCCGCGCCCACAGGACGCAGCAGCAGGAGGAGAGAAATAGTCATCAGCAGCAGCATCGGCAGAAACAGTCAAAGGCTGAGGAGAAGAGCCGAGTCTCGAAGAGGACAGGCTAGCCAATTGCGTTGAACACACCTGCTCCTGCCGTAACTCACTGCGTTCTCTCCCTGCTTCTGCGTCCCAGTCGGCTGCTGTGCCTCTCTCCGCCCCTTCCCCTTGCTCACCCCTCTCCTCCTGCAGCAAGGCCCTCATCTGCTGCTCCATCCTCACTCTCCTAGCCTCATCCAGCCCCCCCTCGTCCTCCTCCTCCTCCCCCTCCTCGTCGTCACTATCGACACTCCCAAACCCTAGATCCTCCGATCTCCTCTGATTATGCACCGCCTCCCTCTCCTCCAAATCTTCCACTTCTCCACCTTCCATATCCCTCAGCTGCTGCCCCTTTGGCCCAGCACCCTCCCCACTCTCCCCTCCCCAATCCAGGGATCGGATTTCATGACTTCTCAGCCGCAGGAGGGAGCCTCCCACCGCACTGCACTCCGCATGACTCCACTCCACCGCACTGCCCTCCCGCACACAGCTCAAGTCATCCGACCCGGCTCGCTTCTTCCCACTCCTCCCGCTCCTTACTCTCTCCCTCTCCCTCTCCCTCTCCTCCGTGCCTGCTCTCCCCCCACCGAACCCCTCTTTCCAGCTGTGCGCTGTGCGCTTCAGCCGACCCATGATTGCCCGCCGTAGGTTACGCCGCCCTTCCGCCTCCCGTGCCAGCCCTGCCGGCCCTGACGGCCCCGCCGCCCCTCCAGGCCCTTCCAAAGCCTCCCTCCTCCGCCCTGCCTTGCTCCCGGGCCTGACCAGCGCAGTCTGGTTGTGCGCGCTGCTGCTGTCTGCCCGTGTGCTGGCAGCGGCAACAACAGTGGATTCTGATTCAGCAAGTGTGGCAGCAGCAGCAGCCGCAGTAGCAGCAGCATGGGGCCCGTCTCGAGCGGAAAAGAAACGGTCACGGGCAGGGGGACCATGATCATACACATCCTCATCCTCATCCTTCTCCCCCTCCTCTCCCTCATCGCTATCCCACGCTGCCAGCAACGAGCTTCCAAACACCGCCCTCTTGGTGCACGAAGACGCGGCAGGGAGAGAGGTGGAGGAGGAGAGCGAGGAAGAGAGGGGGAGAGAGGAGGAGGGGGGGAGGAAGGACGACACAGGGAGGGAGGAGGAGGAGGGGAGCGAGGAGGGGTTGGGGAAGGGGCACGAGTGGGGAAGAAGGGAATGGGGCACGGGGGCGGAGTAAGGAATGGGGGAGTAACCATTGGCGCAGTCAGCCGAGCTTGTTTGTATGGAAACGCCAGCAGAGCAACCGCTGCCACCACCACCACCACCGCCAACACCACCACCACCAGCATCGCCACCTAACGGCAAGCAGCTACTATTGGAAGGCCATGACTCCAACTCTCCGCGCGGGTCCTCTGTCCAGCCCTGCCAACTTTTCTTCCTGCCCAGCGGGATTTTTTTCTCCTGCCCGTACTCCCAGTCCCTGCTCTGTAACGGACCTGACCGCCCCCTCAACGGTGTTCCGCCCTGCACCGCCCGTTGCGCGGGATCCACTTTCCGCGCGCCTCCCCATCCCCCCGCGTCCGCGTCCCCGGAAGCACTCCGCGGTCTCCCCCCGCGCGCTTCCCCCCAGAGGCTCCGCCAGGCGGCGTGCGCGTCCAGCAGCACGGCGGACACGCGCAGGGGGTCGGTTTCGCAGAAGACCTCGCGCGGCGACAGGTGCTGCGCGAATAGCGGCTCTGGCGGAAGCGGGGAGCCGAATAGAGAAGCGGGGAAGCGGAAGAGGGAAGCGGAGCGGGAAGCAGAAAATATAAACGTAAGGAGGAAGTGCAAGGGGGGCGGAAACATGAGGCGTGATAAAGGAAGCGGTGTCGCGTCGAGGGCACGAAACGAACACGCAGACTGGCACAAGAGGACCGACTCCGCAAAACGCCCCATTTCAGTGCGGTGAGGTGCGGTACACCGGCGCGAGTCATGCACAAGTGCGCGTCGTGTCGCCAGCTCGCGCGAGCATTGACACCGCCAACGGCTATCGCGACCTGCCAGCGGTTATCGCGACCTGCCAGCGGTTATCGCGACCTGCCAGCGGTTATCGCGACCTGCCAACGGCGGCGCTCCCAACATCGCCGCGTGACTAGCCTCCACAGCAGGCAACGCGGCGGCGATGATGCTCCTCCACATCGCTGCGGCCCTACATGGTCCAGCAGCAGATTACTAGTCGCACCTTGACTCGATTGCTGCGACTTGAGCCACTCCCGTATCTCTCGCAGCACCACGCGCAGAGGCGCACCCCGCCTTCGCCTCCGCTCGCCGCTGCGCTCCCCATCCTCGCCACCCTCTCCGTCCCACCCGTCCTCCCACTCTCCCCCGTCGACTCCCATTCCCCCTTCGTCCCCTCCCCCATCCTCTTCCCCCTCCGCCTCCCTTTCCCCCTCCCTTTCCCCCTGGTCCTTCCCGCCATCCATCCTCCCAGCCTGATAGCGATCCCCGGCGCGGCGCTCGAGCGGCGCAGCGGCATCGTCGCGCGCCACGGCCACAACGGTCCACAGAAGGCGGCCGCTCTGCCTGTCCTGCACGCCCATCGCAGCTACCGCCTCCACCGCATACACCTCCCCGATAGCGCGCGCGCGCCCCCCGATTTCCACGACTTCCACCGGCCCGTCAGACGCGGCTGCGGAAGGCGCGGCGTGGGTTGCGGGAGTTGCGGGCAGCGAAGCGCGGCGCGTGATCGCTCCCCTGCTGCACGCGCTACTGATTCCGCTTTCTCGCGAGGAATTGGTTTCTGGCGAGAGGAAGTAGTTTAGTGCAGAGGGGGAGGGAAGACCAGCTTCCGCCGCGGACGCGCGCCGCGCTGCGGATGTTTGCGGAACGATTCCGCAGTTCCAGGGGGAAGGGCGCGGGAGCTCGACAACTTGCCACGTGTCGGCGCTACCGTTACTAGTACCAGACGACGCTTCTGTTTTTTTCAAGCAATGACGCAGAGGCTCTAACCTCTCTTGCGTTGCCACGTGGCAGTCAGCCCAGGCGCCCTCCGGGGTCGCGCAGACGACGTGGAAAGCACCTGAGGCGGCCCGGAAAGGAACACCGTGCCACGGAGAGACTTCCCGACCCGCGTTGTTCGTTAAAGTCACGCAGAAATTGGAGGTACCAGGGGAGCCATGGCAAAGTGGAGAAAATTCAGCCATTAGTACGACTCTTTCGTTTAGGTGGAATTCGTATGGCTCCTAAAAGCTTCTCGTTCTTTCGTCCTGCCCACTCTGTTGGTAACGAGTGGCTATGCAATCCTGTCCTAGCACTATTCACTACCACAATGCAACGGGGAAATTAAGAGGAACCGTGTCTAGCGCAAAGCGACTGCCCGTGTCTTTCCAGATACAGGATTACTCAAAAGACTCCTCAGGAGGAGGGACAGAAAGAGGGAGGCGTTGTCTGAGGCTCTGACTGTGATCAATTCATTCGGGAAGGTATTTCTCCCCCAGTTTCCACGATGCTGGCACTCGGACTGAAGCGGCAGCAAGTGAGGAGCGATTACGCTGCTGCTCCTGTGACCTGTCAGCACGGATTTCTTTCCTTTTCATCCCCACGCGTCGCGTGGCGTTCGTTCATTCTGTACAGTACACTGCCCAAAAGAGGTGTCACTGAAACGCAGTGCACCGTACTAAAAAAAACAGAAACGCAATGCACCATATTGTGCCACGATCCATCACAGAATCACTTGTAATCTTTGTCCTTGCCGCCAGCTCATCCAGCACCCACTCGCCCATCCTTTCGAGGAAACCGGGAAGCACACGCAGAGAAACAAAATGCCTCGGTGTAGTGTGTTTCTGTATGGTACTATACTATATCGCTGGAGGGTGGTTCTTTGGAGCCGAAAAACTGTACTGATACTGTACAGTAACAACACCACAACGGTGGGTGGGCAGGATGACGCGGGCAACAGAGAACCGAATGACTTGTCTCTAATTGGCCAAAGCCCTAGCTTCTGTAACTTCGCCATCGCCACACTGTTCGGTTCAGTTCCGTTTCCTTCCCTGCTTGGTCTTCAGTTCCAAGGTTCGCTTCGCACCCACGATTGGCCTGTGGTCCAGCTGGCACCATTGAACGGTTTTTGCAAACGTCGGCGTTACGTTTGAATGACGGTGGAGCAGTCAACAACGTCGAGCTGGATGATGAGCTGCGGCAACTGAAACCCCTTATATTGCCTCGCGGCCACTATCATTCCTTTACTTGCTTGGTTCACAACCCGCTATCAACGGCCATTTTCAGGTGCATGCAGCTTAGTCTAGGAACTGTATTCATGTGCATGCCATGTTATTGGGCAGGTGTGTACACGTTAAGCAGCATATAAATTTGTTATCCTAAAAGTACACGCTTCCCAAGATTCGTTTCAAATTAGCACAAACAGTCGAGAATAGGTGCAATTTCGGATTACGCAAAGCGAATTCGGAATGATAGGCTCTCGATTCTGCATATTCTGACGTCACCAGTTGCAATCATTGCATGTTTACCTAGTTTCAATGCGAATTTCTGCTTCGCCCCAACTCTTCTTGAACAAAATTAAATGCTAGATCAGCTGTACCGTTGACGCGGGTGGCGACCGCTGCGCATGGCAAATCAACATTTTTTTCTTGGGCGAGCAGAAATTTGGAGGGGTAATCCCAAACATGAGAATTTTGCCCGACTGTTTGTAAAGTTTGCCCCTACAAAAAAAATATGCATACGGTACATGTATATTTTGATTGTTGGGGTACCTTAGCTTTCTTTACTTACCATTTATAATACTTGTAGCGTATATATTTTATAGTGGTAGGGGAAACTCTATTAGATTGGGCAGGTTTTTTACGTTTCGGGTTACCCTTTCCTAATTTCTGCTCGCCCAAGAAAAAAAATGTTGATTTGCCATGCGCATCGGTCGTCGCCCGTGTCAACAGTACAACTGATTTAGCATTTGAATTTGTTCAAGAAGAGTTGGGGCGAAGCAAAAATTCGCGTCGAAATTGGGCAAACATGCAATGACTGCTTCTAGTGACGTCAGAAAATGCAGAATCGAGAGCCACCGCCGGTGCCGCCGACAGCAGGCAGCCACCGCCGCCACAGCCGGGGCCGCATCCGCCGCAGCAGCCTACAGCAGCAGCAGCCGCCGACGGCAGCAGCCGCAGCCGCCACAGCCGGGGCCGCAGCCGCTGCCTGCAGCTGCCGTCGCCGTCGACAGCAGGGGCCGCCGCCGCTGCCCTGCAGAGCGGAGCGGCGCTCCTCTACCGCCCTGTAGCGGCCCCGTCCCTGCCGACGCGCCTCGGCCCTGCCCCACCACTTGCGGCACTCTACCCACCTGCCCTGGTAAGAGCACCACCGAGCCGCGCCCCTCCTGTTGCTACTGCTGCTGCTGCCCCTAGCCTGCTGCCACTGCTGTCATGGCTACCCCTAGCGTTCTCGCCTTTGATGCTGAGGGTCGGGCTGTTGACTTTGAGGTCTGGGTTGATGATCTACAGCTTTTCCTACAGTGCGATAGGAAAGACGGTCTCTCACTGTTCGATCTCACGTCTGGCGCCTCTGCTGCCCCTACTGCCGATGCTGACAGCACTGTTCGCTCACAGTGGGCCACACGCAATGCTGCTGCCCGTCTTGCTGTGCGTAGTCACCTGCCGTCCACTGAGCGCGCGCACTTTAGTCAGTACAAGAGTGCTAAGACCTTGTACGACGCTGTAGTTGCACGCTACTCTTCCCCTGCCACTGCTGCCCTTAGCCGCCTCATGCTGCCGTACCTGTTCCCTGACCTCGCCGCCTTTCCCACTGTCGCTGACCTCATTACGCACCTTCGCACTAGTGACACCCGCTACCGCGCTGCGCTTCCTGCTGAGTTCTGCGCCAAGAACCCCCCCCCCATGTACATCACCCTCTACTACATAGTCACCCGGCTCCCTGACTCCCTTCGCTCGGTCAGGGACCACTTCCTCTCTGTTTGCCCCACCACACTCACCGTTGACCTCCTCGAGGAGCGCCTCCTAGCAGCTGAGAAGAGTATAGTCGCTGTAGGAGCCTCTCGTGGTGACCCTCGTGCCCCCTTCTTTGAGGGGTGCTTCCCCTCCCCCCTTTTGCCCTCTGTTGCCTCTGCTGCTGCCGTCGACTTCGTTGGCACCGAGTCGGTCGGCGCTGCGTCTGCCCCTAGCGGGAGACGCCGCACCGGCAAGGGCAAGGGGGGCAAGGGAGCTGGAGGGGCTGGTGGGGGCGGTGGAGGTAGCGGTGGAGGCGGCGGAGGGAGTGGGGGTGGCGGTGGGAGTGGTGGCGGGGGTGGGGGCTTCGGTGGCGGCGGTGGAGGCGGAGGCGGCGGCGGCGGTGGCGGTGGGAGCGGAGGAGGAGGCGGTGGCGGCGGTGGCGGAGGTGGCGGCGGCGGAGGTGGAGCTGGTCGGGGTCGCTCTGCGCAGCGGAGCGACTTCGGTGGTGGTCAGCGCCAGCAGCAGCAGCGCACTCGTGACACCCCGCCCCCCCAGCAGCTTCGTGAGTGGTACGCTGCGCGTCAGCGGGGTGGGGGTGCTGGTCCTTGTGCCTACGTCCTGCGTACCGGCGACCGCACTGGTGAGCAGTGCGGTGGCCCGCACACTACCCAGCGCTGCTTCGGCCGCCTGACGGACGCTTGGCGTCTCCAGTTCCCTGACGCCACTGAGATCCCCCGCTGGGGTGAGCTGCTTAGGTCGGGGGTTGCTATCTTTGATCTGGATTATGATGCCATTCTTGCCGCCATGTATGTTGTGTCTACTAGTGATGAGGGTGACTGTTACCTGTGTGTCCCGCCTGACCCGGGCATTGACGCTGCTGCTCTAGGTGCTGGTGAGGCTGCTGCTCTAGGTGCTAGTGCGTCTGCTGCCCCAGGTACTGGTGAGTCTGCTCTCTCAGGTACCACGTCGGCTCAGGCCTTACACTCCTTCACCCTTGACTCGGGTGCTTCCCGCTCCTTCTTTCGAGACCGCACCACGCTTACGCCGCTTAGTCGGCCAGTTGCGCTCTCCCTGGCGGACCCCTCTGGGGGTCCTGTCCTTGCCCGCTTCTCCACTGTCTTACCGTGTCCGGCGGCCCCCTCTGGCACCCTGTCCGGTCTCTACCTCCCCTCGTTCTCTACGAACTTGGTGAGTGGTGCTGATCTACAGGATGGGGGGGTTGACCAGTTCACTCCTGCGAGTCAGCGGGTGACCCACTGTACGTGTGCTCGGACGGGCCGACACTTGGCCACGTTTACCCGTCAGCCGGGGTCGAGCCTGTACACACTGACTACTGAGTCTCCTCCGGTTGCTGAGTCTGGTCAGGTAGCTGCGTCGGGTCAGGTGTTTGCTGCGGCGTCCAGGTCTGGTCCTGAGTCTGCCCCCTGCTCGTGTCGTCTCCTGTCCCACCGGACTCTCCTCTGGCACCACCGCCTTGGTCACCCCTCCCTGCCTCGTCTCCGAGGCATGGCCTCCCGTTACCTTGTCTCTGGTCTCCCCCGGTCCCTCCCTCCCCTCCCTCCGGGGCCTGCCCCTACCTGCGTTCCCTGTGTCGAGGGGCGGCAGCGTGCCACCCCTCACTCCTCTGAGTTTCCTCCGACAGAGGCTCCGCTGCAGACTCTTCACATGGACGTGTGGGGCCCCGCCCGCGTCCGTGGCCAGGGTCACGAGCGTTACTTCCTGTTGGTGGTTGACGACTACTCGCGTTACACCACGGTGTTCCCCTTGCGCAGCAAGGGTGACGTCACTGAGGTGCTGATCGACTGGATCCGCGCGGCTCGTCTCCAGCTCAGAGAAAGTTTCGGCTCGGACTTTCCTGTTCTGCGTCTGCACTCTGACAGAGGCGGGAAGTTTTCCTCTGCCCTTCTGGGAGCCTTCTATCGTGCACAGGGCATCCGCCAGATGTTCACGCTTCCCGCCTCTCCACAGCAAAATGGGATTGCTGAGCACCGCATTGGCATGGTCATGGACGTCGCTCGTACGTCCATGATCCATGCGGCTGCTCCCCATTTTCTGTGGCCGTTTGCGGTTCGGTACGCAGCGCATCAGTTCAACCTTCAGCCCCGGGTCTCCTTGCCGGAGACCTCCCCCACCTTGCGGTGGACGGGGAAGGTTGGCGATGCGTCTGCGTTTCGGGTCTGGGGATCTCGGGCGTTTGTCCGCGACTTGTCTGCGGACAAGCTGTCCCCCCGTGCTGTTCCCTGCGTCTTCCTTGGCTTCCCCCCTGACGCGCCTGGTTGGCAGTTTTACCACCCCACCTCGCGCCGTGTTCTGTCCTCCCAGGACGTCACCTTTGACGAGTCGGTTCCTTACTACCGTCTCTTCCCCTACCGCACTGCGCCCCTCCCCCCGCCGCCGCTCTTCCTTGCGCCAGGTCCCCCCCCCCGGTAGACCCTCCCCCCCCTCAGGGTCCTGCCCCGTCAGGTGTGTCCCAGGTAGACGCAGACGAGCCTGTCGAGGTAGCTGTTGACTCTGGTGCTGCTAGGGGTGCTGAGCCTTGGGGTGCTGAGTCTAGGGGTGCTGAGCCTGGGGGTGCTGAGCCTGGGGGTGCTGAGCCTGGGGGTGCTGAGCCTAGGGGTGCGGAGCCTGGGGGTGCGGAGCCTGGGGGTGCTGAGCCTGGGGGTGCGGAGCCTGGGGGTACTGGGTCTGCTCGTGTGGCCTCTGGCGGTGCTGGGTCTGGGGGTCCTTCGGGTGCTTCGTCTCGGCGGGAGCTACCCTCTCCACAGGAGCTGCGCGAGTGGTTCGCCCGGCGCTGGGGCCGTGCTGCTGGAGCTGGAGGTGCTACTGTTGCTGCTGACCCTGGGGTCGGCGCTGGAGGTACTGGAGACCCTGGTCCTGGAGGTGCTCGTACTGGCGGTACTGGAGCTGCTGGGACTGGGTGTGCTGCTGGGGCTACTGGAGTTGGTCCTGCTGGAGGTGCTGCGGGTGGTGCTGGAGGTACTGGAGCTGCTGGGGGTGTTGGCGCTGGAGGTGCTTCTGGCGCTGGTACTTCTGAGGGTGCTGGATTTGGCGCTGCTGGAGCGAGAGGTGCTGCTGGCGCTGGTGCTGCCGCTGGGGGTACTGGTGCTGTCCCTGCTGTTTGAGGAGGCGCTGAGCGGCCGCGGCCGTACTTCGTTCCGCTCCTTGAGCAGGTTCTTGGTCTCTCGCCCTCTCCTGGTCCTGCTCCTCCCTTAGGGTGTCCACAGCCTGTCCAGTCGCAGTCACAGTTACAGCCCGCCTCCCCCCTGCCTGCTCCTTCTCCCTACACTGGTCCTACTGGAGGTCTTGCTGAGCGTCGTGAGCCTGCGTCTCGTCCTGCGTCGCCTGTTCGTGCTGCTCGCACTAGTGGTCGTGTTCCGCGTCCGCGTCCTCCTGCGGTCCCAGGCACACACCAGATGGCACTGCGTCCTTCCACTGCTCCTCTGCGTGTCCCGTTGCCGTCTCCTCCAGAGTCCTCTCTTCCTGCTCTTGCTGACCCGGAGTCTGACTCTCTTCGTGCTGCCAGTCCTACTGTCACGCGTCTCCTGGCTACTGTTGTCACTGACCCTTCCTTTGAGTCCACTGCTGCGTCTGCCTTAGTTGCTGAGCTTGTCGACTTTGCTGCTCGCTGTCGTCTAGATTACGCCGCTAGTCTCGTTGCTGAGTCTGAGTCTGTCTGTCCTCCGTCCGTCGGGGGTGAGTGTGCTCTGAGCACGGACGTCCTAGAGGACAAGCAGGAGGAGTTCCAGTGTTTTGCTGCTGCTTTGCCTCATCTCGTGTCCATGCTGATTGCCCCTGAGGGAGACCCGGATGCACTAGACATCCCGACTCCTCGATCGTACGCTGAGGCGATCGAGGGTCCCTACTCCTCACAGTGGCAGTCAGCCATGGACGCAGAGATGGCTTCCTGGAAGTCCACAGGCACCTACGTCAACGAGGTTCCCCCACCTGGGGCGAACATCGTCAGTGGCATGTGGATTTTCAGGGTGAAGCGGCCGCCGGGTTCTCCGCCTGTCTTCAAGGCGCGTTACGTGGCTCGAGGCTTCAGTCAGCGGCAGGGAGTTGACTACTTTCAGACCTTCTCTCCCACCCCGAAGATGACCACTCTTCGGGTGCTGCTGCACATAGCCGCTCAGCGCGACTACGAGCTTCACTCTCTTGACTTCAGCACAGCTTTCTTGCAGGGCAGCCTGCACGAGGAGATCTGGCTGCGCCGCCCACCTGGCTTCACTGGGTCATTTCCTCCTGGTACCAAGTGGAGCCTCCGGCGGCCAGTCTACGGTCTCCGCCAGGCACCCCGTGAGTGGCACGACACACTGAGGACTACACTTGCGGCTCTTGGGTTTGCTCCTTCTACTGCCGACCCGTCGCTGTTTCTGCACACCGACACCTCTTTGCCGCCATTCTACATCCTCGTGTACGTCGACGACTTAGTCTTTGCCACTGCTGACACTGCTGGACTCGCCCACGTAAAGTCCGAGCTGCAGAAGAGACACACGTGCACAGACCTGGGTGAACTGCGCAGCTACCTTGGCTTGCAGATCACCCGGGACAGAGCACAGCGCACCATTACCCTGACTCAGTCACACATGGTGCAGCAGGTCCTTCAGCGCTTCGACTTCACGTACTCCTCGCCTCAGGCCACTCCTCTGTCTACTCGCCACTCGCTCTCACCTCTGCCTTCGGATGAGTCCGTAGAGCCGAGTGGCCCGTACCCAGAGCTTGTTGGCTGCCTCATGTACCTGATGACCTGCACTCGACCTGACCTTGCATACCCTCTTAGCATCTTGGCACGCTATGTTGCTCCTGGGAGACACCGACCAGAGCACATGGCTGCAGCGAAGAGGGTGTTGCGCTACTTGTGCAGTACGTCAGGCATGGGGCTAGTGCTTTGAGGGCGTCGTTCAGTGGTCCTCACCGGTCACGGAGACGCTTCTTGGGCTGACGACCAGGCTACGCAGCGGTCGTCACAGGGTTACACCTTCAGCTTTGGTTCCGGCTCTGTTTCGTGGCGGTCCACCCGCTCGTCTTCTGTTCTCGGCTCCAGCTGTGAGGCTGAGATCTACGCGGGGGCCATGGCTGCACAGGAGCTACGCTGGCTCACCTACCTGCTTACCGACCTGGGAGAGCCGCCTCGTTCTGCTCCAGTTCTGTACGTAGACAACAAGGCCATGCTGGCCTTGTGTCGGGAGCACAGACTGGAGCACAGAACGAAGCACATTGCTCTTCGTTACTTCCTTGCTCGTGAGCTGCAGCAGCGTGGTCAGCTGCGCCTTGCTTACGTAGCCTCTCAGGCCAACACTGCTGATATCTTTACCAAGGCACTTCCGCCTTGTGATCATCAGCACTGCTGTACTATGCTAGGTCTTGTGCCTACTTGGCCTCACCTGCTCTGCTGCCGCCGTCGAGCCTGCAGCCGCCGGTGCAACCGCCGATGTCGTCACCGCTGCGGCCCCGCCGTCGCGGCCCTGCCCTGCCGCCCTGACGCAGCCCCGACCTGCCGCCGAGTCGCAGCCCTGCCCTGCCGCTTTGTCGCGGCCCCTACCCTTCCGGCGCGCCACGGCCCTGCCCCACCAGTCGCGGCCTCTTCTCTCCCCTCCCGCCACTGGTAAGCGCACCGCCGCACCTGAGCCGCCCTGTCGAGCCGCGCCGCCCTGCCGAGCCGTGCCGCCCTGCCGAGTCGCGCCGCCCTGCCGAGTCGCGCTGCCCCTGTTGCTGCTCCTGCTGCCATGGCTAGCCCTAATGTTCTTACCTTCGATGCTGAGGGTCGAGCGGTTGACTTCGAGGTCTGGGTCGATGATCTGCAGCTGTTTCTGCTGTGCGATTCTAGGGACGGAGTCTCACTGTTCGATCACACGTCCGGCGTCTCTGTCGCACCTGCTGCCGATGCTGACAGTGCTGCTCGCTCGCAGTGGACCACGCGCGATGCTGCTGCCCGTCTTGCTGTTCGCGCACTTTAGCCAGTACAAGACCGCTAGGACTCTGTACGACGCTGTTGTTGCGCGCTACTCCTCCCCTGCCACTGCTGCCCTTAGCCGCCTCATGCTGCCGTACCTGTTCCCTGACCTAAATGCTTTTGCCACAGTCGCTGACCTCATTATGCACCTCCGCACTAGTGACACCCGCTACCGCGCTGCGCTTCCTGCCGAGTTCTGCGCCGCAAACCCCCCCCCTATGTACATCACTCTCTACTACCTCGTCACCCGGCTCCTTGACTCCCTTCGCTCGGTCAGGGACCACTTCCTCTCCCTTTGCCCCACCACGCTCACCGTTGACCTCCTCGAGGAGCGCCTCCTTGCAGAAGAGAAGAGTATAGTCGCTGTAGGAGCCTCTCGTGGTGACCCTCGTGCCCCTTTCTTTGAGGGGTGCTCCCCCGTTCCCCTTTTGCCTTCTGTTGCCTCTGCTGCTGCTGTCGACCTCGTTGGCACCGAGCCGGTTGGCGCTGCGTCTGCTCCTAGTGGGAGGCACCGCAGCGGCAGGAGCAGGGGGGCCAAGGGTTCTGGAGGAGACGGCGGGGGCAGCGGTGGTGGCGGTGGAGGCGGCGGAGGGGGTGGGGGTGGAGGTGGGGGTGGTGGCGGGATTGGGGGCTTTGGTGGCGGCGGTGGAGGTGGAGGCGGCGGCGCCAGCGGCAGTGGGGGTGGCGGAGGCGGCAGCGGCGGTGGGGGTGGTGGCGGCGGTGGTGCTGGTCGGGGTGGCGCTGTGCAGCGAGAAGGCCTTGGTGGTGGCCAGCGCCAGCAGCAGCAGCGTTCTCGTGAGACCCTGTCACCCCAGCAGCTTCGTGAGTGCTATGCTGGGCGTGGGAGGTCTGGGGGTGCTGGTCCTTGTGCTTACGTTCTCCGCACCGGCGAGCGCAGTGGGGAGACGTGCGGAGGGCCGCACGCCACGCAGCGCTGTTTTGGCCGCCTGACTGACGCCTGGCGTGCACAGTTTCCTGACGCCACAGAGCCCCCTTGCTGGGGTGATCTACTTAAGTCTGGTGTTGCTATCTTTGATCTTGACTATGCTGCTACCCTTGCTGCTATATATGCTGTGACTATTAGTGCTGAGGGTGACTGTTACCTGCGTGTTCCGCCCGACCAGGGCATTGAGGCTGCTGCTCTAGTTGCTAGTGAGTCTGCTGCTCCAGGTGCTGGTGAGTCTGCTCTCTCAGGTACCACGTCGGCTCAGGTCTTGCACACGTTCACCCTTGACTCGGGTGCTTCCTGCTCCTTCTTTCGCGACTGCACCACACTCTCGCCGCTCAGTCGGCCAGTGGCAGTCTCTCTGGCTGACCCCTCTGGGGGTCCGGTCCTTGCATACACCTCCACAGTTCTGCCGTGTCCGGCGGTCCCGTCTGGCTCTCTGTCTGGCCTCCACCTCCCCTCATTCTCCACGAACATGGTGAGTGGAGCTGACCTTCAGGACGCCTGGGTTGACCAGTTCACTCCTGGAGGTCAGCGGGTGACCCACTGTTCGTGTATTCGGACGGGCCGGCACCTGGCCACGTTCACCCGTCAGCCTGGGTCGAGCCTGTATACCCTGAATACCGTGTCTCCTCCGGTTGCTGAGTCTGGTCAGGTAGCAGCGTCGGGTCAGGTGTTTGCTGCAGCGTCCCGGTCTGGTCCTGAGTCTGCCCCCTGCTAGTGTCGCCTCCTGTCTCACCAGACTCTCCTCTGGCACCACCGCCTTGGTCACCCCTCCCTGCCTCGTCTCCGAGGCATGGCCTCCCGTGTCCTTGTCACTGGTCTTCCTAGGTCTCTCCCTCCCCTTCCTCCGGGGCCTGCCCCTACCTGCGTTCCTTGCGTCGAGGGGCGGCAGCGTGCCGCTCCTCACTCCTCCAAGTTCTCTCCGACGGAGGCTCCCCTGCAGACTCTTCACATGGACGTGTGGGGCGCAGCCCGCGTCCGTGGCTAGGGTCACAAGCACTACTTTCTGCTGTTCGTTGATGACTGCTCGTGTTACACCACAGTCTTCCCCTTGCGCCGCAAGGGTGAGGTCACTGAGGTGCTGATCGACTGGATCCGCGCTGCCCGTCGTCAGCGCAGCGAGAGTTTCGGCTCGGACTTTCCTGTTCTGCATCTGCAGTCCGACAGAGGTGGAGAGTTTTCCTCCGACCTTCTGCGACCCTTCTGTCGTGCGGAGGGCATCCGCCAGACCTTCACGCTTCCGGCCACTCCACAGCAAAATGGGATTGCTGAGCGCCGCATTGGCATGGTCATGGACGTCGCTCGTACGTCCATGATCCATACCGTTGCTCCCCAATTTCTGTGGCCGTTCGCGGTTCAGTACGCGGCGCATCAGATCAACCTCCAGCCCCGGGTCTCCATGCCGGAGACCACACCTACTCTGGGGTGGACGGGGAAGGTTGTCGATGCGTCTGCGTTCCGTGTCTGGGGATCTCGAGCTTTCGTCCGCGACTTGTCTGCGGACAAGCTGTCCTCCCGTGCTGTTCCCTGCGTCTTCCTTGGCTTCCCCCCTGACGCACCAGGTTGGCAGTTTTACCACCCCACCTCGTGCCGTGTTCTGTCCTCTCAGGACGTCACGTTTGACGAGTCGGTTCCTTACTACCGTCACTTCCCCTACCGTACTGCCCCCCTCCTCCCCCCGCCGCTCTTCCTCGCGCCAGGTCCTCCCCCGGTAGACCCCCTCCCCCCATTGGGTCCTGCCCCCTTAGGTGTGTCCCAGGTAGACGCAGTCGAGCCTGTCGAGGTAGCTGTTGACTCTGGTGCTGCTAGGGGTGCTGAGCCTGTGGGTGCCGGGTCTGGGGGTGCTGAGCCTGAGTGTGCGGAGCCTGGGGGTGCTGAGTCTGGGGGTGCTGAGCCTAGGGGTGCTGAGCCTGGGGTTGTTGAGTCTGGGGGTGCGGAGCCTGAGGGTGCTGAGCCTGCGCGTGTGGAGTCTGGAGGTGCTGAGCCTGGAGGTCCTTCGAGTGCTTCGTCCCGGCGGGAGCCACTCTCTCCTCAGCAGCTACGTGAGTGGTTTGCTCGGCGCTGGAGCCGTGCTGCTGGAGCTGGTGGTGCTGCGGGCGCTGGAGGTCCTACTGCTGGTGGAGCTGCTGGGTGTTCTGGAGCCACTGGTCCCGGAGGTGCTCGTACTGGAGGTACTGGAGCTGCTGGGCCTAGTGGTGCCGTTGGAGCTATGCTGACTCTGGTGGTGCTGCTGGAGCAGGTGCTGCTGGAGGTGCTGGGGCTGGCGCTGCTGGAGGTGCTGCTGGAGCTGCTAGAGGTGCTGCTGGAGTTGCTGGAGGTGCTGCTGGAGCTGCTGGAGGTGTTGCTGGAGCTGCTGGTGCTGCTGGAGTTGGAGTTGTCGCTGGGGTTCTGGTGCTGTCCCTGCTGGTTCTAGGGGCGCTGAGCGGCTGAGGCCGTACTTCGTTCCGCTTCATGAGCAGGTTCTTGGTCTCCCGCCTTCTGCTGGTCCTGCTCCTTCCTTAGAGTGTCCACCGCGTGTTCAGTCGAAGTCACAGCTACAGCCCACCTCCCCACCGCTTGCTCCTTCACCTTACACTGTTGTCACTGACCCTTCCTTTGAGTCTACTGCTGCGTCTGCTTTTGTTGCTGAGCTTGTCGACTTTGCTTCTCGCTGTCGTGTAGACTACGCTGCTGGTGTTGTTGCTGAGTCTGACTCTGTCTGTCCTCCGTCCGTCGGGGGTGAGTGTGCCCTTGGCACGGACGTCCTTGAGGACAGGCAGGAGGACTTTGAGTGCTTTGCAGCCGCTGTACCTCATCTCGTGTCCATGCTGCTTGCCCCTGAGGGAGACCCGGATGCACCAGACATCCTGACTCCGCGTTCTTACGCAGAGGCGGTTGAGGGTCCCTACTCCTCTCAGTGGCAGACAGCCATGGATGCAGTGATGGCTTCCTAGAAGTCCATAGGCACCTACGTCGACGAGGTTCCCCCACCTGGGGCGAGCATTGTCGATGGCATGTGGATTTTCAGGGTGAAGCGGCCGCCGGGTTCTCCGCCTGTGTTCAAGGCGCGTTACGTGGCTCGGTCAGCGGCAGGGAGTTGACTACTTTCAGACCTTCTCTCCCACCCCGAAGATGACCACTCTTTGGGCGCTGCTGCACATCGCCGCGCAGCGTGACTATGAGCTTCACTCTCTTGACTTCAGCACAGCCTTCCTACAGGGCAGCCTGCACGAGGAGATCTGGCTGCGCTGCCCACGTGGCTTCACTGGGTCGTTTCCTCCTGGTACCCACTAGAGCCTCTGGCGGCCAGTCTACGGTCTCCGCCAGGCGCCGCGTGAGTGGCACGACACACTGAGGACTACACTGGCGGCTCTTGGGTTTGCTCCTTCTACTACTGACCCGTCGCTGTTTCTACGCACCGACACTTCACTGCCGCCGTTCTACATCCTCGTGTACGTCGACGACTTGGTTTTTGCCACTGCTGACACTGAGGCACTGACTCTAGTGAACTCGGAGCTGCAGAAGAGACACACGTGCACAGACATGGGTGAGCTGCGCAGCTATCTTGGCTTGCAGATCACTCGGGACAGAGCACGCCGCACCATCACCCTGACTCAGTCACACATGGTGCAGCAGGTCCTTCAGCGTTTCGACTTCCAGTACTCCTCGCCACAGTCCACTCCTATGCCTACTGGTCACTCGCTCTCAGCTCTGCCTTCGGATGAGTCCGTATAGCCGACTGGCCCGTATCCAGAGCTTGTGGGCTGCCTCATGTACCTGATGACCTGCACTCGTCCTGACCTTCCTTACCCTCTTAGCATCCTTGCACGCTACGTTGCGCCCGGGAGACACCGACCAGAGCACTCGAAGGCTGGTAAGAGGGTGATGCGCTACTTGTGCAGTACGTCGGGCATGTGGCTCGTGCTTGGGGGACGGGGTCCAGTTGTTCTCACTGGTCACGCAGACGCTTCTTGGGTTGACGACTTGGCTACGCAGCGGTCGTCACACAGTTACACCTTCAGCCTTGGCTCCGGTTCTGTCTCGTGGCGGTCTACCCGTTCGTCTTCTGTTCTCAGCTCCAGTTGTGAGGCTGAGATCTACGCAGGGGCCATGGCTGCATAGGAGCTACGCTGGCTCACCTACCTGCTGACCGACCTGGGCGAGGCGCCTCGTTCTCCTCCATTTCTGTACGTCGACAACAAGGCAATGCTTGCCTTGTGTCGCGAGCAGAGACTGGAGCACAGAACGAAGCACATCGCTCTTCGCTACTTCCTTGCTCGAGAGTTGCAGCAGCATGGTCAGCTACATCTTGTTTACGTGGTTTCTCAGGCCAACACTGCTGATATCTTCACCAAGGCACTTTAGCCTTGTGATCATCAGCGGTTCTGCACTGTTCTAGGCCTTGTTCCCACTTGGCCTCACTTGCTCACTTCTTGACTTTACTTGTACTGTGATCTCTCTATATATATACCTGCCTGCCTACTCTTGCTAGGTTGTGATCACTATCTTGCTTGTTCTGCTTTATATAACTCTGCATGTGAACTGGCCTTGTGGCCGCTTGCTTGTGCTCGGAATGTGTGGTGATGTCGTGATCCACCCTGAGCTTGCTTTGCTCTTCGTGATTGGTCTTGTGACCTCTTGTTCTCCCCACTTTGCCTATGGGGGTGTGTCAAACTTATATGCTATAGTCTGTGTAGGCTGTAGTGGGGTTGAAAATATGGGGTACAACACTTTTAGGTTCTCCTACTTGTACCCACCTGTTACCTAGTTCATTCATTCCTCGTACTTTTCTCACATTTCGAGCCTCATCCACGTGCTCCGTCAGACCTGACCACACAAGGTGACGAATTCTTCCTCGACGACATTGAAAAATTTGTCTCGACATTTAAATTTTTGACGAATTTTCCTCTCGTGCATCATGCCTTTGAAGGGGTCTCTGCCCTAAACATCTTGCTGCATGGTGTTTAAGGTTGATGCTTCCCCAATTATATGCCATCCGAATGGGGTTTATTTTTTGTACCATTGCGATGTTGTTTTTTTGGGGTTAAACGATTGTTTTTCTGGGTAATTCTCGATTACACGTCACTAGCGAATTCCGTCAACCCCAGGCCAGTAGGTGGTGACCTGGCGAGAAGGACAGGCTCGACCTAACTGCCCATGTGTGTTGGTTGCTTCGGGGCTGCGTAGTATGGGCGCGAACCACGAGGCCCCAAGTTGGCCACTTTACTGCTACCCTGGGCCCCTTTCTGATCTCTTCCCTTCCAGTACAGTATGACAGACCATTGTTCTAGAAGGTATAGGTGAAGTGTATGAGAGCTGGCCTGTTATGGAAAAAAATACAGTTCTTTTCATTTTGGCTTTACTTTATTAGTGTAACTTCCGGAGAATCTATCAAGCATACGCAAAGTTTACTTAAATATTGTTAATGCTCGCTGTGTGTCCGTTACTGGAGTGTTGGGTGAATGGATCAACCCTTACACCGCGTGAGTTGCCTCTGTTTCATGTTCCCACCCCCCCCCCCCCCCCCCCCCCCTTTAATCTCAATGGAATACATAGGCTTTTCAGGGATGGATCGACACTAACACATTGTGAGCTCCCATGTTTATGGTTTATCCGTTCCGCATTGGATTTTCCCATACGATAAGTCTCACTGCAGATTCAAACGGATAGAATTGAGGCTACTTAAATCCCAAAATCTTTATACGATAACATCAAATCTACCCGCTCCGACTACACTACCGGACGTTCGTGTGCGCCGTTCAAAAACTTCATACAAAGTCTCACTCATGGGCAAAGCGTGTTAGAACAAGGAAGATTGGGCAGGATAAGTCTCCTAGAGCTAGTAGCGGGAGTCTTTGTGGTAGGAACCTGGATCATAGTGCATGTCGTAAAAAACTAACGAGCAGGAATGATTGCATTGACATCAAACTGAGTACAAGTACTAACCCTAATTGGGTTGTACCCCATATAGGCTACCCTACTACAGCCTATACAACATAAGCAGGGGGAGAACAAGGGGTCACAAGACCAGTCAAGAAAAACAAAGCAAGCTCAGAGTGGATCACAAAGTCACCACACGCTGTGAGCACAAGCAAGTGGCCACAAGGCCAGTTCACATGCAGAGTTATAGACGTGGGAACAAGCAGTACAGTGATCACAACCTAGCAGGTGTAAGCATGCAGGTACAAGTATATAGATCACAGTACAAGCAAAGTTACATAGTGAGCAAGTGAGGCAAAGTAGGCACAAGGCCTAAAACAGTAGAGAAGCGCTGATGATCTCCAGGAGGAACTGCCTTGGTAAATATATCAGCAGTATTGGCCCGAGTGGCCACGTAAACAAGATGAAGCTGACCACGCTGCTGCAACTCTTGAGCAAGGAAGTAACGCAGAGCGATATGCTCCGTTCTGTGCTCCAGACTGTGCTCCTCACACAAGGCAATTGCAGCCTTGTTGTCTACGTACAAAACTGGAGGAGAACGAGGCCGCTCTCCCAAGTCGGTCAACAGGTAGGTGAGCCAGCGTAACTCCTGTGCAGCCATGGCTCCCGTGTAGATCTCAGCCTCACAACTGGAGCTGAGAATAGAAGACGAGCGGGTAGACTGCCAAGAAACAGAGCAGGAGCCAAGGCTGAAGGTGTAACCCTGAGATGACCGCTGCATAGCCATGTCGTCAACCCAAGAAGCGTCTGAGTGTCCAGTGAGGACAACTGGACCCCGCCCTCCAAGCACGAGCCACATGCCCGACGTACTGCACAAGTAACGCAGTACCCTCTTCGCAACATCCCAGTGTACCTTTCGATGTCTACCAGGAACCACGTAGCGTGCCAGAAGGCCAAGAGGGTAAGCAAGGTCAAGACGAGTGCAGGTCATCAGGTACATGAGGCAACCCACTAGTTCTGGATACGGGCCACTCAGCTCTACGGACTCGTCCGAAGGTGGAGCTGAGAGCGAGTGACTGGTAGCCAGAGGAGTGGAGTGTGGCGAGGACCAAGTGAAGCCGAAGCGCTGAAGGACCTGCTGCACCATGTGTGACTGGGTCAGGGTGATGGTGCGCCGTGCTCTGTCCCGGGTGATCTGCAAGCCAAGATAGCTGCGCAGCTCTCCCAGGTTTGTGCACGTGTGTCTCTTCTGAAGCTCCGACTTCACAAGGGCGAGTGCCTCTGTGTTAGCCGTGGCAAAAACCAAGTCGTCGACGTACACGAGGATGTAGAACGGGAGCGAAGTGTCGGTGCAGAGAAACAGCAACGGGTCAGCAGTCGAAGGAGCAAACCCAAATGCCGCAAGTGTCATCCTTAGTGTGTCGTGCCACTCATGAAGCGCCTGGCGGAGACCGTAGACTGGCCATCGGAGGCTCCACTGGGTACCTGCAGTAAACGACCCAGTGAAGCCAGGTGGCTGGCGCATCTAGATCTCCTCGTGCAGGCTGCCCTGTAAGAAAGGAGTGCTGAAGTTAAGAGAGTGAAGCTCGTAGTCACGCTGAGCGGCAACGTGCAGCAGCACCCGAAGATTGGTAATATTTGGGGTAGGGGAGAAGGTCTGGAAGAAGTCAACTCCCTATTGCTAACTGAAGCCTCGTGCAACGTAACGAGCCTTGAAGACAGGCGGAGAACCCGGCGGCCGCTTCACCCTGAAAATCCACATGCCATCGACTATGTTCGCCCCAGGAGGGGGAACTGCGTCGACGTAAGTGCTTGTGGACTTCCAGGATGCCATCTCTGCGTCCATGGCTGTCTGCCACTGAGAGGAGTAGGGAACCGCAATCGCCTTTGCGTAAGAGCGCGTTGTCGGGATGTCTGGTGCATCCGGGTCTCCCTCAGGTGCAAGCAGCATGGCCACGAGATGAGGTACATCGGCTGGAAGACACTCAAAGTTCTCCTGCCTGTCCTCGAGGACGTCCGTGCCAAGAGCACATTCACCCCCGACGGACGGAGGACGGACAGACTCAGACTCAGTCACAAGACTAGCAGTGTAGTTGAGACGACAAGGAGCAGCAAAGTCAACAAGCTCAGCGACTAAGGCAGACGCAGCAGCAGACTCAAACGAAGGGTTAGTGACAACAGTGGCTAAGAGACGTGTAACAATAGAACTGGCAGCACGAACCAGGTCAGACTCACGGTCGGATCCGTCAGTAAGAGAGGACGCAGGAGGAGATGGCAGAGGGACACGCTGTGGAACAGAGGAAGGACGAAGTGCCATATGGTGCGTGCAGGGGACAGGAGGAGGACGATGACGTGAAACACGGCGACCAGTGCGAACAGCGCGAACACGCGAGGCAGGACGAGACACAGGCTTACGACGCTCTGTAAGCGAGTCGGTCTGCTCAGTGTAAGGAGAGGGAGCAGGCAGTAGGGAGCCTAGCTATAATGGGAGACCAGTAGAAGATGGAAGGCTAAGAACCTGGCGAAGCACCGAGCCAGGCGGCGGCAGAGACGACGGTGACGGCGGAGCGAAGAACAGTCGCGGCTGTGCACTACCACCACCACCAGCTCCTCCAGCACCAGCACCTCCAGTACTAGTACCAGCAGCTCCAAGGCCTCCAGCAGCTCCAGAAACTCCAGCTCCAGTGCCTCCAGTGTTGACAGGTGTTTGGGATCTATAGGCTCTAAACACACCTTTAAATCACACTAGGTACTCCCCACAGGGTCACCTCCAAGGGTCCTTGGGTGCCTGGCAGAGCCAGCCCCTATCCAAGGGTTCGTGTTTGTAGAGGGAATTCGTGTTCGTGTTCGTGTTTGGCAGAGCAGGAAGTACAAGCTGCCGTCCTTGGCAGCCACGCGGAACGGCCCGCACAGGTCGATATGCACGACGGCCAGCACGTCGTCGGCGTCGGAGCCTTGGTCGGGGAAGGTGTGCCGCGCCAGCTTCCCGCCGACGCACGAGACACACGGTGAGTCGGCGCTCGTCGCCGACTTGAGGTCCAGCCCAATGGCGACCTCGTTCTTCGCCGAGCTCCTGATGGTGTCCATGCCGACGTGCGCAAGTCTAGCATGCATCCTGTCCGGCGTCGACTTCGTTTTCGAGACAATCGCCCGCAGGGCCACAACCCCCGTCATGGGCGACGTCGACCTCGTTGAGCAGGGACGCAGGTCGGTGCAGAGGACCCGCCCGGAGTACGTCGCCCGGCCGAGCACCTCCCCAGCCGCCGAGACAAGCAGCATTCCATCTCCGTCCTCTTGCAACTTCACGCCGTGCTCCTTCAGCTGGCCGGACGACAGCAGGTTGGCTCGGACACCCGGGACGTACAACACGTCGGGGATGAGCACCTGCTTCCCGGCCTCTCCTTGCAGAGCGACGGTGCCGCGGCCCTGGACGTCCTGCAGCGCCCCATTGAAGCCCCGCACGTGCTTGATGGAACCGCTCGGCTGCAGGTCGACGAAGACTTCCTTCGTCCCCATCAGGTGATGGGAGCAGCCGCTATCGAGCAGGACCACCGCCGGGTTCGCCTGCACAGCTGCTGCCACTGCCTGGAAGTCCTCTCCGGCCTCCGGCACCAGCGAGACGGTCGGCTCCACGACGCCGACCAGCGAGCACGACGCCGTCTTGTCATCCCGCCCCTTTCCGCCTGCAGAGGAGTCGGCGTCCTTCGCCGAAGTCGACGTAGTCGACTGCTTCTCCTTGCGCGGCTTGTTTCCTCCTCGACGAGGACGACGACTGCCAGACCTCCCGCGGCCTCCCTTGGCGTCGTCGTCGTCGGAGTCACTGCGGTCGGGGCACTCGTAGGAGAGGTGGTCGGGGTCGCCGCACAACCAGCACTCCCGTCGTCGACCTCCTCCTCCTCGACCGCTGTCCTTGGTCGACTTCTTCTTGTCGACCTCCTTGGCCGACTTCCAGCCACCGCTACCGCCACCGCCAGACTATCCGCGCTGCCCCGGTCGACCTCCTTGCTTCATCAGGGAGACGAAGTTGGCCTGCGCCAAGAGCTCCTGGGATCGCTCGGCCTCCTGCATCGCCTCGTCCTTCAGGATATACGAGGTCAGGTTATCCTCGTTGAGCGTCATCCTCGTGCTCGGCGCCATTGACAGCCGCTTCAGGAGGTTGTAGCTGCTCGAGAGTCCCTGCATAACGTGGGTGACGTACGACGCCGTCGAGTACTGCGCGCCGGCCATCCTGATGGTGGCGAGAATTCGCCGGGCCCGGTTGCAGTAGTCGGTCGCCGTCTCCTCGTCGCCCATACGCAGATGAGTCAGCTGTCCCTCCAGCTGGGCGATGAACAAGTCGTCGGTGACTTGGTAGGTCGACTCGATGAAGTGCCACGCCCGGTGGCCGGCGTCGAGGTACTCTCGGCACCATTTCAGAGCGATCTGCACGCCTGGCGAGCAGCACCGCGAGATGACCGTGAAGGTCAACAGCTGCACGGCACGAAACTCTGCTCGTAAGTCGGCGTGGTGCTCCTTCGGCGTCGCCACGGTCCCTCGGGCGAAGCCGATCAGCCCAGCCATCTCCAGCTGGGGCTCGATAGCTTCCTTCCAGGTGAGAATGTCTGGTCGACCAACGAGCGGCGGGGTGACCAAGATCCTGTCCGGCGTGAACTTGAAGTAGCCGTAGCTCGGTGCAATCCCGCCCGCCGTCACCTGGGTCGCCGACATCGGCGACAAACCACTTCGTCGTCCTCTGACGTCGCCCTGCGAGGAGCCTGCAGCCGCCGACGACTGCACCCCTTGCGCCTGAACGCCGCCGACTTCGTCGGCGTGAATCACACCACGCTGCCTCGACGTGCCTCCCGCACTGCTGCCGACTTGGCCACCTCCGACGTTGACGCCCACGTCGACGCCGCCTTCGTTGATCACCGGTCGAGGAGAAGCTGGTCGAGAAGAGGGATGTTCCGTCGCCCACATGGAGCGGAGTCCAGCCTCGACGACCGCCCAGGGTATCGCCCCATACTCCTGGGCCTCATGGCGTCTCCTTGCATCCTCCAGCCGTCCCTCCAGGGTGTCCATCACCTTGGTGTCACCTACGCGCACGCTAGGGACCTGTACGGCTGCCAGCCTACGAGCAACTTAGGTAAGTGGCCTCTACGTCGACCTGACTGAAAGGTAAGTCGTGTGCCGTCCACGCTCACCGCACCATGCGGAGATAACTGCTGCAACGGGAGCTAGACTACGGGCTAGGCACGGGTGCTCGTGTGATCTCTGCGTTCGTTGGTCCTTAGTCGTTTTCCTAGTGCTCACATTGCTTGCTAGTTCATGGGGCAATTTGGCAAGAGTTTCACTAGAGAAAGTTGACAATAATAATCCAAATCAGTTGGCATGGCAAGACTACATCAGAGCTAGCATTCAGGTCGGTCGACTGCCAGCACAGCATGGTCGACCGCGCTCCAGCACGACTTGGTCGACCGCGCTCCAGTAGTGCAAAGTCGACGGCGTGCCAACGCTGCAGGTTGACGGTGTGCCAGCATTGCTCCCGCAGAACAGCAGCGCACCTACTTCGCAGGTGCTCGTAGATGATTGGCGGGCTAAGCCTCGTCACCTGAACAGCGCACGCACCAAGTCATCCTCGTGCTGACAGCTCCACCTGATCCGCCACGTCGACCTCGGGATACCACCACCGAGGTCGGACTTGCCAACTTCGCCTGGGCGACCGTCACACTCCTCCGCAGAAGTTCGTCACCCAGGTAACCTGGTCGACTTGGCAACCACGTCGACCAGCTGCTCCCGTACATGCCCGTCGACCTCCCAAGTCGGTGACCTTGCAAGTCGGCGCCGACTTCCGGGTCGACGTGCCACATCGCCGACCACCAAGTCGGCGGCATTGCAGTGGCCCCGTGCAAGTCGACCAACCCCGTCGACCTGCTCGCCCAAGTCGGCGTCGCCCACTGCAACAAGTCGGCTGTACCTCCTGTACACCCAACCACGAAGTCGGCTCCGCCCAAGCGAGGACGGGGCCAACAACAACTCCCGTTGACAATCACAACGTCACCACACACCCTGAACACAAGCAAGAGGCCACAAGGCCAGTTCACATGCAGAGGCATATATGTAACACAAGCATCACAGTGATCTATATCTAGCAAGCATGCAGGTATATATATATATATATAGATCACAGTACAGACAAAGTCTACAACAAGTGAGGAAAATTGGGCACAAGCCCTAGCAAAGTGCAGAAACGCTGATGATCACCAGACTGAAGTGCCTTGGTGAATATATCAGCAGTGTTGGCCTGAGTGGCCACGTAACGCAGACGAAGCTGACCCCGCTGCTGCAACTCTCGAGCCAGAAAGTAACGTAGAGCGATGTGCTTCGTTCTGTGCTCTAGTCTGTGCTCCTCACACAAGGCAATGGCAGCCTTGTTGTCGACATACAACACTGGAGGAGAACGAGGCCGCTCTCCCAGGTCGGTCAGCAGGTAGGTGAGCCAGCGTAACTCCTGTGCAGCCATGGCTGTGGCGTAGATCTCAGCCTCACAAATGGAGCTGAGAACTGAAGACGAACGTGTAGAACGCCAAGAAACTGAGCCAGAGCCAAGGCTGAAGGTGTAACCCTGTGACGACCGCTGAGTAGCCTGGTCGTCAACCCAAGAAGCGTCTGAGTGCCCAGTGAGAACAACTGAGCTCCTCCCTCCAAGCACAAGCCCCATGCCCCATGTACTGCACAAGTAGCGCAATACCCTCTTTGCAGCATCCCAGTGCACCTTTCGGTGCCTACCAGGAGCCACGTAGCGAGCCAGAAGGCTAAGAGGGTACGCTAGGTCAGGACGAGTGTGTGAAGATAGTAGGTAGAGTTAGGAGCCATAGCTAGGTAAGTCCTAGCTAGGCAAGAGAAGTTTAGGCAAAAGAGGAGGTTTTCACTAGCAGCAATGAGGATACATATAGCAAACCCTAGATGGGTTGTACTCGCTATAGAGCACCCCACTACAGGCTAGAGAATAACATTCTGACAGAGTGCAAGTCATCAGGTAAATGAGGCAGCCAACTAGCTCTGGGTAAGGACCACTCGGCTCTACGGACTCATCCGAAGGCAGAGCTGAGAGCGAGTGACCTGTAGCCAGAGGAGTGGCCTGTGCCGAGGACCAGGTGAAGCCGAAGCGCTGAAGGACCTGCTGCAGCATGTGTGACTGAGTTAGTGTGATGGTGCGGCGTGCTCTGTCCCGGGTGATCTGCAAGCCAAGGTAGCTGCGCAGTTCACCCAGGTCTGTGCACGTGTGTCTCTTCTGCGGCTCCGACTTCACGTGGGCAAGAGCCTCAGTGTCAGCAGTGGCAAAGACCAAGTCGTCGACGTACACGAGGATGTAGAACGGCGGCAGCGAAGTGTCGGTGCGCAGAAACAGCGACGGGTCAGCAGTAGAAGGCGCGAACCCAAGAGCCGCAAGAGTAGTCCTCAGTGTGTTGTGCCACTCACGTGGCGCCTGGGGGAGACCGTAGACCGGCCGCCGGAGGCTCCACTGGGTACCAGGAGGAAACGACCCAGTGAAGCCAGGAGGGCGGCGCAGCCAGATCTCCTCGTGCAGGCTGCCCTGCAAGAAAGCTGTGCTGAAGTCAAGATAGTGAAGCTCGTAGTCACGCTGAGAACCAACGTGCAGTAGCACCCGAAGAGTGGTCATCTTTGGGGTGGGGGAGAAGGTCTGGAAGAAGTCTACTCCCTCTCGCTGACTGAAGCCTCGAGCAACGTAACGAGCCTTGAAGACAGGCGGAGAACCTGGCGGTCGCTTCACCCTGAAAATCCACATGCCACTGACGATGTTCGCCCCAGGAGGGGGAACCTCGTCGACGTAAGTGCCAGTGGACTTCTAGGATGCCATCTCTGCGTCCATGGCTGACTGCCACTGAGAGGAGTACTCACCCGCGATCGCCTCAGCGTAAGAGCGCGGGGTCGGGATGTCTGGTGCATCCGGGTCTCCCTCAGGTGCAGTCAGCATGGACACGTGATGAGGTACAACAGCGGCAAAGCACTCAAACTCCTCCTGCCTGTCCTCAAGGACGTCCGTGCCTAGAGCACACTCACCCCCGACGGACGGAGGACAGACAGACTCAGACTCAGCAACAAGACTCGCGGCGTAGTCTAGACGAGAGCGAGCAGCAAAGTCGACAAGCTCAGCAACTAAGGCAGACGCAGCAGCAGACTCAAAGGAAGGGTCAGTGACAGCAGTGGCCAGGAGACGCGTGACAGTAGGACTAGCAGCACGAAGAGAGTCAGACTCCGGGTCAGCAAGGGCAGGAAGAGAGGACGCAGGAGGAGAAGGCAGAGGGACACGCTGCGGAGCAGTGGAAAGACGAAGCGTCATCTGGTGAGTGCCTGGGACAGTAGGAGGACGCTGACGTGGGACACGACGACCAGTGCGAGCAGCACGAACAGGCGACGCAGAACGAGACTCAGGCGACACAGGACGAGACTCAGGCTCACGACGCTCCGTAAGACCTCCTGTCGGACCAGTGTAGGGAGAAGGACCAGGGAGGGGCGAGGCAGGCTGTAACTGTAACTGCGACTGGATAGGCTGAGGACACTCTAAGGAGGGAGCAGGACAAGGAGGAGGAGGCTGACCAAGAACCTGCTGAAGGAGCGGAACGAAGTAAGGCCGCGGCGGTGAAGCGCCCCCAGAACCAGCAGTGACAGCACCAGAACCCCCAGCAGCAGCTCCAACTCCTATAGCACTACCAGCAACTCCAGCAGCGCCATCTCCAATACCCCGAGTAGTACCAGCTCCAGCCGCACCGTCGGCTCTAGCACCTGTAGGACCAACCCCAGGGTCAGCAGCTACACCAACTCCAGTAGGCCCAGCGTCCTCAGCTCCACCGGCAGCTCCAGCAGCGCTAGCACCTGTAGCTCCAACCCCAGCACCAGTAGCACCTCCAGTAGCACCAGCTCCAGCAGCTCCAGCTCCAGCAGAACCCCCAGTCCCAGCAGCTCCAGTACCGCCTGTACTAGCACCTCTAGGACCTGAGGCTCCAGTACCTCCATTCGCACTAGGGCCTCCAGCGAGCGGCACACCAGTGCTAGGAGCGCCGCTCCGGAGGCTGCAGCGGCGAGCGTACCACTCACGCACTCGCTGTGGGGAGGGAGATGCCGGCTGCGACACAGTACCCGAAGCACCACCAGCTCCAACTCCGGCAGAACCCGCAGCTCCAGCAGCCCCACGCCGGAGGCTGTAACGCTGAGAGTACCACTCACGCAGCTGCTGTGAAGAGGGAGCGTCACCAGGCGCAGGACGGTCAGTCTCAGCTCCCTCAGGCTCAGCACCCCAAGGCTCAGCACCCCCAGGCTCAACAACCCCAGTCTCAGCACCCCCAGGCTCAGCACCCCTAGTCTCAGCACCCCCAGGCTCAGCACCCCCAGGCTCAGCACCCTCAGTCTCAACACCCCCAGGCTCAGCACCCCCAGTCTCAGCACCCCCAGACGCCGTACCCCTCGCAGGACCAGAGTCGACAACTACCTTGACAGGCTCGACCGGGTCTACCTGGGAAACACCTGAGGGAGCAGGACCCTGGGGACGGAGGGGGTCTACCGAAGTAGCACCTGGCGTGAGGAAGAGCGGCGGGGGGGGAAGCGGCGCAATGCGGTAGGCTCAGCTCCCTCAGGCTCAGCACCCCAAGGCTCAGCACCCCCAGGCTCAACACCCCCAGTCTCAGCACCCCCAGGCTCAGCACCCCTAGTCTCAGCACCCCCAGGCTCAGCACCCCCAGGCTCAGCACCCTCAGTCTCAACACCCCCAGGCTCAGCACCCCCAGTCTCAGCACCCCCAGACGCCGTACCCTTCGCAGGACCAGAGTCGACAACTACCTTGACAGGCTCGACCGGGTCTACCTGGGAAACACCTGAGGGAGCAGGACCCTGGGGACGGAGGGGGTCTACCGAAGTAGCACCTGGCGTGAGGAAGAGCGGCGGGGGGGGAAGCGGCGCAGTGCGGTAGGCTCAGCTCCCTCAGGCTCAGCACCCCAAGGCTCAGCACCCCCAGGCTCAACACCCCCAGTCTCAGCACCCCCAGGCTCAGCACCCCTAGTCTCAGCACCCCCAGGCTCAGCACCCCCAGGCTCAGCACCCTCAGTCTCAACACCCCCAGGCTCAGCACCCCCAGTCTCAGCACCCCCAGACGCCGTACCCCTCGCAGGACCAGAGTCGACAACTACCTTGACAGGCTCGACCGGGTCTACCTGGGAAACACCTGAGGGAGCAGGACCCTGGGGACGGAGGGGGTCTACCGAAGTAGCACCTGGCGTGAGGAAGAGCGGCGGGGGGGGAAGCGGCGCAGTGCGGTAGGCTCAGCTCCCTCAGGCTCAGCACCCCAAGGCTCAGCACCCCCAGGCTCAACACCCCCAGTCTCAGCACCCCCAGGCTCAGCACCCCTAGTCTCAGCACCCCCAGGCTCAGCACCCCCAGGCTCAGCACCCTCAGTCTCAACACCCCCAGGCTCAGCACCCCCAGTCTCAGCACCCCCAGACGCCGTACCCCTCGCAGGACCAGAGTCGACAACTACCTTGACAGGCTCGACCGGGTCTACCTGGGAAACACCTGAGGGAGCAGGACCCTGGGGACGGAGGGGGTCTACCGAAGTAGCACCTGGCGTGAGGAAGAGCGGCGGGGGGGGAAGCGGCGCAGTGCGGTAGGGGAACAGACGGTAGAAGGGTACCGACTCGTCAAAAGTGACGTCCTGAGAGGGGAAGACACGGTGCGAGGTGGGGTGGTAGAACAGCCAGCCAGGCGCGTCAGGGACAAAGCCAAGAAAGACGCAGGGAACGGCACGGGAGGAGAGCTTGTCCGCGGACGTATCGCGGACAAAGGTTCGACATCCCCAGACTCGGAACACCGACGCATCGCCAACCTTCCCCGTCCAACGCAGTGTGGGCGAGGTCTCCGGAGCTTAGACACGGGGCCAGAGGTTGAGCTGATGCGCAGCGTACTGTACTGCAAACGGCCACAGAAAATGGGGGGCAGCCGCATGGATCATGGAGGTACGAGCGACCTCCATGACTAAGCCAATGCGGCGCTCAGCAATCCCATTCTGCTGTGGAGAGGCCGGAAGAGTGAACGTCTGGCGGATGCCGTGCTCCACACAGTAGGCTGCCAAGAGGTCGGAGGAAAACTCACCACCCCTGTCAGAGTGCAGACGCAGGACTGGAAAGTCCGACTGGAACCGCTCGCGGAGCTGGAGACGAGCAGCGCGGATCCAAGGGATCAAAACATCAGGGACCTCTCCCTTGGTGCGCAAGGGGAAGACCGTGTTGTAGCGCGTGTAGTCGTCGACGACCAGCAGGAAGTACCGCTCGTGGCCCTGTCCACGGACGCGGGCTGGGCCCCACACGTCCAGGTGGAGAGTTTGCAGAGGAGCCTCTGTGGGAGGGAACGAGGAGGAGTGAGGAGTGGCGTGTTGCCGCCCCTCGACACAGGGAAGACAGGGAGGAGTAGGCGAGGGTGGGAGAGGAGGGAGAACCCTGGGAAGACCAGAGACAAGGTACCGGGAGTGCATGCCACGAAGGCGCTGCACTGAAGGGTGACCAAGGCGGTGGTGCCAGAGGACGGTCTGGTGCGACAGGGTGCGACACGAGCAGGGGGCTGACAGCTTACCCGACGCAGACACAGACGCAGCTACCTGAGGGGACTCAGTGGTCAGTGTGTACAGGTCTGACCCCGGCTGCCGAGTAAAGGTAGCCAGGTGGCGACCCGTCCGAGCACACGTACAGTGGGTCACACGTGTAGAGTACGTGACAGGGCCGAAATGGGCCCTGTCTTGTTGCGATCGTGCTGTACAGCACGCTCGCGACAGTGCGCGGCACACGCGCGTGCCCAGTGGTCCCACACGCGCGTACCTGGACCAGGGCTCTCGATTCATTTTGGGGCACGCTGCCTGATCCGAGTTGTGACCCGTTACACCCTGCCTCTGCAGTGTGCCTTGGCGGTCGCACCCAAGAAATGGCAGTGTGATTTTTTATCGATGTCGAATCTGGCAGGGTGAGAAATGCAAAAACACTGCTAGCTAAAACTTTTAGGCCTAGCAGTCGATCCTGCAATATCGATGATTCCTAGAAGCTAGAAAATCTTGTCGAACTGGGTCTTCCTGGCTCAATTCTAAGTGGTCGACACTATGCGTAAGTGCGTGGTGGTTGAGGTTTTAGTGGTGTAGGTGGGGAGATGAGAGGCCTGACGGTGGGTCTTCTAGGTGCGGTCACTACTAAAACACGCCACTCTCTGTGCTGGAGCTGAATCTATGGTGTTGAAAGTACTTAGCCGATTCTGGAATTTCAGTCACAAACGCTTCTGGACACATTTCAGTCACAAACGCCACTCACCGTGCTAGAGCTGAATCTCTGCTGTTTCAAGTACTTATCCGATTCTGGAGCTTTCACTCACAAACGCTACTTAGAGGAATAGCCGCGCAGTTAGTAAAGTTCAACAAAAGAGGAAAAGTTGGCAGGGTGTCTGCCGTAACCAGCCGGGAAAAGGCAGTGTTGCACATAAGCGTAAAACATCATTTGCAGGGTGTATTTTCAGCCCTGCCTGACGATGATAGGGTGGACGCCCAGCCAAACCCAATTCTAGCAGTGTGGGTCAGAAATATCACCCTGGAATGCAGGGCAAACAAGGTAAAACGCTCTGCTATCCTGAGCCCTGACCTGGACCCACGATCGGGTCTTGACTTTCGCGCTTTTGACCAGCGCGAGAAAAGTCAAGGCGCCCCTTGACCGGTCAAAGAACCGAGCACCCCTCTGCACACCATTCACTCACATAAGCCTCCTATGAAACATTCGAGGCTTATGGCACTCCAATGATCCTCGCATAAATCATTCGAAGCTCGCCCATATGAGCCTCGCATGAAATATTTCTCATTTGACTTTCATGAGAACTCATTTGAGTTTCATGAGGGCCTCATTTGAGACTTCGTGAGAGTCTCATTTGAGCGCATCATGTGAGCCTCATTTGAGCGCTTCATGAGAGCTTCATGAGAATAGTGAAAACAAAACTGAAAATGCACAAACGCAAAATACAATTACGAATGAATACGAAACACACAAAATGCAAAGACGAATGCGCACAGAACACAAACAAAATGCGCACACACAAAATGCAAAATGGAATGACATTTCTCACGCCACAAATTACCTTCAAAATAAAACTCCCCATTTTCTTTTACCGTCCTCGAATAGGCGGTAGGTTGACGTGCAAATTACTTATTTGCACCCAACAAACTCCCCCTCAACCTGGCGACTGTTCGAATCCACTCACGACATCACTAGAAATGACAGCTCCCTTCACTGCTTCCGTCATTGGCATAGGAGAATTCATATCCTTGCCAAACGGCTTTCCCTCCTGAACTAACTCTTTGCGTTTGACTTTCACCAGCGCCGCCGCATAGCTTATCCCAACTCCAGTTTTAGGAAATGCACTTGCCTGCTCCCCCACACTTTCAGCTTCCTTCACATTCGGATTCACCTTGGGTTCACCGAACACCTCAGCCCCATTAGTTGCATAAACTCCCACATTCAACACCAAAAATTTCTCCTTCTTATCAGCACCCTTCAGCTGCACCATGGCCTTGTGTTTCTGCTCCTCGGTAGTGTCACTCTAGGGAACTTCTTTCTCCTTGTCTTCAGCAGCATCCGCAACTATGCTCCCCTTCAAATCTGCACCGTTTTTCTCATCGGCACCAAACACATTTCTCTTTTCAGCTGCTGCAAGATGAGCGTTGACCTGCTTCAACTGCTGCACCAGCATCTCCACTGTAGATTTCAGCTCCTTAATAGTTTCAGCAGCCAAGGTAGCACACTCTCCCTTGCAGCTACGCACCCCATTCTGCTTCTCAAGTACCACCTCCTTCCATGGCACCATGGGTACATGCCACAGCTCATCAAGCATGTCTTTGTCTTCATGCAGGCCCCACAACACACGGTCACCGAGCTTCCCCGTGAATGTCTCGGCTCCATTTGTTGCCGTGCAAACACCTGCAATTCCCAACTGCCTCAGGGAAATGAGATTCCCTTTCAGCTCAGGCACCAAAAGCCTTTCTTGCAGGACGATCGGCTTCCCATCAGCTCCCTTGAAGGCTGCCTTGCCGACCCCCATCACTTTCATTTTGTGTCCGCACCCTGATTTCATTTCACTGATGCCCGTTCTCCCAATCTCAATAAGCAGGTCCGCCCTTGGGGTCATGTGATATGCTGCTCCAGAGTCTAGGATCCATGTGTTGAGAGGAGGTGGCTCTGCTCCCTCTTTCGTGGATGCCTTCTCGCTCCCCCCATTCCCTTGCACATGGAAAAATTGTCCAGGAGCACGCTCATAATCTTTTCCCCCTTCCATTGCGGTCTCTGCTACATAACCAGCACCGTTCTCCTCTCCATCATCATCCTCACATCTGGGTGTCCACCACTTGGGCCGCTTCCAACATTTTGCCCATGTGTGTCCCAGTTTCTTGCAATACCAGCAGCTGCTCTTGAACCCACGGTAGCCGCCACGATCATCTTCTTCTTCATAATCACTTTTGCTCCTCTGTTTGTTCTCATCACGCCTATTTCTAAATCGGCCGCTCCCGCCTGGTCCATGTTCACCTTGACCACGACCATTTCCCTTACGCCACTTGCTGCCTTGTACTCCGTACCCACCATCAACATCATAGTTTTGGCTCAATTGCCTCCTCCTAAACTCCTCCTCTAGGATTTTACTTTGAACCCACTCAAGAGTCCAGAGGCTCTGGTTTTGAGGAAGGCTCAAGCCGCTTGTGAAGACCATCCATGACTCCGGCAGCAATGACAACATCTTGAGACACTTCGTTTGCTCCGGGTAGGTGATGCCGCCTATTTGCAGTTTTGCATACAACTCTCTCATCTTGTCAAGCATCGGCTGAATCGGCTCCCCTTCACCCATCCGCAATGACGCCAACTCCCGCTCCAGCATGAGCGTTGCAACCACTGAAGTTGGCGCGTGCAACTCCTTGAGCACTTTCCAAGCTTGAGGCCCGCAATCATCTTTCTCCAGCAAATGCATCACATGCGATTGCTGGATCAGCTCCAAGCTCTGAGATAGGAGATAGTAGCCAGCGGTCGAACGCTCGTCCCACTCCTCTTACAGGGCGGGGTTGCTTGGCCTCTTCTCCACACCCGTCATTATCTTTAATAATCCGACTTGCCGAAAGTAGAGCTGCATTTTCCACGCCCAATCGTCATAGCCACTTCCGTTGAACTTGTTGACGACAAAGTTCTTGAGCACATCCTTCAATAGTGAGCCCCGGCTGGTCCGCGCTCCCCTTGGCGCTGAACCACCATCATCTTGGACTCCACTATTAGCTCGTGCCACTGATCCTTCGTTTCCGCTCGACTCCATGTTGTTCTAACGGCAATCCTTAGAACCACAGCTCTGATACTACGTGTTGACAGGTGTTTGGGATCTATAGGCTCTAAACACACCTTTAAATCACACTAGGTACTCCCCACGGGGTCACCTCCAAGGGTCCTTGGGTGCCTGGCAGAGCCAGCCCCTATCCAAGGGTCCGTGTTTGTAGAGGGAATTTCCTAAGTGCGAAAATAGTTGTGCGTTCTAGAGCGTTCCCAAAATCCGTTGCACAGCGTTGACAACGAAATGGGCTCGTGTGCAGATTAGCTCTTCACGTCAATACGTTGATAGAGCACTTCAACTCGCCAAAGAGATTCAGAAAGTATTTCCATTGGAAAGGATTGATTACAATCAAGCACAAGCATGCATTTTATACTCCGTCTAACACACACGCAAAGGAAAGTAGCAAAGCTGTTGTATAACTAAATTTCGGATCTTCGCCATGCTGTACTTGAAAACGGTTGCTCAACTTCTTGGGCTATTGTCTTCTTCCTCCTCTTGTAAAAACCTGTATTCAATTTTCACTTAGGACAATTGCCCCTGCTGACTCCTTGCATGAGCACTCATAGCTCACAGTTCCTCCAATATAACTCATGCGAGTTTACAGCTGTAAAACGGATTTAACCGTTGAATGACGCAAGTAACCGAATTGTACCTGTGGCGAAATCATTCCGCAATGCGGCATGACGTTCGCGAGAAATTTCCCGTCCCGTGAGTCAACTCGGAAAACAGTTTTTCAACTGTAAATTCCGAGCACCCCTCGTGCCACACGCACGACCGAGATTTTTTCTCGGTCGTGCTGTACAGCGCGCCATGATCGAAATCATGCGCGTATAGAGTACGGGACAGGGCCGAAATGGGCCCTGTCTTGTTGCGTTCGTACCGTACAGCACGCTCGCAACAGTGCGCGGCACACGCGCGTGCCCAGTGGTCCCACACGCGTGTACCTGGACCCACGATCGGGTCTTGACTTTCGCGCTTTTGACCAGCGCGAGAAGAGTCAAGGCGCCCCTTGACCAGTCAAAGAACCGAGAACCCCCCTGCACACCATTCACTCACATAAGCCTCCTATGAAACATTCGAGGCTTATGGCACTCCAATGAGCCTCGCATAAATCATTCGAAGCTCACCCATATGAGCCTCGCATGAAATATTTCTCATTTGACTTTCATGAGAACTCATTTGAGTTTCATGAGGGCCTCATTTGAGACTTCGTGAGAGTCTCATTTGAGCGCATCATGTGAGCCTCATTTGAGCGCTTCATGAGAGCTTCATGAGAACAGTGAAAACAAAACTGAAAATGCACAAACACAAAATACAATTACGAATGAATACGAAACACACAAAATGCAAAGACGAATGCGCACAGAACACAAACAAAATGCGCACACACAAAATGCAAAATGGAATGACATTTCTCACACCACAAATTACCTTCAAAACAAAACTCCCCATTTTCTTTTACAGTCGTCGAATAGGCGGTAGGTTGACGTGCAAATTAAGTAATTGCACCCAACATCCAGCTCCAGCACCTCCAGCTCCCGGGTGACCAGCTCCAGCGCATACAACTCAAGTGTCCGCAGCACCACCAGCTCCGGCCGCTACAGTACCTCCAGCTCCTGCGTCTCGAGTCGCAGTGCCTCCAGCCCCAGCAGCGCCACGCCGAAGGTGCCAGTGCTGAGTGTACCACTCGTATAGCTGCTGCGGCGAGAGAGCACCTCCAGAACCTCTAGGACGAGCAGCGCCAGCACCTCTAGCACCTCTAGCACCAGCAGCTCTAGCAGCTCCAGTACCTCCAGCACCAGCAGTACCACCAGCTCCGGCAGCTCAAGTGTCTCCAGCACAAGCACCTCCACGACCAGCAGCTCCAGCACCTGCAGTACCTCCAGCACGAGCAACTTCGGGACTAGCAGCTCCAGCACCTCCAGTACCTCCAGTAGCAGCAGCACCACCAGCTCCGGCCGCTCCAGTGCCTCCAGTATGAGCACCTCCGGGACCAGCAGCTCGAGCACCTCCAGTACCTCCAGTAGCAGTAGTACCACCAGCTCCGGCAGCTCTAGTGCCTCCAGTACGAGCACCCCTGGGACCAATAGCTCCAGCACCTCCAGCAGCAGCAGCACCAGCACCAGCTGCAGCAGCTCCAGAAACCCCACAACCTCCAGCACCTCCAGCACTAGCAGCACCACCAGCTCCGGCAGCTCCAGCGCCACCAGCACGAGCACCCTCGAGACCAGCAGTGCCAGCACCACCAGCATCTCCAGTACTAGCAGCTCCAGGGCCTCCAGCTCAAGCAGCGCCACTCCGAAGGCTACAGTGCCGAGCGTACCACTCGCGCAACTGCTGTGGTGAAAGAGGCTCCCGCCGGCTAGACCGCTGGGGCGAGGCACCAGCGTGACCTCCAGGACTAGTAACTCCAGCACCTCCAGTACCTCCAGTACCAGCAGTACCTCCAGCACCTCCAGGACTAGCTGCTCCAGGGCCTCCAGCTCCAACAACGCCACTCCGAAGGCTACAGCGCTGGGCGTACCACTCGCGCAACTGCTGTGGTGAGAGGGGCACCCGCAGGACCCCTAGGCCCAGCACCCCCAGACTCAGCACCCCCAGGCTCCGCACGCTCAGGCTTCGCACCCCTAGGCTCCGCACGCTCAGACGCAGCACCCCCGGGCTCCGCACTCGCAAGCTCAGCACCTCCAGGCTCCGCACGCTCAGGCTCAGCACCTCCAGGCTCCGCACGCTCAGGCTCAGCACCTCCAGGCTCCGCACGCTCAAGCTCTGCAACCGCAGGCTCAACACCCCCAGACGCAGCACCCCGAGCAGCACCAGAGTCACCAGTGACCTCGAGAGGCTCAACCAAGGGGAGTGGGTCTACCTGAGACACACCTGAAAAAGCAGGACACTGAGGGGGGAGGGGGTCTACCGGAGGGGGACCTGGAGCGAGGAAGAGCGGCGAGGGGGGGAGAGGGGCAGTGTGGTAGAGGAAGAGATGGTAAACGGGAACCGACTCGTCGAACGTGACGTCTTGAGAGGGTAGGACACGGCGCGAGGTGGGGTGGTAAAACTGCCAGCCAGACGCATCAGGGGGAAAGCCAAGGAAGACACAGAGAACGGCGCGCGAGGAGAGCTTGTCCGCAGAGGTATCGCGGACAAAGGCACGACAAACCCAGCCCCGGAACACCGACGCATCGCCAACCTCTCCCGTCCAACGCAGTGTAGGCGAGATCTCCGGCAAGGAGACACGTGGCCAGAGGTTGAGCTGATGCGCAGCGTACCGGACCGCAAACGGCCACAGAAAATGGGGAGCAGCCGCATAGATCATGGAGGTACGAGCGACCTCCATGACTAAGCCAATGCAGCGCTCAGCAACCCCATTCTGCTGCGGAGAGGCCGGAAGCGTGAACGACTGGAGGATGCCCTCCCCACGACAAAAGTCCCACAAGAGGTCGGAGGAGAACTCACCACCTCTGTCAGAGTGCAGACGCAGGACAGGAAGGTCCGTGTCGAACCGCTCGCGGAGCTGGAGACGGACAGCGCGGATCCAAGGGATCAAAACATCAGGGACCTCCCCCTTGCTGCGCAAGGGGAAGACCGTGGTGTAACGCGAGTAGTCGTCAACAACCAACAGAAAGTATCGCTCGCGGCCTTGTCCTTGGACGCGGGCTGGGCCCCACACGTCCATGTGGAGAGTCTGCAGGGGAGCAGTCATCGGAGGAAACGAGGAGAAGTGAGGAGCGGCGCACTACCGCCCCTCGACATAGGGAAGGCAGGGAGGGGCAGGCGAGGGTGGGAGGGGAGGCAGAGACCTGGGAAGACTAGAGTCAAGGAGGCGGGGGTGCATGCCACGGAGGCGAGGCAGGGAGGGGTGACCTAGGCGGTGGTGCCAAAGGAGAGTCTGGTGCGATAGGAGGCGACACGAACAAGGGGCTGCTAACTGACCTGAAGCGGACGCAGGCGCAGCTACCTAAGGAGGCTCAGTAGTTAGTGTGTACAGGCTCGACCCAGGCCGATGGGTGAACGTGGCCAGGTGACGGCCCGTCCGTGCACACGTGCAGATCGCCACATGCTGTCCTCCAAGAGTAAAGGTTATTTACCCATTCATCCTGAAGGACGACGTTGCTTACCAAGTTCGTAGAGAACGAGGGGAGGTGAAGACCTGACAGTGAGCCAGACGGAACCGCTGGACACGGGAGAATAGTGGAGGAACGTGTAAAAACCGGTCCCCCATAGGGGTCAGCCAGAGAGACTGCAACAGGTGCTGCGAGTGGTGTGACTGTGGTGGTGTCGCAAAAGAAGTAGCAGGAAGCACCTGAGTCAAGCGTGAAGGTGTGCAAGGCCTCAGCAGGCGCAGTACCAAAGAGAGCAGACTCACCAGGACCTAGAGCAGACTCACCAGCACCTAAAGTAGCAGCCGCTATACCAGGGTCAGGCGGCAGACACAGGTAATAGTCACCCTGAGTACTAATAGTCAAAGCATACATGGCAGTGAGGATAGTGTCATAGTCTAGAGCAAAGATATCCACCTTATTCTGAAGCAGCTCTAGCCAGCGGGGGAGCTCAGCCTCGTCGCCAAACACTGCACGCCAGGCGTCGCTCAGATAGGCGAAGCAGCGAGCCTGTGTGTGACCAACTGTCCCGCAAGTCTGACCAGCCCCATCACCTGTGCGAATGACGTACGGGCAGCGGACAGTACTTAAGTCCCCCCACCCTGAGCGTACCATTCACGAAGTTGCAGACGCCGCTGGGGCGTAAGGGTCTCGCGCGGACGCCGCTGCAGCTGCATCTGGCCACCGCCAGAAACTCCGCACTGAACAGCTCCATCTTGACTACTACTACGGCCGCCGCCACCACACCTACTGGTGTACCTCTCACGAAGCTGCTGGGGCGTAAGGGTCTCGCGCGGACGCCGCTGCAGCTGCAGATGGCCACCGCTTGAAACTCCCCACTGAACCGCTCCACTGCGACTGCTACTACGGCCGCCACCACTCCCACTGCTGCCACCACCGCCGTCACCACTCCCACCGCTACTACGAAGTGAAGTCATTGCAGGCAAGCAAGGAGGCGCGCGACCAGTAAGGCAGTACGGAGGGAAGGTAGTAGCACGAGCAGCAGTAGCAGCAGTAAGAGCAGCAGAGCGGCTCGGTGAGGCTAGGCTGCAGCACCTCCAACACTTCTAGCAGCACCTCCACCAGCAGCAGCAGTAACACGAGCAACAGGGCGGATCGGGTTGGGCAGGGCGGCTCGGGCTTGGCGGCGCGGCTCGGCCTGGGCCGCGGGGCAGCAGGGCGTGCTCCGCGCAGGGCAGCAGGGTGTGACGCGCGGGCTGCAGCAGGGCGCGACGCGCGGGGCAGCAGGGCGCGACGCGCGGGCTGCAGCAGAGCGCGATGCGCGGGGCAGCAGAGCGCGACGCGCGGGCTGCCGTAGGGCGCGATGCGCACAGCAGCAGGGCGCTACGTGCGGGTTGCAGCAGGGCGCGACGCGCAGGGCAGGGCGTGCGCGGGGCAGCGCGACGCGGGGCAGGGCAGGGCGTGCGCGGGGCAGCGCGACGCGGGGCAGGGCAGGGTGTGCGCGGGGCAGCGCGACGCTGGGCAAGGCAGGGCGTACACGGGCAGTGCGACGCAAGGCAGGGCAGGGCGCGCACTGACGGTGCAGTGCAGGGCAGGGCGTGAGGTAACGCGGTAACCGCAGTCGGTCACTAGGTAATGGTGGGCCCGAAAAAAGAACGGTCCTACGGACCTACTGCCCTGAAACCATGTCAAAAACTAACGAGCAGGAATGATTGCATTGACATCAAACTGAGTACAAGTACTAACCCTAATTGGGTTGTACCCCATATAGGCTACCCCACTACAGCCTACACAACATAAGCAGCGTTATAGTTTGACACATGTAAATGTGAAGATTGATTAGAATATATAATTACTTGCAAATATATAGATCATAACTAGCCATGTGCTCTGAGGGGTACCGTACATTCTCAAGTATCGCAACAGTAGCATTGACTATCCCTTTAGTTTCCTCGCTGCAGCCTGTAACCTCCGATAGTTGTGACAGTCGAAGTAGGTCGCAACCTCTTGGTCCATGTCGGTCAAAATTCGCGACACTTGACCCAGGACTGCTAATCTGGTACCCTATATGGGCTAACGATGTAGTAGTACATGTGCTGCTTTGGTAATAGCAAGTGTGAATAGGCTGCACCTTTTGGAATGCTAAAAACAATTAGGTACCCTATATGGGCTTCAAGCGTCGGTTGTTGCCCGTGGCGTTTGTGGCATTGCTTGTGCAGCACTGCAGTACGCGTGAACCACTCTTCTCCATGTTTGAAAACTTGCCAACGTTGACATTCAAGGCAGAAAGTTGCACTCTAATGCACAGCCAGCCAAATCAGAATAACGAATGCATTTGTTTTTAGCATAGTGCTGACATATGGCGTGTTTGACCGCAAATGTCTGTTTCGTTCGACGTTGGTTGTGGGTCAGTGCAATAACGCTTACCGTGTGCACTTTCTGGTAAAACACACTTCCGTTGTGTTAAGATCCAAACTTCATGTCTAAAATTATGATCTTAAATGGGGCCCTCTGTTGTTCTCTCCAGTCGAGGGGCCACCCTTTGGAGGTGAATTTAGTTTGCGGTTTTTTTTACCAATGCTATTCTATTCTACTTTGCTATTGGGCACCTCGGTCAAAAGAATTCTCGTTTTGCTTTTGCTTTTTTGAGTTTTGATAGGAAGCCTAAACTGCACACTCAGCGAAGCATGTGGTAATGAATTTCGAAGGGATAACTAGTATCCTCTTGAACAATTGCAAAGAGAACCAATTAGAGGCTTGATTGTATGAATCAATTTCCTTCGAAGAACTTGGATGCATTCTGATGTGGTGCCTTAGGACCCTTGTATTGGTGTATGTGTTACCTTGGACAGATGTATTGTTCAAATTCAAAAGTCTTAATTTCTGGATCATCCAGCTGAGTGTCAAAGTTGTGCAAGCGAAATGGGGTCACTTAAAAACGATGGTATGCATTCATTCAACCCAAAAAATGTCGTACTCTCTAAAACACACACAAACATATAATATGACACACATTACATTGTCAAACATATATATGTTATATGTTGCAGTTATTGGTAGGCTGTAGTGGGGTAGATTCTGTGGGGTATAACCCCTTAGGGTTTTCCTACTTGTCAATCTCTCTCGATAGTTGAATTCATCCTTCTCATTCTAACATGGCATCAGAAGCCTAGGTTAGGAACCTAGGACCATATAGTACTAAGGGCCTACCCTTCCGCTACTGGCGCCCTCGAGCGCCCTCTTACCGCCCTCGTGCGCCTCTTTACTATCGCGCCCTCGTGCGCCTCGTTCTCTCACGCTGCCCGCGAGCAGCCCGCTAGCAGCCCGAATCGCGCGCGCGACGACCGTAGGCCGCCCGCGCGGCTAGCACCACCCACGAGCAGGCCGCTAGCCGCCCGTCGACCCACCCGGCTGGCTTTCCAGCGCGACGCAGCCCCGCCCGTAGGCAGTCGCGTCGCCCCCCCGTAGGTCGCCGCCCCTGCTTTTGTAGGCCGCCGCCCGCGCGCGACTGCAGCCCGAGCCCGACCGCTCGCCCCTAGGATGGCGCACGACCCACCGCCGCCCGCCCGCAGGTCGCAGCCCACCCGCAGTTACGATCGTGAGTAGGCTGCTGCAGCTCGCGTTTCGCTGCAGCACGAACCCAGCCGCGGCCTGTGCGCAGCTGCACCTTAGGCGCCGCCGCACACCGTGCTAGGCCCGCCGCCGCACTGCCCTACGTGCCCGAGCCGCGCCGCCCGAGTCGCGCCGCCCGAGCCGTGCCCCCCGAGCCGCGCCGCTCTGACCGAACCGCGCCGCCCCACCTACAGCACCTGCTGTTCCTGTTCCTACTGTTCCAGCTGTTCGTTTCACTACAGCCACTATTGCTACTGCTCTTACTGCTACTGCTGCTACTACTACTGCTGCTGCTGCCACTATGGCTACACCCACTGTTCTCTCTTTCGATGCTGAGGGCCGTCCGCTCCAGTTTGATGCTTGGCTCGACGATCTCCACCTCTTCCTCCAGATCACTGCTAAGGATGATGTCTCGCTGTATGACCACGCGTCCGGAACCGCTCTAGCACCTGCTGACACTGCTGACAGTACAGCCCACTCCCAGTGGTAGACTCGTGACGCCCACGCTCGCCTAGCCATTCGCAACCACCTGCCATTAGATGAGCGTGCACACTTCGGCCAGCACAAGACTGCTAAGGCACTGTACGATGCAGTCGTCGCTCGCTACTCCTCGCCTGCCTCTGCTACGATAGGCCGTCTCTCGCTGCCCTATCTTTTCCCCGATCTCGCCGCCTTTCCCACAGTCGCTGACCTCATTACCCACCTCCGCACTAGTGACACTCGCTACCGCGCCACCCTTCCTGCTGAGTTCCTCGCAAAGAACCCCCCCCCCCCCCCCCCGATGTACCTCGTTCTCTACCACCTAGTCACTCGTCTCCCTGACTCCCTTCGCGCAGTCAGGGACACCTTTCTCGCCCTCTGCCCCACCAAACTCACCATTGACCTGCTCGAGAAGCATCTGCTTGCAGCTGAGGCTAGCATCAATGCTATAGGTGCCTCTCGTGGCGACCCCCGCACACCCTTCTTTGACGGGTGTTCCCCTCCCCCCCTTCTCCCCTCGGTAGCCTCTGCTGCCGCTGTCGACTTCCTTGGTGCTGAGGAAGTCGGGGCTGCGTCTGCTCCTAGCTGGAGGTGCAAGGGCGGCAAGGGCAAGGGGGGCAAGGGTGGTGGTGGTGCCAGCGGGGGAGGTGGAGGTGGAGGTGGCGGCGGTGGGGGCGGTGGGGGTGGTGGCGGGGCTGGGGGGGTGGGTGGCGGCGGCGGGGGTGGTGGCGGCAGTGGTGGTGGAGGAGGACGGGGTGGAGGTGGTGGTGGTGGAGGCAGTGGGCGTGGGGGCGGCGGCTCGGGTGGTGGTCGGGGTGGACCGGCGCAGCGTGGAGGTTCGGGTGGTGTCCAGCGCCAGCAGCAGCGTCTTGGAGAGACCCCGTCGCCCCAGCAGCTTCGTGAGTGGTACTCTCAGCATGGGGGGTCTGGGGGCGGAGGTACCTGCACGTATGTCATCCGCACAGGTGACCGCGCTGGCCAGACGTGTGGGAGGTTCCACACGCCACAGCGCTGCTTCTTCCGTCTCGACGACGCCTGGCGTGCACAGTTCCCTGAGGCCTCTGAGCTGCCCCGCTGGGCTGATCTGCTTAAAAAGAAGATTGATGTCTTTGCACTTGACTTTGATGTTATCCTTGGAGCCATGTATGCATTGACTATTAGTGTTGAGGGTGACTGTTACTTGTGTGTGCCACCAAACCCAGGCATTGCGACCAGTGAGGCTGCCGCTCTAGGTGCTAGTGCGTTTGCTGCCCCAGGTCCTGGTGAGGCTGCTGCTCTAGGTGCAGGAGTGTCTGCTGCTTCAGGTACTTGTGAGTCTGCGCCTTCAGGTACTGCGTCTACTGAGGCACTGCACACCTTCACACTGGACTCCGGTGCTTCCCGCTGTTTCTTTCGCGACCGCACTGCCCTCGAGCAGCTCCCTAGGCCGGTTGCTGTCTCCCTGGCTGACCCTTCTGGGGGTCCGGTCCTTGCGACCTCCACCACTGCCCTCCCTTGTCCTGCTGTCCCGTCCGGCACCCTGTCGGGCCTTTACCTCCCCTCGTTCTCTACGAACTTGGTCGCGGGTTCCGCGCTCCAGGATGCGGGTGTTCACCAGTTCACCCCTGCCTACGAGCGTGTGACACACTGCACGTGTGCCCAGACGGGTCGTCACCTGGCTACCTTCACTCGGCAGCCGGGGTCGGACTTGTACACACTGACCACTGAGTCCCCTCAGGTAGCGGCGTCTGCGTCTGCGTCCGGTCAGTTGTCCGCCCCCTGCTCGTGTCGCACCCTGTCGCACCGGACGGTCCTCTGGCACCACCGCCTTGGGCACCCTTCGATGCAGCGCCTTCGTGGCATGCACTCCCGTTACCTTGTCTCTGGTCTCCCCACGTCACTGCCTCCCCTGCCACCGTCCCCTGCCCCTCCCTGCCTTCCCTGTGTCGAGGGGCGGCAGCGTGCCACCCCTCACTCTCTGAGTTTCCCCCGACGGAGGCCCCTCTGCAGACCCTTCACAAGGACGTGTGGGGCCCAGCCCGCGTCCGTGGACAGGGCGGAGAGCGCTACTTCCTGCTGGTAGTTGACGACTACACGCGTTACACCACGGTCTTCCCCTTGCGCACCAAGGGAGAGGTCCCTGCTGTTTTGATCCCTTGGATCCGCGCTACCCGTCTCCAGCTGGAGAGGCGCTTTCGCATGGACCTTCCCGTCCTGCGACTGCACTCTGACAGAGGTGGTGAGTTTTCCTCCGGTCTCTTGGAGACCTTCTGTCAGGGGGAGGGCATTCGCCAGACGTTCACGCTTCCGGCCTCTCCTCAGCAGAATGGGGTTGCTGAATGCCGCATTGGCTTGGTCATGGAGGTCGCTCGTACCTCCTTGGTCTATGCGGCTGCCCCCCATTTTCTGTGGCCGTTTGCGGTCCGCTACGACGCGCATCAGCTCAACCTCTGGCCCCGTGTCTCCGTTCCGGAGACCTCGCTGACGCTGCGTTGGACGGGAGAGGTTGGCGATGCGTCTGTGTTCCGGGTCTGGGGATCTCGTGCCTTTGTCCGCGATACGTCCGCGGACAAGCTCTCCGCCTGCGCTGTTCCCTGTGTCTTCCTTGGCTTTGTCCCTGACGCGCCTGGCTGGCAGTTTTACCACCCCACCTCGCGCCGTGTCTTCGCCTCTCAGGACGTCACGTTTGACGAGTCGGTCCCCTTCTACCGTCTCTTCCCCTACCGCACTGCCCCGCTCCCCCCCCCTCCGCTCTTCCTCACGCCAGGTGCTGCTTTGGTAGACCCCCTGCCTCCCCAGGGTCCTGCTCCCTCAGGTGTTTCCCAGGTAGACCCGGTCAAGCCTGTCGAGGTAGCTGTTGACTCTGGTCCTGCGCGAGGTACTGAGCGTGCTGAGCCTGGTGGTGCTGGGTCTGGGGGTGCTGGGACTGGGGGTGCTGAGCCTGGGGGTGCGGAGACTTGGGGTGCTGAGCCTGGGGGTGCGGAGACTGGGGGTGCTGAGCCTGGGGGTGCAGAGACTGGGGGTGCTGAGCCTGGGGGTGCTGAGCCTGGGGGTGCGGAGACTGCTGGTGCTGAGCCTGGGGGTACTGAGCCTGGATGTCCTGAGCCTGGGGGTGCTGCGCCTGGGGGCGCTCTCTCTTCCCAGCAGCTACGTGAGTGGTACTCTCGGTACTGTCGCCGCCGCCGTGGTGCTGTGGGCGCTGGAGGTGCTACTGGGGCTGGAGCTGAGGACGCTGGGCCTACTGGAGTTGGTGTCGCTACTGACCCTGGTGTTGGCGCGGGAGGTGCTGGAGCCACTGGTCCTGCAGGTGCTCGTACTGGCGGTACTGGAGCTGCTGGGACTGGAGGTGCTACTGGAGCTGTTGGAGGAGCCGACGGTGCGGCTGGAGCTGGAGCTGCTGGGGGTACTGGAGTTGGCGCTGCTGGAGCTGGTGGTGGTGCTGCAGGAGTTGGAGCTGCTGCTGGAGGTTCTGGTGCTGTCTCTGCTGGTTCTGGGGGCACTGCTCGGCCGCGGCCGTACTTCGTTCCCCTCCTTCAGCAGGTTCTTGGTCAGCCTCCTCCTCCTTGTCCTGCTCCCTCCTTAGAGTGTCCTCCGCCTGTCCAGTCGCAGTCGCAGTTACAACCTGCCTCGCCACTCCCTGGTCCTTCTCCCTACACTGGTCCGAGAGGAGGTCTTACAGAGCGTCATGAGCCTGAGTCTCGTCCTGTGTCGCCTGAGTCTCGTTCTGCGTCACCTGTTCGTGCTGCTCGCACTGGTCGTCGTGTCCCGCGTCAGCGTCCTCCTGCTGTCCCAGGCACTCACCAGATAACGCTTCGTCCCTCCACTGCTCCACAGCGTGTCCCGCTGCCTTCTCCTCCTGCGTCCTCCCTTCCTGCCCTTGCTGACCCGGAGTCTGACACTCTTCGTGCTGCTAGTCCCACTTTCACGCGTCTCCTGGCCACTGCTGTCACCGACCCTTCCTTTGAGTCAGCTGCTGCGTCTGCCTTAGTTGCTGAGCTTGTCGACTTTGCTGCTCACTGTCGTCTAGACTACGCTGCCAGTCTTGTTGCTGAGTCTGAGTCTGAGTCTGTCTGTCCTCCGTCCGTCGGGGGTGAGTGTGCTCTTGGCACGGACGTCCTTGAGGACAGGCAGGAGGAGTTTGAGTGCTTTGCTGCTGCTGTACCTCATCTTGTGGCCATGCTGCTTGCCCCTGAGGGAGACCCGGATGCTCCAGACATCCCGACCCCGCGCTCTTACGCTGAGGCGATCGCGGGTGAGTACTCCTCTCAGTGGCAGTCAGCCATGGACGCAGAGATGGCATCCTGGAAGTCCACTGGCACTTACGTCGACGAGGTTCCCCCTCCTGGGGCGAACATCGTCAGTGGCATGTGGATTTTCAGGGTGAAGCGGCCGCCAGGTTCTCCGCCTGTCTTCAAGGCTCGGTACGTTGCTCGAGGCTTCAGTCAGCGAGAGGGAGTAGACTTCTTCCAGACCTTCTCTCCCACCCCGAAGATGACCACTCTTCGGGTGCTGCTGCACGTTGCCGCTCAGCGTGACTACGAGCTTCACTCTCTTGACTTCAGCACAGCTTTCTTGCAGGGCAGCTTGCACGAGGAGATCTGGCTGCGCCGCCCTCCTGGCTTCACTGGGTCGTTCCCTCCTGGTACCCAGTGGAGCCTCCGGCGGCCGGTCTACGGTCTCCGCCAGGCGCCACGTGAGTGGCACGACACACTGAGGGCTACACTTGCGGCTCTTGGGTTCGCGCCTTCTACTGCTGACCCGTCGCTGTTTCTGCGCACCGACACCTCGCTGCCGCCGTTCTACATCCTCGTGTACGTCGACGACTTGGTCTTTGCCACTGCTGACACTGAGGCTCTCGCCCACGTGAAGTCGGAGCTGCAGAAGAGACACACGTGCACAGACCTGGGTGAACTGCGCAGCTACCTTGGCTTGCAGATCACCCGAGACAGAGCACGCCGCACCATCACACTGACTCAGTCACACATGGTGCAGCAGGTCCTTCAGCGCTTCGGCTTCACCTGGTCCTCGGCACAGGCCACTCCTCTGGCTACAGGTCACTCGCTCTCAGCTCCACCTTCGGACGAGTCCGTAGAGCCGAGTGGTCCTTACCCAGAGCTAGTTGGCTGCCTCATGTACCTGATGACTTGCACTCGTCCTGACCTCGCGTACCCTCTTGGTCTGTTGGCTCGCTACGTGGCTCCTGGTCGGCACCGACCTGAGCACATGGCTGCCGCTAAGAGGGTACTGCGCTACTTGTGCAGCACATCAGGCATGGGGCTAGTGCTTGGAGGGAAGAGCCCAGTTGTCCTCACTGGGCACTCAGACGCTTCTTGGGTTGACGACCAGGCTACTCAGCGGTCGTCACAGGGTTACACCTTCAGCCTTGGCTCTGGTTCAGTTTCTTGGCGTTCTACACGCTCGTCCTCAGTTCTCAGCTCCAGTTGTGAGGCTGAGATCTACGCCACAGCCATGGCTGCACAGGAGTTACGCTGGCTCACCTACCTGCTGACCGACTTGGGAGAGCGGCCTCGTTCCCCTCCAGTGCTGTACGTCGACAACAAGGCCACCATTGCCTTGTGTGAGGAGCACAGACTGGAGCACAGAACGAAGCACATCGCTCTGCGTTACTTCCTAGCTCGAGAGTTGCAGCAGCGTGGTCAGCTTCGTCTGCGTTACGTGGCCACTCGGGCCAACACTGCTGATATATTCACCAAGGCACTTCAGGCTGGTGATCATCAGCGTTTCTGCACTATGCTAGGGCTTGTGCCCACTTTCCCTCACTTGCTGTAGGCTTTGCTTGTACTGTGATCTATATATATATACCTGCATGTTTGCATTGCTAGGTAGAGATCACTGTACTGTTCTTGCTGCATATATACCTCTGCATGTGGACTGGCCTTGTGGCCCTTTGCTTGTGCTCAGAGTGTGTGGTGACGTTGTGATCCACCCTGAGCTTGCTTTGCCTTTCTTGACTGGTCTTGTGACCTCTTGCTCTCCCCCACTTTGCCTATGGGGGTGTGTCAAACATATATATGTTATATGTTGCAGTTATTGGTAGGCTGTAGTGGGGTAGATTCTGTGGGGTATAACCCCTTAGGGTTTTCCTACTTGTCAATCTCTCTCGATAGTTGAATTCATCCTTCTCATTCTAACATACATAAGCAAGGACAAAAACTAAGGCAGATCAACTAGTCCAACCACTAAGACATGTGGTCACAAGAAAGGCAAAAAAGCAAGAGATAAACGGCTGGTACGACTAGCCAGCCTCTAAGACAAACGGCTAAAAGGCCAGTTCCAAAGGTCATATTTATGTACACATAAACAACAAAACAAGCAAAAAAAGAATTTTAAGGCATGCCTGCGATTAACGAATACATGTTTGAACAATACCAAGCTGTGTACTAAACCAGTAGTGGTCACCAGGCGGAAGAACCTTGATAAAGATGTCCGTAGTGTTAGCCTCGGAGGCCATAAAAACCAAGCGTGACTGATCGCGTAGCTGCAACACTCGTAGCAGGAATTACCCTAGCTCGATGTGCTTCTCTTTGCTACCCACTTGAGGCTCTCAACACATGAAGATTATTGCGCTGTTGCTAGCGAATAAGATCATTATGGAGTTAGGCCACTCACCTAGGTTGGTGAGTAAGAAATTCAACTAGCGGAGTTCCTGAGCAGCCATGGCACCTACATAGATCTCGGCCTCAGCACTAGACAAAGCCATAAACGACGCTCGTATCGACCTCCACGACCCAACTCTAGAAACTAGGCTAAAACAGTAACCTTGAATAGACCTGTTGGTTCCTTGTCAACCGCCCACGACGAGTCGATATGCCTGGTAAGTTGCACTGGTTGGATCCGTCCAAGCACAGGCCCCGTGCTCGATCCCGTCGCTCAGTAATTTGCTACCCTCTAAACAACCGTCTAGTGTATATGGCGATGTCTCCCGGTTGCAACAAAGCGAGCAAGAACGTTGGGAGGATAGGCGAGCTCAAGTCCAGTACACGTCATCAGGTACATGAGGCAACCCACAAGCTCTGCGTAGACACCACTAGGCTCAACCTGTGAGGGTCTGGTTCAGGAAAGATATATCTATTCAATGATTCACCTGGGTACAAGGCGTGGCTAAATATAGGCTCGACACAAAGGCAGTAACCCGGGTGTTACTAGAAGGTTCCGCGGGTCGCGAAGCGTCCCGAACGGGTTCTTCTCGAATTCGGTAGAAGGCAATTCGATGGCAACCAAAAAGCCTAGAATTCGGTGCACTCAACCTAGTTCGGTGCCTACAACTATAATAACTATAGTAAAGGCAACGAACCTAGGAAATCAAGCAAAAGCATGCAAGATAAAATAAAGCTAAGATAGTAATAACATAATAAAGTCTAGGCAAGCTAGCAAAGCCAGCATAAGTCGTCGTACTCTCACACGCCCCCCCCTCAAAGCAAGGTGGCATGAGAAACATCCTGCTTGATAAGATAGTCCTTGAGAGCACGTCGTGCATTGCCCATATCACCTTCTGCAACCCAACTGTCTGCCGATGGGTCATATCCCTTCCGGCGTATCAGGAACTCGAGTGTGTTGCCGAGTCTGCGTCAATGAGCGAGAACTTTTTCCACCTCGTACTCTGGTTCATCCTGTATGAGAACAGGTGGTGGTGGCGGTAGCTGGCGTCCCTGGAACTGTTGGTTGGGGTCCTTGTAGGGCTTTAGTAGCTGAACATGGAAAGTGTTGTGAAGCTTCCACGTAGTAGGTAAGTGCAAGCGGAATGTTACTGGTGTCACCTGTGCCTCAACGCGAAAAGGACCACAGAAGCGAGGCTGGAGCTTGGACGGTAGGTGAGACAGGTTCAAGTTGCGCGTGTCAAGAAGCACCTGATCTCCGACTGCTAGTGAGTGATCACGTCGCTGGCGATCGGCATACTGCTTCTGGGAGTTCTGCATCGTGGTGAGACGTCGCTGAGTCTTCTCCCATAGCTGCTGCATGGTGGTGACGAAGTCGTGTGAGGCTTGGACGTATGGCGGTGTGGTTGGCTGCTGTGGTGTAAGTGGTTCCTATCCGTAGCACAGGAAGCAAGGAGATTTCCCTGTGGCCACATGCGAAGCGTTGTTGTAAGCGAACTCAAGCGTCGGTAACTGTAGATCCCAGTGGCTGATGTCGTCTTTGCAAGCTGTGCGCAGTAACTGTTCAACCACCTGATGGAGTCGCTCTGTCTGTCCATCAGTCTGGGGGTGGTATGCTGAAGACATCGCAAGCTTTGTCCCCAACAATCCCATAAGTTCCCTCCAGAACTTACTAGTGAACTTAGGGTCTCTGTCTGAGATGAGCGTAGCCGGGATGCCGTGGATGGTGATGATGCGGTCGAAGAAGAGGCGAGCAGTTGCTTCAGCTGTAGCCGTGGTGTTGGTCGGGATGAAGTGACCCATTTTGGAGAACTTGTCAATCACCACGAGTATAGCGTCACGCCCTCGTGAGGTGGAAGGAAGTCCTGTGATGAAGTCGAGGCTAACGACCTGCCATGGCTGCTCCGGTACGAGTAGAGGCTGAAGTATCCCTGCTATTTTCTGCTTGCTACTCTTCATCTGCTGGCACGTGTCACGTGAAGCGACAAACTGCTGCACGTCTGCTGCCATCTCGGGCCAGTAGTAATACTTCGCTATTCCTGCTAACGTCTTTTTTCTCTCGAAATGTCCCGCGTACTGTACGTCGTGAAACTCCTCCAGCAGAATCTGTCGGAGCGGGGCATAGTTCGGTACCCAAATCTTTCCTGATCCCTTTCTTACAGCTAAGTCTTTCTCCCACTGTAACAGCTTCTGTTTCTCTGCCGCAGTAATCTCTGCGTCTACAGAGTACCCATGTTGGAATAGATCCTTGAGCAGAGGGTTCATCCCGTCGAGCTGGATGCCTGCTACATGTCCGGGGCGGCTCAACGCGTCTGCCTTGTTGTGTAGCCCGGGCTGGTAGACGATGTCGTAGTGGAAGTGAGTTTCCAGGAAGTCCACCCACCGCACCTGTCGTCGTGAGAGCGTCGGCTGCGACTTCACGTATTTGAGGCTGCAGTGGTCAGTGTAAACTGTAGTCTTGGCTCTCTGTAGGTAAGACTTCTACGCCTTGAAGGCTGTGACTATCACTAAGGCTTCCTTGTCATGGATTGGGTAGTTCAGTTCTGCTCCGTGTAGCTTCTTACTGAGGTAGGCGATGGGCTGCAAACCGCGTCAGTGATCCTGCATCAGTACTTCTCCGACTGCCTGGTCACTAGCGTCTGCTTCCACCACGTAGTCTCTGTCTGGATCTGGTAGGATGAGTACTGGCGCTGTAGTGAGTGCTGTGTGTAGCTGATCCATGGCTTGCTGTTGAGGAGTATCCCATTTGTAGGGCGAATCCTTTTTCAGTAGGTCGGTCAGTGGTGCTGCTGTCTTAGCGTACTGTGGCACGAACCTGTTGTAGTAGTTGGCGAAGCTTAGGAACTGCTGCAACTCCTTCATGTTCTCAGGAACATTCCCTATATCTGTCCAGCTTCGCAGCTCCACTCGTTTCCCGTTGTTGTAGATCCACGTTTTCCGATTGACCCAGTCGATCTCGGGGTTGAACCGCTTCAGAAAATCACGCCCCAAGATGAAATCTAATCCCTTGATGTTCGTGATTGGCAACGTCGGCTTCCACCTCAACGCCCCTATCTACAGCTGCAGTGTTGACTCGCCGTGGATGGGAAGCTTCATACCGTCCACCATTGTTGCTGTAAACTGGGTCTCGTCCGATGACTCTCCAATTTTCTCCAACATCCCGCGGTCGCACACCGAGTGGGACGCACCACTGTCCACCAGGGTCTGGAGGCGTCTCCCGTTGCAGATCACCGCGAGTACTAGTGGTGGTTGCCGCTCCGAGTAGTCGTAGATGGTATCGTTTATAGGATCGTAGGGTACGTCGAATATGTCATCCCTAGGTCCTGCGCTCGAAGATGCAGCTTCAATATCAGTTTTCAACTAAGAAATGTTTGAAGGATTTATCCGAGGCCGATTCAGCTTCTCTTGGGCCTGGAACCTTCCCCTAAGCCTTTGCAGCCGTGTAGACTTTATCTGTTGGGAACATGGAGCCTTTAAACAGTGCTGCTGGGAGAGAATATTAACTCCTCGGAACGCTTGACCCTTATTAGCGCTTCGGAGTAGGGTCCCCATATTACCCGGTACCGGTTTAATTTCTGACTCTTCCTTAATAAAGGCTTGAAACCCACGAGAAGTAATATTCTTACTTGTCGGGGTGTACGGCTGGAGTTTCCCAGTCGGTGCAGGGTCTTGTTTTGCGGAGTCACTATTTGTCTCGGCGATTGCCCCTGGTGCCGGCTGGTCGTGACGGTTTAAACTCGCGCCATCATATTCTCCTTTTTTCGCCCTCTCCGAAGTTGCCACGTTGTCCGTTTTCTGCTTCGGGGGTGCCGCATTGTTCTTGTCCCTCAGCTCCGCACGCGTTTTCTTCATTTTCCAGCACGCCAAGATACGATGTCCTGTAGCACCGCAAAATTCGCACGTCTCATTTTTTGCTAGCCGCTGCTCCACATCGCCCTTCTCGTTCTCCATCGGGTCGGCAGTCGTGGGTGGTGCCAATCGCCCCATGCCACTATTTGGCTTGTTGCGTCGTGTTCCGTAGTAGCTACTGTTCAACGCGTCGAACTGCTCGATCAGTGCTGCACGAAATTGCGCCCACGTCCCTTTGCCTTGGACTATGCTGTTGTTGATCCACTCTAGAGCTGGGCCTCGTAACAGTGTTGCTGCGAGCCGTATGCGCATTGCATCTTAATTGAGGGTCGTGCATCCAATGGCTACAAATCGACGAAGAAATTTTCTAGTACAGCTACAAATCGACGGACGTCGCTCCCTTTCACGCTAGGATGGAACGCCCTTGGTTGCCTCGGCTTCACTTCTTTGAGACTAACTGTATCTGCTGCCGTTGTCGCAGATAAATTTGTCGGTGTCGTCGTCGTTGCTGCTGCTGCTGCTACGGCTACCGATCAGTTCGCAAGGAGTTTTTCGAGTCGTGGGAGCGCTGCACGTATCCTCTTATGCTTAGCACGTAACTCCATGATTTTCTGTACTGAAATATTTCTGTTTCCCACCATTTGGCGATTTACAGGAAGATGCGCGACGGAAATTATCGAATTCTAGGTGCTGGTCGACTTACTGCGAGTCGAGTTGAATGTAGAATCGACAAGCGTGAATTCTGTAGGTCGCGTGAATCCCCCTTAATTAAAATTCGTGTTTGATCTCGGCCGTTGAAAAAAAACTGGATCCGACGATCCAAATTCCAACCTTTTTTGGCGAAATTCTCTGGGCCGTTGAGATGAAACTCGATCGATCGGTCGAAACTCCAATCTTTTTACCGGTAAATCTGAGGGGTGTTCGAAAACTGAATCGAGGGGGAATTAGAAAAATTGCGCGGAACTGGTTATACATACCCGTATCGGCGCTGTCGTCGTCGCCCCCGCGGTTTTTAAAGGCCGGAACTAAACGGTTGAAGACCTCGCATGTAAACCCGCTCTGATTACCAAGTGTGAGGGTCTGGTTCAGGAGAGATTATCTATTCAATGATTCACCTGGGTACAAGGCGAGGCTATATATAGGTTCGACACAAAGGCAGTAAACTGGGTGTTACTAGAAGGTTCCGCGGGTCGCGAAGCGTCCCGAACGGATTCTTCCCGAATTCGGTAAAAGGCAATTCGGCAGCAACCGAAAAGCCTAGAATTCGGTGCAATCAACCTAGTTAGGTGCCTACAACTATAATAACTATAGTAAAGGCAACGAACCTAGAAAATCAAGTAAAAGCATGTAAGATAAAATAAATTTAAGCTAGTAATAACATAATAAAGTCCAGGCAAGCTATCAAAGCAAGCATATGCCGTCGTACTCTACACAACCTGTTAAGAAACTGAACGTGAAGGATTGCATTGAGCAGAAGGTTGGTACAAGTACTGACCCTAATTAGGTTGTACCCCATATGGGCTACCGCACTACAGCCTACACAACACACACAACATAATAGTTTGACACACCCCCATAGGCAAAGTGGGGGAGAACAAGGGGTCACAAGACCAGTCAAGAAAAGCAAAACAAGCCAACGGTGGATCACGAAGTCACCACACACTTTGAGCACAAGCAAATGGCCACAAGGCCAGTTCACATACATAGTTATACAAATGGGAACAAGCAGTACAGTGATCACAACCTAGCAAGTGTAAGCATGCAGGTACAAGTATATAGATCACAGTAAAAGCAAGTCACATAGCGAGCAAGTGAGGCAAAGTAGGCACAAGGCCTAAAACAGTACAAAATGGTTGATGATCACCAGGCTGAAGTGTGTCAGAATGTTGTATTTGTCTAGCCTGCAGTGGGGTACTCTATAGCGAGTACAGCCCAATTTAGGGTTTCCTATATGTACTCAACTGACTGCTAGTGCAAAGCCCCTCTTTCCTGTTCTATCTTTCTCCTTAGCATCTCGACATGCTATCAGAGCGGTTACGCTCCTGGCCTGTGGGCCCATCGTTAGCTTCCGCTGCTGTCCTGTCTGTCGCGCGCCCCGTGGCGCGCGACGTTTTTTCTTCCCGCCACGCGCTCGGGGCGCATGGCGGTTTTCTGCCCGCCACGCGCTCGGGGCGCGCGGCGGTTTTCTGCCCGCCGTGCGCCCCGAGGCGCGCGGCGGTTTCCTGCCCCGTCGACCAGCGCGTCGCCCCCCCGTCGTCCGGCGAAGCGCCCCCGGGGACCTGCGCGTCGCCCCCTGTCACCCGTCGAAGCGCCCCTGGGACCCGCGCGCGGCCCGTACAGCCTGCGCGCGGCCCATACGGCCTGCGCCAGGCCCGCGCGCGGCCCGTACAGCTCACGCGCGGCCCGTACAGCCTGCGCCAGGCCCGCGCGCGGCCCGTACAGCCCGCGCGCGGCCCGTACGACCTGCGCCAGGCCCGCGCGCGGCCCGTACGGCCTGCGCCAGGCCCGCGCGCACCTGCCCTGCCGTGCGTGCACCCGCTCCCGCCCTGTGCTGCCTGTGTTAGGGTTTGGGGGTGGCGAGTATGGGGGTGACGGGTGTGTGCGCCATCCCCTACTCCTTCTCCTCCTCCGTCTCCCACTACTGCAGCTGCCGCTGAAGGGGGGTGGATGTGTGGGAGTCGTTGGAGTGGTACTAGGGGGGTGGCGTGTGAGCAATCCTAGGGGTACAGTAGGGGGTGTTTGAAAGGGGTGTGGGACAGCTGGGGGAGGTTGAGTGGAGGCAGCCGTCTTGTCGTCAACAGCGCCAGTAGTCCGGAGGCTACAATCTCCGGTAGTCGCCAGTCGCCCGTGGGTCAGTTGATCCAGCCGCTCGGCGTAGCCGCGGAGCCAGTTACTCCTGAAGTCCGGGCCATTGCTTTGGTAGCCACTGAGCCAGCCGCTACAGTGTGTCTGCCGCTTCAGCCGTCGCCTCCCATCTTCTCGCCCCTACAGTCTCTCCTCCTCCTCACTTGCCCTCTGTAATAGCCTCTAGCTTATCATTGTGAACTATTGCTCTGCGTGCTTAAAGTGCCTTGGTGAATATATCAGGAGTGTTGGCTTGAGTGACCACGTAAGCAAGACGAAGCTGAACACGCTACTGCAACTCTCAAGCAAGGAAGTAACGCAAAGCGATGTGCTTCATCCTGTGCTCCAGTCTGTGCTCCTGACAAAAGGCGATCATAGCCTTGTTGTCTACGTACAGAACTGGAGGAGAATGAGGCCGCTCTCCCAAGTCGGACAGCAGGTAGGTGAGCCAGCGTAACTCCTGTGTAGCCATGGCCGCTGTGTAGATCTCAGCTTCATAACTAGAACTGAGAACACACGACGAGCGGATAGACCGCCAAGAAATAGAGCCGGAGCCAAGGCTGAAAGTGTAACCCTGTGATGACCGCTGCGTAGCCAAGTCATCAACCCATGATGCGTTTGAGTGTCCAGTGAGGACAACCCTAGACTCCGTCCTTCAAGCACGAGCCCCATGCCCGACGTACTGCACAAGTAGCGCAACACCCTCTTAGCGGCCTCCCAGTGCTCTGGTCGGTGTCTCCCGGGCGCAACGTAGCGTGGGAGGATGCTAAGAGGGTAGGCAAGGTCAGGTCGAGTGCAGATCATCAGGTACATGAGGCAGCCCACAAGCTCTGGATACAGGCCACTCGGCTCTACGGACTCGTCCAAAGGTGAAGCTGAGAGCGAGTGACCGGTAGGCAGAGGAGTGGACTGTGGCGAGGAATACTGGAAGTGGAAGCGCTAAAGAACCTGGTGCAGCATGTGTGACTGAGTCGAGGTGATGGTGCGCCGTGCTCTGTCCCGGATGATCTGCAAGCCAAGATAGCCGCGCAGCTCACCAAGATCTGTGCACGTGTGTCTCTTCTGCAACTCCGACTTCACAAGGGCCAGTGCCTCAGTGTCAGTAGTGGCAAAAACCAAGTCGTCGATGTACACGAGGATGTAGATCGGCGGCAGCGAAGTGTCAGTGCGCAGAAATAGCGACGAGTCAGCAGTCGAATGTCCAAACCCAAGAGCCGCAAGCATTGTCCTCAGTGTGTCGTGTCACTCGCGAGGCGCCTGGCGGAGATCGTAGACTGGCCGCCGGAGACTCCACTGGGTACTGGCAGGAAACGACCCAGTGAAGCCAGGTGGGCGGCGCACCCAAATCTCCTCGTGTAGGGTGCCCTGTAAGAAAGCTGTGCTGAAGTCAAGAGAGTGAAGCTCGTAGTCACGCTGCGCGGCAACGTGCAGCAGCACCCAAAGAGTGGTCCTCTTCGGGGTGGGAGAGAAGGTCTGAAATTAGTCAACTCCCTGCCGCTGACTGAAGCCTCGAGCCACGTAACGCGCCTTGAACACAGCGGTGACGTGCAGCAGCACCCGAAAAGTGGTCATCTTTGGGGTAGGGGAGAAGGTATGGAAGAAGTCAACTCCCTGTCGCTGACTAAAGCCTCGAGCAATGTAACGAGCTTTGAAGACACGCGGAGAACCCGGCGGCCGCTTCACCCTGAAAATCCACATGCCATCGACAATGTTCGCACCAGGAGGGGGAACTTCGTCGACGTAAGTGCCTGTGGACTTCCAGGATGCCATCTCTGCGTCCATGGCTGTCTGCCACTGCGAGGAGTGGGGAATCGTAATCGCCTTTGTGTAAGAGCGCGGGGTCGGGATGTCTGGTGCATCCGGGTCTCCCTCAGGTGCAAGCAGCATGGCCACGAGATGAGGTACAGCAGCTGCAAGACACTCAAAGTCCTCGTGCCTCTCCTCAAGGACGTCCATGCCAAGAGCACACTCACCTCCGACGGACGGAGGACAGTCAGACTCAGACTCAGCAACAAGACTAGCGGCGTAGTTGAGACGACAGGCGGCAGCAAAGTCAACAAGCTCAGCAACTAGGGCAGATGCAGCAGCGGACTCAATCGAAGGGTCAATGACAACAATGGCTAGAAAACGTGTGATAGTAGGACTGGTAGCACGAACTAGGTCAGACCCAGGGTCCGGATCGTCAGCAAGAGAGGACACAGGAAGCGACAGCAGGGGAACTCGCAGTGGAGCAGAGGAAGGGCGAAGTGTCATAATGTGATTACCGAGGAACACAACGATCAGTGTGAACAGCACGAACAGGTGAGGCAGGACAGGACTCAAGCTCACGACGCTCTGTGAGTCTGGCTGTAACTGTGTCTGCGACTGGTTAGGCGGTGGACACAGTAGAGGTGGAGTAAGGTCAGTAGAAGACGGGAGACTAAGAACCTGACGAAGTAGTGGAAAGAAGTACGGTCGCGGCCGCACAGTGCCTCCAGCACCAGTACCGCCAGCTCCAGCACCTCCAGCTCCAGGGTCTCCAGCTCCAGCGCCTACAGCTCCAGGGTCTCCAGCTCCAGTGCCTGCAGCACCACCAGCTCCAGCAGCTCCAATACCAACAGCATGAGCACCTCCAGGAGCAGCAGCTCCACCACCTCCGGTACCTCCAGCTCTAGCAGGACCGCCAGCACCTCCAGGTCCAGCAGCTCTAGCGCTTCCAGCTGCAGTGTCTCCAGCGGCAGGCCCCCCAGCTCCAGCATCGCCACTCCGAAGGCGGGTGCGCCGAGCAAACCACTCACACAGCTGCAGTGGAGAGAGAGGCTCCTGCCGTGACGAGGCACCCGTAGGACCTCCAACAGACACAGTACCGCTAGGCTCAGCACCCCCAGACTCAGAAACCCCAGGCTCCGCTCCCTCACGCTCAGCACCCCCAGGCTCCGCACGCTAAGGCTCAGCACCTCCAGACGTAGCACCCCGAGCACCACCCCCACCAGCAACACCAGAGTCGACAGCTACCTCGACAGGCTCAGCCAAGGGGAGTGGGTCTACCCGAGACACACCTGAGGGAGCAGGACCCTGAGGGGGGAGGGGGCCTACCGGAGGGGGACTAAGAGCAAGGAAGAGCGGCGGGGGTGGGGAGAGGGGAAATGCGGTAGGGGAAGAGATGGTAAAAGGGAACCGACTCATCAAACGTGACGTCCTGAGAGGGCAGGACACGACGCGAGGTGGGGTGGTAAAACTGTCAGCTAGGCGCGTCAGGGGGGGAAGCCAAGGAAGACGCAGGGAATGGCGCAAGAGGAGAGCTTGTCCGCGGAGGTATCGCTGACAAAGGCACGACAGCCCCAGACCCGGAACACCGACGCATCACCAACCTCCCCCGCCCAACGCCGTGTTGGCGAGGTCTCCGGCAAGGAGACACAGGGCCAGATGTTGAGCTGATGCGCAGCGTACCGGACCGCAAACGGCCACAAAATATGGGGAGCAGCCGCATGGATCATGGAGGTACGAGCGACCTCTATGACTAAGCCAATGTGGCGCTCAACAACCCCATTCTGCTGCGGAGAGGCCGGAAGCGTGAACGACTAGAGGATGCCCTCCCCACGACAAAAGTCCCACAAGAGGTCGGAGGAGAACTCACCACCTCTGTCAGAGTGCAGACGCAGGACAGGAAGGTCCGTGTCGAACCGCTCGCGGAGCTGGAGACGGACAGCGCGGATCCAAGGGATCAAAACATCAGGGACCTCCCCCTTGCTGCGCAAGGGGAAGACCGTGGTGTAACGCGAGTAGTCGTCAACAACCAACAGAAAGTATCGCTCGCGGCCTTGTCCTTGGACGCGGGCTGGGCCCCACACGTCCATGTGGAGAGTCTGCAGGGGAGCAGTCATCGGAGGAAACGAGGAGAAGTGAGGAGCGGCGCACTACCGCCCCTCGACATAGGGAAGGCAGGGAGGGGCAGGCGAGGGTGGGAGGGGAGGCAGAGACCTGGGAAGACCAGAGACAAGGAGGCGGGGGTGCATGCCACGGAGGCGAGGCAGGGAGGGGTGACCTAGGCGGTGGTGCCAAAGGAGAGTCTGGTGCGACAGGAGGCGACACGAACAAGGGGCTGCTAACTGACCTGAAGCGGACGCAGGCGCAGCTACCTAAGGAGGCTCAGTAGTTAGTGTGTACAGGCTCGACCCAGGCCGATGGGTGAACGTGGCCAGGTGACGGCCCGTCCGTGCACACGTGCAGATCGCCACATGCTGTCCTCCAAGAGTAAAGGTTATTTACCCATTCATCCTGAAGGACGACGTTGCTTACCAAGTTCGTAGAGAACGAGGGGAGGTGAAGACCTGACAGTGAGCCAGACGGAACCGCTGGACACGGGAGAATAGTGGAGGAACGTGTAAAAACCGGTCCCCCATAGGGGTCAGCCAGAGAGACTGCAACAGGTGCTGCGAGTGGTGTGACTGTGGTGGTGTCGCAAAAGAAGTAGCAGGAAGCACCTGAGTCAAGCGTGAAGGTGTGCAAGGCCTCAGCAGGCGCAGTACCAAAGAGAGCAGACTCACCAGGACCTAGAGCAGACTCACCAGCACCTAAAGTAGCAGCCGCTATACCAGGGTCAGGCGGCAGACACAGGTAATAGTCACCCTGAGTACTAATAGTCAAAGCATACATGGCAGTGAGGATAGTGTCATAGTCTAGAGCAAAGATATCCACCTTATTCTGAAGCAGCTCTAGCCAGCGGGGGAGCTCAGCCTCGTCGCCAAACACTGCACGCCAGGCGTCGCTCAGATAGGCGAAGCAGCGAGCCTGTGTGTGACCAACTGTCCCGCAAGTCTGACCAGCCCCATCACCTGTGCGAATGACGTACGGGCAGCGGACAGTACTTAAGTCCCCCCACCCTGAGCGTACCATTCACGAAGTTGCAGACGCCGCTGGGGCGTAAGGGTCTCGCGCGGACGCCGCTGCAGCTGCATCTGGCCACCGCCAGAAACTCCGCACTGAACAGCTCCATCTTGACTACTACTACGGCCGCCGCCACCACACCTACTGGTGTACCTCTCACGAAGCTGCTGGGGCGTAAGGGTCTCGCGCGGACGCCGCTGCAGCTGCAGATGGCCACCGCTTGAAACTCCCCACTGAACCGCTCCACTGCGACTGCTACTACGGCCGCCACCACTCCCACTGCTGCCACCACCGCCGTCACCACTCCCACTGCTACTACGAAGTGAAGTCATTGCAGGCAAGCAAGGAGGCGCGCGACCAGTAAGGCAGTACGGAGGGAAGGTAGTAGCACGAGCAGCAGTAGCAGCAGTAAGAGCAGCAGAGCGGCTCGGTGAGGCTAGGCTGCAGCACCTCCAACACTTCTAGCAGCACCTCCACCAGCAGCAGCAGTAACACGAGCAACAGGGCGGATCGGGTTGGGCAGGGCGGCTCGGGCTTGGCGGCGCGGCTCGGCCTGGGCCGCGGGGCAGCAGGGCGTGCTCCGCGCAGGGCAGCAGGGTGTGACGCGCGGGCTGCAGCAGGGCGCGACGCGCGGGGCAGCAGGGCGCGACGCGCGGGCTGCAGCAGAGCGCGATGCGCGGGGCAGCAGAGCGCGACGCGCGGGCTGCCGTAGGGCGCGATGCGCACAGCAGCAGGGCGCTACGTGCGGGTTGCAGCAGGGCGCGACGCGCAGGGCAGGGCGTGCGCGGGGCAGCGCGACGCGGGGCAGGGCAGGGCGTGCGCGGGGCAGCGCGACGCGGGGCAGGGCAGGGTGTGCGCGGGGCAGCGCGACGCTGGGCAAGGCAGGGCGTACACGGGCAGTGCGACGCAAGGCAGGGCAGGGCGCGCACTGACGGTGCAGTGCAGGGCAGGGCGTGAGGTAACGCGGTAACCGCAGTCGGTCACTAGGTAATGGTGGGCCCGAAAAAAGAACGGTCCTACGGACCTACTGCCCTGAAACCATGTCAAAAACTAACGAGCAGGAATGATTGCATTGACATCAAACTGAGTACAAGTACTAACCCTAATTGGGTTGTACCCCATATAGGCTACCCCACTACAGCCTACACAACATAAGCAGCGTTATAGTTTGACACATGTAAATGTGAAGATTGATTAGAATATATAATTACTTGCAAATATATAGATCATAACTAGCCATGTGCTCTGAGGGGTACCGTACATTCTCAAGTATCGCAACAGTAGCATTGACTATCCCTTTAGTTTCCTCGCTGCAGCCTGTAACCTCCGATAGTTGTGACAGTCGAAGTAGGTCGCAACCTCTTGGTCCATGTCGGTCAAAATTCGCGACACTTGACCCAGGACTGCTAATCTGGTACCCTATATGGGCTAACGATGTAGTAGTACATGTGCTGCTTTGGTAATAGCAAGTGTGAATAGGCTGCACCTTTTGGAATGCTAAAAACAATTAGGTACCCTATATGGGCTTCAAGCGTCGGTTGTTGCCCGTGGCGTTTGTGGCATTGCTTGTGCAGCACTGCAGTACGCGTGAACCACTCTTCTCCATGTTTGAAAACTTGCCAACGTTGACATTCAAGGCAGAAAGTTGCACTCTAATGCACAGCCAGCCAAATCAGAATAACGAATGCATTTGTTTTTAGCATAGTGCTGACATATGGCGTGTTTGACCGCAAATGTCTGTTTCGTTCGACGTTGGTTGTGGGTCAGTGCAATAACGCTTACCGTGTGCACTTTCTGGTAAAACACACTTCCGTTGTGTTAAGATCCAAACTTCATGTCTAAAATTATGATCTTAAATGGGGCCCTCTGTTGTTCTCTCCAGTCGAGGGGCCACCCTTTGGAGGTGAATTTAGTTTGCGGTTTTTTTTACCAATGCTATTCTATTCTACTTTGCTATTGGGCACCTCGGTCAAAAGAATTCTCGTTTTGCTTTTGTTTTTTTGAGTTTTGATAGGAAGCCTAAACTGCACACTCAGCGAAGCATGTGGTAATGAATTTCGAAGGGATAACTAGTATCCTCTTGAACAATTGCAAAGAGAACCAATTAGAGGCTTGATTGTATGAATCAATTTCCTTCGAAGAACTTGGATGCATTCTGATGTGGTGCCTTAGGACCCTTGTATTGGTGTATGTGTTACCTTGGACAGATGTATTGTTCAAATTCAAAAGTCTTAATTTCTGGATCATCCAGCTGAGTGTCAAAGTTGTGCAAGCGAAATGGGGTCACTTAAAAACGATGGTATGCATTCATTCAACCCAAAAAATGTCGTACTCTCTAAAACACACACAAACATATAATATGACACACATTACATTGTCAAACATATATATGTTATATGTTGCAGTTATTGGTAGGCTGTAGTGGGGTAGATTCTGTGGGGTATAACCCCTTAGGGTTTTCCTACTTGTCAATCTCTCTCGATAGTTGAATTCATCCTTCTCATTCTAACATGGCATCAGAAGCCTAGGTTAGGAACCTAGGACCATATAGTACTAAGGGCCTACCCTTCCGCTACTGGCGCCCTCGAGCGCCCTCTTACCGCCCTCGTGCGCCTCTTTACTATCGCGCCCTCGTGCGCCTCGTTCTCTCACGCTGCCCGCGAGCAGCCCGCTAGCAGCCCGAATCGCGCGCGCGACGACCGTAGGCCGCCCGCGCGGCTAGCACCACCCACGAGCAGGCCGCTAGCCGCCCGTCGACCCACCCGGCTGGCTTTCCAGCGCGACGCAGCCCCGCCCGTAGGCAGTCGCGTCGCCCCCCCGTAGGTCGCCGCCCCTGCTTTTGTAGGCCGCCGCCCGCGCGCGACTGCAGCCCGAGCCCGACCGCTCGCCCCTAGGATGGCGCACGACCCACCGCCGCCCGCCCGCAGGTCGCAGCCCACCCGCAGTTACGATCGTGAGTAGGCTGCTGCAGCTCGCGTTTCGCTGCAGCACGAACCCAGCCGCGGCCTGTGCGCAGCTGCACCTTAGGCGCCGCCGCACACCGTGCTAGGCCCGCCGCCGCGCTGCCCTACGTGCCCGAGCCGCGCCGCCCGAGTCGCGCCGCCCGAGCCGTGCCCCCCGAGCCGCGCCGCTCTGACCGAACCGCGCCGCCCCACCTACAGCACCTGCTGTTCCTGTTCCTACTGTTCCAGCTGTTCGTTTCACTACAGCCACTATTGCTACTGCTCTTACTGCTACTGCTGCTACTGCTACTGCTGCTGCTGCCACTATGGCTACACCCACTGTTCTCTCTTTCGATGCTGAGGGCCGTCCGCTCCAGTTTGATGCTTGGCTCGACGATCTCCACCTCTTCCTCCAGATCACTGCTAAGGATGATGTCTCGCTGTATGACCACGCGTCCGGAACCGCTCTAGCACCTGCTGACACTGCTGACAGTACAGCCCACTCCCAGTGGTAGACTCGTGACGCCCACGCTCGCCTAGCCATTCGCAACCACCTGCCATTAGATGAGCGTGCACACTTCGGCCAGCACAAGACTGCTAAGGCACTGTACGATGCAGTCGTCGCTCGCTACTCCTCGCCTGCCTCTGCTACGATAGGCCGTCTCTCGCTGCCCTATCTTTTCCCCGATCTTGCCGCCTTTCCCACAGTCGCTGACCTCATTACCCACCTCCGCACTAGTGACACTCGCTACCGCGCCACCCTTCCTGCTGAGTTCCTCGCAAAGAACCCCCCCCCCCCCCCCCGATGTACCTCGTTCTCTACCACCTAGTCACTCGTCTCCCTGACTCCCTTCGCGCAGTCAGGGACACCTTTCTCGCCCTCTGCCCCACCAAACTCACCATTGACCTGCTCGAGAAGCATCTGCTTGCAGCTGAGGCTAGCATCAATGCTATAGGTGCCTCTCGTGGCGACCCCCGCACACCCTTCTTTGACGGGTGTTCCCCTCCCCCCCTTCTCCCCTCGGTAGCCTCTGCTGCCGCTGTCGACTTCCTTGGTGCTGAGGAAGTCGGGGCTGCGTCTGCTCCTAGCTGGAGGTGCAAGGGCGGCAAGGGCAAGGGGGGCAAGGGTGGTGGTGGTGCCAGCGGGGGAGGTGGAGGTGGAGGTGGCGGCGGTGGGGGCGGTGGGGGTGGTGGCGGGGCTGGGGGGGTGGGTGGCGGCGGCGGGGGTGGTGGCGGCAGTGGTGGTGGAGGAGGACGGGGTGGAGGTGGTGGTGGTGGAGGCAGTGGGCGTGGGGGCGGCGGCTCGGGTGGTGGTCGGGGTGGACCGGCGCAGCGTGGAGGTTCGGGTGGTGTCCAGCGCCAGCAGCAGCGTCTTGGAGAGACCCCGTCGCCCCAGCAGCTTCGTGAGTGGTACTCTCAGCATGGGGGGTCTGGGGGCGGAGGTACCTGCACGTATGTCATCCGCACAGGTGACCGCGCTGGCCAGACGTGTGGGAGGTTCCACACGCCACAGCGCTGCTTCTTCCGTCTCGACGACGCCTGGCGTGCACAGTTCCCTGAGGCCTCTGAGCTGCCCCGCTGGGCTGATCTGCTTAAAAAGAAGATTGATGTCTTTGCACTTGACTTTGATGTTATCCTTGGAGCCATGTATGCATTGACTATTAGTGTTGAGGGTGACTGTTACTTGTGTGTGCCACCAAACCCAGGCATTGCGACCAGTGAGGCTGCCGCTCTAGGTGCTAGTGCGTTTGCTGCCCCAGGTCCTGGTGAGGCTGCTGCTCTAGGTGCAGGAGTGTCTGCTGCTTCAGGTACTTGTGAGTCTGCGCCTTCAGGTACTGCGTCTACTGAGGCACTGCACACCTTCACACTGGACTCCGGTGCTTCCCGCTGTTTCTTTCGCGACCGCACTGCCCTCGAGCAGCTCCCTAGGCCGGTTGCTGTCTCCCTGGCTGACCCTTCTGGGGGTCCGGTCCTTGCGACCTCCACCACTGCCCTCCCTTGTCCTGCTGTCCCGTCCGGCACCCTGTCGGGCCTTTACCTCCCCTCGTTCTCTACGAACTTGGTCGCGGGTTCCGCGCTCCAGGATGCGGGTGTTCACCAGTTCACCCCTGCCTACGAGCGTGTGACACACTGCACGTGTGCCCAGACGGGTCGTCACCTGGCTACCTTCACTCGGCAGCCGGGGTCGGACTTGTACACACTGACCACTGAGTCCCCTCAGGTAGCGGCGTCTGCGTCTGCGTCCGGTCAGTTGTCCGCCCCCTGCTCGTGTCGCACCCTGTCGCACCGGACGGTCCTCTGGCACCACCGCCTTGGGCACCCTTCGATGCAGCGCCTTCGTGGCATGCACTCCCGTTACCTTGTCTCTGGTCTCCCCACGTCACTGCCTCCCCTGCCACCGTCCCCTGCCCCTCCCTGCCTTCCCTGTGTCGAGGGGCGGCAGCGTGCCACCCCTCACTCTCTGAGTTTCCCCCGACGGAGGCCCCTCTGCAGACCCTTCACAAGGACGTGTGGGGCCCAGCCCGCGTCCGTGGACAGGGCGGAGAGCGCTACTTCCTGCTGGTAGTTGACGACTACACGCGTTACACCACGGTCTTCCCCTTGCGCACCAAGGGAGAGGTCCCTGCTGTTTTGATCCCTTGGATCCGCGCTACCCGTCTCCAGCTGGAGAGGCGCTTTCGCATGGACCTTCCCGTCCTGCGACTGCACTCTGACAGAGGTGGTGAGTTTTCCTCCGGTCTCTTGGAGACCTTCTGTCAGGGGGAGGGCATTCGCCAGACGTTCACGCTTCCGGCCTCTCCTCAGCAGAATGGGGTTGCTGAATGCCGCATTGGCTTGGTCATGGAGGTCGCTCGTACCTCCTTGGTCTATGCGGCTGCCCCCCATTTTCTGTGGCCGTTTGCGGTCCGCTACGACGCGCATCAGCTCAACCTCTGGCCCCGTGTCTCCGTTCCGGAGACCTCGCTGACGCTGCGTTGGACGGGAGAGGTTGGCGATGCGTCTGTGTTCCGGGTCTGGGGATCTCGTGCCTTTGTCCGCGATACGTCCGCGGACAAGCTCTCCGCCTGCGCTGTTCCCTGTGTCTTCCTTGGCTTTGTCCCTGACGCGCCTGGCTGGCAGTTTTACCACCCCACCTCGCGCCGTGTCTTCGCCTCTCAGGACGTCACGTTTGACGAGTCGGTCCCCTTCTACCGTCTCTTCCCCTACCGCACTGCCCCGCTCCCCCCCCCTCCGCTCTTCCTCACGCCAGGTGCTGCTTTGGTAGACCCCCTGCCTCCCCAGGGTCCTGCTCCCTCAGGTGTTTCCCAGGTAGACCCGGTCAAGCCTGTCGAGGTAGCTGTTGACTCTGGTCCTGCGCGAGGTACTGAGCGTGCTGAGCCTGGTGGTGCTGGGTCTGGGGGTGCTGGGACTGGGGGTGCTGAGCCTGGGGGTGCGGAGACTTGGGGTGCTGAGCCTGGGGGTGCGGAGACTGGGGGTGCTGAGCCTGGGGGTGCAGAGACTGGGGGTGCTGAGCCTGGGGGTGCTGAGCCTGGGGGTGCGGAGACTGCTGGTGCTGAGCCTGGGGGTACTGAGCCTGGATGTCCTGAGCCTGGGGGTGCTGCGCCTGGGGGCGCTCTCTCTTCCCAGCAGCTACGTGAGTGGTACTCTCGGTACTGTCGCCGCCGCCGTGGTGCTGTGGGCGCTGGAGGTGCTACTGGGGCTGGAGCTGAGGACGCTGGGCCTACTGGAGTTGGTGTCGCTACTGACCCTGGTGTTGGCGCGGGAGGTGCTGGAGCCACTGGTCCTGCAGGTGCTCGTACTGGCGGTACTGGAGCTGCTGGGACTGGAGGTGCTACTGGAGCTGTTGGAGGAGCCGACGGTGCGGCTGGAGCTGGAGCTGCTGGGGGTACTGGAGTTGGCGCTGCTGGAGCTGGTGGTGGTGCTGCAGGAGTTGGAGCTGCTGCTGGAGGTTCTGGTGCTGTCTCTGCTGGTTCTGGGGGCACTGCTCGGCCGCGGCCGTACTTCGTTCCCCTCCTTCAGCAGGTTCTTGGTCAGCCTCCTCCTCCTTGTCCTGCTCCCTCCTTAGAGTGTCCTCCGCCTGTCCAGTCGCAGTCGCAGTTACAACCTGCCTCGCCACTCCCTGGTCCTTCTCCCTACACTGGTCCGAGAGGAGGTCTTACAGAGCGTCATGAGCCTGAGTCTCGTCCTGTGTCGCCTGAGTCTCGTTCTGCGTCACCTGTTCGTGCTGCTCGCACTGGTCGTCGTGTCCCGCGTCAGCGTCCTCCTGCTGTCCCAGGCACTCACCAGATAACGCTTCGTCCCTCCACTGCTCCACAGCGTGTCCCGCTGCCTTCTCCTCCTGCGTCCTCCCTTCCTGCCCTTGCTGACCCGGAGTCTGACACTCTTCGTGCTGCTAGTCCCACTTTCACGCGTCTCCTGGCCACTGCTGTCACCGACCCTTCCTTTGAGTCAGCTGCTGCGTCTGCCTTAGTTGCTGAGCTTGTCGACTTTGCTGCTCACTGTCGTCTAGACTACGCTGCCAGTCTTGTTGCTGAGTCTGAGTCTGAGTCTGTCTGTCCTCCGTCCGTCGGGGGTGAGTGTGCTCTTGGCACGGACGTCCTTGAGGACAGGCAGGAGGAGTTTGAGTGCTTTGCTGCTGCTGTACCTCATCTTGTGGCCATGCTGCTTGCCCCTGAGGGAGACCCGGATGCTCCAGACATCCCGACCCCGCGCTCTTACGCTGAGGCGATCGCGGGTGAGTACTCCTCTCAGTGGCAGTCAGCCATGGACGCAGAGATGGCATCCTGGAAGTCCACTGGCACTTACGTCGACGAGGTTCCCCCTCCTGGGGCGAACATCGTCAGTGGCATGTGGATTTTCAGGGTGAAGCGGCCGCCAGGTTCTCCGCCTGTCTTCAAGGCTCGGTACGTTGCTCGAGGCTTCAGTCAGCGAGAGGGAGTAGACTTCTTCCAGACCTTCTCTCCCACCCCGAAGATGACCACTCTTCGGGTGCTGCTGCACGTTGCCGCTCAGCGTGACTACGAGCTTCACTCTCTTGACTTCAGCACAGCTTTCTTGCAGGGCAGCTTGCACGAGGAGATCTGGCTGCGCCGCCCTCCTGGCTTCACTGGGTCGTTCCCTCCTGGTACCCAGTGGAGCCTCCGGCGGCCGGTCTACGGTCTCCGCCAGGCGCCACGTGAGTGGCACGACACACTGAGGGCTACACTTGCGGCTCTTGGGTTCGCGCCTTCTACTGCTGACCCGTCGCTGTTTCTGCGCACCGACACCTCGCTGCCGCCGTTCTACATCCTCGTGTACGTCGACGACTTGGTCTTTGCCACTGCTGACACTGAGGCTCTCGCCCACGTGAAGTCGGAGCTGCAGAAGAGACACACGTGCACAGACCTGGGTGAACTGCGCAGCTACCTTGGCTTGCAGATCACCCGAGACAGAGCACGCCGCACCATCACACTGACTCAGTCACACATGGTGCAGCAGGTCCTTCAGCGCTTCGGCTTCACCTGGTCCTCGGCACAGGCCACTCCTCTGGCTACAGGTCACTCGCTCTCAGCTCCACCTTCGGACGAGTCCGTAGAGCCGAGTGGTCCTTACCCAGAGCTAGTTGGCTGCCTCATGTACCTGATGACTTGCACTCGTCCTGACCTCGCGTACCCTCTTGGTCTGTTGGCTCGCTACGTGGCTCCTGGTCGGCACCGACCTGAGCACATGGCTGCCGCTAAGAGGGTACTGCGCTACTTGTGCAGCACATCAGGCATGGGGCTAGTGCTTGGAGGGAAGAGCCCAGTTGTCCTCACTGGGCACTCAGACGCTTCTTGGGTTGACGACCAGGCTACTCAGCGGTCGTCACAGGGTTACACCTTCAGCCTTGGCTCTGGTTCAGTTTCTTGGCGTTCTACACGCTCGTCCTCAGTTCTCAGCTCCAGTTGTGAGGCTGAGATCTACGCCACAGCCATGGCTGCACAGGAGTTACGCTGGCTCACCTACCTGCTGACCGACTTGGGAGAGCGGCCTCGTTCCCCTCCAGTGCTGTACGTCGACAACAAGGCCACCATTGCCTTGTGTGAGGAGCACAGACTGGAGCACAGAACGAAGCACATCGCTCTGCGTTACTTCCTAGCTCGAGAGTTGCAGCAGCGTGGTCAGCTTCGTCTGCGTTACGTGGCCACTCGGGCCAACACTGCTGATATATTCACCAAGGCACTTCAGGCTGGTGATCATCAGCGTTTCTGCACTATGCTAGGGCTTGTGCCCACTTTCCCTCACTTGCTGTAGGCTTTGCTTGTACTGTGATCTATATATATATACCTGCATGTTTGCATTGCTAGGTAGAGATCACTGTACTGTTCTTGCTGCATATATACCTCTGCATGTGGACTGGCCTTGTGGCCCTTTGCTTGTGCTCAGAGTGTGTGGTGACGTTGTGATCCACCCTGAGCTTGCTTTGCCTTTCTTGACTGGTCTTGTGACCTCTTGCTCTCCCCCACTTTGCCTATGGGGGTGTGTCAAACATATATATATTATATGTTGCAGTTATTGGTAGGCTGTAGTGGGGTAGATTCTGTGGGGTATAACCCCTTAGGGTTTTCCTACTTGTCAATCTCTCTCGATAGTTGAATTCATCCTTCTCATTCTAACATACATAAGCAAGGACAAAAACTAAGGCAGATCAACTAGTCCAACCACTAAGACATGTGGTCACAAGAAAGGCAAAAAAGCAAGAGATAAACGGCTGGTACGACTAGCCAGCCTCTAAGACAAACGGCTAAAAGGCCAGTTCCAAAGGTCATATTTATGTACACATAAACAACAAAACAAGCAAAAAAAGAATTTTAAGGCATGCCTGCGATTAACGAATACATGTTTGAACAATACCAAGCTGTGTACTAAACCAGTGGTGGTCACCAGGCGGAAGAACCTTGATAAAGATGTCCGTAGTGTTAGCCTCGGAGGCCATAAAAACCAAGCGTGACTGATCGCGTAGCTGCAACACTCGTAGCAGGAATTACCCTAGCTCGATGTGATTCTCTTTGCTACCCACTTGAGGCTCTCAACACATGAAGATTATTGCGATGTTGCTAGCGAATAAGATCATTATGGAGTTAGGCCACTCACCTAGGTTGGTGAGTAAGAAATTCAACTAGCGGAGTTCCTGAGCAGCCATGGCACCTACATAGATCTCGGCCTCAGCACTAGACAAAGCCATAAACGACGCTCGTATCGACCTCCACGACCCAACTCTAGAAACTAGGCTAAAACAGTAACCTTGAATAGACCTGTTGGTTCCTTGTCAACCGCCCACGACGAGTCGATATGCCTGGTAAGTTGCACTGGTTGGATCCGTCCAAGCACAGGCCCCGTGCTCGATCCCGTCGCTCAGTAATTTGCTACCCTCTAAACAACCGTCTAGTGTATATGGCGATGTCTCCCGGTTGCAACAAAGCGAGCAAGAACGTTGGGAGGATAGGCGAGCTCAAGTCCAGTACACGTCATCAGGTACATGAGGCAACCCACAAGCTCTGCGTAGACACCACTAGGCTCAACCTGTGAGGGTCTGGTTCAGGAAAGATATATCTATTCAATGATTCACCTGGGTACAAGGCGTGGCTAAATATAGGCTCGACACAAAGGCAGTAACCCGGGTGTTACTAGAAGGTTCCGCGGGTCGCGAAGCGTCCCGAACGGGTTCTTCTCGAATTCGGTAGAAGGCAATTCGATGGCAACCAAAAAGCCTAGAATTCGGTGCACTCAACCTAGTTCGGTGCCTACAACTATAATAACTATAGTAAAGGCAACGAACCTAGGAAATCAAGCAAAAGCATGCAAGATAAAATAAAGCTAAGATAGTAATAACATAATAAAGTCTAGGCAAGCTAGCAAAGCCAGCATAAGTCGTCGTACTCTCACACGCCCCCCCCCTCAAAGCAAGGTGGCATGAGAAACATCCTGCTTGATAAGATAGTCCTTGAGAGCACGTCGTGCATTGCCCATATCACCTTCTGCAACCCAACTGTCTGCCGATGGGTCATATCCCTTCCGGCGTATCAGGAACTCGAGTGTGTTGCCGAGTCTGCGTCAATGAGCGAGAACTTTTTCCACCTCGTACTCTGGTTCATCCTGTATGAGAACAGGTGGTGGTGGCGGTAGCTGGCGTCCCTGGAACTGTTGGTTGGGGTCCTTGTAGGGCTTTAGTAGCTGAACATGGAAAGTGTTGTGAAGCTTCCACGTAGTAGGTAAGTGCAAGCGGAATGTTACTGGTGTCACCTGTGCCTCAACGCGAAAAGGACCACAGAAGCGAGGCTGGAGCTTGGACGGTAGGTGAGACAGGTTCAAGTTGCGCGTGTCAAGAAGCACCTGATCTCCGACTGCTAGTGAGTGATCACGTCGCTGGCGATCGGCATACTGCTTCTGGGAGTTCTGCATCGTGGTGAGACGTCGCTGAGTCTTCTCCCATAGCTGCTGCATGGTGGTGACGAAGTCGTGTGAGGCTTGGACGTATGGCGGTGTGGTTGGCTGCTGTGGTGTAAGTGGTTCCTATCCGTAGCACAGGAAGCAAGGAGATTTCCCTGTGGCCACATGCGAAGCGTTGTTGTAAGCGAACTCAAGCGTCGGTAACTGTAGATCCCAGTGGCTGATGTCGTCTTTGCAAGCTGTGCGCAGTAACTGTTCAACCACCTGATGGAGTCGCTCTGTCTGTCCATCAGTCTGGGGGTGGTATGCTGAAGACATCGCAAGCTTTGTCCCCAACAATCCCATAAGTTCCCTCCAGAACTTACTAGTGAACTTAGGGTCTCTGTCTGAGATGAGCGTAGCCGGGATGCCGTGGATGGTGATGATGCGGTCGAAGAAGAGGCGAGCAGTTGCTTCAGCTGTAGCCGTGGTGTTGGTCGGGATGAAGTGACCCATTTTGGAGAACTTGTCAATCACCACGAGTATAGCGTCACGCCCTCGTGAGGTGGAAGGAAGTCCTGTGATGAAGTCGAGGCTAACGACCTGCCATGGCTGCTCCGGTACGAGTAGAGGCTGAAGTATCCCTGCTATTTTCTGCTTGCTACTCTTCATCTGCTGGCACGTGTCACGTGAAGCGACAAACTGCTGCACGTCTGCTGCCATCTCGGGCCAGTAGTAATACTTCGCTATTCCTGCTAACGTCTTTTTTCTCTCGAAATGTCCCGCGTACTGTACGTCGTGAAACTCCTCCAGCAGAATCTGTCGGAGCGGGGCATAGTTCGGTACCCAAATCTTTCCTGATCCCTTTCTTACAGCTAAGTCTTTCTCCCACTGTAACAGCTTCTGTTTCTCTGCCGCAGTAATCTCTGCGTCTACAGAGTACCCATGTTGGAATAGATCCTTGAGCAGAGGGTTCATCCCGTCGAGCTGGATGCCTGCTACATGTCCGGGGCGGCTCAACGCGTCTGCCTTGTTGTGTAGCCCGGGCTGGTAGACGATGTCGTAGTGGAAGTGAGTTTCCAGGAAGTCCACCCACCGCACCTGTCGTCGTGAGAGCGTCGGCTGCGACTTCACGTATTTGAGGCTGCAGTGGTCAGTGTAAACTGTAGTCTTGGCTCTCTGTAGGTAAGACTTCTACGCCTTGAAGGCTGTGACTATCACTAAGGCTTCCTTGTCATGGATTGGGTAGTTCAGTTCTGCTCCGTGTAGCTTCTTACTGAGGTAGGCGATGGGCTGCAAACCGCGTCAGTGATCCTGCATCAGTACTTCTCCGACTGCCTGGTCACTAGCGTCTGCTTCCACCACGTAGTCTCTGTCTGGATCTGGTAGGATGAGTACTGGCGCTGTAGTGAGTGCTGTGTGTAGCTGATCCATGGCTTGCTGTTGAGGAGTATCCCATTTGTAGGGCGAATCCTTTTTCAGTAGGTCGGTCAGTGGTGCTGCTGTCTTAGCGTACTGTGGCACGAACCTGTTGTAGTAGTTGGCGAAGCTTAGGAACTGCTGCAACTCCTTCATGTTCTCAGGAACATTCCCTATATCTGTCCAGCTTCGCAGCTCCACTCGTTTCCCGTTGTTGTAGATCCACGTTTTCCGATTGACCCAGTCGATCTCGGGGTTGAACCGCTTCAGAAAATCACGCCCCAAGATGAAATCTAATCCCTTGATGTTCGTGATTGGCAACGTCGGCTTCCACCTCAACGCCCCTATCTACAGCTGCAGTGTTGACTCGCCGTGGATGGGAAGCTTCATACCGTCCACCATTGTTGCTGTAAACTGGGTCTCGTCCGATGACTCTCCAATTTTCTCCAACATCCCGCGGTCGCACACCGAGTGGGACGCACCACTGTCCACCAGGGTCTGGAGGCGTCTCCCGTTGCAGATCACCGCGAGTACTAGTGGTGGTTGCCGCTCCGAGTAGTCGTAGATGGTATCGTTTATAGGATCGTAGGGTACGTCGAATATGTCATCCCTAGGTCCTGCGCTCGAAGATGCAGCTTCAATATCAGTTTTCAACTGAGAAATGTTTGAAGGATTTATCCGAGGCCGATTCAGCTTCTCTTGGGCCTGGAACCTTCCCCTAAGCCTTTGCAGCCGTGTAGACTTTATCTGTTGGGAACATGGAGCCTTTAAACAGTGCTGCTGGGAGAGAATATTAACTCCTCGGAACGCTTGACCCTTATTAGCGCTTCGGAGTAGGGTCCCCATATTACCCGGTACCGGTTTAATTTCTGACTCTTCCTTAATAAAGGCTTGAAACCCACGAGAAGTAATATTCTTACTTGTCGGGGTGTACGGCTGGAGTTTCCCAGTCGGTGCAGGGTCTTGTTTTGCGGAGTCACTATTTGTCTCGGCGATTGCCCCTGGTGCCGGCTGGTCGTGACGGTTTAAACTCGCGCCATCATATTCTCCTTTTTTCGCCCTCTCCGAAGTTGCCACGTTGTCCGTTTTCTGCTTCGGGGGTGCCGCATTGTTCTTGTCCCTCAGCTCCGCACGCGTTTTCTTCATTTTCCAGCACGCCAAGATACGATGTCCTGTAGCACCGCAAAATTCGCACGTCTCATTTTTTGCTAGCCGCTGCTCCACATCGCCCTTCTCGTTCTCCATCGGGTCGGCAGTCGTGGGTGGTGCCAATCGCCCCATGCCACTATTTGGCTTGTTGCGTCGTGTTCCGTAGTAGCTACTGTTCAACGCGTCGAACTGCTCGATCAGTGCTGCACGAAATTGCGCCCACGTCCCTTTGCCTTGGACTATGCTGTTGTTGATCCACTCTAGAGCTGGGCCTCGTAACAGTGTTGCTGCGAGCCGTATGCGCATTGCATCTTAATTGAGGGTCGTGCATCCAATGGCTACAAATCGACGAAGAAATTTTCTAGTACAGCTACAAATCGACGGACGTCGCTCCCTTTCACGCTAGGATGGAACGCCCTTGGTTGCCTCGGCTTCACTTCTTTGAGACTAACTGTATCTGCTGCCGTTGTCGCAGATAAATTTGTCGGTGTCGTCGTCGTTGCTGCTGCTGCTGCTACGGCTACCGATCAGTTCGCAAGGAGTTTTTCGAGTCGTGGGAGCGCTGCACGTATCCTCTTATGCTTAGCACGTAACTCCATGATTTTCTGTACTGAAATATTTCTGTTTCCCACCATTTGGCGATTTACAGGAAGATGCGCGACGGAAATTATCGAATTCTAGGTGCTGGTCGACTTACTGCGAGTCGAGTTGAATGTAGAATCGACAAGCGTGAATTCTGTAGGTCGCGTGAATCCCCCTTAATTAAAATTCGTGTTTGATCTCGGCCGTTGAAAAAAAACTGGATCCGACGATCCAAATTCCAACCTTTTTTGGCGAAATTCTCTGGGCCGTTGAGATGAAACTCGATCGATCGGTCGAAACTCCAATCTTTTTACCGGTAAATCTGAGGGGTGTTCGAAAACTGAATCGAGGGGGAATTAGAAAAATTGCGCGGAACTGGTTATACATACCCGTATCGGCGCTGTCGTCGTCGCCCCCGCGGTTTTTAAAGGCCGGAACTAAACGGTTGAAGACCTCGCATGTAAACCCGCTCTGATTACCAAGTGTGAGGGTCTGGTTCAGGAGAGATTATCTATTCAATGATTCACCTGGGTACAAGGCGAGGCTATATATAGGTTCGACACAAAGGCAGTAAACTGGGTGTTACTAGAAGGTTCCGCGGGTCGCGAAGCGTCCCGAACGGATTCTTCCCGAATTCGGTAAAAGGCAATTCGGCAGCAACCGAAAAGCCTAGAATTCGGTGCAATCAACCTAGTTAGGTGCCTACAACTATAATAACTATAGTAAAGGCAACGAACCTAGAAAATCAAGTAAAAGCATGTAAGATAAAATAAATTTAAGCTAGTAATAACATAATAAAGTCCAGGCAAGCTATCAAAGCAAGCATATGCCGTCGTACTCTACACAACCTGTTAAGAAACTGAACGTGAAGGATTGCATTGAGCAGAAGGTTGGTACAAGTACTGACCCTAATTAGGTTGTACCCCATATGGGCTACCGCACTACAGCCTACACAACACACACAACATAATAGTTTGACAAACCCCCATAGGCAAAGTGGGGGAGAACAAGGGGTCACAAGACCAGTCAAGAAAAGCAAAACAAGCCAACGGTGGATCACGAAGTCACCACACACTTTGAGCACAAGCAAATGGCCACAAGGCCAGTTCACATACATAGTTATACAAATGGGAACAAGCAGTACAGTGATCACAACCTAGCAAGTGTAAGCATGCAGGTACAAGTATATAGATCACAGTAAAAGCAAGTCACATAGCGAGCAAGTGAGGCAAAGTAGGCACAAGGCCTAAAACAGTACAAAATGGTTGATGATCACCAGGCTGAAGTGTGTCAGAATGTTGTATTTGTCTAGCCTGCAGTGGGGTACTCTATAGCGAGTACAGCCCAATTTAGGGTTTCCTATATGTACTCAACTGACTGCTAGTGCAAAGCCCCTCTTTCCTGTTCTATCTTTCTCCTTAGCATCTCGACATGCTATCAGAGCGGTTACGCTCCTGGCCTGTGGGCCCATCGTTAGCTTCCGCTGCTGTCCTGTCTGTCGCGCGCCCCGTGGCGCGCGACGTTTTTTCTTCCCGCCACGCGCTCGGGGCGCATGGCGGTTTTCTGCCCGCCACGCGCTCGGGGCGCGCGGCGGTTTTCTGCCCGCCGTGCGCCCCGAGGCGCGCGGCGGTTTCCTGCCCCGTCGACCAGCGCGTCGCCCCCCCGTCGTCCGGCGAAGCGCCCCCGGGGACCTGCGCGTCGCCCCCTGTCACCCGTCGAAGCGCCCCTGGGACCCGCGCGCGGCCCGTACAGCCTGCGCGCGGCCCATACGGCCTGCGCGAGGCCCGCGCGCGGCCCGTACAGCTCACGCGCGGCCCGTACAGCCTGCGCTAGGCCCGCGCGCGGCCCGTACAGCCCGCGCGCGGCCCGTACGACCTGCGCCAGGCCCGCGCGCGGCCCGTACGGCCTGCGCCAGGCCCGCGCGCACCTGCCCTGCCGTGCGTGCACCCGCTCCCGCCCTGTGCTGCCTGTGTTAGGGTTTGGGGGTGGCGAGTATGGGGGTGACGGGTGTGTGCGCCATCCCCTACTCCTTCTCCTCCTCCGTCTCCCACTACTGCAGCTGCCGCTGAAGGGGGGTGGATGTGTGGGAGTCGTTGGAGTGGTACTAGGGGGGTGGCGTGTGAGCAATCCTAGGGGTACAGTAGGGGGTGTTTGAAAGGGGTGTGGGACAGCTGGGGGAGGTTGAGTGGAGGCAGCCGTCTTGTCGTCAACAGCGCCAGTAGTCCGGAGGCTACAATCTCCGGTAGTCGCCAGTCGCCCGTGGGTCAGTTGATCCAGCCGCTCGGCGTAGCCGCGGAGCCAGTTACTCCTGAAGTCCGGGCCATTGCTTTGGTAGCCACTGAGCCAGCCGCTACAGTGTGTCTGCCGCTTCAGCCGTCGCCTCCCATCTTCTCGCCCCTACAGTCTCTCCTCCTCCTCACTTGCCCTCTGTAATAGCCTCTAGCTTATCATTGTGAACTATTGCTCTGCGTGCTTAAAGTGCCTTGGTGAATATATCAGGAGTGTTGGCCTGAGTGACCACGTAAGCAAGACGAAGCTGAACACGCTACTGCAACTCTCAAGCAAGGAAGTAACGCAAAGCGATGTGCTTCATCCTGTGCTCCAGTCTGTGCTCCTGACAAAAGGCGATCATAGCCTTGTTGTCTACGTACAGAACTGGAGGAGAATGAGGCCGCTCTCCCAAGTCGGACAGCAGGTAGGTGAGCCAGCGTAACTCCTGTGTAGCCATGGCCGCTGTGTAGATCTCAGCTTCATAACTAGAACTGAGAACACACGACGAGCGGATAGACCGCCAAGAAATAGAGCCGGAGCCAAGGCTGAAAGTGTAACCCTGTGATGACCGCTGCGTAGCCAAGTCATCAACCCATGATGCGTTTGAGTGTCCAGTGAGGACAACCCTAGACTCCGTCCTTCAAGCACGAGCCCCATGCCCGACGTACTGCACAAGTAGCGCAACACCCTCTTAGCGGCCTCCCAGTGCTCTGGTCGGTGTCTCTCGGGCGCAACGTAGCGTGGGAGGATGCTAAGAGGGTAGGCAAGGTCAGGTCGAGTGCAGATCATCAGGTACATGAGGCAGCCCACAAGCTCTGGATACAGGCCACTCGGCTCTACGGACTCGTCCAAAGGTGAAGCTGAGAGCGAGTGACCGGTAGGCAGAGGAGTGGACTGTGGCGAGGAATACTGGAAGTGGAAGCGCTAAAGAACCTGGTGCAGCATGTGTGACTGAGTCGAGGTGATGGTGCGCCGTGCTCTGTCCCGGATGATCTGCAAGCCAAGATAGCCGCGCAGCTCACCAAGATCTGTGCACGTGTGTCTCTTCTGCAATTCACAAGGGCCAGTGCCTCAGTGTCAGTAGTGGCAAAAACCAAGTCGTCGATGTACACGAGGATGTAGATCGGCGGCAGCGAAGTGTCAGTGCGCAGAAATAGCGACGAGTCAGCAGTCGAATGTCCAAACCCAAGAGCCGCAAGCATTGTCCTCAGTGTGTCGTGTCACTCGCGAGGCGCCTGGCGGAGATCGTAGACTGGCCGCCGGAGACTCCACTGGGTACTGGCAGGAAACGACCCAGTGAAGCCAGGTGGGCGGCGCACCCAAATCTCCTCGTGTAGGGTGCCCTGTAAGAAAGCTGTGCTGAAGTCAAGAGAGTGAAGCTCGTAGTCACGCTGCGCGGCGACGTGCAGCAGCACCCAAAGAGTGGTCCTCTTCGGGGTGGGAGAGAAGGTCTGAAAGTAGTCAACTCCCTGCCGCTGACTGAAGCCTCGAGCCACGTAACGCGCCTTGAACACAGCGGTGACGTGCAGCAGCACCCGAAAAGTGGTCATCTTTGGGGTAGGGGAGAAGGTATGGAAGTAGTCAACTCCCTGTCGCTGACTAAAGCCTCGAGCAATGTAACGAGCTTTGAAGACACGCGGAGAACCCGGCGGCCGCTTCACCCTGAAAATCCACATGCCATCGACAATGTTCGCACCAGGAGGGGGAACTTCGTCGACGTAAGTGCCTGTGGACTTCCAGGATGCCATCTCTGCGTCCATGGCTGTCTGCCACTGCGAGGAGTGGGGAATCGTAATCGCCTTTGTGTAAGAGCGCGGGGTCGGGATGTCTGGTGCATCCGGGTCTCCCTCAGGTGCAAGCAGCATGGCCACGAGATGAGGTACAGCAGCTGCAAGACACTCAAAGTCCTCGTGCCTCTCCTCAAGGACGTCCATGCCAAGAGCACACTCACCTCCGACGGACGGAGGACAGTCAGACTCAGACTCAGCAACAAGACTAGCGGCGTAGTTGAGACGACAGGCGGCAGCAAAGTCAACAAGCTCAGCAACTAGGGCAGATGCAGCAGCGGACTCAATCGAAGGGTCAATGACAACAATGGCTAGAAAACGTGTGATAGTAGGACTGGTAGCACGAACTAGGTCAGACCCAGGGTCCGGATCGTCAGCAAGAGAGGACACAGGAAGCGACAGCAGGGGAACTCGCAGTGGAGCAGAGGAAGGGCGAAGTGTCATAATGTGATTACCGAGGAACACAACGATCAGTGTGAACAGCACGAACAGGTGAGGCAGGACAGGACTCAAGCTCACGACGCTCTGTGAGTCTGGCTGTAACTGTGTCTGCGACTGGTTAGGCGGTGGACACAGTAGAGGTGGAGTAAGGTCAGTAGAAGACGGGAGACTAAGAACCTGGCGAAGTAGTGGAAAGAAGTACGGTCGCGGCCGCACAGTGCCTCCAGCACCAGTACCGCCAGCTCCAGCACCTCCAGCTCCAGGGTCTCCAGCTCCAGCGCCTACAGCTCCAGGGTCTCCAGCTCCAGTGCCTGCAGCACCACCAGCTCCAGCAGCTCCAATACCAACAGCATGAGCACCTCCAGGAGCAGCAGCTCCACCACCTCCGGTACCTCCAGCTCTAGCAGGACCGCCAGCACCTCCAGGTCCAGCAGCTCTAGCGCTTCCAGCTGCAGTGTCTCCAGCGGCAGGCCCCCCAGCTCCAGCATCGCCACTCCGAAGGCGGGTGCGCCGAGCAAACCACTCACGCAGCTGCAGTGGAGAGAGAGGCTCCTGCCGTGACGAGGCACCCGTAGGACCTCCAACAGACACAGTACCGCTAGGCTCAGCACCCCCAGACTCAGAAACCCCAGGCTCCGCTCCCTCACGCTCAGCACCCCCAGGCTCCGCACGCTAAGGCTCAGCACCTCCAGACGTAGCACCCCGAGCACCACCCCCACCAGCAACACCAGAGTCGACAGCTACCTCGACAGGCTCAGCCAAGGGGAGTGGGTCTACCCGAGACACACCTGAGGGAGCAGGACCCTGAGGGGGGAGGGGGCCTACCGGAGGGGGACTAAGAGCAAGGAAGAGCGGCGGGGGTGGGGAGAGGGGAAATGCGGTAGGGGAAGAGATGGTAAAAGGGAACCGACTCATCAAACGTGACGTCCTGAGAGGGCAGGACACGACGCGAGGTGGGGTGGTAAAACTGTCAGCTAGGCGCGTCAGGGGGGGAAGCCAAGGAAGACGCAGGGAATGGCGCAAGAGGAGAGCTTGTCCGCGGAGGTATCGCTGACAAAGGCACGACAGCCCCAGACCCGGAACACCGACGCATCACCAACCTCCCCCGCCCAACGCCGTGTTGGCGAGGTCTCCGGCAAGGAGACACAGGGCCAGATGTTGAGCTGATGCGCAGCGTACCGGACCGCAAACGGCCACAAAATATGGGGAGCAGCCGCATGGATCATGGAGGTACGAGCGACCTCTATGACTAAGCCAATGTGGCGCTCAACAACCCCATTCTACTGCGGAGACGTCATTTTGTCGGCCAGCTTCGTGGCCAGCTTCGCCGTTGTCGACATCGACAAAGCCGGCTACCCAGGCCGACTTGATCCCCCGAGTTGGCTTCGTCGACTTCAACGAAGTTGGTTAATCGCCGAAGCCGCCTCTGCGAAAGTCAGCTCCACTGAGGTCGACCAACCAAGTCGACTCGCTCCTCTAAGTCGGCGTCAAGCACGAAGCCTAGTCTGCTGCATACCTTACATGACGGACTGTCAGAATGTGATATTTGTCTAGTCTGCAGTGGGGTACTCTATAGTGAGTACAGCCCGGTTAGGGTTTGCTATTTGTATCCCAACTGCTTGCTAGTGAAACCCCTTCCTTTTATTCCTGTTTTACCTAGCTAATTTGACACGGACAACGAAGTTGCTTTCGCCCAAGCGAGGGCGGGGCCTTTTCTCGTCAACAATACCAAAGTTACTTAGCTCAATGCAGGCCCTCAGATTCGTTTTCAAGCTGTCTGATTCGTCAGACTTAGTACACATTTCTAGTCTGATCAACCAGACTTGATACCACAAAAAAATATGAAATTCAAGAGTTCAAACATATAAAAGTCTGATAAAACAGAGCTCACATAGTATTGAAGCTTACCAACCAGCCTAAAACGAGGCGATACACCCGCGCCGCAGCACTGCTGTCAGTGTTTCAGCATGACTGACAGGATGAAATGATACTTCCAGCGCTAGTTGCGGCTGTCTGTGCAGATTTCGCATAGGTACAATCTGAGTAGGCAGCCCAAACAGGATCAGAAATCAGAGTAAACTGCGAGGAAAAATCTGAATTTTCAGACAAGGCCTTTTTTTTTAATGAATATTCAAAGTTTGCTGCAAAAAGAACTCTGAACTTTCAGAGTCCACTTAAAAAAAAAAGGCTGAAATATCAGACTTTTTTAGGCAAATCAGAGAAATTTCTCTGACTTCTAGGTGCCTGGCTGAATGGTTGGACTAGTGGGAGACAGGGTACAAGTAGGAATGTCGAGAGAAATTCCGTACATTATATTATATACCTCATGCAGCCTAGCGAATTCCAACAAATATATATACCGTACATATTTTAATAGCAACCACGTCAATTTTGTTGACACTTTTGTACGATGAACGATGAAGACCAAGGGTCAAGAAAAACTTAAGAGTCGAAATTGGTTGAAGCATCGAGACCGATACATGCAGAAGCATCAGCGATGGAAAAAGGCGGGATGCGGTTTAAAACGAGTTCCTGCGCTGCACGGTTGAGATTCAATGCAACAAGGGAACATACCCTTTAGAGTACATAGATAGCTATGTCGTATCCGATTCATGTGTAGTCTTACATAAACCTGTCAGAATACTAAACAGAAAGATAGAACATGAAAGAAGGGTTTGGACTAGCAGCAGCAAGATATATATAGGAAACCCTAAATTGGGCTGTACTCGCTACAGAGTACCCCACTACAGGCTAAACAAATACAACATTCTGATACACCCCCATAGCCAAAGTGGAGTGTAATCAGCACAACAAGCAGGCAGAGCAATAGTTCACAATGATAAGAAGAGCTAGAGGCTATCACGGAGGGCAAGTGAGGAGGAGGAGAGACTATGGGGGCGAGAAGATGGGAGGCGACGGCTGAAGCTGTAGACACACGGGCAACAGGAGCGGCGCGCACTGTGGCTACCGGCGACAGAGCCCCGGACTGCAGGAGTAACAGGCTCCGCGGCTAAGACGAGCGGCAGGAGCAACGGACCCACGGGCGACAGGCGCAGCAGGCTCTCTGGGCTACGAGCAGCAGAGCCCCGGACTACAGGTGCTGCGGACGACAAGACGGCTGCCTCCACTCAACCTCCCCCAGCTGTCCCACACCCCTTTGTCACACCCCTTGCTGTTCCCCTAGCACTGCTCACACGCCACCCCCCTAGTACCACTTCGACGGCTCCCACACATCCACCCCCCTCAGTGGCAGCTGCAGTAGTGGGAGACGGAGGAGGAGGAGGAGCAGGGGACGGCGCACACACCCCCAGACTCGCCACCCCCAAACCCTAACACAGGCAGCACGGGGCAGGAGCGCGGGTAGCGGGCGAGCGGAAGCGGGGCGGCGCGCTGGTCCCTGGGGCGCCTCGACGGGCGACGGGAGGGGAGGACGCGCGGGTCCCCGGGGCGCCTCGACGGGCGACGGGAGGGGGGGACGCGCGGGCCACCGGGGCGCCTCGACGGGCGACGGGAGGGGGCGACGCGCGGGCCCCCGGGGCGCCACGACGGGCAACGGGAGGGGGCGACGCGCGGGCCCCCGGGGCGCCACGACGGGCGACGGGAGGGGGGCGACGCGCGGGCCCCCAGGGCGCCGTGACGGGCGACGGGAGGGGGGCGACGCGCGGGCCCCCGGGGCGCCACGACGGGCGACGGGAGGGGACAGCGCGCGGGCCCCCGGGGTGCCACGACGGGCGACGAAACTGCCGCGCGCTCCTGGGGCACGCGGCGGGCAGGAAACCGCAACGCGCCCCGAGCGCGTGGCGGGCTGAAGACCGCCGTGCGCCCCGAGCGCGCGGCGGGAAGATAAAACGCCACGCGCGTAAGGTGCGCGGCAGGAAGAAAACATCGCGCGCCCGGGGCGCGCGATAGGTAGGACAGCAGCGGAAGCATAGGGTGGGCCCACCCACAGGATCGACCAGGGAGGGTCGACCTGCTCTGATAGCATGTCAGAATACTAAGCAGAAAGATAGAACACGAAAGAGGGGTTTGGACTAGCAGCAGCAGGATACATATAGGAAACCCTAAATTGGGATGTACTCGCTATAGAGTACCCCACTGCAGGCTAGACAAATACAACATTCTGACAAAACCCATATATGCCTTTTCTATTATCGCTTCTGTCATTTTACATTCACTCTGGTGGGTGTCATTCATTTTCACTTCTATTCAAAATTACCTGCGCCAAATCTCTCCCCCCCCCCCCCCCCCCCCCCCCCCCTCCCTTCTTCCCCCCCCCCTCCTTCCCCTTTTGTGGGATTGTAACAAAATTCATTCTCGCTTTCATGTTTGATTTTAAATTCGTGTCCATGTTTTTCCTTTGTTTTGCTTTTTTTTTTTTTTTTTTTTTTTTTTTTTGGTTTCCAAAGAGAGTTGATACTAGTAACTCAGTTATCAAGGTCGTTAGCTTAGTAAGTTGGCAAATACATATAAGTACTGCAAGTGCTAAGTGTATTAGAAGTACCTGCTTATTGACTTCTGAAGAGTACTTAATGTCGAGAGGTCCTAAACTGGGGTTGGGCTGGGGCCAGGCCTCACGATAGCAGGGTGCACATCCGGAATTTCGTCGAAATTCCGGATGTTTTTGGCTCAAACACGGATTCTGGTTAGGCTGAGCCGGGAAACATCCGGACACATAAAGGGTGATTTCGACGAGCCTTCGGAGCCTTCCAAGCGAGTTGAGAAATCGCCCTGAGGTTCCGGACCTGGCCACGAATCGTCCGTGCCGGAATTGACTCCGGGTCGCATGACCACGAAAACCACAAAAACGAGCATGCCCAAACACATTCACAAGTAAACCTCCACGTACAATATTCTAAGCCAATCAGAGGAGCACATTTACTCCATCACTTCTAGCACGAATGTCGAATTCAAACTAAGTCAGCAGGAGATTGTAGCACTTTTCCTTCTCCCGCAGAATTCGTGCAGCAGCACCAGCACGTACATACATATACACAGAAGTGCACCACCCCACAATCTGACTTTTCAGCGTCCAAGCAAGCAAAGCAAGCAAATTTGACTTGACAATTAGCAGTCAATGCGGCGGCGCCTCCAACTTGGCAATTAGTTGGCGACTAGGAGGAGCCTTTCCTCTCACCACTAAGGTACTTAGGGCCAGACATATTCCCGCTCATGTATCCGCCGTTCATGGCTTCTCCAATTGAGGACAGCAGTGCTGTCCCTGTTCAGCTAGAGGATGTTGCTACCGATCCCGACACTACCCTTTCTTTAAGTGTTGCTGAGACAGTAGATGTCATGCTTAGTGATGATGCTCCCTCACCCCATGGGATTGACCTTAACGTGGAGATATTAGAATCTGAACCTGAGAGCACTCATGAAGATTCTAGTACCCCTGCTAGTACTTCTACTAGGAGAAGGACACGCCAGACACGTCTCTCATTTGCTACCTCTCCGGACATCGCGGAAAAGGGAATCTGCGTTTTTTAGTGTCCGAAGGTTTTTCTGCAACCAAGTTGCGGGTTTCTTGCGATGAGTGTCCAAAAAACAACTGCCTGGAAAAGTGACTTTCTGCATACTAGTTGACAAACCGCATAACAGTGACCAAATGTCACGGAAATGTTGCAACGGCAGTCATACCGGCCACGGACGCGCCGCGCCCACATGTTCACAAAAAACGCATGCGCCCCGGCACTACATCCAAATCGCGTACTCGACATTGCGTCGCACACCTCACCTAATATCCATCGCATACCCGAAAACGCCATACATCTTAGGTTAAAAGAGAACCGACACACTACACTGCGCAAAGCGTCTCGTGGCCATTTCCATAAACTGCATACATAAATGCCACCGACTGCAACCAACACACAGTCCACTAAAATCTCCAGAAACCACATAATACAAGTAAATAGCACACCCACAACCAACCAAAAAAACCCACCATGCACTAAAACTCGCACACTTGAAAACCCAAACCACAACGTCTATACAACAAACACCAGGGGATCAGCAGGCCCACCACTAGGCTTAAAGTCCTGCAACATCACCTCCATCAGAGACATCAACACGGCCCCCACCTGTCAACAACATGGACACAGCACCTTACGCCAACGACGACCCTTCGTCAGGCGTCACGGCTGTGCGGGAACGCTTCACCGGAGTCCTGCGCAGACGACTAATAACCTCCTGGTTCAGCGCGCCAACTTCAGCAGGCACAGATGCAGGGGGGATGCCGAGCGCATCGGCATGGCGTGTGTACGCCTGAGTCACAGAACGAATCACGCGCCTCCTGCTACGTGGGTCCCGCATCAGTGGTCCTTCGGGGATGCACAATTCCCCTCCGCCGCCACCAGAACCACTGGAAACCGGCTCAAACTCGATACCCGCTTCCTCCAAGAGTGTCTCGTCGCAATCCACATACTCAACGGCGCTCATATAAGTACCGAGCTCAATCTTGAACTGCTCGATCAACATCTGCAAATCAACTGTGGTCGACACCAACGGCTCGTACATCCCAGCCCCAAACGTGCCGTGCAGGTGTCCCAAACTGGACGTCCACGAGACCGGGACACAGCCAGCACGCCACCAGCTATGCTGCATGGTAGCGCTTGAAACTTGCGCCCACGCCTCTCCGATCCATAGCAGCATATCGTAATTATCCACAACCGCAAGCGGCGCCGAATACCTGTGCTGACACTCACTCGAGCGCAAAGCCCTACGCATGAGGAAAACACGGTACTGCACTTTGAACGCATCAACGACGCCGTTCAAATGAGGCATGCACATCGCGGGCACGGCGCCAACGACGTTAACAATCCGCATACATAGTAGGTGCTCCACATGAAAACCGTGCTCCACGGTCGGCGGTGACACTGGCTCCGTGATGCGATGCCCCTCGTTGCACACGAGGATGACCACTCTCCGGTCCTTGCTGAAATGATCGTTGTTTATCTCGTCCATGTACTCTGTGAATATCTGCCAACAAACAAAACCACGACGTACGAAACTGGATTGAACCGCGGCACAGACGTAAACCCACACATGCGCCAGCACGATCCCACAATACAAATGCATGTGCAACCTCCATCCCATACCTCGGGGGTCAATCTTCCGCTCTTCGTGTAGCGCACGACCACCTCGAGTTCACCCGGGTTTATCCTGCTGCTGTCGGGGCGCTCATCAGGGCGTAGAACGACGAGAGGCAGCGCCGTGCAGTTGCCAGCCGCGTTGAATAGGATGCCAACAGTTATGACGCGCTCCCCGCATATGAGGATACGTGGATACTCCTGAAGAGACCACTTCGGCAGACGCGAAGGAAGGAAATGCATCTCCACAAACCAAAACACATCATCGGGTCCAGCCTTCATCGCCTCGACACTAGCCATCCTGTAACGGAGGGTACACGTATGCTGCCGTGACAATCTGGGAGAAGAAATGTGGAACTGATGTTCAACAAGGAGATGGCTCCCCTTCTTATGAGAAAGTCGCCCGCCAAACTAGAAACGGCAAACCGAGTTCTGAACTCGGGAACCGCAACCCAACACCGATAAGACATGTACTTGGAGGCACCAGGTGTAACACGACCATTGGCTGGTTAACGGAACGCCAACTGCATATCCACTCGAGCACAATCGAAACAAACGGGCGTAACACATACCACAAAACCCAACACCACTACTACACAACAACCCTCTACAACCACACGAACACACCCAGCTCGATTACAACCGCACATCGCACCTGACGATGTACATTCGTTGGTTGACGCGTTGCAAGTGGTCAACCCGAGAATACCGTAATCCACACACAACAATAACTACCAACCGCGTCGTCGGAACATACGTATGGGTTCCACGTCAACCGGAGACACAATCCCGCATACACACACCACAATTCGGCCACACACCACGACCACAAGAAATGCATACCCCAAATGTCCGCGATAATGCACTGATTAAGCCAACCAAACTCGAATACCACAAAAATGAAACAAAGCCTACCTCTAGCACATTTACATCATACAGCGCACAACACATATGTTTCGCAACAGCACGTGTACTATCGTACAGGCTCAGCAGTTGGCAGCGTAAAACCGTAATGCTAGGCTCGTTTTATTTCACACGGTTGTAACAGCTACGTACACATACGCGGACCAGCGTTAGAGCGTAGACAGACAAGCAAAGATCCACAAACAAACCACCTAGCAGCAACCCAAACAAACCCCTACAAACAAACAAGGTAGACGTGAATCTATGCCACCCTCCTTACTCACACAACAGGAACTTGTTCAGCAACAACACCTTGCTGTTGCTGTAAGAGGGGCAAACATGCACCACTCGTAAAATGCTTTCCACCTCCACCGCGGCGTATCTACCGTCGTCACGCTTGGGGCAGAGCTGCTTGCACGTGGTGAGCGGACACTGACTAACCTCCTCGTAATACCTCAGGTACACAAACGCCTTCCTAGTGCCTTCCGCGTCAGTTGTGGTGAAAATGCACAGGCATTTAGCGTACCACTCTCCTTTGCATGAGGCGTCCATGACAGCCACGTCCGAAAACCATTTCTCCCTCGGGGAGGCCTTCACAAACGTGCCTTTGGGAACCAAGGAGCCACCCTGGGTGCGTGGAATGGCCAGTGCGTTGTGCGCCTGCATACAAAACCGCATACCACTATCATGTCGAAATTTCAAGTTTGGATAAACCACACGCGTGGTCAACGCCTGCGAATGAACCCAACCCCGACACTGTAATACTTCAAAAACCTTACCTGCACTGAGGTCGCACTCAAACCCAGTGCATGGATCTCATCGCACAGGAACTTCATTTCCTCGCCCAGCGCACAATTGTACTCCGTCATTACTGCATCCGGTGGACCGCTAACCCACATAGCTCGATACTTCTTCGTCAACACTAGCTCGTTGGTGCGAGCGGCCTGCCATGGAAACCCAGACAGCACAGTAATCCCTCATGGTTAGAATGACCCACGTGCCCGCAAAGCATGTACATACACTTTCGCTGCACCTCCCCATCCATTTTCCGCACCTCACGTAAAGCCGAGACGTATTGCCGTCCGCCGCCCGCATCCGCTGCCACTTCTCTAAAAATCTCACGCTGCACGTCTTCTTCGACAATTCTTCGTGGTATGTCCCTCCAGTTGCTACCCCGCACGGGTGTCTTCACTGTGCTTTTGTGCGTTCGCTCCCACATCTCAGTGTTGTAGTGGTGAGGCATACCACGGGTCACAACGCTCTCTAGCATGTGTTTTATCATATGCACCTTCGGCAGTTCCCAGTGTGACTTCTGTGTCTTGAAGGCGCGCGGCAGCAAATCCACCAGTCTGTGTGACATGATGGTGAGAGGAATACAACAAAACTCCCCGCATTAGTGGCACAATGTGACGCCCACAAAATTCAACCAATAGTGGGCACAGTAACAAGTGCATAAAACTCAGAACACCGCTCAAAAACTTACTTGATAGCGTGTTGTCGTGCAATAGCGAGAGTAGTCTGAGTGTGAGAATCAACCCCCAGGAAGGACTTGTAAAACACGGCGTACATGCGGAAGGCGCGGACCTGCAGCGCTCGCAGCTCTCCGGCCTCGTCACTCTTGGTAGCACTCAAATCCGCTATCAATATTGGCACGATTTGCATCATGCTCCGGTGCTCGAATGCCGCGTAGTTTGCACCAGATCGGAAAAACGAGTTCCCCCCCGGTATACGAAGAAGAACGCTCGGTGTGTCTCGTTTGACCCCCTTCTTGCGCCTGCGTTTTAGAGGTTACGGCAACACCCGATATCAACAAAATTCCCTAGACAATCGTTATCAAATCATGAACAGCAATGACAGCGCGCCTCAGAACAAATACTCTCACCTCTCCAACACGCGCATTTCTGCCTGGCCAAGGGTAGACAGAAACGCATCCATCATGTGGATGAACACCCCAGAGTCCAGAACGTGCAACGTGTCAGCGAGGCATGCCAAGTACACGTTCCCCCACTCGGTGTCCGCGAAATTCCATCTTTGAAGGACACACTGAGAACACAGGCAACATACAAGTCAAAAGGCAATCGTAAATCTTCAGGGTGCATCACCAAACACTACCCCATAAGCATCCGGCTCACACACCTCGATGGGATGTGTTGACCACGCACTCCTGATCTTCTTGGCGTCTTTTTTCTTCTGACATGCCAGAATATTCCGAACAATCACTCGCTGCTTGTGCGGTGTCCTTGGATCTGTAGCGCCAACCAGGCGAGTAAGTTCACCCTCCTTGGCGTAACATGCGGTACAAGGCCGATGAGTGCCCTGCTGAAGAGTGGCAGACGCTCTGCATGACTCTGGAAAGTCGCCCGGTATTCCGAAAAGGCATGGGATGGCTTTTATGGCGGCACCCGATGCGTCTGAAACATAAAAGAACCTCATCGGAGCGCTGCACACGGACCACAAAGCGAAAACCATAAGGCGAGTTTCCTAAGAGAAGTATGTGGTACACGGAACAGTCGGTACGCAAAGTTCAGTTGGGTATGCGGTAAGTAATCATGCACCGTGCGTGCTTTTTTAGACAAAAACAACATACCATGCAGACTCCCTCATAAGAGGCGCGAGAATTATCTTCATTGCCTCCTGGAAGACACGTGTTTTCTCAGTGGATGACGCCCGTTCAGGTGGAAACGGCAACACCCCCGCTAGTGTGTGCCCAGGTTCTAGCCACCGCAGCTCTTCTGGGATGTTCACGAGAGTAATCAGCACTGGCCATGCATTCCGCCTTCCATTCCCTGACGCCTGGGTGCTGTCGCTGTACACGATGACGCCCAATATCAATGCATTGTCGTCGTTCACCTCGCGCTGTGCGTAACAACAGAGCAATGTTAGCACTGGATACCACTTTAATATTGCCTTGACACGTATAAAGGTTTGCAGAAGATAAAAAACCGCATACCTGCGCTGCATGCATCCACTCCCCCGTTTCTGGTCCTTGGTAGATCCGCTGGTTGGTTTTGTGATAAACCCCTCCTTCGCCACAAAGTTGCGTACTAGTTTCTTCACAATCTGCACGTAATGTGTGGGAACATGCACGACATCGCGTAAATCCAAGATAACACCATGAATCAATGCTGTTGGGACATATGCCTATACAACATACCATCTCTGTATCACGATAATGAAGCAGCAGCTTCTGTTGTACTCCTTTGGGCCCGAACACAACAATCTCCTCAATTTTCCAAGGCACCATGTCCGGTGGAGCACGGGCCTTACCCCAACGCCTTACATCCACAAAGTTGCGCCATCTGCGGAGGGCCCATAGGTTGAACCTCGGGTTTCTGAAAATGTTGAGCAGACGATTAACCTCCCTTCGTGACAGATCAGCGTCCCGGAAGAACAGATACAGCTCCGTGAGAGTATCAAACACCTCATCATCGTCTGAAACCACCGAAGATGTGGAAACGTCATCGCTCGCTACTATGTCTGTTGCCGGATCGTTGCATTCTTCAGTTTGGGGAGGAGCGTCGCTGGTGGGCGTGGAATCACGCCTCGCCCTTGAACGAGGTGGACTGCCCTGCCTGTGCCCGCCATAACAATCCCTGGCGTGAAGGTACGCGTCTAATAGAAGCGCCTCGAGGTTTCTTTTCAACTTTTTGGCGCATATCCCTTTCTTGGAGAGATGAGACTGCAACGCGTTGTCGTCTTTAAAAACAGTGCGGCAGGCACCGCATCTATTGCCAGTCATGATGAAAAATTCAAACACTAAACGAGCTTCTCTGAGAAAGGTAGTGCTTGTACCAGTTTCAGGTATGCGGTTTCCATTGCTTCAACCCGTGTTGGTAGACAGTTTTTGCCCAGTACATTTTCATTTGTCTTCGCCAATTGGTCGTCGGGATTGCGCCCATCCAAACACCAATGGGTTGTGGGCAAAATACTTGGGGTTTCCGCATACCAAACGCGATAAGGTTCGTGCTTCACTTAGGACCACAACGGCGCATTATGAGAGTTTGAAGTCCATCAATTACTGGTCGACTAGGTTGCCACGTTGACAGTAAGGGCATTTTGTACGGTCGCGATACGCGTTTTAGACTTTCGCGCGCCTTTGACTTAAGTGCATGGTTTCCCATACCCATCCTTAACGATTACGAGTTTCCGCATTTGGCTATTCGAACACGAGCGAATTTCCTTTGCGCTCTAGTTTTGACGTTTCGTTGTACAACGCGTATAAAGGTTTTGCGTCACAGCAGTTGCGCACCAACTGATCACATGTTCTGGATTGAAACACCCGATCGGTACACCAATGGATGGCCAGATTGGTGCACCAACTTCGACAATTTCATACAACCATTGATCACCGCAACTCGGCCACCTCGACCAATGACATCACAAACGAGAAAAACTCTTGCACCACGCGGACAGATGTTACACACGTAAGCGATCAACCACTTCGCAAAACTGACAAGCGTGACATGACCATTTTCCCACTACAGCCATCTCTTCGATGATCGTTTTCAATACTAGGGTTCTATGGCAAGTAGATCTTAGGGTTTTATTAGTGGAGTAGATTCCCTGTCGTACCCAGTCTGCTGCGCCATCGCAGTTGGATTAGTAAGACATTCCTGTTTGCAGTTTACGCCTCAAGCACGCGTTGACCGCACATGTAACAGGCCGCGCAGACATGGCACTTGCAAAGCAGCTGACGAGAAAAAATGGTAAGGGCGCGGGTGGGCAGGCACGTACTAGATCGACCGATGATGTGCGTGAGACCCGTAGCAGTCGCGCGTCAACGTTGCAGGCAGAGAGTCTTAAGAAAATTGAGACCCCGATTCGGATGAAGGAGGAGTTGCCTGAGCCTGCGGACGTGATAGCGCAGCTTGGGCAGGGCAAGAAATCCGTTGACTTCCCGGACCTGGAACTCTACAACAAGCGTCGCCTCGCCTCAGTTGTGAAGAAGGCGGATGTGGTTACCATCGCCGACGGAAAATGGGTGTCAGATGCACTCATCGACTTTCACAACACGTGAGTGCCCGATGGTGAATGTCCCTCATAGTCTCTCCTCGTCTCATGGATATGCCTAAACCCTGCGGGTGTTCCTGTCTCTGCTGCCTTGCCGTTTGCTGCAGATTGCTGAGCATCCGTCAGCCTGTTCTACCCGATGGGAAGACATGGGCGGAACTTGACGCCAAGGCGTTCACATATACCAGGGCTCACGGCAAGGCTTTAGCTTCTGGAGAAGGCTTACCGCTATTGGAGCACGACTTCCTGGCGATTCCAGTGTTCCTGAAGTAAGTTTGTGATTCGTATGGTCTCTCACCCGAATATTGTTATTCACCCTCAACGAAGGTAGTCTGAGTAGTGACCAAACCCATGTTTGACTGTACCGTCGTGTTCCTAATGCAGTAATCACTACTCCTTGGTCATCGTGTGTGAGCCCTCTAAGATCTTCGAACCCGCGACGTCAGGGGATGAGAACCGCCTCGTCATGGTGCTGTACGACAGCGCACTATCCCAAACTGACGCGGCTGCCATTTTCAGCGGATGTAAACTGTAAGTTGCTTGTATAACTCTCCGCGCACCCTGTTTTTTACAACGGTTGCCTAATTTACCGCAATTGCGTTGGCCAGGGTGGTCTCCGTGTTGGCCCAAGACACCCATCCGACGGCGGATTTCACACATGTGGACCAGGTCCTCCTGGATGCCAAGTGCATCGTGCTGGGGGTGAGTTTTGATGAGCATATTGACCGCTGGTATTTTAAGCTTCTTAATCCGAATCAATGTAATGGGATGTGCGTCGTATTGTGTTTTGTGCAGGAGGAGCACTGTCCACAACAGCCAAACTCACACGACTGTGGCATTTTCGTTTGCCACTATCTTAAGAGTTTCCGGGCTGTATGCACTGGCCTCTGGTTCCAAGGTGTGAGTTCGCTGAAGTACAGGCGCGGCATGCGCGCGGACATCTGTGAGCACGCAGCAGGCGCCCTTCTGCCAAGGTTGGCAGCACACAACATCGAGATCCCGTTGCAGGAGCGGCCCTCACTGACTGGTGACCGTGCTCCCCCGCATCCTCAGCACGGTGACTGTCCCGAACGGTTCGAGCAGCTGCATGCAGAACAGCGTTCGTCGAAGCGCGAGATGGCCATACTTGAAGCGGAAGTGGCGTTCCTGGCACATGCGTTGGGATACACACCGGAGCAGGTGCGAGCTGGCGCGGTGCAACGCATTCAAGCCCGAGGTGCTTACGGTATTAGCATCCCGGTGAGCAGACGCACAAAACATGCGCCCACTACGCCTCTTCGCAATCCCGGAATCGTCGGGCTCGGTAAGGAGAGTCCTGACGAGGCCATTAATGGCACAGATACGCGGGTGTCGCTTGCTGCTAAGTTCATGGGGGTTGGAGTGCAGATGCCTGTGTCCTCGGCACCACTTCCGCATCCCGGTACAATACCACACTGGGTGGTATCCCATCAGCATACCTCGTCCGTGCAAGGCATTCCCAGTGCACAATGGGGCACCGAGGCCGGACAACCCAGCAAAGCGGCAGCTGCGCAGGGCGTGAAAGCAGGAGAGGGAGGGATTGACGAGGACCTGGAGACGGCGACTTACACCGGGGTTACCATCGAGAAGGCTACTGGAAAGTGGGGGGCAAAGATATTGTCGTGGGATGGGGATAAACGGCGGCAGCATCGGCTTGGCGCATACACGACCCCCAAAGAGGCCGCTGTGGCGTTTGCGGCAGCTGCTCATGTGCTGCGACACGGTGAGGAGATAGAGAATACCATCCCCCTGACAGATGCACAGAAGGCGTTGCTGGAGGGCTGCGACAAGGATGCGGTGGTAAAGCTCGTGGGTGCGCGCATGTGGTGGCGGTGGAAGAAGTGGCGCCAGGTGGTGCAGGAACTTGATTCCAAAAAGAGACGCCAAAGGAAGGCCCCGTCAGCTAACACACGGGGCAAGAAGAGGAGAGTGGACGGCAAGGTGGCTGGTGGCGGGGATGTTGAAGCGACGGGGAGTGATGTTGCAGGAACCAGACAAACAGAGCCGGTCAAACTCGTGGAGAACGAAGGGGAGTCCCAGGGTGCCAGCGGCAAAGAGGATGATGGGGGGGAGGATGAGAACGAAGAGGGGGATGAGGGGGATGAGGGTGATGAGGGGGATGAGGAGTACGTTGGTGAGGAGGGTGGTGATGAAGATGGATCTCAGTAGTGGTGGTTAGCGGACTTGCTGGTGCTGTAAACCCGGATATTTCTCAAATTCTTTGAATGCAGTAGCGATTTTGCTTTGTTTAGATTTTGTTTTGCTGTTTGCATGCGGATTTTGGGCAAGTTTTTTTTTCAACACCACTCCGTCCTGTGTTATTGTGCAACCGTAAATGCATATGACTTGAACAATGTGGTATGCGATTTCCGTTACGAACACACGATAAGTGTTAACGCGCCATCTTGCACGGTTGTGATTAAGTGTTGGTAGTTCTCGTTGATTGTCTACGACGTCTGACGTAGCGTGTTATCATTGGTGGTTTGGATTGCGGAAATCCTGAAGGCGGTGTGTTTACCGAATACCAAAGCTGTTTTCTGCATTTCGCAAACTGGATACTGGCACACCGTGGATGTAGATAAGGTCCTTACCGTAGTAGCTCTTCATTCACTTCTGCCATTAACGTTTTCAAGATGGAAAACTACATTGCCTCCCAAAACACCCAAACGGCTGGGAGATCCCGGAGGGAGACTAAGGCGCCAGCGTATCTGCGGGCGTCTTATCAACTGGCGGTGCCTCGGGGTCGTGGTACAAGGGGTCCCCGAGTTTCTAATATCCCGAAGAAGTTGAACTTTCCAAGGTTGAAGAAGGTCACTACTTCTGTGGAAGAAGAAGGTATGTGGTGTTTCTTTCTATTATGCGTTTAGTTTGTTGCGTTTGTTTGGTCGCTGGTGTGAAACCACATACCTCGTTTCGTTGTGTGAGAGACGGTGTGTGAATTGTCGCTCAGTTTCATGTTATGTTGGTGTATTCATATCAGAGGAATCCGAGGGGTTGGAGACCACAGAGGCGACACAACCGCACGACAGTTCTGACGCCGAAGAATCCGAATCGGCAGAGACGGCGAGCAAGGGAGAGAGCGATGAGGGCCAGGCCAAAACCAAGACCGTCGACCATGTGCTATCCGGGGCGCCCAATACTTTCAAGGAGGGCAATGATAAGCCGGCGGAAGTGTGAAGAAATGAGGAAGGGATGAATGAACTAGCAAGCAGGTGGGTACAAGTAGGAAAACCTAAAAGTGTTGTACCCCATATTGTCTACCCCACTACAGCCTACACAGACTATAGCATATGAGTTTGACACATCCCCATAGGCAAAGTGGGGGAGAAAAAGAGATCACAAGACCAGTCAAGCAAAGCAAAGCAAGCTCAGGGTGGATCACAACGTCACCACACAGTCCGAGCACAAGAGCAAGGCCACAAGGCCAGTTCACATGCAAGATCATATATAAAGGTAAACAAGCAAGTGCAGGTATAGAAAGATCACAGTACAAGCGAGGTCAAGAAGTGAGCAAGTGAGGCCAAGTAGGCACAAGACCTAGCATCGTACAGAAGCGCTGATGATCACAAGGCGGAAGTGCCTTGGTAAAGATATCAGCGGTGTTGGCCTCAGAGGCCACGTAAGCAAGGCGCAGCTGACCACGCTGCTGCAGCTCACGAGCAAGGAAGTAGCGAAGAGCAATGTGCTTCGTTCTGTGCTCCAGTCTGTGCTCCCGACACAAGGCCAGCATGGTCTTGTTGTCTACGTACAGAACTGGAGGAGAACGAGGCGGCTCTCCTAGGTCAGTCAGCAGGTAGGTGAGCCAGCGTAGCTCCTATGCAGCCATGGCCCCCCGCGTAGATCTCAGCCTCACAGCTGGAGCCGAGAACAGAAGACGAGCGGGTAGACCGCCACGAAACAGAGCCGGAGCCAAGGCTGAAGGTGTAACCCTGTGACGACCGCTGCGTAGCCTGGTCGTCAGCCCAAGAAGCGTCTGCGTGACCTGTGAGGACCACTGGACGTCGCCCTCCAAGCACTAGCCCCATGCCCGACGTACTGCACAAGTAGCGCAACACCCTCTTCGCTGCAGCCATGTGCTCTGGTCGGTGTCTCCCAGGAGCAACATAGCGTGCCAAGATGCTAAGAGGGTATGCTAGGTCAGGCCGTGTGCAGGTCATCAGGTACATGAGGCAGCCAACAAGCTCTGGGTACGGGCCACTCGGCTCTACGGACTCATCCGAAGGCAGAGCTGAGAGCGAGTGGCGAGTAGACAGAGGAGTGGCCTGAGGCGAGGAGTACGTGAAGTCGAAGCGCTGAAGGACCTGCTGCACCATGTGTGACTGAGTCAGGGTAATGGTGCGCTGTGCTCTGTCCCGGGTGATCTGCAAGCCAAGGTAGCTGCGCAGTTCACCCAGGTCTGTGCACGTGTGTCTCTTCTGCAGCTCGGCGGCGCAGTAAAGCCAGGTGGGCGGCGCAGCCAGATCTCCTCGTGCAGGCTGCCCTGCTGTGCTGAAGTCAAGAGAGTGAAGCTCGTAGTCGCGCTGAGCGGCTATGTGCAGCAGCACCCGAAGAGTGGTCATCTTCGGGGTGGGAGAGAAGGTCTGAAAGTAGTCAACTCCCTGCCGCTGACTGAAGCCTCGAGCCACGTAACGCGCCTTGAAGACAGGCGGAGAACCCGGCGGCCGCTTCACCCTGAAAATCCACATGCCACTGACGATGTTCGCCCCAGGTGGGGGAACCTCGTCAACGTAGGTGCCTGTGGACTTCCAGGAAGCCATCTCTGCGTCCATGGCGGACTGCCACTGTGAGGAGTAGGGACCCTCGATCGCCTCAGCGTACGATCGAGGAGTGGGGATGTCTGATGCATCCGGGTCTCCCTCAGGGGCAATCAGCGTGGACACGAGATGAGGCAAAGCAGCAGCAAAACACTGGAACTCCTCCTGCCTGTCCTCAAGGACGTCCGTGCTAAGAGCACACTCACCCCCGACGGACGGAGGACAGACAGACTCAGACTCAGCAACAAGACTAGCAGCGTAGTCTAGACGACAGCGAGCAGCAAAGTCGACAAGCTCAGCAACTAAGGCAGACGCAGCAGTGGACTCAAAAGAAGGGTCAGTGACAACAGTAGCCAGGAGACGCGTGACAGTAGGACTGGCAGCACGAAGAGAGTCAGACTCCGGGTCAGCAAGAGGAGGAAGAGAGGACTCTGGAGGAGACGGCAACGGGACACGCAGAGGAGCAGTGGAAGGACGCAGTGCCATCTGGTGTGTGCCGGGGACCGCAGGAGGACGCGGACGCGGAGCACGACCACTAGTGCGAGCAGCACGAACAGGCGACGCAGGACGAGACGCAGGCTCACGACGCTCAGCAAGACCTCCAGTAGGACCAGTGTAGGGAGAAGGAGCAGGTAGGGGGGAGGCGGGCTGTAACTGTGACCGCGACTGGACAGGCTGTGGACACTCTAAGGGAGGAGCAGGACCAGTAGAGGGCGGGAGACCAAGAACCTGCTCAAGGAGCGGAACGAAGTACGGCCTCGGCCGCGCAGCGCCTCCAGAACCAGCAGGGACAGCACCAGTACCCCCAGCGGCAGCACCAGCGCCAGCAGCACCTCCAGCTCCAACAGCGCCAACTCCAGCACCCTCAGAAGCACCAGCGCCAGCAGAACCACCAGCGCCAACACCCCCAGCAGCTCCAGCTCCAGCAGCTCCAGCAGCTCTTGCAGCACGAACTCCAGCAGGACCGTCAGCTCCAGTACCGCCAGCAGCTCCAGCAGTACCTCCAGCAGGACTAACTCCAGCAGCCCCAGCAGCACCCCCAGTCCCAGCAGCTCCAGTACCGCCAGTACGAGCACCTCCAGGACCAGCAGCAACAGTGGTACCTCCAGCTCCAGCAGCACGGCTCCAGCGGCGGGCAAACCACTCGCGCAGCTCCTGCGGAGAGAGTAGCTCCCGCCTCGACGAAGCAGACCCAGCACCCCCAGGCTCCGCACCCCCAGGCTCCGCACCCCCAGGCTCAGCACCCCCAGGCTCAGCACCCCTAGACTCAGCACTCCCAGGCTCCGCACCCCCAGGCTCAGCACCCCCAGACCCAGCACCCGCAGGCTCAGCACCCCTAGCAGCACCAGAGTCAACAGCTACCTCGACAGGCTCGACTGCGTCTACCTGGGACACACCTGACGGGGCAGGACCCTGAGGGGGGAGAGGGTCTACCGAGGGAGGACCTGGCGCAAGGAAGAGCGGCGGCGGGGGGAGGGGCGCAGTGCGGTAGGGGAAGAGACGGTAGTAAGGCACCGACTCGTCAAAGGTGACGTCCTGGGAGGACAGAACACGGCGCGAGGTGGGGTGGTAAAACTGCCAACCAGGCGCGTCAGGGGGGAAGCCAAGGAAGACGCAGGGAACAGCACGGGGGGACAGCTTGTCCGCAGACAAGTCGCGGACAAACGCCCGAGATCCCCAGACCCGAAACGCAGATGCATCGCCAACCTTCCCCGTCCACCGCAAGGTGGGGGAGGTCTCTGGCAAGGAGACCCAGGGCTGAAGGTTGAGCTGATGCGCTGCGTACTGAACCGCAAACGGCCACAGAAAATGGGGAGCAGCCGCATGGATCATGGACGTACGAGCGACGTCCATGACCATGCCAATGCGGCGCTCAGCAATCCCATTTTGCTGTGGAGAGGCCGGAAGCGTGAAGGTCTGGCGGATGCCCTGTGCACGACAGAAGGCTCCCAGACGGGCAGAGGAAAACTCCCCGCCTCTGTCAGAGTGCAGACGCAGAACAGGAAAGTCCGAGCCGAAACTCTCTCTGAGCTGGAGACGAGCTGCGCGGATCCAGTCGATCAACACCTCAGTGACGTCACCCTTGCTGCGCAAGGGGAACACCGTGGTGTAACGCGAGAAGTCGTCAACCACCAACAAGAAGTAATGCTCGTGACCCTGGCCACGGACGTGGGCGGGGGGACCTCCAAGACGGAAAATTGCCTGCTCCATGATCTTCACAGGTGCGGCTGTTTTCGAGTCTCGGGGCTACAAACGTCCGAAACGAGGTTTTATTCGGGTGGCCCATGTTCAAATACACCTTCCAAAACAACTTCAGCTTGGTTCGCGCGCACCGAAAAGTTCGGCGCCCGCGATGATGGCCGTGCCTGCCGACAAATGCTAAGGAAGCGCGTGGATCCGTACAGGCGTAGGGAAAAGCATCCAACGACCCGAGTTCTTTTGCATATTCGGGTGGCCCATGTTCAAATACACCTTCCAGAGCAACTTCAGCTTGGTTCGCGCGCACAGAAAAGTTCGGCGCCGCGATGACGGCCGTGTCTGCCGACAAATGCTAAGGAAGCGCGTGCATCCCTACAGGCGCAAGGAAAAGCATCCAACGACCCGAATTTTGTTGCAAATTCGGGTGGCCCATGTTCAAATACACCTTCCAGAGCAGCTTCTGTCAGAACATTATATAGCTTATGCTATTGTGTAGGCTATAGTGGGGTATCCCATAGGGGGTACAGCCCAATTAGGGTTTTCCATATGTACTCACCTCATTCATAGTTCATTCATCCTCGTTCTTCATTCTTCTCATGGTATCGAGCAGGTTCCCTCGTGGGAACTGTTCCTAGGGCCCACCGTTTTTTTTTTCCTGCCCGGAGCGCACTCTGCCCCTACCCGAGTCGCGCTCCCCCCTCTCTCTTGGCCCCTAGTGCCCCCTTTAGCCGCCCGTCAAGGCCCTTAGACGCCCGCGCGCCGCCCGTCCCGGCCCCTTAGACGCCCGCGCGCCGCCCGTCCCGGCCCCTAGACGCCCGTGCGCCACCCGGCCCGGCCCCTAAACGCCCGCGCGCCGCCCGTCCCGGCCCCTAGACGCCCGCGCGCCGCCCGTCCCGGCCCCTAGACGCCCGCGCGCCGCCCGTCCCGGCCCCTAGACGCCCGCACGCCGCCCGTCCCGGCCCCTAGACGCCCGCGCGCCGCCCGTCCCGGCCCCTAGACGCCCGCGCGCCGCCCGTCCCGGCCCCTCGACGCCCGCGCGCCGCCCGTCCCGGCCCCTCGACGCCCGCGCGCCGCCCGTCCCGGCCCCTCGTCGCCCGTGAGCCGCCCGTCCCGGCCCCTAGACGCCCGCGCGCCACCCGGCCCGACCCCTAGACGCCAGCGCGCCGCCCGTCCCGGCCCCTCGACGCCCGCGCGCCGCCCGTCCCGGCCCCTCGACGCCCGCGCGCCGCCCGTCCCGGCCCCACGCCGCCCGTGAGCCGCCCGTCCCGGCCGCGCACCACAGTCCCGGCCCCACGCCGCCCGTGCGCCGCCCGTCCCAGCCGCGCGCCACCGTCTCGGTCCCCACGCCGCCTGTGCCGCTGAGGAGCTGAGCCGCCCGAGCCGCCCGAGCCGCCCGCACCGCCCGAGCAGCCCGAGCCGTGCTGCCCCTCAGCAGCACAACCGAGCCGCCCGACAGCAGAGCAGCCGAGCCGCCCAGCAGCCGAGCCGCTCAACAGCCGAGCCGCCCAGCAGCCGAGCCGCCCAGCAGCGGAGCCGCCGAGCCGCCGAGCCGCCCGGCAGCCGAGCCGCCGAGCCGCCGCGCCGCCCTCCTTCCGGGCCGCCCGACCTGTCCAGTCTGGTGAGCACAGCGCCCTTTCACTGCACTGCCCTCACCCTACTGTTTGCGCTGCCGTCGTCTAGGGTCATGGCTACCCCTAGTGTTCTAGTCTTTGACGCTGAGGGTCGGGCCATTGACTTTGAGGTCTGGGTGGATGACCTGCAGCTGTTCTTACAGTGCGATAGGGCAGATGGTCTCTCTCTCTTTGACCTCACCTCTGGCGCCTCCACTGCCCCTGCTGCTGACGCCGACGCCACTGTTCGCTCCCAGTGGGCCACGCGCGACGCTGCTGCACGTCTTGCTGTGCGTCGCCACCTCCCTACCTCCGAGCGTGCACACTTTAGTCAGTACAAGAGTGCTCAGACCTTGTACGACGCTGTAGTTGCGCGCTACTCCTCCCCTGCCACTGCTGCACTGAGCCGTCTCATGCTACCGTACCTCTTTCCTGACCTTGCTGCCTTTCCCACAGTCGCTGACCTCATTACGCACCTCCGCACTAGTGACACTCGCTACCGCGCTGCACTCCCTGCTGACTTCTGCGCCAAGAACCCCCCCCCCATGTACATCACTCTTTACTACATAGTCACTCGCCTTCCTGACTCCCTTCGCGTAGTCAGGGACCACTTTCTCTCTGTCTGTCCCACCACTCTCACTGTTGACCTCCTCGAGAAGTCCCTCCTAGCGGCCGAGAAGAGCATAGTCGCTGTAGGGGCCTCTCGTGGTGACCCGCGCACCCCCATCTTTGAGGGGTGTTCCCCCTCCCCCCTTCTGCCCTCTGTTGCCTCTGCTGCTGCGGCCGACCTCTTTGGTCTTGAGTCGGTCGGTGTGGCGTCTGCCCCTAGTGGGAGACGCCGCTCTGGCAAGGGCAAGGGGGGCAAGGGCGCTGGAGGAGCGAGCGGGGGCGGTGGAGGTGGAGGTGGCGGCAGTGGGGGGAGTGGGGGTGGCGGTGGGAGTGGAGGTGGGGTTGGAGGAGTCGGTGGCGGCAGTGGAGGCGGAGGTGTCGGCGGCGGTGGCAGTGGGAGCGGGGGTGGCGGAGGTGGCGGCGGCGGAGGCGGAGGTGGAGGCGGCGGCAGTAGCGGAGGCGGCGGAGGCGGAGGAGGCGGCGGGGGTGGAGGTGGTGCTGGTCGCGGGTCTTCGCAGAGGAGTGGCTCCGGTGGTGGCTCGCGCCAGCAGCAGCAGCGTGGTCGTGACACCTTGTCCCCTCAGCAGCTTCGTGAGTGGTACACTGCGCGTCAGCGAGGTGGGGGTTTTGGTCCGTGCTCCTACGTTTTGCGCACCGGCGACCGTGCGGGTGAGCAGTGTGGGGGTCCCCACCCCACTCAGCGCTGCTTTGGCCGCCTGACGGACGCGTGGCGTCACCAGTTCCCGGAGGCCTCAGAGATCCCTCGTTGGGGTGACCTGTCCAGGGCGGGTGTTGCCATCTATGATCTTGACTTTGATGCTATTCTCTCTGCCATGTATGCTGTGTCTATTAGTGATGAGGGTGACTGTTACCGGTGTTTCCCGCCCGATCCGGGTATTGAGACTGCTGCTCTAGGACCTGGTGAGGCTGCTGCCCTAGGTGCTTGCGACGCTGCTGCCCTAGGTGCTCGTGTGTCTGCGTCCTCAGGTACTGGTGAGTCTGCGCTCTCAGGTACTACGTCGGCTTCGGCCTCCCTCACCTTCACCCTTGACTCTGGGGCGTCTCGCTCCTTCTTTAGGGACCGCACCACACTCACACCGCTGAGTCGACCGGTTGCAGTGTCTCTGGCTGACCCCTCTGGGGGTCCTGTCCTGTCTCGCTTCTCCACAGTCCTCCCGTGTCCGGCGGCTCCCTCTGGCACCCTGTCTGGTCTCTACCTCCCCTCGTTCTCTACGAACCTGGTGAGTGGTGCTGACCTACAGGATGCGGGTGTACACCAGTTCACTCCTGCGCGTCAGCGGGTGACGCACTGTACAGAGGCTCGCACAGGCCGACACCTGGCTACGTTTACCCGTCAGCCGGGGTCGAGCCTGTACACACTGACCACTGCGTCTCCTCCCGTTACTGAGTCTGGTAGAGTCGCTTCGTCGGGTCAGGTGTTTGCTGCTGCGTCCAGGTCTGGTCCTGAGTCTGCCCCCTGTTCTTGTCGTCTCCTGTCTCACGAGACTCTTCTCTGGCACCACCGTCTTGGTCACCCCTCTCTGCTTCGGCTCAGAGGCATGGCCTCCCGTCTTCTAGTGTCTGGTCTCCCCCGGTCCCTCCCTCCCCTTCCTCAGGGCCCTGGCCCTACCTGTGTCCCCTGTGTCGAGGGGCGCCAGCGTGCTGCCCCTCACTCCTCCCAGTTTCCTCCAACAGAGGCCCCGTTGCAGACGCTCCACATGGACGTGTGGGGCCCAGCCCGCGTCCGTGGGCAGGGTCACGAGCGCTACTTCCTGCTCGTTGTTGACGACTACTCGCGTTACACCGCAGTCTTCCCCTTGCGCGGCAAGGGTGATGTCACTGAGGTGCTGATCGACTGGATCCGCGCAGCTCGTCTCCAGCTCAGGCAGAGCTTTGGCTCCGACTTTCCTGTTCTGCGTCTGCACTCGGACAGAGGCGGAGAGTTCTCCTCTGGCCTTCTGCGAGCCTACTGTCATGCACGAGGCATCCGTCAGACCTTCACGCTCCCGGACTCTCCGCAGCAAAATGGGATTGCTGAGCGCCGCATTGGCATGGTCATGGACGTCGCTCGTACGTCTATGATGCATGCGGCTGCCCCCCATTTTCTGTGGCCGTTTGCGGTGAGGTACGCGGCACGTCAGATCAACCTTCACCCCAGGGTCTCCAGGCCGGAGACCTCCCCAGCCTTGCTGTGGACCGGGAAGGTGGGCGATGCGTCGGCGTTCCGGGTCTGGGGATCTCGGGCGTTTGTCCGCGACTTGTCTGCGGACAAACTGTCCCCTCGTGCTGCTCCTTGCGTCTTCCTGGGGTTCCCCCCAGACGCGCCTGGGTGGCAGTTCTACCACCCCACCTCTCGCCGTGTTCTGTCCTCTCAGGACGTCACGTTCGACGAGTCGGTACCCTACTACCGCCTCTTCCCCTACCGCACTCCGTCCCCCCCCCCCGCCCCCGCTCTTCCTTGTACCAGGTCCCCCCCCGGTAGACCCCCTCCCCCCTCAGGGTCCTGCCCCTTCAGGTGTGTCCCAGGTAGACGCAGTCGAGCCTGTCGAGGTCACTGGTGACTCTGGTGCTGCTGGGGGTGCTGAGCCTGGGGGTGCTGGGCCTGGGGGTGCTGGGCCTGGGGGTGCTGAGCCTGGGGGTGCTGAGTCTGGGGGTGCTGAGCCTGGGGGTGCTGAGCCTGGGGGTGCTGAGCCTGGGGGTGCTGAGCCTGGGGGTGCTGAGTGTGGGGGTGCTACGCCTGGGGGTGCTTTGCCTGGGGGTGCTGGACCTGGGAGTGCTGTGCCTGGAGGTCCTCCGCCTCGAGTTTCTACGCGTGCTTTGTCTCCCCGGGAGCCACTCTCTCCACAGGAGCTGCGCGAGTGGTTTGCCCGGCGCTGGAGCCGTGCTGCTGGTGCTGGAGGTTCGTCGGCTACTGAGGGTGCTGCTGTTGCGGGTCCCGGAGGTGCTCGTACTGGGAGTACTGGAGCTGCTGGGCCTGCGGGTTCGACTGGAGCTGGTGCTGCTGAGGGTGTTGGCGCTGAGACTACCACTGGCGGTCCTGCTGGGGGTGCTCCTGGTGTTGCTCGAGGTTCTGGAGCTACTGGAGGTGCTGCTGGAGCGGGTGCTCCTGCTGGGGGTACTGGTGCTGTCCCTGCTGTTTCTGGCGTCGCTACGCGGCCTCGACCGTACTTCGTTCCACTCCTGCAGCAGGTTCTTGGTCTTCCGCCCTCTCCTGGTCCTCCTCCTCTCTTGGAGGGTCCACAGCCTGTCCCGTCGCGGTCACTGCTACAGCCTACCTCCCCTTTGCCTGCTCCTTCTCCCTACACTGGTCCTACTGGAGGTCTTACTGAGCGTCGTAAGCCTGCGTCTCGCCCTGCGTCGCCTGTCCGTGCTGCTCGCGCTAGTGGTCGTGGTTCGCGTCAGCGTCCTCCTCCTGTCCCTGGCACGCACAGGATGTCTCTGCGTCCGTCTACTGCTCCTCTGCGTGCCCCTTTGCCTTCTCCTCCTGAGTCCTCTCTTCCTGCTCTTCCCGACCCTGCGTCGGACTCTCTTCGTGCTGCCAGTCCTACTGTCACGCGTCTCCTTGCTACTGTCGTCACTGACCCTTCCTTCGAGTCTACTGCTGCGTCTGCCCTAGTTACTGAGCTCGTCGACTTTGCTGCTCGCTGTCGCCTAGACTACGCTGCTAGTCTTGTCGCTGAGTCTGGGTCTGCCTGTCCTCCGTCAGTCGGGGGTGAGTGTGCCCTTGGCACGGACGTCCTTGAGGACAGGCAGGAGGAGTTCCAGTGTCTGGCAGCTACTTCACCTCATCTCGTGTCCGTACTGCTTACCCCTGAGGGAGACCCGGATGCACTTGACATCCCGACTCCGCGCTCTTACGCGGAGGCGATAGAGGGTCCCTACTCCTCTCAGTGGCAGGCAGCTATGGATGCAGAGATGGCTTCCTGGAAGTCCACAGGCACCTACGTTGACGCTGTCCCCCCTCTTGGGGCGAACATCGTCAGTGGCATGTGGATCTTCAGGGTGAAGCGGCCGCCGGGTTCTCCGCCTGTCTTCAAGGCACGTTACGTGGCTCGTGGCTTCAGTCAGCGACAGGGAGTTGACTACTTTCAGACCTTCTCCCCCACCCCGAAGATGACCACTCTTCGGGTGCTGCTACACGTTGCTGCTCACCGTGACTACGAGCTGCACTCTCTCGACTTCAGCACTGCTTTCTTGCAGGGCAGCCTGCACGAGGAGATCTGGCTGCGCCGCCCACTTGGCTTCACTGGGTCTTTCCCTCCTGGTACCCAGTGGAGTCTCCGGCGTCCAGTCTACGGTCTCCGCCAGGCGCCACGTGAGTGGCACGACACACTGAGGACTACGCTTGCGGCTCTTGGGTTTGCTCCTTCTACTGCCGACCCGTCGCTGTTTCTACGCACCGACACCTCTCTGCCGCCGTTCTACATCCTCGTGTACGTCGACGACTTGGTCTTTGCCACAGCTGACACTGCTGGACTCGCCCACGTGAAGTCCGAGCTGCAGAAGAGACACACGTGCACAGACCTGGGTGAACTGCGCAGCTACCTTGGCTTGCAGATCACCCGGGACAGAGCACGCCGCACCATTACCCTGACTCAGTCACACATGGTGCAGCAGGTCCTTCAGCGCTTCGGCTTCACGTACTCCTCGCCTCAGGCCACTCCTCTGCCTACTCGCCACTCACTCTCAGCTCTGCCTTCGGATGAGTCAGTAGAGTCGAGTGGCCCGTATCCAGAGCTTGTTGGCTGCCTCATGTACCTGATGACCTGCACACGACCTGACCTTGCATACCCTCTTAGCATTCTTGCACGCTATGTTGCTCCTGGGAGACACCGACCAGAGCACATGGCTGCAGCGAAGAGGGTGTTGCGATACTTGTGCAGTACGTCGGGCATGGGACTAGTGCTTGGAGGGCGGAGTCCAGTGGTCCTCACTGGGCACGCGGACGCTTCTTGGGCTGACGACCAGGCTACGCAGCGGTCGTCGCAGGGTTACACCTTCAGTCTTGGTTCCGGCTCTGTCTCGTGGCGAGCTACTCGCTCGTCCTCTGTTCTCGGCTCCAGTTGTGAGGCTGAGATCTACGCCGGGGCCATGGCTGCACAGGAGCTTCGCTGGCTCACCTACCTGCTGACTGACCTTGGAGAGCCGCCTCGTTCTCCTCCAGTGCTGTACGTAGACAACAAGGCCATGCTGGCCTTGTGTCGAGAGCAGCGCTTGGAGCACAGAACGAAGCACATTGCTCTCCGTTACTTTCTTGCTCGTGAGCTGCAGCAGCGTGGTCAGTTGCGACTTGCGTACGTGGCCTCTCAGGCCAACACTGCTGATGTGTTCACCAAGGCACTTGCGCCTTGTGACCATCAGCGCTTCTGCACTCAGCTGGGTCTTGTACCTGTCTTGCCTCACTTGCTCTCCTCTTGACCTTACTTGTACTGTCACATATATATACCTGCTCTTGCTTGTCTAGCTCTATATATATATGTGTACTCCTGCATGTGAACTGGCCTTGTGGCCTTGTCGTTGTGCTCGGACTGTGTGGTGACGTTGTGATCCACCCTGAGCTTGCTCTGCTTTGCTTGACTGGTCTTGTGACCCCTTGTTCTCCCCCACTTTGCCTATGGGGGTGTGTCAGAACATTATATAGCTTATGCTGTTGTGTAGGCTATAGTGGGGTATCCCATAGGGGGTACAGCCCAATTAGGGTTTTCCATATGTACTCACCTCATTCATAGTTCATTCATCCTCGTTCTTCATTCTTCTCAGCAAGCGTAGTCCTCAGTGTGTCGTGCCACTCACGCGGTGCCTGGCGGAGACCGTAGACTGGCCGTCGGAGGCTCCACTGGGTGCCAGGAGGGAAAGTCCCAGTGAAGCCAGGTGGACGGCGCAGCCAGATCTCCTCGTGCAGGCTACCCTGCAAGAAAGCAGTGCTGAAGTCAAGAGAGTGGAGCTCGTAGTCGCGCTGAGCGGCTATGTGCAGTAGCACCCGAAGAGTGGTCATCTTCGGGGTGGGAGAGAAGGTCTGAAAGTAGTCAACTCCCTGCCGCTGACTGAAGCCACGAGCGACGTACCGCGCCTTGAAGACAGGTGGAGAGCCCGGCGGCCGCTTCACCCTGAAGATCCACATGCCACTGACGATGTTCGCCCCAGGAGGGGGAACCGCGTCAACGTAGGTGCCTGTGGACTTCCAGGACGCCATCTCTGCATCCATAGCTGCCTGCCACTGAGAGGAGTAGGGACCCTCTACGGCCTCCGCGTAAGAGCGCGGAGTCGGGATGTCTAGTGCATCCGGGTCTCCCTCAGGGGCAAGTAGTACGGACGCGAGATGAGGTGAAGCAGCAGCCAGACACTGGAACTCCTCCTGCCTGTCCTCAAGGACGTCCGTGCCAAGAGCACACTCACCCCCGACGGACGGAGGACAGACAGACGCAGACTCAGCAACAAGACCGGCAGCGTAGTCTAGACGACAGCGAGCAGCAAAGTCGACGAGCTCAGCAACAAGCGCAGACGCAGCAGTGGACTCAAAAGAGGGGTCAGTGACGACAGTAGCAAGGAGACGTGTGACAGTAGGACTAGCAGCACGAAGAGAGTCGGACTCTGGGTCGGTAAGTGCAGGAAGGGAGGACTCAGGAGGAGAAGGCAAAGGGGCACGCAGAGGAGCAGTGGACGGACGCAAAGACATCCGGTGCGTGCCAGGGACAGGAGGAGGACGCTGACGCGAACCGCGACCACTAGCGCGAGCAGCACGAACAGGCGACGCAGGACGAGACGCAGGCTCACGACGCTCAGCAAGACCTCCAGTGGGACCAGTGTAAGGAGAGGGAGCAGGAAGTGGGGAGGCGGGCTCTAACTGGGACTGTGACTGAACAGGCGGTGGACACGCTGCAGGAGGAGAAAGACCAAGAACCTGCTGTAGGAGGGGAACGAAGTACGGCCGAGGCCGCGCGGCGACTCCAGACACAGCAGGGACAGCACCCTCAGCAGCAGCACCAGCGCCAACCGCACCTCCAGCGGGAGGACCTCCAGCAGCACCAGCAGCACCCGCAGCAGGGCCACCGCCAGGAAGGACAGCAGCAGTCTCAGCACCAACACCCGCAGCAGCTCCAGCTCCAGGCGGACCCGAGGGCCCAGCAGCTCCGGGACCAGCGGCACAAGTACCCTCAGCAGCCGAAGGAGCTCCAGCTCCAGCAGTACGTCTCCAGCGGCGAGCAAACCACTCGCGCAGCTCCTGTGGAGAGAGGGGCTCCCGTCGAGGCGAAGCACCCGGAGAACCGCCAGGTCCCGCACCGCCAGACGCCACAAGGGGAGGTCCAGTGGCCGCAGGCTCCGCAGCTCCAGGCTCAGCAGCTCCAGACGCAGCACCCCCTGGCTCAGCACCCCCAGTCGCAGCACCCCCAGGCTCAGCACCCCCAGACTCCGCACCCCCAGGCGCAGCACCCCCAGTCGCAGTACCCCCAGGCTCAGCACCCCCAGACTCAGCACCCCCAGGCTCAGCACCCCCAGGCTCAGCACCCACGCGCGTAGCACCCCCAGAGTCAGCACCCCCAGGCTCAGCACCCGCAGCAGGACCAGAGTCACCAGCAACCTCGACCGGCTCGACCGCGTCTACCTGGGACACACCTGAAGGGGCAGGACCCTGAGGGGGAAGGGGGTCTACCGGGGGGGGACCTGGCACAAGGAAGTGCGGTGGCGGGGGGAGGAAGGAGTGCGGTAGGGGAAGAGGCGGTAGAAGGGGACTGACTCGTCGAACGTGACGTCCTGGGAGGACAGAACACGACGAGAGGAGGGGTGGTAGAACTGCCACCCTGGGGCGTCAGGGGGGAAGCCGAGGAAGACACAGGGAGCAGCACGAGGGGACAGCTTGTCCGCAGACAAGTCGCGGACAAACGCCCGAGATCCCCAGACACGGAACGCAGACGCATCGCCGACCTTCCCCGTCCACAGCAGAGCTGGGGAGGTCTCCGGCCGGGAGACCCTGGGGTGAAGGTTGATCTGATGCGCCGCGTACCGAACCGCAAACGGCCACAGAAAATGGGGGGCAGCCGCATGCATCATGGACGTACGAGCGACGTCCATGACCATGCCAATGCGGCGCTCAGCAATCCCATTTTGCTGTGGAGAGTCCAGAAGCGTAAAGGTCTGGCGGATGCCTCGTGCACGACAGTAGGCTCGCAGAAGGCCAGAGGAGAACTCTCCACCTCGGTCAGAGTGCAGACGCAGAACAGGAAAGTCCGAGCCGAAGCTCCTCCTGAGCTGGAGACGAGCTGCGCGGATCCAGTCGATCAACACCTCAGTGACATCACCCTTGCTGCGCAAGGGGAAGACTGTGGTGTAACGCGAGTAGTCGTCAACCACCAGCAGGAAGTAGCGCTCGTGACCCTGCCCACGGACGCGGGCCGGGCCCCACACGTCCATGTGAAGCGTCTGCAGAGGAGCCTCTGTCGGGGGAAACTGGGAGGAGTGAGGGGCAGCCCGGAGCCGCCCCTCGACACAGGGGACACAGGAAGGTCCGGGTCCCGAAGGAAGGGGAGGGAGAGACCGGGGAAGACCAGAGACAAGGACACGGGAAGCCATGCCCCGAAGACGAGGCAAGGAGGGGTGGCCAAGACGGTGGTGCCACAGGAGGGTCTCCTGAGACAGGCGGCGACACGAGCAGGGGGCAGACTCAGGACCAGACCTGGACGCAGCAGCAAACACCTGACCCGACGCAGCTACCTGGCCAGACGCAGGGACAGGAGGAGACTCAGTGGTCAGGGTGTAGAGACTCGACCCCGGCCGACGCGAAAACGTGGCCAGGTGTCGGCCTGTGCGGGCGTCCGAGCAGTGGGTCACCCGCTGACTCGCAGGAGTAAACCGGTGAACCCCCGCATCCTGCAGGTCAGCACCACTCACCAAGTTCGTCGAGAACGAGGGGAGGTACAGACCAGACAAGGTGCCCGAGGGGGCAGCCGGACACGGGAGGACAGTGGAGAAGTGAGAGAGGACAGGACCCCCAGAGGGGTCAGCCAGGGAGACTGCAACCGGCCGGCCAAGCGGCGTGAGTGTGGTGCGGTCTCGAAAGAAGGAGCGAGAAGCCCCTGAGTCAAGCGTGAAGGTGAGGGAGGCCGAAGCCGACGCAGTACCTGAGAGCGCAGCCTCACCAGTACCTGAGAGTGCAGACGCACTGGCACCTAGAGCAGCAGCCGCAGAAGTACCTAGCGCAGCAGTACCAATGCCCGGGTCGGGCGGGAAACACCGGTAACAGTCACCCTCCTCACTAATAGTCACAGCATACATGGCAGCAAGGATAGCATCAAAGTCAAGATCAAAGATAGCTACGCCAGCCCTAGACAGCTCTCCCCAACGGGGAATCTCACTAGCCTCGGGGAACTGCTGACGCCAAGCGTCCGTCAGGCGGCCAAAGCAGCGCTGGGTGGGGTGGGCACCCCCACACTGCTCACCCGCGCGGTCGCCGGAACGAAGGACGTAGGTGCACGGACCAAAACCCCCACCCCGCTGACGCTGCGTGTACCACTCACGGAGCTGCTGGGGCGGGGGGATGTCCCGCGAACGCTGCTGCTGCTGCTGCTGCTGACGCTGGCCACCACCAGAGCCGCTACGCTGCGGGGCACCACCCCGACCAGCTCCACCCCCTCCGCCACCGCCGCCTCCACCTCCACCACCACCGCTGCCTCCGCTCCCACCGCTGCCGCCACCACCGCCTCCTCCTCCGCTGCTGCCACCGCCACCACCGCCCCCGCCACCACTCCCACCGCCACTCCCACTCCCTCCGCCGCCTCCACCGCCACCTCCACCGCCCCCTCCAGTTCCACCCGCGCCCTTGCCCCCCTTGCCCCTGCCAGGGCGGCGTCTCCCGCTAGGGGCAGACGCCGCGCAGACCGACTCAAGACCAAGCAGGTCGGCAGCAGCAGCAGAGGCAACAGAGGGCAGCAGGGGGGAAGGAGAACACCCCTCAAAGATGGGGGTGCGAGGGTCACCACGAGAGGCTCCTACAGCGACGATGCTCTTCTCCGCCGCCAGGAGGGACTTCTCGAGGAGATCGACAGTGAGAGTGGTGGGACAGACTGAGAGGAAGTGGTCCCTGACTACGTGAAGGGAGTCAGGGAGGCGTGTGACTATGTAATAGAGAGTGATGTACATGGGGGGGGGGTTCTTGGCGCAGAACTCAGCAGGAAGGGCGGCGCGGTAGCGAGTGTCACTAGTGCGGAGGTGCGTAATGAGGTCAGCGACAGTGGGAAAGGCAGCAAGGTCAGGAAAGAGGTACGGTAGCATGAGGCGGCTCAGGGCAGCAGTGGCAGGGGAAGAGTAGCGCGCAACTACAGCGTCGTACAAGGTCTGAGCACTCTTGTACTGACTAAAGTGCGCGCGCTCAGTGGTAGGCAGGTGGCGACGCACAGCAAGACGTGCAGCAGCATCGCGGGTGGCCCACTGAGAGCGAACAGTGGGGTCAGCATCAGCAGCAGGGGCAGGAGAGGCGCCAGAGGTGAGGTCAAAGAGGGAAAGACCGTCCGTCCTATCGCACTGTAAGAACAGCTGCAGGTCGTCGACCCAGACCTCAAAGTCAATGGCTCGACCCTCAGCGTCAAAAGCGAGGACACTAGGGGTAGCCATGACGACGACAGTGTAGCAGTGCAAGCAGTAGGGGAGGGGCACGCAGTAACAGTGGTGCTGTGCTCACCAGGCAGGGCAGGTCGGGCGGCTTGGCAGTAGGGCGGCCCGGCGGCTGGGCGGCTCGGCGGCTCGGCTGCTGGGCGGCTCGGCTCCCGGGCGGCTCGGCGGCAGGGCGGCTCGGCGGCAGGGCGGCTCGGCGGCTCGGCTCCCGGGCGACTCGGCGGCAGGGGGGCTCGGCAGCAGGGCGGCTCGGCTCCCGGGCGGCTCGGCTGCTGGGCGGCTCGGCGGCAGGGCGGCTCGGCGGTCGTAGGCGGCGGGGCCGGTGAGGATAGGCGGCGGGGCCGGTGAGGATAGGCGGCTGGGCCGCGAAGTGGGGCGGCGGGGCCGCGTAGGTGAGGGCGGCGAGGCCGCGAAGGCAAGGGCGGCGAGGCCGCGTAGGTGAGGGCGGCGGGGCCGCGAAGTGAGGGCGGCGGGGCCGCGTAGGCAAGGGCGGCGAGGCCGCGACGTGAGGGCGGCGAGGCCGCGAAGGCAAGGGCGGCGAGGCCGCGTAGGTGAGGGCGGCGGGGCCGCGAAGTGAGGGCGGCGGGGCCGCGAAGGTGAGGGCGGCGAGGCCGCGCAGGTGAGGGCGGCGGGGCCGCGAAGTGAGGGCGGCGGGGCCGCAACGTGAGGGCGGCGGGGCCGCGCAGGTGAGGGCGGCGGGGCCGCGTAGGCAAGGGCGGCGAGGCCGCGACGTGAGGGCGGCGGGGCCGCGACGTGAGGGCGGTGGGGGCCGCGTAGGTGAGGGCGGCGCAACGGGCCGCTAGGGGCGACACGGAGGGTCGCTAAAAAAAAAGAAAGCGCGCCTCGGGGCGCGCTTCGGTGGGCCCTAGAAACAGTCCCTAGGAGGGGACCTGCTCTGATTCCATATAGGTAAAGAGAGAATGATCCAACGACCCGAATATTGTTGCATATTCGGGTGGCCCATGTTCAAATATACCTATAAGAGCAACTTCAGCTTGGTTCGCGCGCACATAAAAGTTCGGCGCCCGCGATGACGGCCGTGCCTGCCCACAAATGCTAAGGAAGCGCGTGGATCACTACAGGCGTAGGGAGAAGCATCCAACGACCCGAATATTGTTGCATATTCGGGTGGCCCATGTTCAAATGCACCTTCCAGAGCAACTTCAGCTTGGTTCGCGCGCACGGGAAAGTTCGGCGCCCGCAAACTCAGGACCAGACCTGGACACTGCAGTAGACACCTGACTCGACGCAGCTACCTGACTAGACGCAGCAACCGGAGGAGACTCAGTAGTCAGTGTGTACAGGCTCGACCCCGGCCGACGGGTAAACGTGGCCAAGTGTCGGCCCGTCCGAGCACACGTACAGTGGGTCACCCGCTGACTCGCAGGAGTGAACTGGTCAACCCCCCGATCCTGTAGATCAGCACCACTCACCAAGTTCGTAGAGAATGAGGGGAGGTAGAGACCTGACAGGGTGCCAGAGGGGGCTGCCAGACACGGTAAGACAGTGGAGAAGCTAGCAAGGACAGGACCCCCAGAGGGGTCCGCCAGGGAGACCGCAACCGGCCGACTAAGCGGCGTAAGCGTGGTGCGGTCTCGAAAGAAGGAGCGGGAAGCACCCGAGTCAAGGGTGAAGGTGTGTAAGGCCTGAGCCGACGTGGTACCTGAGAGAGCAAACTCACCAGCACCTGGGGCAGCAGACGCACTAGCACCTAGAGCAGCAGCCTCACCAGCACCTAGAGCAGCAGCCTCAATGCCCGGGTCAGGCGGAACACACAGGTAACAGTCACCCTCATCACTAGTAGACACAGCATACATGGCAGCAAGAATAGCATCATAGTCAAGATCAAAGATAGCAACCCCCGCCCTAGACAGCTCTCCCCAGCGAGGGATCTCAGTGGCGTCAGGGAACTGGTGACGCCAAGCGTCCGTCAGGCGGCCGAAGCAGCGCTGGGTGGAGTGCGAGCCCCCGCACTGCTCACCAGCGCGGTCGCCGGTACGGAGGACGTAGGTACAGGGACCAGTACCCCCACCTCGCTGACGCCCAGCGTACCACTCACGAAGCTGCTGGGGGGACGGGGTCTCACGAGTGCGCTGCTGCTGCTGGCGCTGACCACCACCGGAGCCACTCCTCTGTGCAGGGCCGCGACCAGCTCCACCGCCGCCTCCGCCGCCTCCGCTCCCACCGCCACCGCCGCCGCCTCCTCCGCCTCCACTGCTGCCACCGACACCTCCACCCCCGCCACCACTCCCACCACCACCCCCACCCCCTCCACTGCCTCCACCGCCACCTCCACCGCCCCCGCCAGCCCCTCCAGCGCCCTTGCCCCCCTTGCCCTTGCCTGTGCGGCGTCTCCCGCTAGGGGCAGACGCAGCGCCGACCGACTCGAAACCAACGAGGTCGGCCGCAGCAGCAGAAGCAACAGAGGGCAAGAGGGGGGAGGGGGAACACCCCTCAAAGACGGGGGTACGAGGGTCACCACGAGAGGCTCCTACAGCGACTATGCTCTTGTCGGCCGCGAAGAGGCCGCGAGGGGCCTAGAGGGGGCGGCGACGGGGCCGCAAAGGACGGCGACGGGGCCGTAAGGGGTGGCGACGGGGCCGCTAAGGGTGGCGCGAGGGGGCCGTGAGAGGCGACATGAGGGCGGCCAACGGGGCGCGCCTCGGGCAGGGGCGACTCGCGCTCCGGTCAGGAAAAAACAAAATTCAGTGGTGGGCCCTGAGAAGCGTTCCCACTAGGGAACCTGCTCTATACCATGTGAAGAAATGAGGAAGGGATGAATGAACTAGCAAGCAGGTGGGTACAAGTAGGAAAACCTAAAAGTGTTGTACCCCATATTGTCTACCCCACTACAGCCTACACAGACTATAGCATATGAGTTTGACAGGAAGTTGAGGAAGATGACCCGCTGGTCGCTTTCCGTGCATCCCCCGAGGGATCCAGAAACCCGACCGAGGAGGTGACCGTGTCGCGGGCCGTGTTTGATAGTCTCAAGCGGGCGCAGGATGACAACGCCAAGACCGTGGCTCGCCTGGAAGAAATGTTGCTGAAAGCCTTGGCAACCAGTCATGTAGGGTCTCGGCGTCGGAAAGCGGAGAAGCAGCGAGATCCTGGACTCGGGTGTGCCAACCCGAAACGTCGGCGCGTGGAAGCGCGCAGTGCCGCTTCCGATGGCGACGAGGACGACGAGAGTAAGGGATATCGCGCTTCCCAAGCTCGGGTTGTTCCGGGACGAGCGAGATGCTGTGAGCCCATGGGCCCCAGAGAAGGCGTGCAGCGCCGAGAAGATCAGGTCCCGCATCGGGCTGGCGCGCGAGGGCGAAGGTGGGTTACGGATCCTTGCTGTGTGGTGAGAGCTGTCAGGTTGTCACTGACTGCCAGCCCGTGTTGTTGTTCGATGTATCGGCGGGTGTGCAGAAACTCTTGCCCTTTCAAACTGGAGCAACGACCGCCAGGGCATGCCGTTTGCATCTGCTGCATTTGTCGCGTGCGCCAAGGCCGCCTTCAAGCCGAAAAAGCCAGGAGTTCCTCTCATGCTGAACGTGTACCACTTGGCTTGGCTCGAGCACGTGGTGAGTTCGTTGGTTTGGTTGTGGTCGTGGTTTTATAACATGTGGGGCCGGCTGAAGTGGACTCATGGTTGATGCAGGTCACGGACAGCGTCATGTATTGGGAGGAGCGGAAAGGCCGCCTCTCCAACTCAGCTGGTGGCAACGGCCACGTCGTCAATGGCCTCAAGGTTCTCGCCAAAGGAGCGGTTGAGAGGGCCATCGGTGTTTTCAATCCCGAATGAGATGCTGAGCGTCACGCATGGATTTGGGGCCGCCATGGCATGCTTCTTTCGGTTAGCCGGCTCGAAGGGATGAGGCCGGCGGGTGGTGTCAGAACATATATATAGCTTATGCTGTTGTGTAGGCTATAGTGGGGTATCCCATAGGGGGTACAACCCAATTAGGGTTTCCTATATGTACTCACTTCATTCATAGTTCATCCATTCGCTTTCTCCTTTTCTCATGGAATCAGAGCAGGTCCCCTCCTAGGGACTGTTTCTAGGGCCCACCGAAGCGCGCCCCGAGGCGCGCTTTCTTTTTTTTTAGCGACCCTCCGTGTCGCCCCTAGCGGCCCGTTGCGCCGCCCTCACCTACGCGGCCCCCACCGCCCTCACGTCGCGGCCCCGCCGCCCTCACGTCGCGGCCTCGCCGCCCTTGCCTACGCGGCCCCGCCGCCCTCACCTGCGCGGCCCCGCCGCCCTCACGTTGCGGCCCCGCCGCCCTCACTTCGCGGCCCCGCCGCCCTCACCTGCGCGGCCTCGCCGCCCTCACCTTCGCGGCCCCGCCGCCCTCACTTCGCGGCCCCGCCGCCCTCACCTACGCGGCCTCGCCGCCCTTGCCTTCGCGGCCTCGCCGCCCTCACGTCGCGGCCTCGCCGCCCTTGCCTACGCGGCCCCGCCGCCCTCACTTCGCGGCCCCGCCGCCCTCACCTACGCGGCCTCGCCGCCCTTGCCTTCGCGGCCTCGCCGCCCTCACCTACGCGGCCCCGCCGCCCCACTTCGCGGCCCAGCCGCCTATCCTCACCGGCCCCGCCGCCTATCCTCACCGGCCCCGCCGCCTACGACCGCCGAGCCGCCCTGCCGCCGAGCCGCCCAGCAGCCGAGCCGCCCGGGAGCCGAGCCGCCCTGCTGCCGAGCCCCCCTGCCGCCGAGTCGCCCGGGAGCCGAGCCGCCGAGCCGCCCTGCCGCCGAGCCGCCCTGCCGCCGAGCCGCCCGGGAGCCGAGCCGCCCAGCAGCCGAGCCGCCGAGCCGCCCAGCCGCCGGGCCGCCCTACTGCCAAGCCGCCCGACCTGCCCTGCCTGGTGAGCACAGCACCACTGTTACTGCGTGCCCCTCCCCTACTGCTTGCACTGCTACACTGTCGTCGTCATGGCTACCCCTAGTGTCCTCGCTTTTGACGCTGAGGGTCGAGCCATTGACTTTGAGGTCTGGGTCGACGACCTGCAGCTGTTCTTACAGTGCGATAGGACGGACGGTCTTTCCCTCTTTGACCTCACCTCTGGCGCCTCTCCTGCCCCTGCTGCTGATGCTGACCCCACTGTTCGCTCTCAGTGGGCCACCCGCGATGCTGCTGCACGTCTTGCTGTGCGTCGCCACCTGCCTACCACTGAGCGCGCGCACTTTAGTCAGTACAAGAGTGCTCAGACCTTGTACGACGCTGTAGTTGCGCGCTACTCTTCCCCTGCCACTGCTGCCCTGAGCCGCCTCATGCTACCGTACCTCTTTCCTGACCTTGCTGCCTTTCCCACTGTCGCTGACCTCATTACGCACCTCCGCACTAGTGACACTCGCTACCGCGCCGCCCTTCCTGCTGAGTTCTGCGCCAAGAACCCCCCCCCCATGTACATCACTCTCTATTACATAGTCACACGCCTCCCTGACTCCCTTCACGTAGTCAGGGACCACTTCCTCTCAGTCTGTCCCACCACTCTCACTGTCGATCTCCTCGAGAAGTCCCTCCTGGCGGCGGAGAAGAGCATCGTCGCTGTAGGAGCCTCTCGTGGTGACCCTCGCACCCCCATCTTTGAGGGGTGTTCTCCTTCCCCCCTGCTGCCCTCTGTTGCCTCTGCTGCTGCTGCCGACCTGCTTGGTCTTGAGTCGGTCTGCGCGGCGTCTGCCCCTAGCGGGAGACGCCGCCCTGGCAGGGGCAAGGGGGGCAAGGGCGCGGGTGGAACTGGAGGGGGCGGTGGAGGTGGCGGTGGAGGCGGCGGAGGGAGTGGGAGTGGCGGTGGGAGTGGTGGCGGGGGCGGTGGTGGCGGTGGCAGCAGCGGAGGAGGAGGCGGTGGTGGCGGCAGCGGTGGGAGCGGAGGCAGCGGTGGTGGTGGAGGTGGAGGCGGCGGTGGCGGAGGGGGTGGAGCTGGTCGGGGTGGTGCCCCGCAGCGTAGCGGCTCTGGTGGTGGCCAGCGTCAGCAGCAGCAGCAGCAGCAGCGTTCGCGGGACATCCCCCCGCCCCAGCAGCTCCGTGAGTGGTACACGCAGCGTCAGCGGGGTGGGGGTTTTGGTCCGTGCACCTACGTCCTTCGTTCCGGCGACCGCGCGGGTGAGCAGTGTGGGGGTGCCCACCCCACCCAGCGCTGCTTTGGCCGCCTGACGGACGCTTGGCGTCAGCAGTTCCCCGAGGCTAGTGAGATTCCCCGTTGGGGAGAGCTGTCTAGGGCTGGCGTAGCTATCTTTGATCTTGACTTTGATGCTATCCTTGCTGCCATGTATGCTGTGACTATTAGTGAGGAGGGTGACTGTTACCGGTGTTTCCCGCCCGACCCGGGCATTGGTACTGCTGCGCTAGGTACTTCTGCGGCTGCTGCTCTAGGTGCCAGTGCGTCTGCACTCTCAGGTACTGGTGAGGCTGCGCTCTCAGGTACTGCGTCGGCTTCGGCCTCCCTCACCTTCACGCTTGACTCAGGGGCTTCTCGCTCCTTCTTTCGAGACCGCACCACACTCACGCCGCTTGGCCGGCCGGTTGCAGTCTCCCTGGCTGACCCCTCTGGGGGTCCTGTCCTCTCTCACTTCTCCACTGTCCTCCCGTGTCCGGCTGCCCCCTCGGGCACCTTGTCTGGTCTGTACCTCCCCTCGTTCTCGACGAACTTGGTGAGTGGTGCTGACCTGCAGGATGCGGGGGTTCACCGGTTTACTCCTGCGAGTCAGCGGGTGACCCACTGCTCGGACGCCCGCACAGGCCGACACCTGGCCACGTTTTCGCGTCGGCCGGGGTCGAGTCTCTACACCCTGACCACTGAGTCTCCTCCTGTCCCTGCGTCTGGCCAGGTAGCTGCGTCGGGTCAGGTGTTTGCTGCTGCGTCCAGGTCTGGTCCTGAGTCTGCCCCCTGCTCGTGTCGCCGCCTGTCTCAGGAGACCCTCCTGTGGCACCACCGTCTTGGCCACCCCTCCTTGCCTCGTCTTCGGGGCATGGCTTCCCGTGTCCTTGTCTCTGGTCTTCCCCGGTCTCTCCCTCCCCTTCCTTCGGGACCCGGACCTTCCTGTGTCCCCTGTGTCGAGGGGCGGCTCCGGGCTGCCCCTCACTCCTCCCAGTTTCCCCCGACAGAGGCTCCTCTGCAGACGCTTCACATGGACGTGTGGGGCCCGGCCCGCGTCCGTGGGCAGGGTCACGAGCGCTACTTCCTGCTGGTGGTTGACGACTACTCGCGTTACACCACAGTCTTCCCCTTGCGCAGCAAGGGTGATGTCACTGAGGTGTTGATCGACTGGATCCGCGCAGCTCGTCTCCAGCTCAGGAGGAGCTTCGGCTCGGACTTTCCTGTTCTGCGTCTGCACTCTGACCGAGGTGGAGAGTTCTCCTCTGGCCTTCTGCGAGCCTACTGTCGTGCACGAGGCATCCGCCAGACCTTTACGCTTCTGGACTCTCCACAGCAAAATGGGATTGCTGAGCGCCGCATTGGCATGGTCATGGACGTCGCTCGTACGTCCATGATGCATGCGGCTGCCCCCCATTTTCTGTGGCCGTTTGCGGTTCGGTACGCGGCGCATCAGATCAACCTTCACCCCAGGGTCTCCCGGCCGGAGACCTCCCCAGCTCTGCTGTGGACGGGGAAGGTCGGCGATGCGTCTGCGTTCCGTGTCTGGGGATCTCGGGCGTTTGTCCGCGACTTGTCTGCGGACAAGCTGTCCCCTCGTGCTGCTCCCTGTGTCTTCCTCGGCTTCCCCCCTGACGCCCCAGGGTGGCAGTTCTACCACCCCTCCTCTCGTCGTGTTCTGTCCTCCCAGGACGTCACGTTCGACGAGTCAGTCCCCTTCTACCGCCTCTTCCCCTACCGCACTCCTTCCTCCCCCCGCCACCGCACTTCCTTGTGCCAGGTCCCCCCCCGGTAGACCCCCTTCCCCCTCAGGGTCCTGCCCCTTCAGGTGTGTCCCAGGTAGACGCGGTCGAGCCGGTCGAGGTTGCTGGTGACTCTGGTCCTGCTGCGGGTGCTGAGCCTGGGGGTGCTGACTCTGGGGGTGCTACGCGCGTGGGTGCTGAGCCTGGGGGTGCTGAGCCTGGGGGTGCTGAGTCTGGGGGTGCTGAGCCTGGGGGTACTGCGACTGGGGGTGCTGCGCCTGGGGGTGCGGAGTCTGGGGGTGCTGAGCCTGGGGGTGCTGCGACTGGGGGTGCTGAGCCAGGGGGTGCTGCGTCTGGAGCTGCTGAGCCTGGAGCTGCGGAGCCTGCGGCCACTGGACCTCCCCTTGTGGCGTCTGGCGGTGCGGGACCTGGCGGTTCTCCGGGTGCTTCGCCTCGACGGGAGCCCCTCTCTCCACAGGAGCTGCGCGAGTGGTTTGCTCGCCGCTGGAGACGTACTGCTGGAGCTGGAGCTCCTTCGGCTGCTGAGGGTACTTGTGCCGCTGGTCCCGGAGCTGCTGGGCCCTCGGGTCCGCCTGGAGCTGGAGCTGCTGCGGGTGTTGGTGCTGAGACTGCTGCTGTCCTTCCTGGCGGTGGCCCTGCTGCGGGTGCTGCTGGTGCTGCTGGAGGTCCTCCCGCTGGAGGTGCGGTTGGCGCTGGTGCTGCTGCTGAGGGTGCTGTCCCTGCTGTGTCTGGAGTCGCCGCGCGGCCTCGGCCGTACTTCGTTCCCCTCCTACAGCAGGTTCTTGGTCTTTCTCCTCCTGCAGCGTGTCCACCGCCTGTTCAGTCACAGTCCCAGTTAGAGCCCGCCTCCCCACTTCCTGCTCCCTCTCCTTACACTGGTCCCACTGGAGGTCTTGCTGAGCGTCGTGAGCCTGCGTCTCGTCCTGCGTCGCCTGTTCGTGCTGCTCGCGCTAGTGGTCGCGGTTCGCGTCAGCGTCCTCCTCCTGTCCCTGGCACGCACCGGATGTCTTTGCGTCCGTCCACTGCTCCTCTGCGTGCCCCTTTGCCTTCTCCTCCTGAGTCCTCCCTTCCTGCACTTACCGACCCAGAGTCCGACTCTCTTCGTGCTGCTAGTCCTACTGTCACACGTCTCCTTGCTACTGTCGTCACTGACCCCTCTTTTGAGTCCACTGCTGCGTCTGCGCTTGTTGCTGAGCTCGTCGACTTTGCTGCTCGCTGTCGTCTAGACTACGCTGCCGGTCTTGTTGCTGAGTCTGCGTCTGTCTGTCCTCCGTCCGTCGGGGGTGAGTGTGCTCTTGGCACGGACGTCCTTGAGGACAGGCAGGAGGAGTTCCAGTGTCTGGCTGCTGCTTCACCTCATCTCGCGTCCGTACTACTTGCCCCTGAGGGAGACCCGGATGCACTAGACATCCCGACTCCGCGCTCTTACGCGGAGGCCGTAGAGGGTCCCTACTCCTCTCAGTGGCAGGCAGCTATGGATGCAGAGATGGCGTCCTGGAAGTCCACAGGCACCTACGTTGACGCGGTTCCCCCTCCTCGGGCGAACATCGTCAGTGGCATGTGGATCTTCAGGGTGAAGCGGCCGCCGGGCTCTCCACCTGTCTTCAAGGTGCGGTACGTCGCTCGTGGCTTCAGTCAGCGGCAGGGAGTTGACTACTTTCAGACCTTCTCTCCCACCCCGAAGATGACCACTCTTCGGGTGCTACTGCACATAGCCGCTCAGTGCGACTACGAGCTCCACTCTCTTGACTTCAGCACTGCTTTCTTGCAGGGTAGCCTGCACGAGGAGATCTGGCTGCGCCGTCCACCTGGCTTCACTGGGACTTTCCCTCCTGGCACCCAGTGGAGCCTCCGACGGCCAGTCTACGGTCTCCGCCAGGCACCGCGTGAGTGGCACGACACACTGAGGACTACGCTTGCTGAGAAGAATGAAGAACGAGGATGAATGAACTATGAATGAGGTGAGTACATATGGAAAACCCTAATTGGGCTGTACCCCCTATGGGATACCCCACTATAGCCTACACAACAGCATAAGCTATATAATGTTCTGACACACCCCCATAGGCAAAGTGGGGGAGAACAAGGGGTCACAAGACCAGTCAAGCAAAGCAGAGCAAGCTCAGGGTGGATCACAACGTCACCACACAGTCCGAGCACAACGACAAGGCCACAAGGCCAGTTCACATGCAGGAGTACACATATATATATAGAGCTAGACAAGCAAGAGCAGGTATATATATGTGACAGTACAAGTAAGGTCAAGAGGAGAGCAAGTGAGGCAAGACAGGTACAAGACCCAGCTGAGTGCAGAAGCGCTGATGGTCACAAGGCGCAAGTGCCTTGGTGAACACATCAGCAGTGTTGGCCTGAGAGGCCACGTACGCAAGTCGCAACTGACCACGCTGCTGCAGCTCACGAGCAAGAAAGTAACGGAGAGCAATGTGCTTCGTTCTGTGCTCCAAGCGCTGCTCTCGACACAAGGCCAGCATGGCCTTGTTGTCTACGTACAGCACTGGAGGAGAACGAGGCGGCTCTCCAAGGTCAGTCAGCAGGTAGGTGAGCCAGCGAAGCTCCTGTGCAGCCATGGCCCCGGCGTAGATCTCAGCCTCACAACTGGAGCCGAGAACAGAGGACGAGCGAGTAGCTCGCCACGAGACAGAGCCGGAACCAAGACTGAAGGTGTAACCCTGCGACGACCGCTGCGTAGCCTGGTCGTCAGCCCAAGAAGCGTCCGCGTGCCCAGTGAGGACCACTGGACTCCGCCCTCCAAGCACTAGTCCCATGCCCGACGTACTGCACAAGTATCGCAACACCCTCTTCGCTGCAGCCATGTGCTCTGGTCGGTGTCTCCCAGGAGCAACATAGCGTGCAAGAATGCTAAGAGGGTATGCAAGGTCAGGTCGTGTGCAGGTCATCAGGTACATGAGGCAGCCAACAAGCTCTGGATACGGGCCACTCGACTCTACTGACTCATCCGAAGGCAGAGCTGAGAGTGAGTGGCGAGTAGGCAGAGGAGTGGCCTGAGGCGAGGAGTACGTGAAGCCGAAGCGCTGAAGGACCTGCTGCACCATGTGTGACTGAGTCAGGGTAATGGTGCGGCGTGCTCTGTCCCGGGTGATCTGCAAGCCAAGGTAGCTGCGCAGTTCACCCAGGTCTGTGCACGTGTGTCTCTTCTGCAGCTCGGACTTCACGTGGGCGAGTCCAGCAGTGTCAGCTGTGGCAAAGACCAAGTCGTCGACGTACACGAGGATGTAGAACGGCGGCAGAGAGGTGTCGGTGCGTAGAAACAGCGACGGGTCGGCAGTAGAAGGAGCAAACCCAAGAGCCGCAAGCGTAGTCCTCAGTGTGTCGTGCCACTCACGTGGCGCCTGGCGGAGACCGTAGACTGGACGCCGGAGACTCCACTGGGTACCAGGAGGGAAAGACCCAGTGAAGCCAAGTGGGCGGCGCAGCCAGATCTCCTCGTGCAGGCTGCCCTGCAAGAAAGCAGTGCTGAAGTCGAGAGAGTGCAGCTCGTAGTCACGGTGAGCAGCAACGTGTAGCAGCACCCGAAGAGTGGTCATCTTCGGGGTGGGGGAGAAGGTCTGAAAGTAGTCAACTCCCTGTCGCTGACTGAAGCCACGAGCCACGTAACGTGCCTTGAAGACAGGCGGAGAACCCGGCGGCCGCTTCACCCTGAAGATCCACATGCCACTGACGATGTTCGCCCCAAGAGGGGGGACAGCGTCAACGTAGGTGCCTGTGGACTTCCAGGAAGCCATCTCTGCATCCATAGCTGCCTGCCACTGAGAGGAGTAGGGACCCTCTATCGCCTCCGCGTAAGAGCGCGGAGTCGGGATGTCAAGTGCATCCGGGTCTCCCTCAGGGGTAAGCAGTACGGACACGAGATGAGGTGAAGTAGCTGCCAGACACTGGAACTCCTCCTGCCTGTCCTCAAGGACGTCCGTGCCAAGGGCACACTCACCCCCGACTGACGGAGGACAGGCAGACCCAGACTCAGCGACAAGACTAGCAGCGTAGTCTAGGCGACAGCGAGCAGCAAAGTCGACGAGCTCAGTAACTAGGGCAGACGCAGCAGTAGACTCGAAGGAAGGGTCAGTGACGACAGTAGCAAGGAGACGCGTGACAGTAGGACTGGCAGCACGAAGAGAGTCCGACGCAGGGTCGGGAAGAGCAGGAAGAGAGGACTCAGGAGGAGAAGGCAAAGGGGCACGCAGAGGAGCAGTAGACGGACGCAGAGACATCCTGTGCGTGCCAGGGACAGGAGGAGGACGCTGACGCGAACCACGACCACTAGCGCGAGCAGCACGGACAGGCGACGCAGGGCGAGACGCAGGCTCACGACGCTCAGTAAGACCTCCAGTAGGACCAGTGTAGGGAGAAGGAGCAGGCAAAGGGGAGGTAGGCTGTAGCAGTGACCGCGACGGGACAGGCTGTGGACCCTCCAAGAGAGGAGGAGGACCAGGAGAGGGCGGAAGACCAAGAACCTGCTGCAGGAGTGGAACGAAGTACGGTCGAGGCCGCGTAGCGACGCCAGAAACAGCAGGGACAGCACCAGTACCCCCAGCAGGAGCACCCGCTCCAGCAGCACCTCCAGTAGCTCCAGAACCTCGAGCAACACCAGGAGCACCCCCAGCAGGACCGCCAGTGGTAGTCTCAACGCCAACACCCTCAGCAGCACCAGCTCCAGTCGAACCCGCAGGCCCAGCAGCTCCAGTACTCCCAGTACGAGCACCTCCGGGACCCGCAACAGCAGCACCCTCAGTAGCCGACGAACCTCCAGCACCAGCAGCACGGCTCCAGCGCCGGGCAAACCACTCGCGCAGCTCCTGTGGAGAGAGTGGCTCCCGGGGAGACAAAGCACGCGTAGAAACTCGAGGCGGAGGACCTCCAGGCACAGCACTCCCAGGTCCAGCACCCCCAGGCAAAGCACCCCCAGGCGTAGCACCCCCACACTCAGCACCCCCAGGCTCAGCACCCCCAGGCTCAGCACCCCCAGGCTCAGCACCCCCAGGCTCAGCACCCCCAGACTCAGCACCCCCAGGCTCAGCACCCCCAGGCCCAGCACCCCCAGGCCCAGCACCCCCAGGCTCAGCACCCCCAGCAGCACCAGAGTCACCAGTGACCTCGACAGGCTCGACTGCGTCTACCTGGGACACACCTGAAGGGGCAGGACCCTGAGGGGGGAGGGGGTCTACCGGGGGGGGACCTGGTACAAGGAAGAGCGGGGGCGGGGGGGGGGACGGAGTGCGGTAGGGGAAGAGGCGGTAGTAGGGTACCGACTCGTCGAACGTGACGTCCTGAGAGGACAGAACACGGCGAGAGGTGGGGTGGTAGAACTGCCACCCAGGCGCGTCTGGGGGGAACCCCAGGAAGACGCAAGGAGCAGCACGAGGGGACAGTTTGTCCGCAGACAAGTCGCGGACAAACGCCCGAGATCCCCAGACCCGGAACGCCGACGCATCGCCCACCTTCCCGGTCCACAGCAAGGCTGGGGAGGTCTCCGGCCTGGAGACCCTGGGGTGAAGGTTGATCTGACGTGCCGCGTACCTCACCGCAAACGGCCACAGAAAATGGGGGGCAGCCGCATGCATCATAGACGTACGAGCGACGTCCATGACCATGCCAATGCGGCGCTCAGCAATCCCATTTTGCTGCGGAGAGTCCGGGAGCGTGAAGGTCTGACGGATGCCTCGTGCACGACAGTAGGCTCGCAGAAGGCCAGAGGAGAACTCTCCGCCTCTGTCCGAGTGCAGACGCAGAACAGGAAAGTCGGAGCCAAAGCTCTGCCTGAGCTGGAGACGAGCTGCGCGGATCCAGTCGATCAGCACCTCAGTGACATCACCCTTGCCGCGCAAGGGGAAGACTGCGGTGTAACGCGAGTAGTCGTCAACAACGAGCAGGAAGTAGCGCTCGTGACCCTGCCCACGGACGCGGGCTGGGCCCCACACGTCCATGTGGAGCGTCTGCAACGGGGCCTCTGTTGGAGGAAACTGGGAGGAGTGAGGGGCAGCACGCTGGCGCCCCTCGACACAGGGGACACAGGTAGGGCCAGGGCCCTGAGGAAGGGGAGGGAGGGACCGGGGGAGACCAGACACTAGAAGACGGGAGGCCATGCCTCTGAGCCGAAGCAGAGAGGGGTGACCAAGACGGTGGTGCCAGAGAAGAGTCTCGTGAGACAGGAGACGACAAGAACAGGGGGCAGACTCAGGACCAGACCTGGACGCAGCAGCAAACACCTGACCCGACGAAGCGACTCTACCAGACTCAGTAACGGGAGGAGACGCAGTGGTCAGTGTGTACAGGCTCGACCCCGGCTGACGGGTAAACGTAGCCAGGTGTCGGCCTGTGCGAGCCTCTGTACAGTGCGTCACCCGCTGACGCGCAGGAGTGAACTGGTGTACACCCGCATCCTGTAGGTCAGCACCACTCACCAGGTTCGTAGAGAACGAGGGGAGGTAGAGACCAGACAGGGTGCCAGAGGGAGCCGCCGGACACGGGAGGACTGTGGAGAAGCGAGACAGGACAGGACCCCCAGAGGGGTCAGCCAGAGACACTGCAACCGGTCGACTCAGCGGTGTGAGTGTGGTGCGGTCCCTAAAGAAGGAGCGAGACGCCCCAGAGTCAAGGGTGAAGGTGAGGGAGGCCGAAGCCGACGTAGTACCTGAGAGCGCAGACTCACCAGTACCTGAGGACGCAGACACACGAGCACCTAGGGCAGCAGCGTCGCAAGCACCTAGGGCAGCAGCCTCACCAGGTCCTAGAGCAGCAGTCTCAATACCCGGATCGGGCGGGAAACACCGGTAACAGTCACCCTCATCACTAATAGACACAGCATACATGGCAGAGAGAATAGCATCAAAGTCAAGATCATAGATGGCAACACCCGCCCTGGACAGGTCACCCCAACGAGGGATCTCTGAGGCCTCCGGGAACTGGTGACGCCACGCGTCCGTCAGGCGGCCAAAGCAGCGCTGAGTGGGGTGGGGACCCCCACACTGCTCACCCGCACGGTCGCCGGTGCGCAAAACGTAGGAGCACGGACCAAAACCCCCACCTCGCTGACGCGCAGTGTACCACTCACGAAGCTGCTGAGGGGACAAGGTGTCACGACCACGCTGCTGCTGCTGGCGCGAGCCACCACCGGAGCCACTCCTCTGCGAAGACCCGCGACCAGCACCACCTCCACCCCCGCCGCCTCCTCCGCCTCCGCCGCCTCCGCTACTGCCGCCGCCTCCACCTCCGCCTCCGCCGCCGCCACCTCCGCCACCCCCGCTCCCACTGCCACCGCCGCCGACACCTCCGCCTCCACTGCCGCCACCGACTCCTCCAACCCCACCTCCACTCCCACCGCCACCCCCACTCCCCCCACTGCCGCCACCTCCACCTCCACCGCCCCCGCTCGCTCCTCCAGCGCCCTTGCCCCCCTTGCCCTTGCCAGAGCGGCGTCTCCCACTAGGGGCAGACGCCACACCGACCGACTCAAGACCAAAGAGGTCGGCCGCAGCAGCAGAGGCAACAGAGGGCAGAAGGGGGGAGGGGGAACACCCCTCAAAGATGGGGGTGCGCGGGTCACCACGAGAGGCCCCTACAGCGACTATGCTCTTCTCGGCCGCTAGGAGGGACTTCTCGAGGAGGTCAACAGTGAGAGTGGTGGGACAGACAGAGAGAAAGTGGTCCCTGACTACGCGAAGGGAGTCAGGAAGGCGAGTGACTATGTAGTAAAGAGTGATGTACATGGGGGGGGGGTTCTTGGCGCAGAAGTCAGCAGGGAGTGCAGCGCGGTAGCGAGTGTCACTAGTGCGGAGGTGCGTAATGAGGTCAGCGACTGTGGGAAAGGCAGCATGGTCAGGAAAGAGGTACGGTAGCATGAGACGGCTCAGTGCAGCAGTGGCAGGGGAGGAGTAGCGCGCAACTACAGCGTCGTACAAGGTCTGAGCACTCTTGTACTGACTAAAGTGTGCACGCTCGGAGGTAGGGAGGTGGCGACGCACAGCAAGACGTGCAGCAGCGTCGCGCGTGGCCCACTGGGAGCGAACAGTGGCGTCGGCGTCAGCAGCAGGGGCAGTGGAGGCGCCAGAGGTGAGGTCAAAGAGAGAGAGACCATCTGCCCTATCGCACTGTAAGAACAGCTGCAGGTCATCCACCCAGACCTCAAAGTCAATGGCCCGACCCTCAGCGTCAAAGACTAGAACACTAGGGGTAGCCATGACCCTAGACGACGGCAGCGCAAACAGTAGGGTGAGGGCAGTGCAGTGAAAGGGCGCTGTGCTCACCAGACTGGACAGGTCGGGCGGCCCGGAAGGAGGGCGGCGCGGCGGCTCGGCGGCTCGGCGGCTCGGCTGCCGGGCGGCTCGGCGGCTCCGCTGCTGGGCGGCACGGCTGCTGGGCGGCTCGGCTGCTGGGCGGCTCGGCTGTTGAGCGGCTCGGCTGCTGGGCGGCTCGGCTGCTCTGCTGTCGGGCGGCTCGGTTGTGCTGCTGAGGGGCAGCACGGCTCGGGCTGCTCGGGCGGTGCGGGCGGCTCGGGCGGCTCGGGCGGCTCAGCTCCTCAGCGGCACAGGCGGCGTGGGGACCGAGACGGTGGCGCGCGGCTGGGACGGGCGGCGCACGGGCGGCGTGGGGCCGGGACTGTGGTGCGCGGCCGGGACGGGCGGCTCACGGGCGGCGTGGGGCCGGGACGGGCGGCGCGCGGGCGTCGAGGGGCCGGGACGGGCGGCGCGCGGGCGTCGAGGGGCCGGGACGGGCGGCGCGCTGGCGTCTAGGGGTCGGGCCGGGTGGCGCGCGGGCGTCTAGGGGCCGGGACGGGCGGCTCACGGGCGACGAGGGGCCGGGACGGGCGGCGCGCGGGCGTCGAGGGGCCGGGACGGGCGGCGCGCGGGCGTCGAGGGGCCGGGACGGGCGGCGCGCGGGCGTCTAGGGGCCGGGACGGGCGGCGCGCGGGCGTCTAGGGGCCGGGACGGGCGGCGTGCGGGCGTCTAGGGGCCGGGACGGGCGGCGCGCGGGCGTCTAGGGGCCGGGACGGGCGGCGCGCGGGCGTCTAGGGGCCGGGACGGGCGGCGCGCGGGCGTTTAGGGGCCGGGCCGGGTGGCGCACGGGCGTCTAGGGGCCGGGACGGGCGGCGCGCGGGCGTCTAAGGGGCCGGGACGGGCGGCGCGCGGGCGTCTAAGGGCCTTGACGGGCGGCTAAAGGGGCCACTAGGGGCCAAGAGAGAGGGGGGAGCGCGACTCGGGTAGGGGCAGAGTGCGCTCCGGGCAGGAAAAAAAAAAAAAACGGTGGGCCCTAGGAACAGTTCCCACGAGGGAACCTGCTCGATACCATGAGAAGAATGAAGAACGAGGATGAATGAACTATGAATGAGGTGAGTACATATGGAAAACCCTAATTGGGCTGTACCCCCTATGGGATACCCCACTATAGCCTACACAACAGCATAAGCTATATAATGTTCTGACACTTGCGGCTCTTGGGTTTGCTCCCTCTACTGCTGACCCGTCGTTGTTTCTGCGCACCGACACTTCTTTGCCGCCGTTCTACATCCTCGTGTACGTCGACGACTTGGTCTTTGCCACAGCTGACACTGCTGGACTAGCCTACGTGAAGTCCGAGCTGCAGAAGAGACACACGTGCACAGACCTGGGTGAACTGCGCAGCTACCTTGGCTTGCAGATCACTCGGGACAGAGCACGCCGCACCATTACCTTGACTCAGTCACACATGGTGCAGCAGGTCCTTCAGCGCTTCGGCTTCACGTACTCCTCGCCTCAGGCCACTCCTCTGTCTACTCGCCACTCGCTCTCAGCTCTGCCTTCGGATGAGTCCGTAGAGTCGAGTGGCCCGTACCCAGAGCTTGTTGGTTGCCTCATGTACCTGATGACCTGCACACGACCTGACCTTGCATACCCTCTTAGCATTCTTGCACGCTATGTTGCTCCTGGGAGACACCGACCAGAGCACATGGCTGCAGCGAAGAGGGTGTTGCGCTACTTGTGCAGTACGTCGGGCATGGGGCTAGTGCTTGGAGGGCGGAGTCCAGTGGTCCTCACTGGGCACGCGGACGCTTCTTGGGCTGACGACCAGGCTACGCAGCGGTCGTCGCAGGGTTACACCTTCAGTCTTGGTTCCGGCTCTGTCTCGTGGCGGGCTACACGCTCGTCCTCTGTTCTCGGCTCCAGTTGTGAGGCTGAGATCTACGCCGGGGCCATGGCTGCACAGGAGCTTCGCTGGCTCACCTACCTGCTGACTGACCTTGGAGAGCCGCCTCGTTCTCCTCCAGTGCTGTACGTAGACAACAAGGCCATGCTGGCCTTGTGTCGAGAGCAGCGCTTGGAGCACAGAACGAAGCACATTGCTCTCCGTTACTTTCTTGCTCGTGAGCTGCAGCAGCGTGGTCAGTTGCGACTTGCGTACGTGGCCTCTGAGGCCAACACTGCTGATGTGTTCACCAAGGCACTTGCGCCTTGTGACCATCAGCGCTTCTGCACTCAGCTGGGTCTTGTACCTGTCTTGCCTCACTTGCTCTCCTCTTGACCTTGCTTGTACTGTCACATATATATACCTGCTCTTGCTTGTCTAGCTCTATATATATATGTGTGCACTCCTGCATGTGAACTGGCCTTGTGGCCTTGTCGTTGTGCTCGGACTGTGTGGTGACTTTGTGATCCACCCTGAGCTTGCTGTGCTTTGTGTGACTGGTCTTGTGACCCCTTGTTCTCCCCCACTTTGCCTATGGGGGTGTGTCAGAACATATATATAGCTTATGCTGTTGTGTAGGCTATAGTGGGGTATCCCATAGGGGGTACAACCCAATTAGGGTTTCCTATATGTACTCACTTCATTCATAGTTCATCCATTCGCTTTCTCCTTTTCTCAGGTGGATCCCAGGCTGAGGATCTCGGGGGGGACGATGAGGTTTCCGTGTCTTTTGGAGATGAGTAGGATCAGGGATGAATCGCATATTTTGCCAGACGGGTGCTAGTAAGGGTTTGGGTGGCCACTGATGTTTGTGTTCTGCTCGTGTGCGGGGTGTAGCTGGTTAGGATGTCGTGAATTCCACTCTGGGTTGCGGTATTTGTTAGATGCAGTATGCGGTTTCTTGTACTATATAATGGGTTTATTTATGTTGGTATGCGTTTTTTTGTCTTATTGGTTTGAAACGGAAATCAGACATGAATAATCGTTGTTGCGGTGGACGGTGCCTGGTTTTGGGAAATGTCGTGGTCAGTCGGAGCGCGCCGCACGTCGCGGCGTGACAAACGCCGCGACATACGGTTGGAAGGCCGCTGAGCCAGAACCTTGGAAACGCATTGGTGGCCGTTTAAAAAATATCAGATCCACTGGAAATGTGGACGACGTCACGAGCTAGTTTGCTTTTAGAGTCGTGTGATAGGTTGGCAAAGTTGCTCGCGGGAGGGCCATTTGTCGGGCACGGTATGGCTTATGTAGGGGACGGCGGCTTGATGTTAGTGGTCCCGGGTATGCGGTTGTGGCTTGTAGTGATTGGGTGGACGTGCGCAACTGTGGTCGGTTCTGGAGATGTCGTGATTCTGGATGCGATGTTTGCGAACTGGTGCCGAATACACGTTACGCATTGCACGATGAAATGTGATTGCGACACATGCCGCGGTGATGTGGCCCGATGGTGCGAAGAATCGGCGGTCGACATGCGTTTGAATTGTGGTTGGTGGCGCATGCGGGTTGGTCGTAGGATTTGGTGCAGGTGACACGTGTACGGTAACGGTTTCCGCAACGTGTCTGTAGGGTACTGCATCCTGTGTGCAGTGTTGGACGGATGGGATGTATGAAGGAGATGTTCGCGACCATGGCGATGTGAAGGTCGCGAAAGAGTAACTCATTGTGCGAGTTTATGGTGACGCGACACTTGTAGAACCTGGGTTGCTGTTTACACGTGATTCTTGGCGCTTTCAGTGTGGTAGCCGCATACATATTCTGGTTTCCAACTTTGCAGTATACAGAAACTGCCCGAAAAGTGACGCAGAAGTTGCTCATGTAGTAACTAGTGCTCCCACTGTTTTGAACCTTGACTTTTTTCCTGCGTTTTCGTAGTAACCCTAGAGTTGCAGTTTTGTTACTTTTGAGTTGTTTTCCGCACTTCCCTTTTCCGCGATGGAACGAAGGCGGCGTCGTCGTGTTATAGCGGATGAACCCTTGGAGGACATTGACGTGCCAGAAGCATCGCAACTCTAGGGGTGTTGGACGGGAATTTGCTGGCAGACAGTTCGGCGACATCAGGTTCCCGCAATTTGCTGGTGGGAATGTTTTCTAATTGCCCACCGACTCCGAGTTGATTCTGATCGCGCACAGTTACCGAAATTTTGGTTGGAGTTGTCACGAGAATGTTTTCGGGCAAACAGCCAGTAACACAGGCATTCAATGTGCTGAAAAAATCTCGGTGCAGCGTGGTTCGTCGGGTTTCCGAAAATTTTGGATACCCGGCAAAAATACTTCACGTTTGTCCAGGAGTGGTTCGTATCATGATGTACAGCTACATCGTGTGATTAGATGAGTATTGTAAAGCGAAGATATGTATATAGCAAATACAATTCTGTAAAACACTTACGTTGAAATGCCTGCACATAGTTCATTGCTTCAACATTGTAACCCCAATGAATCTCTAATATTTGTACGATGTTCTTTGGTGATTTCTACACGACAATAAAATATGTCTCACACAGTCGTGTATTGATTACATCACAAAAATAATTATTCTAGATCTTTGGCAGTATTCATGCTTTGCAAAGTAACATTTGAATCACATGTGGTTAATTGACAACAGTAGGTTTTGACAACAGTAGGCTTACCTAGCTAAGGCTCCTACTTGTGCTTACTATCTCAACATGCTATCAGAGCATCTACGCTCCTGGCCTGTGGGCCCACCTAACTGCTTCCGCTGCTACTCTGTGTGTTGCACGCCCCGTGGCGTGCGACGGATTTCTCTTCCCGCCGCGCGCTCGGAGCGTGCGGCGGTTTTCTGCCCGCCATGCGCCCCGAGGCGCGCGGCGGTTTTCTGCCCGCCGTGCGCCCCGGGGCGTGCGGCGGTTCTCTGCCCGCCGTGCGCCCCGAGGCGCGCGGCGGCCTTCTGCCCCGTCGGTCCGCGCGTCGCCCCCGGGGGGCGCTTCGACGGGCGACGGGGACCAGCCCGTCGTACCCCGTCGCCCGTCCTGGCCAGCGCGGGCTGCGCTAGCCCCGAGCGCGGCCCGTACGGGCTGCGCCCGGCCCGCGCGCGGCCCGTACGGGTTGCGCCAGGCCCGCGCGCGGCCCGTACGGGCTGCGCCAGGCCCGCGCGCGGCCCGTACGGGCTGCGCCAGGCCCGCGCGCGGCTCGGGCCGCCTGCGCGCGGTTCGTCGGGCTGTGCCAGGCCCGTGGGCGGCCCGTTCCTCTCTGTCCCTGAGCAGTTCGCTGTCCCCCGTGCTTCTGACGGTGCCCCACCCCTGCTGCTGCCCGTTCTCCTGAATTAGGGTTTGGGGGTGAGGAGTGTGGGGGTGGCGGTTGTGTGTTACTCCCCTTGCTCCTCCTCCTCCCTGGTCTCCCACTGCTGCAGCTGCCGCTGAGGGGGTGGGTGTGTGGGAGCCTAGGGTTTAGGGTTTAAGGGGGGTGCCGTGGGAGTGGAGCTAGGGTTCAGCAGGGGGTTTGTGTCGAGGGTGTGGGGCAGTTGGAGGAGGTTGTGTGAACGTAGCTGTCGTGTCGCCTGCAGCGCCTGTAGTCCGTCGCCCTTGCTTCGGTAGCCAGTGAGCCTGTTGCACCAGTCGCCAGTGGGTCCGTTGCTCCTGCCGCTCGTCTATAGCCGCGGAGCCAGTCACTCCAGTAGTCCGTCGCCCTTGCTTCGGTAGCCACTGAGTCAGCCGCTCCTGTGCCCGTGCCTCTGCAGCTTCAGTCGTTGCCTCGCATCTTCTCTCCCTCCACAGTTCCTCCTCCTCCTCACTTGCCCGCTGTGATTAACTCTAGCTTTGCTTACTATTGTGAACTCCTGCTATACCTGCTCTAGGACTACTTGCTCTGCTGATTATACCCCACTTTGACTATGGGGGTGTGTCAGAATGTTATTGTTCTCTAGCCTGCAGTGGGGTACTCTATAGCGAGTACAACCCCTTAGGGTTTCCTATATGTATCCTGCTGCTTTCTAGTGAACACCCTCCTTTGCTTATTCTCTCTTGCCTAGCTAGGGCTTACCTAGCTAAGGCTCCTACTTGTGCTTACTATCTCAACAATTTATATCACAGACAGGTATATTTTATTTATATCATTTTTCATTTTATTTTGTACTCCAGATATCTCTCTTAACCGTTTTATATTACGATTTCCCAACAAGGCGACCTCATTCCTGAATGCTTTGCTGTGTCAGCAAAGATTTACAAGATGGCGGAATTTAGACCAATCACCACTCATGCTCGAGTGGACCAACCTCGATGTCAAGACGCGTGAAAAATTGACAGACTCACGGAAGGTGGAACATCGAACTGACTACGTACATCCATTTCCAACCACCACCTCATCCCTCCACGCTGACCGTCGATTAAGGTGCTGATGTGTGCATCGGGGGGCACACACTCGCTTCAATCCCAGATCGCGCTGATGGGTTGGGGGTGTGCATTTTGCCGGAAATCAGCGCCTCGTACAGCCTACCTCTGTACTACAGCATCCAGCCTGGCTTCGCTCGAGGTATCTGATTCGCAGCCAGATTCTTCCGAACATTTCCTTTTCACCTGCAAATGCTGCCTGGTCGCGTGGTTTTTTCTGCCCAAGGTCAACAAAAGCAACATCTACAAGTACTTGGCTATTCGTGATTAGTCCGCAGTTGCTGAGATGTTTTATCTGGGCAGCATATTGTTTGACTTGAGTTTTTTACGGGGAACCAGTTTCCCAACTGTCAAGGTCCTCACCTCACATCTTGCCTGAACTGAGCTGGTTACGAACAGAGCCAGCAATATCAGTCTCGTTTTGAACTCATGTTCCATTTTTGTGAGTGACTTTTTTTCAACGAGGACTTGGTGCACGATGGTTCCCACACCCCCCTTCATCACGAACAACCGCAACCTGGTGTTGAGCACGACGCCGTCGGTGAGGGTTTTCTGTGTTCGTCCTTACCCGTGCTCTTCGTCGGTGTTTGTTTCCGTTTTGCTACGTTAAACTTCAAATATTGTCTATAAGCTGCAACATGTCCTTCAATAATAGCTATGCTTCCCCATTACTTGGTTCTCTCACTGACCCTGTCTATGTCAGCTCCTCGCACTTGCAGATGGTGAAGTATTTTATCCTGAAGCTGAGTGCTGCTATCTCCGATGAATTTGTTAAAGTTCGCGAGGTGCTGTCGAGTCACGCAGTGTGGATTTGCCTGGGCGAAATCAGTGAAGCTTGGGCGAAGACGGTGAAGACGCCTGGAGCGAATATGCGTGGTCTAGCGTTTCATGTGAGTTTCGTCAATGTTGGGAGTTCTTGCCCCCATGCTTATGAACAATGGTATTCCGACTTGTTTTTTTGCAGCGTTTTTAAGGACCATGGCATAATTTTTACGACAAGTGCTTTACCGTCCTTTCGTACACGGTAAGTAGCTGTGGTTGTTGTCACGTTTTCTGCCTGACTCTTTCTTTGGTGTCTTCAGCTGATAATCTAGAGTGGGAGTTTCAGCAAGGAAGCACATGCGTTACAGCACATGTGGTGGAGTCCTTAAGAATAGAACTAGCTACAGCGTGCTAAGCTAGTGTTCCCTGGTTAGTGTAGTGATGTGGCAGTAGGCATTTATGATTTAGCCTTGTACTGTCAGCTTTAATATTTTAAATTGCCAACAAAACGCTTCATTCAGTGGTTGAATTGACTGCTGTAATGTTTTATACGAATATGCGCAATATATCGTTTTTATATTGTTATGGTTTTATCCGGAAGTGTATTTATCTCAATTAATAGCCTACACTTTCATGTAATTAGAATACTGTTTGATTTATAGCTTTTCAATGATTACAGGGTAACCCAAAATGTTACGCGTGGTAACAACGCAACTGCTCAAGCCTCGCATGTGCGATGGTCTCGTTTTCGGCTCCGATGGTAACAAACTCGAACTGGTCGCTCCAACTGACATGCGATGCGCAACTTACACCCTGCAGTCGCATCGCAGGTTGGTTTCGGCAATGCGCATGTTGACTGCAGGGTGGTTCTGTTGCCCCGCAATTACCCCCCCGTATTGAAATCAGACTGACAGGACTCCCGAAATCGGGAGTCACCGGAAAGGCTTCCAGCTAATTGCTGGAAGCCATAGTTCTTCGTGCGATGAGGGGAAGAAGTGCCTGAACCTGAACGTCTTATTGCTCGGCGATTTCGTCGCGAATGGAAGGACTCCTTCGAGTGGCTGCGTTTGGAGTATGACAAGCCATCTCGGCAATATGGTTTGAAGTGTGCTGTGTGTTGTGAGCATGGTGACGATGGTGGGCACACTAGATATGGGAGGAGAGGTCTAGGTGCACGAGATTTTCAGATTTCAAGCATTCGAGCCCATCAACGTTCACGTGCTCACCAGCTTGCTATGTCACGGAAGAGGCTCGCGAATGGAACTGAGCGAAGGCAGGCTCGAATGACCCGGTTTGCGGACACGAATGCGGTCTCCCGTCACACCATCCGTTGCATGCGAGCGGCCCATTTTGTCTGCCGTCAAGACTCTCCCATTCTGCTGTATCCTACACTAGTGAGGTTCATGGCAGATGAGGGTGTGCCTGACATGGCGACTGCCGAGGCTTACGGACGATACTTCTCTGGGTGAGTTGGCGTTTTCAAGCTAAGCAAAATTGACTGAATTTTACATGCTACCACGGCTGAATGTTATATAATCTGTTATTCCTGCAGATATGCTATGAACGAGTTCATCCAAGCACTAGCCCAGCATCTCCAGGACGAACAGATGCGTCACATTCAGGAAAGTCCGTGGTACGGTTTCTCTACAAAATGTGGGACGAAAAAAGAATGCAAAAAGATTTCAGGGGGAATGTTTGATGTTTTCCCTTGCCATCAATGCTCGTGGTCTATCATGTGGAATGCTCAACAGTTGAGGTTTGTTAGAGGAATCATTGAGCTGGCTCGGCAAGGAATGCACCAGCATACACCCAACACTGCTTGAGCAATATTGAGCAGGCTCGGCAAGGAATGCACCTGCATGCACCCGACATTGCTCATCCTCACTAAAGCTGCTGAAAAAGATCATACAAGGAATATCTTTAACGGTCAATAACCACAGTACAGGATCTCATTATAAATAATTACAAATAAAAAAAATACAGCATGGGAAATAAGTTCTGGGCAAAAAGCAAAATCATGGCAAATGAATCCTACGCTCGGAATTAGTAAGCCCGATCTCTTTCATTTCTTAACCTTACAACAAGGATAGCCCTAATAACAATACCTAGTCCACCTATCAACTAAATTGCACCTAACAAAATACACCCACATATATGAGGTGTGGCGCCACCGCTGCCTTACCCGCCGCCCCATCTCTCAGCAGGTACGTTAACATGCATGAACTAACATCTTTCAGACGGAACAAGATTTCTGCAAAACACGCAGCATAGTTAGGTCAACACAGAGACAGCACACGTACCATAAAACGGATGACATAAACCTGCCGACATGGCGAAAGAACCGTGATAAGGTCGGCAAAAACATGGCGATGAAACTTCTGGGAAAACATCTTGGCGACAAAAAATCTTGGATGGTTCACGATAATCTCGGGAGTACGCTAATATAGAGCGTTGTCATGCGCGCTGATATCCTGCAAAGAAAATTGTACTCACGAGATCACAGTTGACAATGTGCATTTGGTTGAAACAGAAACTCACCTGAGTTGATCATGAATTTACCTATGGGAGTAGGGCGTGAGAAGTAGCCTAATCGCGAGCTTCATGCAGCTGGTCAAATCCCACGGCAGAAACCGTCCGCCACAGCAGTCTTTTCATAGCCTGAGGGAGGAAGAATGTAAGAACAGAAATTGACACATATGTCTTTAACATGTGTATGATGCCAAAATGAACAGATACGAGCAGCCAGAGCACCGCGGAAGCTCAGTGAGTAAGGGCGCGTCATTTTCATTTCATTTCTGGTCAATACCCATCCCGACCGATTTGGAAACTAACTTGACTGTTGTAGAACGCGAGACATCTCACTGAGCCGCATTCAAACGAACGAAAAGGACCCGCCCTAAATCAACTTTAATCAAAGCACGAGACAATGAACTGGTGCTGAGCTGTGGATGAAGTTTGAAGGAGGGGGAAAGGAGCACCAAACGAGCCAATCCAGCAAGGCAGGTTGGCGAACTTTTGACAAAAAAGTTTGCGACTTCGTTCGAACCTGGTGTAGGTTCAACGGGAGCCTGACGAAACTGGCAAGATGGAAACCCTATGCCACTTGTGTTTCTGCTCGCTGCACAGGTCCGAACCACATCCGTGCTGTCACATCTGGTTGTGACACCACACATTCAGAATTGACGCTGTTTTCTGGCACGTCAGCAGCACCTTATCTGCTTCAAATGTCGCTATATAGCCTGCTCTGTTACAACCCCTCGAAAATTCCTTCGATGCAAATGCGAGTTCAGAACTCAGATTCACGCCAGTTCGACACCACTGTACCTCCAACACAACCGAAGTAAATTCACTGTACCGGCCCAATTTTGCACGTGCGGGGCAGATCGGACGCGAAGTGCTAGCGGCTACCGGAACACAATGTGGAAGGGGTAGGATACAATGTGAAATGGGTAAGACATGTATGCAATGCGAGCACAATGTATGAGCAGTGGACAGCCTTGCCTACCATTGTTTTTCGAGTGTGTATACACTGCTTTGGCTGTCGCCGCCGGGCATGGGTGGGGCAAGGCGGGTTTCGTGCATGGTTGCTGTGGCGCCACATTTTGTAGAGTTGTCGTTAGACGAGTCCACGGACCACGCCCATGGGAAGCACCTCATAGTCTATATCACGTACCTCCGTGATAATGAGGTAGTGACACAGTTTTTGGCACCCCTTTTCATGTGGAGAGGGCAGATGCAGGATCTCTATGCACCATCTTGACAACGTTCCTGGAGTCACGTGGCATCCCACTCAATCAAATGGTTGGGATCGCTACTAATGGTGCTAAAGTCATGACCGGCACCTCGACTGGACTTGTCACTCGTATGCGGGAGAAGGTCCCTTGCCTTGTGGCCACGCATTGCATTGCGCACAGGTAATTAGTGGTGCTGAAATATTTTGTTGTATTGATGCAACCATGTATCCTTACTCCCTCCCTATGTCATGTTTTCCTCCCCATGACAGGGAAGCTCTGGCGGCAAAAGATGCTGCAAAGGATTTTCCTGATTTCGACCCCATCGATGCTCAGCTCAGAAGCACTGCTGAGCTTCTTGGGAGGTCGAATGTGAAGCGGCAGGCGTTTCTTCGCCTGCAGCAGAAAATTTTGCGCACCCAGCTGGAGGTGCAAGGGATATTCAACATCCGGTGGTTATCCCGTGGAGAAGCTGTCAACCAGTTTTGCGATGTGCTGCCCGCCCTGTTGTTGGTGTGGCAGCAAAGGGATGCTGCACTTTTCAATGTTGGCAGCTCTTTCAAGTTTCTCTTCATGCTTTTCTTCATGGCAGACGTGCTCGTTTTGCTGAATGCACTGAATCTGCACTTTCAGGAACGACAGGTGGGTGTTTACCACATTCATCCTGAAGTACGTAATACAACTTCAGGTGCTAATGGACTTGTGTCTTCTTGTCATTCACTCAGGTGGATATCACAGCAGTGAAAAGCCGGCTGGAAGATGCGTGCATCCAACTCTCCCAACGCTATGTGGAGCCAAGGGGAACATTCGGGGGTGACATCAGCCCACGGCTCTCCTCATTTCTGTCCAAGCATGCCAGCACCGACGCACGTGAGATGCGCATCGAAGGGGTGGCTGAAGATGGCACTTTAACTACCACCACCATCGTGCTCCATGAACGCGCCATAGGTGGAACCTAAGGCACAGATGTGAAGGCATGTGCGGAAACGTGCACGGTGTACGCAAAACGACTCATTGCTGCACTGAACTTTCGCCTCGGCGATCTTCGCAACTTGGATGGAGCAAAAATATTTCGGCCTCGGGAATACCTCCCTAGGGCTGGTGAGAGGGAGGCTGCATTCGCTGCCTAGCTACAAGAGCTCGTTGATCTCTTCAATGGCCACCTCCCAGGTAAGAGTATACGTATAATATTATTGCAATGCTCCAACAAATGCATCAAATGACATGAATACATCAAATGACATGAATACATCGAATATGCTCCAACAAATGCATCAACTGACGTATGGGGCCCAGCCCAACTAGTGTACCACTCACGAAGCTGCTGAAGCGTGAGGGACTCACGCGGACGTCGCTAGAGCTGCATCTAGCCGCCGCTAGTTGCAGCATTAACAGTAGTAGTAGCGCGGGCAGGGCAGTGCGGCTCAGTAGAGCAGGGCTGCACAGCTCGGCAGCACGACGCGGCTCGGCGGGGCGGCTCGGCGCGGCTGAGCAGCGCGGCTCGGCTGGCACGCAGGCGCGGCAGGCAGGCAGGCAGGCCGGCGCGGCAGCGCGCTAGTAAGGCAGGCACGCGGGAAGCACGGGTAGGGCAGGTGCTCACCAGTGGCGGGAAGGGCCGACGCCGGCGACGGCGGGGCCGCGACAGCTGCAGGGCGGGTCGTGACGGCGGCAGGAGGGCTCCGCGGCAGCTGCTACAGGGCGGGGCCGTGACTGCGGCAGGGGGCTCCGCGGCAGCTGCTGCAGGGCGGGGCCGCGACTGAGGCAGGGGGCTCCGCGGCAGCTGCTGCTGGGCGGGGCCGCGACAGCGGCAGGGGGCTCCGCGGCAGCTGCTGCAGGGTGGGGCCGCTACTGCTGCAGGGGGCTCCGTGGCAGCTGGTGCAGGGCGGGGCCGCGACAGCGGCAGAGGGCTCCGCGGCAGTTGCTGCAGGGCGGGGCCGCGACTGCTGCAGGAGGGGGCTCCGCGACGAGCAGGGACGGCGCCCAGGGGGCGCCGCGACGAGCAGAAACGGCGCCCAGTGGGCGCCGCGGCGAGTAAGGGCGACGCCGCGGGGGCGCCGCGGCGAGCAGAGACGGCGCCTAGTGGGCGCCGCGACGAGTAAGGGCGACGCCCCGGAGGCGCCGCGACGAGCAGAGACAGCGCCCAGGAGGCGTCGCGACACGCAGGGGCGACGCTCAGGGGGGACGCCGCGTCGAGTAAGGGCGACGCCCCGGGGGCGCCGCGACGAGTCGGGGCGGTGTCCAAGGGGCGCCGCGACGAGCAGGGGGGGGGACGCCGCGCGGGTCCCGCAGGGGCGTCGCGACGAGCAGGGTTTAGGGCGGCGCGCGGGCTGTAGAGGCAGCTCCCACGGGCTGCAGAGGCAAGCACGGCTCCAGAGGCAGGCACGGCTGCAGAGGCAGCGCTCACGGGCTGCAGGGGCAAGCACGGCTGCAGAGGCAGCGCCCATGGGCTGCAAGGGCAGGCACGGCTGCAGAGGCAGCACCCACGGGCTGCAGGGGCAGGCACGGCTGCAGGGGCAGGTACAGCTGCTTGGGAGGGCGGCGCGCGGGCCACAGAGGCAGCTCCCACGGGCTGTAGAGGCATGCACGGCTGCAGGGGAAGCTAAAAACAAAAAAAATCAGTTAGGGCAGGGCAGAACGTTCGGTGGGCCCTAGGAACGATTCTGCTCTAATACCATGTGAGAATAAGAACGAAGAAATGGATGCATTGAGCAGCATGAGGAGTAGAAGTAGTAAACCCTAACACTACTGTAACCCATAAGGAGTGCCCCACTACAGCCTACGATATAGTTCTGACAGTTTTGACATCGAAGAAGCAAAGTCTGAGCTGCGATTCTTCACGGCAGTTCTTGAGAGGCGCTACACGGGGCAGTTTTTTTTCCAGAGTATGACCAACGTGCTTGCTAACGAGGAGTGGCGCTCGTATTATCCCAACATGATGACCTTGTGGCGTGTTGTAGCAGTTCTCCCCCTCAGCACAGTCAAGTGCGAAAGGGGGTTTTCACGGCAGAATATCATCAAGAGCTGGGATCGCACTTGCCTCTCCGACATTCGCCTTGGAGAGCTTATGGCCGTGAAGATGCTGGACTTTGAGGTGGATTGGGATCAGGGCTAACTTTAGTCTGGAGGCTCGTCTGACGTTAAGACTGAGTCCTGGTTCCTTGTCTGATCGTCAGACGAATGCTGTAACGATGTCTAGGCTTTCAGACGAATTTGAACTACTTGTCTAGGCGTTCAGACGAAAATGTTAAAATAGTCCTACTACATATAATCAAATCACTACAGCTATTCATTTTAATGTAAGATCCTATTCTAAGAGGAGTCACTAGCATTACTGCTGCTGCCACTGTCATCATCATCACTACCGCTATCTCTCTCAGACTCAGAATCTGAGGTTTCCTCTAATGTAGCTGCGGCTTTACCCTTCCTCCAGGTAGGGAGTTCCCATGCTGCTTCTTCTGCCGCTCTCTCTCTCTCCCTTGTGGCAGCCACCTCCGCCTCTTTCTGTGCGCGTGTTGCCTCTTCCGCTGCTGCTGTTGCTACCGCACGTTTCTTCTGGCGATGGGACCGCCGTCTCTTCACCGGACGTGATCCTTGAGCCATGACCACCTCACGTGCCGGCCGCCTCTTCTTACTGCCATGCCACCTCTCCACCAGCTCCTCTGTATTCAGCTCGTAATTCAGAAGAGAGACAGGCATCAGGTCCCCGAGTGTCGTGTCGCACAAGCTGCCGCGCACCCAGCTTTTAATGATGTTCTGACGGCTGAAACCGCGCTCACACTCAACAGTGCTGAGTGGGAGCACGGCAACAGCTATCCACAGGCGACCGAGGTTCGGAAAGGCCGACTCCCAATCCGGCGTTGAGAGCATCTGCGAGAGGCTGTCGTGGAAGGAGAGGTCTTCGTGATGAGTGGAGAGAATTGTGGTGAAGCTGGTGAGCTCCTTGGCAGCTTTGTCCCAATCAACACCTGATAGCGAGGGGAGGGGGGATGGAACATCGATAGCACATTATATAGATGAGTATATACAAATGACACCACAGAAAAAATCATCCAAGACTTGGGTCACATGCTGACATAAAATAAAGCGCTTACCAGGAAGGGTGTCTGGATGTTGCGGTTTCTTCTTGAACAGGTTGCTCAGAGACTCGAGCCATACGGGAAATCGGCACGCTCTCTTAGAGCGCGAGCGAGGGTACCGTCCTTGCCGAAAGAGACGGCTCCCTTCCAGCGACTTCAGGCTCTTCATGCGGTCGTCGATGAAAAACACCGTCCTCGCAGCGAACGCCGATGCCGCCTCCACGCACGACGCCAAATCCCCCCAAATTTCTCCTTCGCGATGTAGTCCTCGTGCATAACGTAGGTGTGCGTCACGGGTGTTCCCTCGCTGTCAATGCTTTCGACCTTCACCTCGCGATGCTCAAGGCTCCCGTGCGCTTTCAGGAATGTTGCGAGACGACCACTGTTGTCGCCGAAGGTGGAGCCATACTCCACGTAGCGACTGGTCAGGGCCAGTGTGGTGTACTGCACCATCGGAAGAACCTACGTCACATCGAGCTGCACATATAAAACAGACGCAAATTAGTCTTGGGAAGGGAAACCAAGTGTAATCTATGACATCAAGCCCTTACCTGCCGTCGCTGAAACTTGAGATTGAGGCTGTTCAACTCCTGAAGCACATCAACCAGGAAGAACAAGAAAAACTGAAACTTCAGACTTGTTACAAGGGTGTAAGAAGCCTTATCGTACTCATGCAGCAGGACGACTGAAGCAGGCACCACGTCAGCAAACCGCTCGATGGCGTCCCCACGTGATAGCCACCGTACGTCCTTGATGCCTTGCATCTCCAGGTTGGTGCGCGTGATCACCTCCTGTAGGTTCTTGAATCGCGCATGTTGCACGATGCTGCGGCCGAGAATGTCCGCGAAGGCCCGGACGACCTTATCAACGACATTGAACTCTGGAAATTCCAGAGCAGCATCCTTAGCAGCCAGTGCTTCCCTGCAGGCATAACACGTAACAGATTGGTTAGTTATCTGCAAGTAAATATAGCAGAAACAACAAACAAAACTCACGGTACACAACCTGTGGGCAACGCAATGGCATGGTACGATGTGCGGAACACGTGACCGAAATCTCGCCACCAGGCGTGTGTCACATCCCGTCATTACACTTGCGCCGTCCGTCGTCATGCCGCTGATCTTCGTCAGTTCAAGGCCGCAAGCTGCAAGGTGTGTCAGGAGGACGGCCTCCAGCGATGCTGCGTCGCACTTCTCGACAGATAGGTTGGCGAAGAACTCGGTCGTCACCGCCGTTCCGCGGAGAAACGTGGCATACACAATCATGTGTTTGCCACGCCTTCTGTCGATGCTTTCGTCGAGCTGAAGGCCAATGAACGGACTGGCGACGATGTGCTGCATCTGCTTCGCCTTCAAGTAGCACACCAGAGTCTCGACCAGCTGCTTGAAGCCGTACCTGCGTCGAACATTAGGCAATAATTAGTAAAATGGCTGGTGAAAAAATACCAGAGGGAGGATGCGATTCAACACTTACGGTGTACAGTAAGTCCCTTGGTCCTTCTCGGGCATATCTGGCGTTCCCATCTCCGCCATGAACTGCACGAGTATCATGAACAATGCGACGGGGGTGTCAGATTTGCAAATGAAGCGCACAGTCAGCAACAAATTGATCAACCGCCGCGCTTCTGCACTCTTATCTCCAAAGTTGGAGATAGAAGCCTGCTTCGTCTGCGGGCCTTCACGCTGCTCCAATCTTGCCTTCGCCGCCCGGTGCCGGATGCTCCACTGATGTTTCCTCATCGTTTGCTTCTGTATGTCGATGCCTCCCTCGCCCCGAGCGCCGTACTGCGACTCTGGATCTGCGTACACCGTGCAGATCTTGCACCTCATGCAAGGACGACCTTCGGAGTTGTCGCTGATGATAAGCCAAGGGAAGTGGCGTTGCCACTGCTGCTTGGCTTTTAGCTGCAGCTCCTCTAGCGTCAGAATCGCGGGACCGGGGTTCTTTTCAGCATGGCTCTCCCCTCCATCGTCCTTAGAAGCGGGATTTCCTGCAGAGGGAGGGCTTGGGCACTTCGCGAAAGAAAGCTTTTGTTAAACATACTTAGTTTTGCCCGGAAACCGCGGCGGAAGGAACGGCGAGCGGGATTTGAAAGGGTTGTTTTTTGTAGGAGAGGCAGATGCGTGAGGTTGACCAGATGACGAACCCCCAGGAAGGCTTGTTGAGCTCGGTGATCGAACTGGGGAAAAAGGTATTAGCGGCTCGGCATCCATTTCCGCGAACGGGTAAGGCTGCTCGGGAGAGTCTGGCCTCTCATTCTCACCGGCCGAAGGAGCAACAGGAGCTGCTGAGACGGGAGTTGTGGTGAAACACCCCCCGGTAAGAAAATCAAGGCCAGTGCATGGGCGTGGCAACGCACTGGAAGGTGGCGGAGAAGCATGCAGAGTGGAAGCTGGAGGGGCCTCCGTGCGAGAGTCAGAGGCCATCGTGGCAACTAAAACACACTGCCTCGCACTCGCCAACGAGGGTAAAATGAAGGACCGACCCTTGGTGATGCGGGGAGTGCGGGGGGGGTATCGTTGGGACGAGGCGCGATGCATGAACGTCTCCCTCTCCGCTGGAAGCTGCCATGCCATCCACCCCTGCTGACTCGACGCACACTGAGGGCAGTCGGTGTTGCAAATGCAGCTGTCTGCCGTGCGCTGGCACGAATATGCCAAACCAGTTGGCAAGATTCGTGCCAGCGGGGTGAGTCTGGCGCATTTGACGTGAGGTGTTGTCACCGACCAGAGGCAACGCACACCCTGGCGGTGGCAGCACGGTAACGCGGCGAGTGGCAAGTCTCGTCGGGAACATTGGGCAACAAGGTGGGGTAATTTGTCGGTATCAGACGAGAAAGTACGCGATGTCTGCAGTCTCAGACGAAACGTATAAGGTTGTCAAAAAAATCAGATAAATATAGGATCCTTGTCTAAAAAATCAGATGAGTGGAAAGGGCTTGTCTGGGCCCTCAGATGAGCACGTGAACGGCTCGCCTTCTACGTCGACAACAACGAAGAGCGACGACCGCGGCGCCTCTACTGCAAAATCTGCAGAAACTTCGGGCATTTGGCGGATCGATGTAAGTTCCGATCTCGCCCTCGCCAGACCAATCCGAGCAACTGGTCCGGCCGACAACACGCACGAGGCGACGTGCGTCCAGCCCAAGGGTATCAACCCCCACCCGCGCGCAATCTGAACTCAACCGTTCAGCATCAGCAGCAGCAGCCATCAACTGCCCCTACGCGCAACGTCATGAGCAACATGGCCATGACAGGCGAGTCACGTCGTCGCCGTGTTCGCTCACCCTCACCTGAGCCAGCACCGCACCCCATCGGCGCGTTCACCAACAACAACCCGTTCAGCCCGCGCCGCGACTTCAACGACGACGACGACCAGGACTGGAACCTCCCAGTCCCGCTGCTTGAAAGTCCCCCGCACATACCAGACATGCGGGTGGCGCCACTTGATTGGCTCTCGCGCGAGCAATTTCTGAAGTTCGACACCCCGCACATCATCACACCGCGATTGGCGCTGCTCGCACGTGACGACAACAAGCGCTACAACACCTGGTACCTGGACAGCTGCTGCGGCCAGCATATGGTGGGCTCCGAGCGTTACATATCCAACGCCGTCCCCACTCCTACAGTCACTTACGTCACTGTGGCAAACAACACGCGCCTACGCGCAAGCGCACAAGGCATTGTCGTGCTCAAAGCACGTGGAAGCCGCACGCACATCACGCTTAACGATGTGCTGATCGTTTAGAACCTGCGCTTCAACTTCCTGTCCGCCGCACAGCTCATGGACTGCGGCGTCGACCTCAGCACGGATCGCGAGACGCGAGACATCCTGCTGCACTACGAATCGCACACATTCCCCGCAGGCAGATCGGACGAGCGCACTCCGAAAATGGAGTGTATGTCCTAGATTTCGACATTCCCGACTGCAGCGGCGACTCGCACGAGTTGATTGATCTCGTGCCACTGCGCTTCGAGCACATCCACCGCAGGGATTGGAAGCACCCTGACGGCAGACCGTGGGTACCACATCATCCCCACCCACGCGAAACGGCGTTACACAACCCCGATCCAGATGGCATCTGCAGGGATTGTTACACGCCGACGACATCAACGAGCGCGATTACCGGCCGCGGACTCGCCGCCATCGCTGAAGCAGAGCGCCACGCGCCCCCAGAGGAAGGGATGTCGCAGCTCGAGCTTGAAGTTACTACCCACGGCATTTTCGGCACGCCAGAGCATCCCCTCATCGGTCCCCCCTCACAACACCTTCAAGGCATGCTGCGCGGAACCGGCGTCGGCACCTTTGATGCCCATGGCGAGCCGCGACCCTACACCTACGAGAGGTTTCTGGCCATCTACTCTCATCAACGCGACTCATCGAAGAAACTCACCGCGGAGCAAGAGGAAGAATTGGCGCGCCGCGAAGCTGAGGAGCTTCGCCAGCAAAGCCTCGCAGAAGCACGTGGGACCTTCGCTTGCGCCACCTGGGGAGCTGAGGCTGAAGAAAGTGCCTCCAATGAAGGGGGGTGGGGGAGCGCTGGAGGATGGGGAACAAGTGACAACAGCGGCTGGGGTACTTTCCGCGAAGAACGAAAGGGGGGAGAGGATGAAGCTGAGGAAACTGAGGCAACACCTGCAGTCGTTCCTCTTGGCCGTCCCCCGCGTCACATTCCACTCGCACCACCTCCTCCTGACAACCCCCCGCGTCGCGATCCATGGGACACCATCATCTGGGGCAACGAGCCGTCAACCCCGCGTCGCACCGTCTACGGACCTGCCCCTGAGCCACGCGAACCCACCTTCGTCCCTGGAGCCATCCCCGGGACCAACATTCTGCTCTCTGAGATTCGCGACAGAGAGTTCTTGGCGCTGATGCTGACCACCACGCCGGAAGAAGAAGAAGCAGAGGGAGTAGCAGCAGAACCTGCTCCTGTACCTGACGAAGACCCTGAGGAAGCGCGCGCACGCTACATACGCACCTCCGGCTTTCGCGCTGACGATACTCTCTGGCACCAGCGCCTCGGACACCCTTCACGCGCGACGCTGAAAAACTGCATCGACGCAGGCGTCTTCGCTCCTGGCGCACTCCTGCGCCCTGATGGCTCCGAAGTGAGAGGCGCGACACATCCGCGCAACTGCACCGTCTGCCCCGAAGCTGCGCTGGGCCACCAACCGTTCCCGCTGCTCGAACCTGGAACGAACCGCTACCCCAAGCTACACAAGGTGTACAGCGATTTCCTGAACGTGGGGCATTGCGGAGCCGAGGACGAAATGTACACGCTCACCTTCATCGACGTTGGAACGCGTTACGTGTGGGTCGTGAACGTGGAGTCACGCGACAGAGCCTACGAGGTGTTTCGCCTCTGGCTGGCGCACGCAGAGCGACAGTCTGGGAAGAAGCTGAAAATCTGGCAATCTGACGGCGCGGCAGAATTCAGGAGCAACCAGATGCAAACATACCTCACGCAAAAGGGGATCGAGCACCACATTTCTCTCCCCTACGCGCACCAGCAGCAGGGCATAGCTGAGCGGACGAACCGCACGCTAATGACGAAGGTGCGTGCGCTGATGAAGCAGTCGAAATTGCCGCCGATCTACTGGACCTACGCGATGCACCACGCAGTGCGGGTGCACAACCTACTCTCGACCACCGCCATCACCGGCAATCTGTCCCCGCACGTCAAATGGACCGGGACCAAAGGGGATACCTCCATGCTGCGCGTATGGGGGTGCATGGTTCAATACCGCCCGCCGACTTCAACCATCGGCAAATTCGCCAGCCGCGCGCGCTGGGGGATCCATCTCGGCATCAGTCATGAGTACAAGGCGTGGATCGCGCTGGACCTCCTCAGCCAGAAAATCGCTCACGCTCGCGACGTCATCTTCTACGAGCGCCTCTTCCTCGACCAGTTCCGCCGCGACGAAGAAACGAACGCAAACCGCGTCTACGCAAACGATGGGCACAGCTACGCAACGCCCGAAGACGAAGCCGCTGCAGCAATCTTGGAGCAGGACACGAGGGGCGAGTTCGTGTGGGAAGAACGACGCAGCAGCGACGACGACGACGACGATTCCTCGGGAGGAGGAATGGGCGCAGCAGGCGGAAGCGGAACAGGCGGAAGCGGCAGAGGCACAGCACCACCAGCGCCTCCTGAACCAGAAAGCGATGACGACGACGTACAGGAAGTCATCCCGCAACGTCGCCACGACAGCACTATCTCAGGACTGCAGCTGCTCGGGCTTCACACCGCAACTTCGAAGGCGCCACGTGTCATCGAGCCCCGAAATCCGCGCGAAGCTCTTTCTGGACCACACAGCAAAGAATGGCGCGAAGCAATGGACGCAGAGATCAAGGCGCTGGAGTCACGAGACACCTGGGTGCTAGTCGACCGCGCGGCGATCAAAGGCACAAGAATCCTTTCGGGGAAGTGGGTCTTCCGCGTGAAAACCGCAGCGGACGGAACGATCGAGCGCTTCAAGGCGCGTTGGGTGGTTCGCGGCTACGATCAGAGGCATGGCATCGACTTCGACCAGACGTTCGCCCCAGTTAGTCGCCATACCTCCGTTCGAATCCTGCTCGCCATTGCAGCCGCAAGGCACCTACCACTCCGCCAGATCGACGTGAAGAACGCGTTCCTGTACGCGTTAGTGGACGCCGTGATCTACGTGGAGCAGCCGCACACCTACGGCGGAGGGGACTCGCGCGTGTGCCAACTGCGCAAGTCACTCTACGGGATCAAACAGGCTCCGAGGCTGTGGCAGCAGTACCTGCACAACATCCTGCTTGAAATCGGATTCAAGCAGATGCCGCACGATCCAGGGATGTATCGCCACGAATTTCGGGGGGAATACATTCTCCTCACGGTGTACGTCGACGACCTGCTTTACACAGGCTTAAACAACGAGCTTCTCGAGCAGTTCGAGAAGGCCTTGGCGGGGCGCGTCGACATCACGTGCAACTACGAGGTGAAGCAGTTTCTAGGTCTCAACATCTCCTACGCGCCTGAGGCCATTCATCTCTCAGCGGCTAAGTACGCAGAGGAGTTAGGGAAGCGGTTCAACATTTCACCTGCACCTCTTTCAACTCCCTACCGAACTCCCGGACCGAACCACAAACCCGACAACAAACCCCTATCCCCTGCTGGGATTCAGACTTACCAGCAGCAGTTGGGATGCCTCCTCTTCGCCTTTGTCACCTGCAGGTCAGACCTCTCGTACATCGCCAGTCAGCTGGCGCAGTACTCACGCAAACCAACGGCTGAGAATCTTCTGGATCTGCAGCGCGCCCTTCAGTTCTTCGTTTCAACGCCCAAGATTGGGCTGTGCTACTCAACTGCACCAACTCCATCCTTCAACCTCATCGGCTATGTGGACGCCGATCACGCAGCAGACCCCGATAATCGACGGTCCAGGACTGGCTTCCTGTTCCGACTCGAGCCAACGGGACCAATCTCCTGGAACTCGCAGAAGCAGGAGCTGGTTGCCCTGTCGTCAGCCGAAGCGGAATTCATCGCAGCAACCGCAGCAGTTCGCGAAGGCCTCTACTTGCAGGAACTCCTGCAAGAGGCGAAAATTCCAGCTTCACCCACATTTCGCCTTCACTGCGACAACCAGAGCGGGATTCGCATCGCGAACAAACCTGGTTTCGTCAACCGGACCAAGCACATTGCACTGCGGTACTTCTTCGTGAAGGATGAGGTGGACAAGGGCAAGGTCAACTTGACCTACTGCCCGACCGGTGACATGGCAGCAGACTTCCTCACGAAGCGACTGCCACGCCAGCAGTATCAGCACTACTCCGAACTCAGCGGCGTGGTCAAGCAGGTCAAGTCTAGCTGCGGCCAGGAGTGAAGGGGGGTGTTACGAATAGTAATACTTGAATATTACTGTGCACTCCTCACCGCAGCAAAGAGAAGCACGCAGTATCGCGAATGAACGCGAAGCATCAGACGGTTGGAAACGACTCGAAGCGTCAGACAGTTGGGACGCATCTGAACCGTCGGAGCAGACAGCATCAGGCAGCTGCAGGCAGGATGGTTTCGGCGGGAACAGTTTCGTAACTGTTCGCGCCGCACGGTTGGGAATGTATTTGAATAAGGGAATGTACCCCTTAGAGTACATGGCTAGCTAGGTCGTTTCATCTCCCCTGTACTCATATTTATATTTGCTGTATTTGCATGTTTTATTTTATCTCAAAGCATTTTACATTCACTCTGCTATTGAGGTCAAGGGCCCACCAACATCACTTCTCTGCATGCGAACCTTCCTGAGTAGATCCTAGGCCACGATCAACTTCTGATCGCAGCAATAACCTCCATAGGTGTTTCTCTACTATTTGGTTTATGCAGAGTAGTTTGACTTATGGATCATGTAGTGTGCTTGTAGTGTTAGATGTAGTTTGATTTTCTTTCAGTTAACCCTGATCTGAAGTGAAGTTTGGAATATAATCCTGATTTGAAGTGTTTATCCTTGGCTGAATGCGGATGTAAAGAGTCCAATTACAACGGAGCCTTAGTTTAAGGGAGAGTCCGAAGTGAAACGTCGACATCCGCTGACATCCGTTTGGGAATGTCGATACATATCAGCCCTCGGATCTGAGATTTCGACCGTCACGATTCGCCGACATCCGCCGACATTGAGAAGAAACGAGGATGAATGGACTATGAATGAAGTGGGTACAAGTACTAACCCTAATTGGGTTGTACCCCCTATGGGATACCCCACTACAGCCTACACAAAAGTGTAAGCTATGATGTTCTGACACACCCCCATAGGCAAAGTGGGGGAGAACAAGGGGTCACAAGACCAGTCAAGCAAAGCAAAGCAAGGCAAGCTCAGGGTGGATCACAACGTCACCACACATTCTGAGCACAAGTTCAAGGCCACAAGGCCAGTTCACATGCAGGAGCACATATATATATATAAGGCTAGACAAGCGAGAGCAGGTATATATATATGTAACAGTACAAGCAAGGTCAAGGGGTGAGCAAGTGAGGAAAGACAGGGACAAGACCCAGCTGAGTGCAGAAGCGCTGATGATCACAAGGCGGAAGTGCCTTGGTGAAAACATCAGCAGTGTTGGCCTCAGAGGCCACGTACGCAAGCCGTAACTGACCACGCTGCTGTAGCTCACGAGCAAGGAAGTAGCGAAGAGCAATGTGCTCCAGTCTCTGCTCTCGACACAAGGCCAGCATGGCCTTGTTGTCTACGTACAGGACTGGAGGAGAACGAGCCGGCTCTCCAAGGTCGGTCAGCAGGTAGGTGAGCCAGCGAAGCTCCTGGGCAGCCATGGCCCCAGCGTAGATCTCAGCCTCACAACTGGAGCCGAGAACAGAAGACGAGCGAGTAGCCCGCCACGAAACAGAGCCGGAACCTAGGCTGAAGGTGTAACCCTGGGACGACCGCTGCGTAGCCTGGTCGTCAGCCCAAGAAGCGTCCGCGTGCCCAGTGAGGACCACTGGACTCCGCCCTCCAAGCACTAGCCCCATGCCCGACGTACTGCACAAGTAGCGCAACACCCTCTTCGCAGCAGCCATGTGCTCTGGTCGGTGTCTCCCAGGAGCAACATAGCGTGCAAGAATGCTAAGAGGGTATGCAAGGTCAGGTCGTGTGCAGGTCATCAGGTACATGAGGCAGCCAACAAGCTCTGGATATGGGCCACTCGACTCTACGGACTCATCCGAAGGCAGAGCTGAGAGTGAGTGGCGAGTAGGCAGAGGAGTGGCCTGAGGCGAGGAGTACGTGAAGCCGAAGCGCTGAAGGACCTGCTGCACCATGTGTGACTGAGTCAGGGTAATGGTGCGGCGTGCTCTGTCCCGGGTGATCTGCAAGCCAAGGTAGCTGCGCAGTTCACCCAGGTCTGTGCACGTGTGTCTCTTCTGCAGCTCGGACTTCACGTGGGCGAGTCCAGCAGTGTCAGCTGTGGCAAAGACCAAGTCGTCGACGTACACGAGGATGTAGAACGGCGGCAGAGAGGTGTCGGTGCGCAGAAACAGCGACGGGTCGGCAGTAGAAGGAGCAAACCCAAGAGCCGCAAGCGTAGTCCTCAGTGTGTCGTGCCACTCACGTGGCGCCTGGCGGAGACCGTAGACTGGACGCCGGAGACTCCACTGGGTACCAGGAGGGAAAAGACCCAGTGAAGCCAGGTGGGCGGCGCAGCCAGATCTCCTCGTGCAGGCTGCCCTGTAAGAAAGCAGTGCTAAAGTCGAGAGAGTGCAGCTCGTAGTCACGGTGAGCAGCAACGTGTAGCAGTACCCGAAGAGTGGTCATCTTCGGGGTGGGGGAGAAGGTCTGAAAGTAGTCAACTCCCTGCCTCTGACTGAAACCACGAGCCACGTAACGTGCCTTGAAGACAGGCGGAGAACCCGGCGGCCGCTTCACCCTGAAGATCCACATGCCACTGACGATGTTCGCCCCAGGAGGGGGGACAGCGTCAACGTAGGTGCCTGTGGATTTCCAGGAAGCCATCTCTGCATCCATAGCTGCCTGCCACTGAGAGGAGTAGGGACCCTCTATCGCCTCCGCGTAAGAGCGCGGAGTCGGGATGTCAAGTGCATCCGGGTCTCCCTCAGGGGTAAGCAGTACGGACACGAGATGAGGTGAAGCAGCTGCCAGACACTGGAACTCCTCTTGCCTGTCCTCAAGAACGTCCGTGCCAAGAGCACACTCACCCCCGACGGACGGAGGACAGACAGACCCAGACTCAGCGACAAGACTAGCAGCGTAGTCTAGGCGACAGCGAGCAGCAAAGTCGACGAGCTCAGCAACTAGGGCAGACGCAGCAGTAGACTCGAAAGAAGGGTCAGTGACGACAGTAGCAAGGAGACGCGTGACAGTAGGACTGGCAGCACGAAGAGAGTCCGACTCCGGGTCGGGAAGAGCAGGAAGAGAGGACTCAGGAGGAGAAGGCAAAGGGGCACGCAGAGGAGCAGTAGACGGACGCAGAGACATCCTGTGTGTGCCAGGGACAGGAGGAGGACGCGGACGCGAACCACGACCACTAGCGCGAGCAGCACGGACAGGCGACGCAGGGCGAGACGCAGGCTCACGACGCTCAGTAAGACCTCCAGTAGGACCAGCGTAGGGAGAAGGAGCAGGCAAAGGAGAGGTAGGCTGTAGCTGTGACTGTGACGGGACAGGCGGTGGACCCTCCAAGGGAGGAGGAGGACCAGTAGAAAGCGGAAGACCAAGAACCTGCTGCAGGAGTGGAACGAAGTACGGTCGAGGCCGCGTAGCGACGCCAGAAACAGCAGTGACAGCACCAGTACCCCCAGCAGGAGCACCCGCTCCAGCAGCACCTCCAGCAGCTCCAGAACCTCCAGCAACACCAGGGGCACCCCCAGCAGGACCGCCAGTGGTAGTCTCAGCGCCAACACCCTCAGCAGCACCAGCTCCAGTTGAACCTGCAGGCCCAGCAGCTCCAGTACTCCCAGTACGAGCACCTCCGGGACCCGCAACAGCAGCACCCTCAGAAGCCGAAGAACCTCCAGCACCAGCAGCACGGCTCCAGCGCCGGGCAAACCACTCGCGCAGCTCCCGTGGAGAGAGTGGCTCCCGGCGAGACGAAGCACGCGGAGAACCTCCAGGCTCAGCACCCCCAGGCCCAGCACCCCCAGGCACAGCATCCCCAGGCGTAGCACCCCTACACTCAGCACCCCCAGGCTCAGCACCCCCAGGCGTAGCACCCCCAGACTCAGCACCCCCAGGCTCAGCACCCCCAGGCTCAGCACCCTCAGCAGCACCAGAGTCACCAGTGACCTCGACAGGCTCAACTGCGTCTACCTGGGACACACCTGAAGGGGCAGGACCCTGAGGGGGGAGGGGGTCTACTGGGGGGGGACCTGGAATAAGGAAGAGCGGGGGCGGGGGGAGGGACGGAGTGCGGTAGGGGAAGAGGCGGTAGTAGGGGACCGACTCGTCGAACGCGACGTCCTGGGAGGACAGAACACGGCGAGAGGTGGGGTGGTAGAACTGCCACCCAGGCGCGTCGGGGGGGAACCCCAGGAAGACGCAAGGAGCAGCACGAGGGGACAGCTTGTCCGCAGACAAGTCGCGGACAAACGCTCGAGATCCCCAGACCCGGAACGCCGACGCATCGCCAACCTTCCCCGTCCACAGCAAGGCTGGGGAGGTCTCCGGCCTGGAGACTCTGGGGTGAAGGTTGATCTGATGCGCCGCGTACCTCACCGCAAACGGCCACAGAAAATGGGGGGCAGCCGCATGCATCATAGACGTACGAGCGACGTCCATGACCATGCCAATGCGGCGCTCAGCAATCCCATTTTGCTGCGGAGAGTCCGGAAGCGTGAAGGTCTGACGGATGCCTCGTGCACGGCAGTAGGCTCGCAGAAGGCCAGAGGAGAACTCCCCGCCTCTGTCCGAGTGCAGACGCAGAACAGGAAAGTCGGAGCCAAAGCTCTGCCTGAGCTGGAGACGAGCTGCGCGGATCCAGTCGATCAGCACCTCAGTGACATCACCCTTGCTGCGCAAGGGGAAGACTGCGGTGTAACGCGAGTAGTCGTCAACAACTAGTAGGAAGTAGCGCTCGTGACCCTGCCCACGGACACGGGCTGGGCCCCACACGTCCATGTGAAGCGTCTGCAACGGGGCCTCTGTCGGAGGAAACTGGGAGGAGTGAGGGGCAGCACGCTGGCGCCCCTCGACACAGGGGACACAGGTAGGGCCAGGGCCCTGAGGAAGGGGAGGGAGGGACCGGGGGAGACCAGACACTAGAAGGCGGGAGGCCATGCCTCTGAGCCGAACAGAGAGGGGTGACCAAGACGGTGGTGCCAGAGGAGAGTCTCGTGAGACAGGAGACGACACGAACAGGGGGCAGACTCAGGACCAGACCTGGACGCTCCAGCAAACACCCGACCCGACGAAGCGACTCTACCAGACTCAGTAACGGGAGGAGAAGCAGTGGTCAGTGTGTACAGGCTCGACCCCGGCTGACGGGTAAACGTAGCCAGGTGTTGGCCTGTGCTAGCCTCTGTACAGTGGGTCACCCGCTGGCGTGCAGGAGTGAACTGGTGTACACCCGCATCCTGTAGGTCAGCACCACTCACCAGGTTCGTAGAGAACGAGGGGAGGTAGAGACCAGACAGGGTGCCAGAGGGAGCCGCCGGACACGGGAGGACTGTGGAGAAGCGAGACAGGACAGGACCCCCAGAGGGGTCAGCCAGAGACACTGCAACCGGTCGACTCAGCGGTGTGAGTGTGGTGCGGTCCCGAAAGAAGGAGCGAGACGCCCCAGAGTCAAGGGTGAAGGTGAGGGAGGCCGAAGCCGACGTAGTACCTGAGAGCGCAGACTCACCAGTACCTGAGGACGCAGACACACGAGCACCTAGAGCAGCAGCGTCGCAAGCACCTAGGGCAGCAGCCTCACCAGGACCTAGAGCAGCAGTCTCAATGCCCGGATCGGGCGGGAAACACCGGTAACAGTCACCCTCATCACTAATAGACACAGCATACAAGGCAGAGAGAATAGCATCAAAGTCAAGATCATAGATGGCAACACCCGCCCTAGACAGCTCGCCCCAGCGAGGGATCTCGGAGGCCTCCGGGAACTGGTGACGCCACGCGTCCGTTAGGCGGCCAAAGCAGCGCTGGGTGGGGTGGGCACCCCCACACTGCTCACCCGCACGGTCGCCAGTGCGCAAAACGTAGGAGCACGGACCAAAACCCCCACCCCGCTGACGCGCAGTGTACCACTCACGAAGCTGCTGAGGGGACAGGGTGTCACGACCACGCTGCTGCTGCTGGCGCGAGCCACCACCGGAGCCACTCCTCTGCGAAGACCCGCGACCAGCACCACCGCCACCCCCGCCGCCTCCGACGCCTCCGCCGCCTCCGCTACTGCCGCCGCCTCCGCCTCCGCCGCCGCCTCCACCTCCGCCACCTCCGCCACCTCCGCTCCCACCGCCACCGCCGCCGCCACCTCCACCTCCACTGCCGCCACCGACCCCTCCACCCCCACCTCCACTCCCACCGCCACCCCCACTCCCCCAACTGCCGCCACCTCCACCTCCACCGCCCCCGCTCGCTCCTCCAGCGCCCTTGCCCCCCTTGCCCTTACCAGAGCGGCGTCTCCCGCTAGGGGCAGACGCCGCACCGACCGACTCAAGACCAAGGAGGTCGGCCGCAGCAGCAGAGGCAACAGAGGGCAGAAGGGGGGAGGGGGAACACCCCTCAAAGATGGGGGTGCGCGGGTCACAACGAGAGGCCCCTACAGCGACTATGCTCTTCTCGGCCGCTAGGAGGGACTTCTCGAGGAGGTCAACAGTGAGAGTGGTGGGACAGACAGAGAGAAAGTGGTCCCTGACTACGCGAAGGGAGTCAGGAAGGCGAGTGACTATGTAATAAAGAGTGATGTACATGGGGGGGGGGTTCTTGGCGCAGAAGTCAGGAGGGAGTGCAGCGCGGTAGCGAGTGTCACTAGTGCGGAGGTGCGTAATGAGGTCAGCGACTGTGGGAAAGGCAGCAAGGTCAGGAAAGAGGTACGGTAGCATGAGACGGCTCAGTGCAGCAGTGGCAGGGGAGGAGTAGCGCGCAACTACGGCGTCGTACAAGGTCTGAGCACTCTTGTACTGACTAAAGTGCGCACGCTCGGAGGTAGGGAGGTGGCGACGCACAGCAAGACGTGCAGCAGCGTCGCGCGTGGCCCACTGGGAGCGAACAGTGGCGTCAGCATCAGCAGCAGGGGCAGTGGAGGCGCCAGAGGTGAGGTCAAAGAGAGAGAGGCCGTCTGCCCTATCGCACTGTAAGAACAGCTGCAGGTCATCTACCCAGACCTCAAAGTCAATGGCCCGACCCTCAGCGTCAAAGGCGAGAACACTAGGGGTAGCCATGACCCAAGACGACTAGCAGCGCAAACAGTAGGGTGAGGACAGTGCAGTGAAAAGGCGCTGTGCTCACCAGACTGGGCAGGTCGGGCGGCCCGGAAGGAGGGCGGCGCGGCGGCTCGGCGGCTCAGCTGCTGGGCGGCTCGGCGGCTCGGCGGCTCCGCTGCTGGGCAGCTCGGCTGCTGGGCGGCTCGGCTGCTGGGCGGCGCGGCTGCTGGGCGGCTCGGCTGCTGGGCGGCTCGGCTGCTGGGCGGCGCGTCTGCTGGGCGGCTCGGCTGCTGGGCGGCTCGGCTGCTGGGCGGCTCGGCGGCTCGGCGGCTCGGCTGTTCGGCTGCTGGGCTGCTGGGCGGCTCGGTTGTCCGGCTGCTCGGTCGCTGGGCGGCTCGGCTGTGCTGCTGCAGGGCGGCGCGGCTGGGCAGCAGGTGACGGGGCCGCAGATAAGGGCGGCGGGGCCGCTGGTAAGGGCGGCATGGCCGCGGGTAGGGTGGCGGGGCCGAAGATAGGGTGGCGGGGCCGCAGGTAAGGCGGGGGGGGGCCGCGGGTAGGGTGGCAGGGCCGCGGGTAGGGTGGCGGGGCCGCAGGTAAGGTGGTGGGGCCGCAGCAGAGGGCGGCGGGGCCGCAGGTAAGGTGGCGGGGCCGCGGGTAGGGTGGCGGGGCCGCAGGTAAGGTGGCGGGGCCGCAGGTAAGGTGGCGGGGCCGCAGGTAAGGTGGCGGGGCCGCAGCAGAGGGCGGCGGGGCCGCAGGTAAGGGCGGCGTGCCCGCTGGAAGGTGGCAGGGCCGCAGGTGAGGGCGGCACGAGGGGCCGCGGAGGTCGGCAGCGTGCCGTAAGGACGGCACGCGACGCCGCGAAGGGCGGCGACGAGCCGTTACGGGCGGCGCAAGGGCGGCGACGGGCCGCTTAGGGTGGCGACGGGCCCCGAAGGGCGGCGACGGGCCGAGTAAGGGCGGCGCAAGGGAGGCCGCGAGGGGCGACGCGACAGTAGAGAGGGCACACGAGGCGCGACTCGGGCCTAAACTAAGCGCGCTCCGGGCAGGAAAAAAAAAATTTCGACTTGGTGGGCCCTAGGAACAGTTCCCACGAGGGAACCTGCTCGATACCATGAGAAGAAACGAGGATGAATGGACTATGAATGAAGTGGGTACAAGTACTAACCCTAATTGGGTTGTACCCCCTATGGGATACCCCACTACAGCCTACACAAAAGTGTAAGCTATGATGTTCTGACAGACATCCGCCGACATCCATCAACGTTTCACTTCGGACACCCTCTAAGGGTCCCCGCCAGCGGAACTCGGGGGCCTACGGATCTCAAAAAACGAAAAATTAGGGCGTGTAACATTTTAACGACCAAACGCTATGGTCGATCATTTGGGCGTTTCTGGCGAGTGCGAAACGTGTAACACTCAAACGAGCCCCGCCACAAAATTCGTCAGCATTTGGGGCACCCACCCCAAACCACCCCCTTAATGAAAAAGGAAAACTTTCGATTCCCTTTACTGCATTCGAAAGGGGTGTGGTATAGGGGGATTTGAAGTCTAGACTAGAGTGCTTACCAAAGCAGTGGGTTTAGGTAAACGGAAAAATAACCCCGCTGAGCATTAGTTTAGGCAAGTCCCAAAATGCGGGGCGTAAATTTCTGTTCAGAAATTACCAGTGAAAATCAGTCATATCGGGGTGACTACTCCAATCGGCGTAACCCTAATTCCTCGCAATCGTCAGAAATGCCCAAATGATCGACTATAGCCTTTGGTCGATACAATTTTACACGCCCTTAGCCCTGGCTGGGGCGCGTTTGGGTTTGAAGCTGGGTGTGGGGGGGTGCCGCGTGCGTCAACAGTGCTAGCCCACAGTCCTATGCTCTCAATCTTGTGCCAGCCCGAGGAGCACAATGGTGGGCCTAAAGCAGACAAGATACACCGAAGCTACCTACGTCAGGAAGCCGATCTGCTGCAAAGGGTTTCGGCGATGGACACCTGGCAAAACTCTTTTGCCCGTAAACTTGAAACGTGACAATACTTTGGAGGTTATGCTAGGAGCGACTAGGAATGGTGCAGATTGGGACGATCTGAAGCTGATCGCCTCAATCTACGCAATCCTGAATTTTCCTGAGCGTACTTTTGGGCAATCGGGGGCAATGTGTTAATCGAAATCGAGATTGCGATCGATTGCAATCGATTGCCTCAATCTGATGCAAACGATTGCGACCAACTGCAAACAATGAATCGAGTAGTTGGTAACTATGCGCGAGCAGTAACTGCAAAAACCTAATTATACGGGCACAATTTTGCCCGTTTCATCACAATTGGTCACAGAAATATCACAGTAATCACAGTACAGTAGATTTCTATCGCGTGTGATCACAGTGCTACCACGGATGGTCACACCTCGCCAAGAAAAGATGTCACGTTTGGTAACTCGTGGAAACGATGGATGGAAAATTAAAACTACTCGAGTTATTGTAGGGATTCAAGGAACATTTTATCGCGCGCGCCGTTTTGTCCGTAGTATTGCGAAATTAGTTTTGCGACATCTCTTGGTAACTCGTTAAATACAACTACAAGTTCTTGTCACTGTTCAATTGTGTACCGCACGTTTGATGCATTATGTCCCTAAGGACGTGGGTCCAATCGAGTTTGATCGCCTCGATCAGAAGCGGTCAACAAATTCGAGGAAGCCTGGAAGCCAATTACAGGCAACCGGGGGCAATCAGCTGATCGCGATCAGCTGATCGCCCTAATTCTATCACACCCAATTTTTACCCCGATCAAACTCGATTTTGCTCAATCACCCTCGATCAGTGATTGCATGTGATCGAGGGCCATAACGATGGTTGCGAAATGTTGCACTGTCTCGTGAACATCTCGCTCATGCATGGCACATGGCGAGAACTCTGCAGGGGTTAACGATATTACGGGAAACAAATTCGTTCGCCAGGTGGTGTTCAGTCGCCAATCTCGCGTGCGTTGGATAAGAATTTCCGTGTAATGTTCCAGCATTTGCCTAGCAACAGCTTCAAATCTTCGACGAATAACATTACTGATCGGGCGGCTCGAGCAAAGTGATCACAAGCAATTCGATCCGATCAGATCAGAGCCGATCAGACCCGATTGGGCCCGCGTCCTAAGAATATCACTTTCACAAATGGGTTGAGTTGATCACGCACGGTTACTTTCTGAAACTACAAATGTTCTTGCTTAGAGTCCCCGTGAAAAACACACGCGCTGCGGGCCTTTGTGGAAAAACCTTCAAACCCCAGGCAAACGGGACCCTATAGTCCCATATTCGGTAAAATTGCATGGAAATTGGTTTTGCTTCGCTATTAGTTGGTGTTTCCTGTCATATACGTACCAATTCGGAATGCGCTAGATTCAACTTCTTGTCGCAAGATTCTCCACGTTCATCAGTGTCGCATGACTGACGGTCAGAAAAACAAAATTGTTTATGTTTGAGGAATTAATAAGAGGAAATATGATTTGTTTTTCCCTGTCATCGTCGAGCGCGCAGAGTAACGCTCGACGGGATTTAGAAGTAAGCGCGGTCAAGAGAAATATTCAGAAATAGTTTCAAATGTAAATATCAAAGCGAAATTTCCTTCCCTCACATTTTCCGGGGCTGGTTCGATTTGGGCCCTCTGATTGGCTGCGGAACTGATCCTCAATCAAGCTGCATAATTTCCCGCCAAAAAAGGGACTGTAGAGGAGGGGCTTCACGTAGGAAATATATGAAAAATGTACACGATGTGGAAAATGGAATCTCTTAGGAAAGGCTTCTAAGCCAGAACATTTGTATACGCCGAAGGCGCAGCTTTGTCGCTTCTGCGTACAGTACAAGTGTTCTCGTTTATAGTCCGACGGATCAACATCGCCGCGCGCGGACTATGTGGCAAAACCTTCGAACCCTAGGCAAAACGTATAGTCCCATTCAGGAAAACTGCATGAAGAGTGGTTGTTTTGCTACTAGTTTCTGGAGTTTGGCATTTACGTAGATTTGGACCGCGCTTGCTTGAACTTCCAGTCGCACGGTTTTCCACGCTGATCAATGTCGCATGACTAACGGTCAAAACAAAACAAAATAAAATATGGTTTGGGGGTCGAATAGTAACCCAAAAACTTCTTTTCTACCCAGCAAGCGAGATAAACGAGGTCATCGTTGATCGCGCTGGAGACATCGCGACCGGATTGAGAAGTAGTCGCGGTCAAGAGAAACAATTACTTACAATTTAAAAGTTAAAAGATCGAATCGATGATCCCTTCTTCATCGTTCTCGATGAATGTTGGGGCTGGTTCGATATGGAGCCTCTGATTGGCTGCGAAGCTGATTCGTTCAATGATAAGGTCAAACTGCCAGATTTCCCGCCAAAAACGGGACTATAGGGTTCGGGCCAACCCTAGGCGATATCGGAAAATTCTACTCAGGGTGGAAAAGGAACTCTCTTAGCGAAAGCCTCTAACCCGGAACATCTGTACTGCCTTTTTCGATCGGGGCGCAGATTTACTGTATCTGCGCACGTTGTCTCATTGTGCATGGCTACTGGTAAACAAAAACCCCATTATGTACACTTGCATCTTTGGACACTTCTGAACAGTCCCTACCAGTGGTACATATTGACGATGTTGTCGTTTAGGTGACTGAAGTGTACACTTAAGTTCGGGCTAATTATACTGCCTGCCACAAAACATTGACAGCTATCTATCCGCGTCCCTGCTCTGTCACGGATCGTCACTTGTTCCTTCAAATATATCAATGGTCTCACTGTTTTCGTAGTTAGCCACCTGCTTAGCAGAATTGATTGCGAACCGGGTGCTGTTGAATACCCTTAAGTTTTTCTATGGTCAGGGTTGATATCTTGGTCAAGTATCGTGAAATGATTCGCACATCTGGCACACAAGTTTCCAGGTACAGTAAAGATGGAGGAGGGGGAGAGCCTCCTTTGGGCACACAAGTTTCCACATTCATGTCGGTGCATGGGCACACAAGTTAGCAAATTCATGTCGGTGCATGTAAAGGCCAGACTGACGTGTCTACTGCTGACATGGTGTCCAATCTATTTTGGCGGGCGAACATCAGCCGCTGAGAACATTTTCATCGCGGCCATGAGACCTGCGTACAGGTGGCAAAACGGAGGATTTCGTGTGTTCCGGACTCTGAAAGGCTCTACGAGATTAGTAATCTCTCAACCGGCACCGTGGAGTCTTCTCAGATTATCGGTAAGCGAGTCTTATCTGTAGTACTACTACTACGACGTTCTATATGTTCTATGGTTAGGTTAGAATCGCAACATGGCTGGGCCCGCAAACTGTAACCCTAAAGTTACGTTGGGGTAACACGATTACCTTCCTGAAGGTGTAGAATGATACCACGTGAGTGAAGTTGTCTTTGTGGCTGAGAAGGCTACCTCGAAAGCGCATCCCCGACCAGGGCACACCTGCGGTTCAGTCATGTCGTGATGACGCAACCCTGCGCAGCTCGTAATCAATCGTCGTTATTGGCTCTACTAGATTTCTGGTAACCCGTCTAGTGACTTTTGCCTAGAACGTTGCGCATGCCACCTTTCGGGTGTTTCGACGTCCCGAGCTCCCGGAGCTTCGTCACGTGCACAACCTGGGGTAAGCGCCGTGAGCACAATCACAGGTCTCTTCCCCTCCCCCCTCCCCCTCTTCCCCGCAGGGCAGTAATGCCGCGCGGCGCGACTACTACTACTAGTACTTCCCATCGTCCCGGAGCCCTGTTGAGTTTGCGGGTGTGCGGCGGCAGGCCCACTCAAGGCCGCGCCGCGCTCATCCACCCGCGGCGTCGGAGCTGTCACCACCTGAGAGACCGAGCGCTGGTGGTGCGCCATTATATGCGAGGGGGCGTTGAGTGGCGGGAGGAGTTGGGGAACGGAAAGGGCGGCGAGGAGCGATGGGGAGGAGCAATGGCGGGGGGGTGGCTGGGCGGGTGGCGGTGATGGGCGTGTTGGCGGTGATGGCGATGGTGGGGAGCGACGAGGGCCTCACGAAGGGCGGTTGGGCGCAGCGCTGCTTCTGGCGCAGCAGCGGCTGCAGCCGTGGCTTCCTCCCCATCATGATGGCGCACGCTGCTCCCCTTGACCCCACCCAGTGTGAGCGTGTGATTGCGGGAGTGTGGGGAGTCCGAGTGTGTGCGTGCGTTTGTGCATGTGTGTGTGTGCATGCGGCGTGCGTGTATAACGCCTCGTTACCCACTGAGTCAAAAGAGGGTGTTATTTGGGGCTGCAGAATGCCCTTAGCACTAGCCCACACGCGTTACATCGTCCCCCCCTGGTGCCAAGTTGCCAACGTCCCCGTGGCTCTGAACTTCAGGGAGTTGGCCCCCTCCTGGAACCTAGATTTCGCTGTTCTGCTAGCAGCGACTTCGCTGGTTGCCCAGGCCGGCGGAGGATCGTTCGCTGGGTTCAAGTCTGGTAACCACATTTCAGTTCTCACCACAGGCGGAATATGTGGACCAGCCAGGATTTGAAGTCTCTGATACCACTATGACGCCTCGGCTACCCATTGGGTCAAAACGAGGGTGTTATATGGCGCAGCAGAATGCAAGTAACAATAGCCCACAGGCATTACATCGTGCGTGTGTGTGCATGCATGCGTGTGCACACGCGCGCGCGCGCGCGCGTGTGTGTGTGTGTGTGTGTGTGTGTGTGTGTGTGTGTGTAACTGTGTGTGCTGCAGGGCACCCAAGGCAAGGCACCACCAGGTCTTGCCATCGGATGCACATGCCATTCACATCATCGTCATCTCATGGCCTGGCTTCACCGCAACCTCTTTCCGTTCCATGAAATCGCAGCACACGCGTTCCTCGTCCCTTGCGTCTCAATGCCCCTCTGTTGCGCGCTCACATTGTTGCGCTGACCCCATTTCTGTGCTGAACCCATTGCTGTGCTGCACAGGGCCAGGGCTGCGAGACATGAAGGCGCAGTGGAGCAGTATAATACCGGCCATCACCGACACCTGGGCAGAGAACGCTGACTGCAACGGATTCGGAAGTGTCACGTGCAACGGTGCTGGCTTCGTGACAACGATGTGAGTGTGGGGCATTCCTGGAATGGAGCTCTCTTGGAATGAGGCGCGTACAACGTGAGGTGTAGTGCCTGTAGGCTCACACGAGCGCGGAAAGGCATCCGCGGCGCCTTTGGAGAATAACCCCCGTTTGACGCAGTGGTGTGGCGGGCGTTACATGAGGCGCTCATTCCAGATTGTGTAGAATGGATTTGTGCGCCGTCATGAGTCGGCTAGTCGTTGTTATGCCGACCTGTTTCGGTTATTCAGCACCTTTTAATCTGCAGCCTCACACTCTCACCTTGGCCTATTCGTGGATGCATTGCACTGTGTGGATCAGAGACTTGAAACAAAACGATCTAACGGGCTCCCTTCCTGCGACCATTAGCGTCTTCAACAGCCTCGAATACCTGTACGTACTCTTTCACAATTCTTAGTGTCCCTCCTTCTCATCCCCTGCCTCTCGTTCTGACGTGGGCACGAGGTGTTTCAAGGGAAACCAGGCTGGGTTGGTCTTGAGCCCGCAAAAGTGTGGAGTTGAGACGATTTTCATAGGGTTTTCTCGACCAGCACTTAAGAAGCTTGTAAGTAGAGTTCACTAAGCGAATTATCAGCTATATACGGACACGACCTAAAACCATCGAGCCGTATTGCCGCGCTTTCTCCAGACCCAATCCCGGTCCAATGCCGGGGGGGCAAGTGTAACTCAAATGTACACCTCTGTTCGACTTGGCGATTCGATTCAGCCACTTGTTTGCCCATATCCTCTTTGCCTTGGTGCAGCTTGAATCGTCATATGGTCGCCACATCACCCCCCTATCACTTTCATCCTCCAGTGTTACACACACAAACATCTTATCACCCTCCCGTGCCTCGCCTCTCTTTCTCACTCTCTCCCTCTTCACCATTGCTCTCCCCTCCCTCCCCATGCCTCCTCCGTTCCCACTCAGCTATATAGAGGAAAACTATTTATCGGGCTCACTCCCATCGACCTTCTCCAAACTCGTTTCTCTGAAGGAATTGTGAGATGCCCTTCCATCTGCCATCTGCCAGTTGGTCATGTTGCTGCAAAACGCACGCATGCAGCCCCCTATTGAGTAGGCAAAACCAATGTTTCTGGTTATTGTCACATCACACGTTTCTGTGAGCCTACAAACTCGTGCCAGGTCGTGTAATTGTTATGTGCCGACTGTGAGAAGTAGAAGGGAACAGAACGACTAGAATGACAGCATAGGTACATATAGGAAACCTTAGCCTGTCCAACCTAGCTTAACAAAGTGTACACATACAATATATAAGTGTACTTTGACATCGACAATCCAAATTGAAAACCTTTGGCTTGTGACAAGCTGGCCATGTGTCGGCAATCCCGGCTCGCCACTAGCCGTTCGCGGGCCAGCCCGTTCTCATGGAGCGATTTCTGCGAATCTTCTTGCCTCCCCTTGCACGCCTTTCATCCCCTTGCACGCCTTTCATCCCCTTGCACGCCTTTCATCCCCTTGCACGCCTTTCATCCCCTTGCACGCCTTTCATCCCCTTGCACGCCTTTCATCCCCTTGCACGCCTTTCATCCCCTTGCACGCCTTTCATCCCCTTGCACGCCTTTCATCCCCTTGCACGCCTTGCCCCACCCACCACACAGCGTCGCCAATAACAACCAGATCAGTGGGCCCCTGCCTGATGGTATCGGTGCTCTCACTAACATGTACCAGCTGTAAGGCCCTCCACTCCACTCCTCGCACGCCTTCCGACTGCCTCCCTTTTCTCCCCCCCTTCCCCCCCCCCTCCCCCCCCTCCCCAAGTATGTTTTCTCCCATCAAACTCGCTCTGTCATGCCATTTCCTCGCCTTGTATCTCTCGCCCTCTCCCTCCCTATCCATGTGCTTTTGCAGCAAACTTCAACGCAGCTGCTAGCCCACACATTCTAGTTGATGATGCTCGATAGCATACTCACTCACATCACACACAACTCTAGAGCCGTAAGGCATTCACGTGCAGAATGTACAACAAATGTCTTTCAACCTCATTCCGATACATCTCGTTTCCATTGCACATTGCTTCTTCGAAACAGGCAATTGCACTACAACCAGTTGGAAGGGCCACTCCCAGCATCCTTCACCCATCTATCTGTGCTAAGGATATGGTAAGGTGGCCCCAACAAACAGCGGCGCATCTCATGCTTGTCCCAGACAAGGGCACCCAGACTCCATCCACCAATGCACGATCACATGGTCTTATAGCAGTTGGCATCAAGCATTCATTACTTGGAGAGCGGTACGGGTGCAATGCACTTGCATGGCTCGTCGTAGGCATGGTCAACCTTGGCCCTGAGTGTTGCTGTGCTGACGGCTTGCCCTGGGGCCAGCCCACGATGGGCTGGTTCCTCCCCACTAACCCAGCCAACCCTTGACCATCTCCTAGTAGTGACAGTCCAAGCTCAGCCTGAATCAGGCCAGGATTTGCCCAATGTTTGTGAATCACAGCTCGTTGTCTTCACTGTGAAATGCAACAACGTTTGTGATGCTTGGAGGGCCACTCCCAGCATCCTTCACCCGAGCGCGACGCATGGCTCATTAAAGCTGCGGTCTACATACTTTGAGGCATTTTCCGGGGGCATTTATGGAGAGCACCCTATGACGGCCACTGATTTGACAGCGAACCAATCCACTCAGTGAAACTAGTGTGCGATGTGACTCCAACATGGTTTGCGAGCCCCGCCAGTTTCGTGCGGAGGGTCGTGTGGGAAAACAGCAACAGTAAGGGCGGAAGCCCGGTTGAGTCTGGGGGAAGAATGTGCGGAAGGGCGGAAGCAATACACACATTCTCAGGTGAATTATCAGGAGCGGGGTCCAGTGTTGTCTGCAAAACGAGAAATCGCCCACGGCACCAAAGCACGGAGAGAAGCTAAGCAGAGAATAAGCGGCTAATCATAACGAGTGAAGTTCCTTACATACCGCAGCGACGAAAAGTCTCAACCGTAGGGCATGGCTGCTGACGCCAAAAATAAAAGATAGAGGAACAACTTCGCTTCGCTAAAGGCCAGCGGTGAATGCGACGCATTCAAGTCGTCCGGACGCCACTTGGCGGGGACTTCCAAAGAGACGGATATTTGGCCATTGCGAGATTACCGTGCTCACCGCCTTATTGCAGTGTGGCGTCGAGCTCGTCCTGAAATGACACGAATAGCGACTAGGCGTTAGCGCCAACGCTAAGGCCGGCTGAACGGGGTGACGCAGAGAGCGTTGAGCACGACGGTTCCGCCGCCCGGTTCGTTGGCAAGCAGCACGACGTGTCGTATTATAGTAGCCGAACACGAAGGATCGCGGCGGTGAACGCGGAGCAGGAAGGGGGGATTGGAGTGCGTCGATTAGGTTTAGAAGGTGCGAACTTCTAGTGCCTGTGTTTTGGAAGCTCTCTGTCGAGTGAAGTATGGCTCTCGTGAGAGTCAGAGATATTGGTCTACAAACTCAATCGGTGAGTCAAGTTCTAATCTGAACCCCGAGCCCCCCCCCCCTTCCTTCCGCGTCGATTGTTGGGTTTTCCGCAGGGGTTCGCGACACAAAAAGTAACCCTGTTTTCAAGTGATAAACCATCCCTCCCCGCTCAAAGTATGTAGACCGCAGCTTTAAGCAGGCTCGCCTGCTCGATTCGTGCCAATATGCAATATGAAACTAGGCTCCTGACCCAGGCTTGTCTTGAGCTGCGCTCGAGTTTAGCCTATCTAGGTGACTCAAAGCTCGATTCGTTGCTCATGTCTGTCAATGCGTTGCTTGCTCCCATGGCCTTCATCAACACCACGACACTCATGAAAGGCTCATCTCGTCTAAAACAACCTGCTTCCTTTCTGGACTTTCGTCGTCCCCCCATCAGCGAGATTTTCAACAACCAGATTTCGGGATCTCTACCAGAGACGCTTGGGAGTCTCTCCCAATTAATATCTTTGTGAGTTCTCCCTCTCGTCGCCTCATCCTGTGCTTCCCCCTCCTCTCTAGTTTGCTCCTCCTCCTTTTCCACACGAGAGTCATGACCCTCTCTGTGGCCTTGCGGGTTGTGATCATATGCTTGCCCTGGTTGTCTCCAGGAAGACATGTGCCACAATGCCTGTCACTCACCCCCTTTGTTGCTCCTGCTATGCACCCAATCCGGATTCACCCATGCATCCAGACAATAAGAAATGCATCACCATTCTTCTCTCGCTATGAGTTCCTTCTTTCAAACCCCGGCTTTGCTTCCTGCCTTGCTGCGCATCACATCACATCACATCGCATCGCATCGCATCCCATCGTATCGCATCGCATCACATCACATCACATCACGTCACCCCAGCCGTGCCCACAACAACCTCTTCTCGGGTTCTGTGCCTTCGACTTTAACAACCACGACCAATCTCGCTTTCCTGTGAGCTACCCCCATCCATGTCACTCAGCCAGCTGCTAAACTCGAGCCGTCGACATGACATGATGAGCATAGGGCCAGGTTAGGGGTTGGCCTGGACTGGCTGCAACGGGAAAGGCTCGTGGCACGGACGGGACCTGTAGCCCTCTCATTCAGCTGAGTCACATGCTTCACTTGTAAGCCCATTATTATGCGGGAACTTGATAAATCGAAATCTTCATTGTTTGGATAAAATCTCTGGCTCTCCCTCAGTCCTTAGCTGTGTCCCCAACATTTTTTCTCCACACCCTGGCCGTGTCCCCTCTCAAGTAGGATAGAACTACCGGCTAGCTTCTTTGAAGTTTGAACACTATGATTACCAGGGCCTTTGAAGAATATTGGCTCACACCCTGGGCCCTGCCCAGGGTCATGCCTAGTATTTAGTGACTTGCTTTGCACAGCCTAGTCTCGGTCATTCATGAATGCCCATTGCCAAGTGTGAGCGTGCGTGTGGGCCTTGACTTGGAGCAAGCGGCACATCAAGAGAGGGCGGGCGCTGCATCACTCCCTCCCACTGCTGCACGTGCACCCTTGCCACGGTGCAAACGATTCGGCCTGCCGTTCCTTCTGAATTGACCCTGTTCTTCCTCTCCTGTGACCCGTCCATCCCTCATCTCCTCTCCTGCCCCTCCCTTTCTCTCCCCATCGCCGTTTGCACCTGTCTCTTCCCCTGCCCCCTGTTGCACTTCTCCTGCCCCCTGTTGCACTTCTCCTGCCCCCTGTTGCACTTCTCCTGCCCCCTATTGCATTTCCCCTGCCCCCTGTTGCACTGCCCCTGCCCTTGCATTTCCCCTCGCTTAGCACGGCAGTGAGCTGGGGAACAATGCCCTGAGTGGAACTATCCCTGCCAACCTGGCCACTATTACGACAATTGGCGATATGTGAGGCATGGGGCGGATGGATGCAGCATGGGCTTGGACTCATGGCACGCACTGTGCACATAATGGATGTATGTGCATGTGGTATGGTATGGGGTTTTGGTCATGGGTTACGGGTTATAGGGAGGGATGTGGCATGGTGGATGGGATGGCGCATGGTGCATGGGGCATGGGGCATCGGGCATGGTGCATGAGACATGGTGCATGCGCATCAGTGCATGGTAGTAGTTGCCCTAAGAAGTGTTTTGTTCTCATGGCGTGTTCTGTAGCGCACACATTGAATTGGAGAAAGGAGCTACATTAGTGGAGCATCATTGCATGCCTCTTCTATCCTGTCGTCTCGTGAACTATGACATGTGTGTGTGTGTGTGCCGCTCATCATAGACATGAGCACAAGGGCGAACACCTGTTCGGTTCGCCTCGAACACGTTCAAGGCGAACCGAACAGGTTTGTTTTTTTTGCTTAAATTGTTTTCTGAACAGTGTTCGATGTTCGCCCGAACACGTTCGTGTTCGGGCCGCTGCTGCAATTTGCCCTGCGACGAACACGAACGTGTTCGAGGTTCGCCCGAACACGCCTTCACAGGCGAACGGCGAACACGAACATGTTTGTGTTCGCCCCTTGCTCATCCCTAGCTCATCATTCAACCTTCCTTCAAGCCCGTTCAACCCTCCTGCTCATTCAAAATTGGCCGTCAAGGTCATAGTCCCAAACTGTTAGAACAAATGGACCGTCGAACTGCAGACTGTGCTTACGTGATCAGCCCACGTGTTGTCCAAATCGGCCAAGGGGTGTGAAGTCCAATGGAATCCATTCTGCGGACCCACACGCCTCTCCTTGTTGACCAATCAGCTTGACTTGCTCGGCGCTCGCCATTTAAGCCCGTGCGATCCTGCGCGCTGTGTGTTGAAATCCTTCCCTCCATTAAGTTCACTACGCCTCACTCATATCTATTTGCCTCTCCAGTGGCCTCCCACCCACGCCCTGCCACAGCTGCATCGGGATGCACATTGCTTCCCCACATCTATTGCTTACTCACATTTCCCTCCTTTTTTATACATTTTCTCTCGCGTGTTCACCCTTCCCTTCCCGACTTTGGCTGCACCTTCTTCCTCAGAAATTTTGCGCACAACAAAATCAGTGGCCCCCTTCCAACGACATGGACGACACATGATCTTTATAAGCTGTGTGTTTCTCGTTCTCCCCTCCCCCCCCCCCCCCCCCCCCCCCCCTTTTTTTTTCTAGGGTATATCTGTGTGCTTTTATGTGAAATCTCTACTCTGCTACACCGGTTATGTCAGTACACATGCCACGCCACACAGCACACCACGAACACCACACCACTGGGCATGCCACATCGCATCACCAGCTACATGAGCCAGATGGTAAGCTCAACTGGTGGAAAACAGCTTGTTCTCACTCAGTCGACGGAGTCGTCTTGACAACCACCGGCCTGACCCAACTCGTAATTGTTTCTTCTGATATCTATTTTTTTTTCTTCAGATCTGCCCTTCTCAAGTCATCTAGAGTAGCCTTGCTCCGGAGACCCCTCACGCCCCTCCACCACCTTCACCCAGGTTTTGTGTTTCCCTTTGCAGGAAACACAAATTCGTGCCCGTAGTGGTGTATGAAAAGCATTGAGGGCTGCTATCGGGCATGGGTTCGATCGACAATGAGCATGAGCAAGAAACGAACCACAATCAGTTTGGTTCTTACCGCCAGAACTGGCTCGTCACTAGCCTCGCCCCGTTTCCACGAGCACAGCTGGGCAGCAGAGCTCTGCTCAGCTTGGCTTCTTGGCTCGGGTGTGTTATGGTCTCATCCCTCTAGGCTCAAAGCCCGCAGCTCAAATTGCGCAAGATAGCAAACTTGCGCAAGGTTGAGTGCTGGATGGTCGGGGTGGTGTATGCAGAGTCGAGCAAGGTGTTGAAGGGGTGGCTTGTCTGATTCCGCCTTCCCTCTTGCAAAGATTGGTGTTTTTTCGCTGACTCAGCAAACCCCAGGGTCCACGGTGTGTTTGGGAAGCTGTGGCTCCCTGCTCCTGCCTCTGCCTGCGTCCGATGCGCAAAACGCCTTGAACCAAAGAATGCCTCCCCCCTCCTTCCTCACCTCCCCCCTCCTTCCTCACCTCCCCCCACTCCCAACCTAATCCTTCACTGCCATTCCATCTCATCTCCCACTGCTGCATCCCATTGCGGTTAATCAGCTGTTCAAGTGTCTCTGTTTTTTTGTGCCATTCGCCTCTTTACTTCCCCCAGCAATGTCGGCAACAACCTGTTGACTGGCACTATACCTGACGATATCACTGGCTTGGTCTATCTCACATTGCTGTAAGGCCCACACTGCTGTTTCTTTGTGACTAGTTGTCCCCCCCCTCTCCTGCACCCCACCATTGCCTCTCCCTCCCACCTTACCCCCCCTTTCTTCTGAGTGCATTGATTTTGAGTGTAGTTGTCGCACAGTTCATTCCCTAGCAACTCATTCTTGCCGCCTCCGTGGAGATGCAACTGGTGATGGGCTTTATTTCTCTCTCTTTCTGTACTGCTCCCAAGCATGCATCGCAGTCTTGCCTGTCCGGAAATCGATAGCCCTGACTTGAGCAAGGGCCCGAGCCGAGCTGGCTTGCCTCGAGCTTGAGTTGGTTCGTCATTCACCCGAACCAAGCCGGCTCGCTCACAGGTCGAGCCGGGGTGTGGGGGGGAAAGGGGAAGGGGAGAGGTAAAACGAGAGAGGTGAGAGTGGGGGAGGGGAGGAATCACTTTAAGCAACCACCTGGGTCACCTGGAGCGGTCCTGCTCGTTCAGGCCCTTCACCCCTCAGGTTGGCCACAAGGATTGTCTGAGGAGCCTCTTGGTGACAAACCCAGACGCGATTCGCTTTTAGTCAATCCGGCCATCTCGAGACGAGGCTCGGATTGCCGTGTCAACCGGCCAAAGACACAGCTCGACCATTATCTCAGAGACCATCACATCATGCCCATGCGTTCACACTCCATTCTAGCTTTGCTCTTGTCGTTTCCTCAGTCTCCACTTCCCTTCCATGTTGCTACATCCAGGGACCTGAGCTCCAACCGCCTCACTGGCACCATACCACAAGGTCTTGCTAGTCTCCCCGAGCTAGAAACTCTGTGAGTCCCCCATACGTCCCCAACTCAGCTGTTCTCTCATGCCTCCAACAGTAGAACTGGGCTCCCAGGCTCCAGCCTTGCGGATAAGAGTTCTCGCTCTTTTCTCTTTTGCTCTCCCCCGTCGGGTTGCATTCCTCATCCTTTTATGCACCGTCCTTCCATTCCCTTTCCTTCTATCCCCCATCCTTCCACCTCTACCCCGCAGCAACCTGAGGAACAATCAGCTCACAGGGAAGGTCCTCGAGCCCGTGCCACCAGCAATAGTAACGTACAAGCTGGACAGCAACTACTTCAATGAGGGGTTCTCCTCTCCTCCACCGTGCGAGCAAGGCTACATCACGTACCGCGGCAACTGTGCGGACACACCAGCACAGGATCTAGTGTGTGGAGACAGCCCTCAGAAGACTGACGCTGTGTGCGCTGCCTTCTGCGGTGTCTCTCCCACTTCACCTGCCTGCAACGGCCATGGTGTGTGCGTCTTGGACGGCCCCAGCAACACGCCCACATGCCTCTGTGACGAGAATTTCGTGGTTGGGGAATATACTGGCAGCTGCGTGCCTGTGGCAGGTGAGCCTCTCACACCACAGCCTGAATGTCTGAGCATTCCGTGTCCGTGTCCGTGTCCGTGTCCGTGTCCGTGTCCGTGTCCGTGTCCGTGTCCGTGCCCGTGCCCGTGCCCGTGCCCGTGCCCGTGCCCGTGCCCGTGCCCGTGCCCATGCCATGCCATGCCATGCCATGCCATGCCATGCCATGCCATGCCGTGCCGTGCCATGCCATGCCATGCCATGCCATGCCATGCCGTGCCATGCCATGCCATGCCATGCCGTGCCATACCATGCCATGCCATGCCGTGCCATGCCATGCCATGCCATGCCATGCCATGCCATGCCGTGCCGTGCCATGCCATGCCATGCCATGCCGTGCCATGCCATGCCATGCCATGCCATGCCGTGCCATGCCATGCCATGCCATGCCGTGCCATGCCATGCCATGCCATGCCATGCCATGCCATGCCGTGCCATGCCATGCCATGCCATGCCGTGCCGTGCCGTGCCATGCCATGCCATGCCCTGCCGTGCCATGCCATGCCATGCCATGCCATGCCATGCCGTGCCATGCCATGCCATGCCGTGCCATGCCATGCCATGCCATGCCATGCCGTGCCGTGCCGTGCCATGCCATGCCATGCCATGCCATGCCATGCCATGCCCTGCCCTGCCGTGCCGTGCCGTGCCGTGCCATGCCATGCCATGCCGTGCCGTGCCGTGCCCTGCCGTGCCGTGCCGTGCCGTGCCGTGCCGTGCCGTGCCGTGCCGTGCCGTGCCGTGCCGTGCCATGCCGTGCCCTGCCATGCCATGCCATGCCGTGCCGTGCCGTGCCGTGCCGTGCCGTGCCGTGCCGTGCCGTGCCGTGCCGTGCCCTGCCGTGCCGTGCCGTGCCGTGCCGTGCCGTGCCGTGCCGTGCCGTGCCGTGCCGTGCCGTGCCGTGCCGTGCCGTGCCGTGCCGTGCCGTGCCGTGCCGTGCCGTGCCATGCCTTGCCGTGCCATGCCCTGCCCTGCCCTGCCCTGCCCTGCCGTGCCGTGCCGTGCCGTGCCGTGCCGTGCCGTGCCGTGCCGTGCCGTGCCGTGCCGTGCCGTGCCGTGCCGTGCCGTGCCGTGCCGTGCCGTGCCGTGCCGTGCCGTGCCGTGCCGTGCCGTGCCGTGCCGTGCCGTGCCGTGCCGTGCCGTGCCGTGCCGTGCCGTGCCGTGCCGTGCCGTGCCGTGCCGTGCCGTGCCGTGCCGTGCCGTGCCGTGCCGTGCCGTGCCGTGCCGTGCCGTGCCGTGCCGTGCCGTGCCGTGCCGTGCCGTGCCGTGCCGTGCCGTGCCGTGCCGTGCCGTGCCGTGCCGTGCCGTGCCGTGCCGTGCCGTGCCGTGCCGTGCCGTGCCGTGCCGTGCCGTGCCGTGCCGTGCCGTGCCATGCCATGCCATGCCCTGCGTTGTTTCCACAGCACCTCAAACTTCGTCCCATGGCAAGCCTTGTTCTCAATCTACTTATACTGCTGCCAAGCATACAATATTTTCGCGATTTCTTGCCTTGACTGAGCTTATATATACCTGCCGCTGGTGGCAGGCTGCTTCCTCTGAGAAATCTCCTGCATTCGCCTCTCTGACCATCGTTATGCCTTTCCCCTGCTTCCAGGTGGTAGAACGGAGCAGGATTTGACGCCCACAGGATCCATGTTCACAGCCACTGGCGGCGCCGCAGTGAGTGCAGCCACGCTCACTCTCACGCCTTCCCAGCCGTCCAAACAAGGAGGTGTGTTCCTGGCAGCCCGCGTGCCGCTCTTCTCCTACCAGCTCATCGGGGACACCTGCGGCCGCCAGCTCGCCTTCTCCTCCTCCTTCTCCTTCACTCTCACCCGCCCTGCTGCCTCCGGCTCCGAAGGCTTTGCCTTTGTGGTGGCCTTTGATGCCACCCCGCCCACAACACCAGTGGCGGGCGGCATGGGGTATGCGGGGATGGGAGCGCGCAGCGTGGCAGTGGAGTTTGACACATCCAAGGATGCGGGCAACAGCGACCCTGACAGCAACCACGTTGGCATCAACACCGGCGGCAGTGTCGTGTCGTTGGTCACAGCCAAGCCCGGCTTCCCCCTCAATGAAGGCAAGCCCAAGCACGCCTGGATCGACTACGACCCTTCCTCTGATGGCTCCCTGCGCGTCTTCCTCTCCTCCCAGGCGTCCCCTCGCCCCACCAAGCCCCTCCTGTCGGCACGCATCTCCCTGTGTGAGGAGCTCGCCCCAACCACATCCGAGTACACCTTTGCCATCGGCTTCACTGCTGCCTCCTCCACCCAGGCTCAAAGCCATGTCGTCTCCGCCTGGACCCTCTCCACACGTGAGTGCATCCCTGAACGTGTCCTGTCACTCACTTGTTTCCCTGCCTTGCTGTTTGTTTGTCCCATCAGTTAGGAATAAAAGTTGTTCAACATTGGCTGGAGCCCTAAGTCACTTCTTTTTGTTTTCTCTCTCCTTGCAGGTTTTCCTATCCAGCCAACTCCAGGTATGACGTGAACATTGATTGCTGTTGTCCAAGCAATATCATTGCATTTTGAACCAGTTTTGAATGTTCACCAGCAGTTATTGTTCCCTCCACAATCCTCCTCGTGTCCACTCTATACCCTTTCCTGGATCCCAGATGCATCGCTGGGTTTTACCTTCAGTGAGGCGGCGCTCTCTATATCGGGAATGAATCCCTTTTTCCGCTATGCCAGCTCGGGCAGTGTTGCTGCACAGAATGGCAATGACGTGTATGGTGTGCAACCTGCAGCGTCCTGGGTTCGCCCTGACTTCACATGGCCTGTCAGGACTCAAACCCTGACTTGCGGTGAGTACCCCTGGACCCCAACTAATGCTCCATGCCATGCCGTACAGTGTTCGCATTCGCTTGGGATGCCTTGTGCCTTATCCGGTTGTAGTTGGTCCGGCTCGTGTTGAGCCACCTAGGCTCAGCTCAGGTCGAGTGAGAGTTGAGGCCAACTGGGCTGGGCTTGCTTCGAGTCTGTACTTATGCCATTGTTGTTTGTAAGAACGGACGAACAAAACCCGCTGTGGGTCGGACGAACTCTGATCGAATAGGTTTGAATTGAATTGATTAGGCTCCTTGGCTGGTTCGAGGTTCGGCCTCATGTGGTCGAACAGCCGGCGGTTCGGTGGGTCGAAGCAGTTTGGGTTCTGAAATACCGGATCCTTCACAAACCTTTTTTTTTTTTCTGTTTTTTTTTTTTTTTTTTTTTTTTTTTTTTTTCTTTTTAATTTCTTTAAATGTCGCTCTCTCGCTCTCTCAAATACATATCAGTGGTGCAAAAATGTCAGTCTCGGTAGCTCGGAAGAAAAACAGAGGGGTGGGTGGGACTCGCTCACTGGATGACGAGGTTAAGGCAAATGTGATGCGTGGTCAAAACTGTCGCAAATATCAACAGTGAAAAAGGCTTGTGCGGCTCAATATTCTCTCAAGACCTCTCCACCTCAGCAAGTTGCTCAAAACCTGAGCAGCGGGGGCAAGGGGCTATTGACACTGCTGCCATGCTACATGGCGGTAATACTGTGCCTATGCCTGATGCGTTTCCTCTATACAACCGACTCATGCATTTCCTGGCAGGCGACTGCTGGGCGTATGCAGTGGTGGGCAGTATCGAGGCGGCATACGGCATAATGAACAACACTGCAGCGGTGCAGGCACTCTCAGTGAAGCAGCTGAAGGCCGCCATGAAGGTCGGCTGCTCTGGCAGCACGCCCTCTCAGGCCTTCCAGCTGCTGCTCAAGCTCGCGCAAAAAGGAGGCGGGCTCGTGTTGGAAAGCCAGGGGCCGGCCAAGAAGAAAGGCAAGAAGGCCGTCGGGAAGGCAGGCAGCAGCAGTCCTCTTTGCTATCCGTTTCTGAAGCCACTGGGGAAGCTGTTCGGTGTGTCATGTGGCACTGCTAGCCCACGTGTGAGTAGTGAACCTCGTGTTAGCTTAGTACAGCGTGGCCATGAAGACCCAACGTGAGAGTCACTCATGAGAAGTTGCTTGTCATTCAAGCAGTCGATTTCTGTGTTGCTCAAGCTTCTCTCACACTCAGTGCCTAGATACTAGAGCTCTGTGTGACCTGGTCACCTTCCATACCCCATGCATCCAACCTCCTCCAGATCGCATACCTCATGCAGCCAACCTCGTCCATACCTGTTTTTCACTTCCCCAAGCAGTCCCTTACTGCGTTCCCCATCAGCGGCTTCGAGTCGACGTCCTTCTACGGCTGGTTTGGGCTGCTGCTGGCCGTGCAGCGGCAGCCAGTGGTGGTGCACATTGAGGCTTCTGCCGACACGTTTAAGGATTACAATGGGGTGAGACGGTGTTAATGAATAGGAGGGTTCGAGTAGAGGAATTGTATGGCTGGTTTGAACCTATGGGGGGGAGTGTGTGATTGTTGGGTCCTTGTTTGGGTCCTCCCATGAATAATGTGCGGATTCGGATATTGGCTCATCCTGGTGTTTTCAATTCTCCCAGTTTGTACACGACACCTTGAAACAAACCGGTGGCGGCTAATCACTTCTTGCCTTCCCAATACATCCTTCCCTCAGCTGTCCAAGTACCAGGACCCAGCGTGCTTCACGTACAACCTGAACCACGTGGTGCTGCTGGTGGGGTACCGCCTGGTGGGCAAGGACTCGCGCTTCCCCCACATGGCGCCGCCCTTCTGGATCATCCGCAACTCATGGGGACCTGACTGGGGCGATGGGGGCCACATGCGCATGGACATCCAGGGGGGAGATGGCGTGTGCGGCATCAACTCGATGCCAGGCCTCTACCCCGTGGTCAGAGGTGAGTGCGTGCATGGTCAAGGTTGAGAGAGTAAATGGTCAAAGGAGAGTATAAGATGAAAGATGAGTGCACGGGCAAGAGGGAGTGAATACATAGGCTGCTTTTAGTACACCAGTTCAGGTCATAACGCCATTTCAGATTTCATTTCAGGTTTCAAAGCCCTCTTGTGCTAATTTCAGAACCTGGTTGTCTTGCTACTGTGCCCTCCTTGCCGGGCCTACCTCTACCTACAGCCAAAGACCCGTGCAACAAAGCGGCCCGCGGTGATGGAAACGGTGGTTCTCTCTTCAATCCGTGCGGCAAGTTCACTTGCACGGCGAAGGGCAAGACAAACGAGTGTGACTGCAACGACCCGCGCTTCATCCAAGCAACCAACGCCGATGGCTCTCGCACATGCGCCTACAGTAAGCCTCTGCTGCTGCTGCTGATGCTGCTGCCGCCGCCGCCGCCGCCGCCTCTGCCGCCTAATCTTGACGTTCTTACAAGTTGAAACCCTCTCAGTGCTTGCCTCTTCTCACCGTTCTCACAGCCACCGTGTCCCCTCATTCCCCCCCTTCCCTCTTGCTCTCTCCCTTCCCCTCCCATCATGCCTATCTCCTCCCTCGCTTCCCTCCCTCCCCTCCTCAACCCTCCCATCCCCTCCCCACCCGTCCCCTCTCTCTACCTTGCCCCTCATCAGAGGACGCATGCAAGGCAGCCCAGCGCAACCCATGTGCGGTGGGGCAATGTGTGAATGACGGGGCAGGGTCGTTCTCGTGTGTGTGTCCACCGGGCTTCAGGCAGGGCACCACCTCCGAGGGCACTTACTCCTGTGCTCCAGGTACCTTCTCCTGTGCTCCAGGTACCTTCTCCTGTGCTCCAGGCACCTTCTCCTGTGCTCCAGGTACCTTCTCCTGTGCTCCAGGTACCTTCTCCTGTGCTCCAGGTACCTTCTCCTGTGCTCCAGGCACCTTCTCCTGTGCTCCAGGCACCTTCTCCTGTGCTCCAGGCACCTTCTCCTGTGCTCCAGGCACCTTCTCCTGTGCTCCAGGCACCTTCTCCTGTGCTCCAGGTACCTTCTCCTGTGCTCCAGGTATCTTCTCCTGTGTTCCAGGTACTCTCTCCTGTGCTCCAGCTAATCTATGTTCTCCAGTGCTCGAAGTACCTTCTCCATTGCTCCAGGTATTTTTTTCTGTGTTTTGTGCGCTGAGGGTGTTCTCTCAACTACTAGTAATGAAAATGTGGACTTGTGCTTGAAGAGCACGGTATGCAGAGTATGAAAGTATGGAAGGTATGAAAATGTGGACTTGTACTTTAGGGCATGCCACACGATGAAGGCTGCCCTGTGTATATCCCTCTTTGTCTGGCTCAGGCCAGACATTCGGATTGTGAACTCGTAGTTCCGCATAAATAACAGGGTAGAATTCCGTGCAGACTTGCACCACCTAGAACTTGCTGTGCCCCACAACAGATGCAATGCAGCACAACGAAGGAATGAGAACATCGATTTTTTAATTAGAAAGAGTCACGTCAGAGTGTAAAATGTTTTGTCTGACCGTACTTAAGGGTTTTATTCCACTCTGGGCTGCATGCAGGTGACACCAGCAACACCTACACCGTGCTCTCTCCCAACGTTCGCTGCTCCGACGTCTTCCCGGTCTACGGCCTCACGCTCGCCCAGTTCCAAGCCCAGAACGTGCGTCTCCTGCACCATTTGAGAAATCTACAGAGATATACAAGCAGATTGATAGGACCATGCGTCTCCTGCTCCCACACCCCACGAGCAGTTGTCTTTGGTGTCTTTTGCCCTGCAACTCACACACAGCTCCTGCCTTTCTATGCGTGCATGGGAGTGTGTCGTGTCTCTTTATGCCCTCACCCCGGTGTGTGCAGCCATCGGTGTCGTGTGCAGAACCCATCCCACCCTCCACTGTGCTCAACGTGGCCAGCCCAGCCTCTCTCATCCCCTGCTCCGTCTTCTACACCACGCAGCAGGTTCCACCTTGCACCCTTCCTGCCAATACGCCACTCCTCGTCTTCCCGTATCTTCACCTCCACCCATGTCCTTCTCTGACATTCCCCATCCCTTCATCATCCATCGCACCTCAAATGCCATTCCTAACCTCACATAAACCGCTTCTTCGCCTCACATCTCTTCACTGATTAGAGCCCTCACACTCTCTCGCTCACAGCCCCCTCTCCCTCCCACCTCCTCCTCCCTGCATCTCGTTCTCAGGGCGACACCTGTGCAGACCTAGCGTTGTATTTCAAACTGCGCTCGTCCTGCCCATCTGCCAGCTGCACGGCCAAATTCCAGGCGCTCAACCCCAGCTTGGTCTGCAGCGCCAACGGCGGGCTGCTGCAGCCCGAGCAGGCGGTGTGTGTGGAGCGTACGATTGAAAAAGTGGGGCTCATCCCGGTGTGCTCGCAGTACTACCTGGTGCAGAGCGCAGAGACGTGCGAGTCCATCCGCAACGTGCCCTTCCCCGCTCTGAGCCCCATTGACTTCTTCCGCCTCAACCCCGGCATCAAGTGCAACCGCCTCGTTCCGAAGACCGACGTCGACGGCTTCACTGGCTTTGAGGTGCGTGTGACATCAACTGCTCTGCTCATGTCTCTCTTTCCTTCCCTGTGGATCAACCTTCCGTCCTCTCTTTCAATTAAACTGGCTTGTCTTCTCGCTCATGCTTACTGCCAAGCTGGTTTTCTCGTGACTGCTCTCTTTTACTCTTTTCTCCCTTTCATCTTCACTCCACCCCTCATCCCCTTTTTTCACCCCCCCAGGCATGCATTGCGAGCTCCACTTCCTACACTCAGGGCTTGTGCCCGCGCGCGAATGCGTATGTGGTGGGGACAGGCGACAGGTGCACGGCCCTTCAGGTGAAGTACTTTCGGGGCATCAAGGGCTGCTACAGGAAAGTCAATGGATACGACTGCATTGACAAGCTCGTCAAATCAACCCGCGTGTGCCTGCCTGACAAAGTCAAGCTTCAGAAAGGAGTCTGCGACAATTGACCGCCTGCAGGCTGCCTCTGCATCTGCCGTGCTGGCCAGGTCTGCCGTGCTTGTAAAGTCAAACAGGACCTCGGTGTGCTTATGCCCAACATGCCTGTAGTGTAGCCGTAGTGTAGCTGTAGTTGTTCTTTCCTATATGTACTCTCAATTCTATAGTGAATCCCCTCATTTCTGAAAATCGTTGCCATGTTGTCTCTCTCGACATTCAGCCCTCAAACCCTAGTCCTAAGTTATATTATTCTTCCAACATGTTATTAGAGCTGCTCCTATTCAAATAACCAAAACATTTTCTGATCATGGGCCCACCAAACTTCCGTCCTCTCACAGCACCCGGCGTGAAGGTCGCGGGGGCAAGCTGGCCTCATCCTCCCCGTCGCACTGCCCGACGCGCTGTCGCGTGCGCCCGTCGCGCTGCACCTGCGTCTGCCCGTCGCATGCACCTGCCTGTCGATTCTACCTCTCGCGCCTGCTGCTGTGGGGAGGAAAGGAGAAAGGGGGTGCGTGGCGCCAGCGCTATCACCAGCCGCCAGCGACAATGGCCAGCGCCAGTGCCAGTGTGCCAGAGGACCCGCCAGCGAGCCCACCAGTGGACCGCCAACGGCCCGTCAAACCGCCAGCACCTGCACCTACCACCTCCCTGCATCGCCCCATCCGCGATTCCCTTCGCGGATCTGTCCCCCCCCTTTCCTCCCGTCGCCATATCCACGCCTCTAGCTATGCTCTTGCTGTTGGGAACTCGGAGGGGGTGGCGGTGTGTGGAGGGAAAGTGGTGGACAGTGGGGTATGCACAGGCAGCTGATACTGAGTTTGCTTTTGTCAGGCCATGTCCCAATCGACTACGACGCCGAGCCAACTAAGGTTGAGGGCTCAACCCCACGATGACCCGGACCCGTAGCAGGCAGAGGAAGATGATGGCGACTGGCCATAACCCAATGACAGTGAGGATGAAGGCGCAGAGTATTGGTTTCGTGATAACCTCCCCGAACACCTTCTGATTCCGTCATTTCCGCAACAAAAAAAAAACACCCTCATCCCTCCCGTGAAAATCGAGATGCCCGCCCCCCCTCCCCCAGGAGAAATGTCATGACGCAGCAACGCCATGCGTACACCGCCGGTGAAAAGTCCGCCTCGATGTCATCAACAACGTTAGCGAAGTGTTGCGAGAGTCCGGGATCTCGCGCCGTCAGCTTGCCAAGCGGAAGAAGAAAACGCAACAAATTGGGTGGAGCTGCTAAGTGTCGCAAGCGTCTTCATGAGCACGGCATTGCCTCGTGGTATCCTGACCTACAGCAGGATTTCTATGCAAGGCTGCCGGCGGCACGCGCGAAAGGCCTGGTGGTGTTTGTGGGGAGGCTGCAGCAGTGGTCGATGGAGTCCACAGAGTTGCACTTGATGGTGATGTGGAACGGGTCTTACCGCTCGTCGGAGCATTTTTGTTGCCGCTAAAACCTTTCCTGTCAGACATACATGATATAGCCTGTGTAGGCTGTAGTGGGGTAGCCAATAGGGGGTACAGCTTTTCTAGGGTTTCATACTTGTACCTTTCTCATTCCTAGTCAATCCATTTCCTCGTTCTTATTCTCACATGGTATTAGAGCAGAATCGTTCCTAAGGCCCACCGAACGTTCCGCCCTGCCCTAACTGATTTTTTATTTTTATTTTTAGCTGCCCATGTAGCCGTGCCTGCCCCTGCAGCCGTGCCTCCCCCTGCAGCCGTGCTTGCCCCTGCAGCCGTTCCTGCCTCTGCAGCCCGTGGGAGCTGCCTCTGTAGCCCGCGCGCCGCCCTCTCGAGCAGCTGTGCCTGCCCCTGCAGCCGTGCCTGCCCCTGCAGCCCGTGGGCGCTGCCTCTGCAGCCGTGCCTGCCCCTGCAGCCCGTGGACGCCGCCCCTGCAGCCGTGCCTGTCACAATAGATTTATATCTATTTAGTATAATCTGTCTGTAGTGTAGCTGTTGTGTAATTCCCTTGTATGGTGGTGCACCTCTTTCATCTTTGTTAGGTTGCTATATGTACTCGTGTGCTATAGTGAACCTCCAACCATTTTCAGTTCCTCCTTGGCACAAACTACTCGACACCCGTTTGGCCTTAGGCTACTAAGCCTAGGCCGTTAATTAAACCCGGTTACCAGCTCAGATCGTATCGTAACATGGTATCGAGCTACTAAGATCCTACTCCTAGGTGAATGGGCCCATCACCAGCTGTCGATATGACGCGCCCCGTCGATCAGGTCGTTGCGCAGCCCGTCGCTCGCCCGTCGCCCCACCGGCTCGAGGTCCCGCTGCTGCTGCGCTAGCGACGACGAGCTGCGCGATGGCGCTCGTCGCGCCCCACCGTTACGGCCCCCCCAGTTCACCTGCGGACCCGCGAGCAAGAGAGACAGCGGATCCGCGGACCCGCCTTCAGCGAGCGAGCTAGCGGACCCGCGAACCTGCCTTCAGCAAGCCCGTCGACGGACCCGCCGACGGGCTCGTCACAGGGCCCGCCGACGGACCCGCCGTCGGACCCGCCAACGAGAGCGCCAGCAAGCCCGCCTGCGACCCGCCACCCGCACCCGCGCGACCCGTTCCTGCCCCGCTTGCATCTGCTGCGCCAGCTACTGCCGTTTCGTCCCGTTCCCGCCGCCCCACCCGGAACCCGATGCCCCACCTGTACTCGGCCGCCTGCCCGTCTCCCCCCCCGTCGCAACTGTTCGCGTGTGCAGCGGCGGTCGCTGTGGGTGGGAGAGGGAGGACGGGAAGGGATTGGCGGCCCAACCGACGCGCCAGCCAGCTCGCACCCCGCCCATCTCCCATACGCCACCCGCATCTGCACGACCCGTCCCTGCCCCGCCTGCATCTGCCGCGTCAGCAACTGCCGTTTCGTCCCGTACCCGCACTGTCCCTGCCCCTCCCCGTCCCTCCCTCGTCGCGCCTTCCCCCTCTACCGCGCCTGCCTATGCCGTGTTGGGCGGTGGTGGGTGTGGAGGACAGTGGGGGCGGCGGCGGCGGGAATGGCGGGAGTTGCGGGAGTGGCGGGATTGGCGGCTCATGTGGGGGGGTGGGGGAGGCGTGGGGGAAAGGGGTGGTGGGCGGCTGTCAGCAGTGAACGCCTGCGCAAGCGCCAGAACTGCCGCCAACGCCTACCGCCCGTCCGTCTTCCCTTCCCCCCCTCCCCGTCGCCTTCACTACCGCGACTGCAACTGTTGGGGGGGGAGTGACATGGAGGGGGTGATCAAACTGCAGCAATTGTCGCCACGCCTCCTCCTCTCTCTCTCTGCCGCTGTTGCTGCTGTGGGGGGGAGGTTCAGGGGGTGTGGGTGGATGTTCCAGCTGCAGCAACTGCCACCACACCTCCTCCTGTCATCCCCCTGCCCCGTGTCTCCCGTGCTGCTACCCCGTCGTTCCTGTGCCCCACCTGTGCTGTCCGTACCTGATTGTGCCCCACCCGTTACACCCGTGCTGTCCGTACCCAGTCGTGCCCCACCCGTTCCACCCGTTCCACCCGTTCTGCCCGTGTCCTGCCCGTGTTCTGCCCGTGATTCTGCCCGTACTGCTGCCCGTGATTGTGCCCGTGATTATACCCGTGTGTTGCCCGTATTTTGCCCGTGTTCTGCACGTGATCCTGACTGTGCTTCTGCCCGTGATTCTGCCTGTGATCCTGCCCGTGTTGCTGCCCGTTCCCGTGCCCTACTGACCGTGCACCTCCTGTGCTCCCGTGATCCTGTGCTACTCATGCTTCTTGTGCTTCTCGTGCTGCCCCGTGGTCCTGTACTGTCCCGTATTGCCCGTACTTCCCCGAGCTTGCCCCGTGCCCATGCCCGTGCTGTCTGCCCGTGTTCCCTGTGCTTCTGCTCGTGCTCTACCCGTGCTGTTTGTTCCCGTGCGTGCCCCACCTGTACCACCCGTGCTGTCAGTGCCCGTGCTGCCCCGTTCTGCCCGTGCTACCTCGTGCTCCTGTGCTGCCCCCGTGTTCCCGTGCTGCCCCCGTGTTCCCATGCTGCCCCCGTGCTGCCCCGTTCAGCCCTTGTGCTGCCCCGTTCTGCCTGTGCTGCCCCGTTGTCCCCGTGTTGCCCCGTTCTGCCCGTGTTGCCTCGTTCAGCCCGTGTCCTGCCCCGTTCTGCCCGTGTTGGCCTGTTCTGCCCGTGCTGCCCCGTTCTGCCCGTTTGTGTCCTACCCGTGCTGTCCGTACCCGTTGGTGCCCCACCCGTGCTGTCAGTTCTCGCTCGTGCCCCACCCGGTCTGTGCTGCCCGGTCTCGTGCTGCCCGTCACCCCCGTGCGGCCCGTCCCGTACAGCACCTAGTTGCTACCCGAACCCGCTACCCGTACCCGTGCTCCTCGCACACCGTGCACCAGCTGCGGGGCGTTCAACCGCAGCCGGGCACCTGTTCCACCGCGGTGGTTCAGATGCTGCTTGGTGGTTGCTGCTTGTCAGCTTCAGAGGGGGCCCCTTGCTGGTGTTCCCACGCCCTGTAATGGGGTTTTACAGGTGTACCCCTTCAAGGGGGGCTCTGCACATGGTTATGCACTTCAGGCAGATAGGGGGTGTGTCACAATAGATTTATATCTATTTAGTATAATCTGTCTGTAGTGTAGCTGTTGTGTAATTCCCTTGTATGGTGGTGCACCTCTTTCATCTTTGTTAGGTTGCTATATGTACTCGTGTGCTATAGTGAACCTCCAACCATTTTCAATTCCTCCTTGGCACAAACTACTCGACACCCGTTTGGCCTAGGCTACTAAGCCTAGGCCCTTAATTAAACCCGGTTACCAGCTCAGATCGTATCGTAACAGTGCCTGCCTCTGCAGCCCGTGGGAGCTGCCTCTGCAGCTCGCGCGCCGCCCTAGACCCTGCTCGTCGCGACGCCCCTGCGGGACCCGCGCGGCGTCCCCCCCTGCTCGTCGCGGCGCCCCCTGGACGCCGCCCCTACTCATCGCTGCGCTCCCGGGGCGTCGCCCTTACTCGACCTACCCACCCATCGTGGCCCTGCCCTGCACCCGCCCCTGGTAAGCGCCCCTGCTGCCCGTCGCGTCGCGCGCCCCTGCTGCCCGCCGCGCCGTGTGCCCTTGCAGCCCGTCCCGTCACACGCCCCTGCAGCTCGTCGCGTCGCGCACCCCTGCAGCCTGACACGTCGCCCGTCGGCCCTGCCCGTGCCCGTCGCGTCGCCAGAGCGGGCTGCCCCAGCCCGCCGCGACGCCCGTCCGCCCTGCCTGCTTGCGCGCCGCCCCTGCCCGCCGCGCGACGCGCCGCCCCGTGCAAGCCGCCCGCGCGCAGACCCTTGCAGCCCGCGCGCCGCCCGTTTGCAGCCCGCGAGCCTCCCCTGCAGCCCGCGAACCGCCCCTGCACCCAGCGCGCCTGCCTCTTGCAGCCAGCGCACTGCCCCTGCAGCCCGCGAGCCACCCCTGCAGCCCGCAAGCCGCCTCTGCAGCGCCGAGTGCGCCCTGCCAAACCCTAAAATAAATAAATAATTACTAAAAAAAAAAAATTAAGAGGAGCCCTAGGTGCTGCTGCCCTAGGTGCTACTGCTGCTACTGCTGCTACTGGCGGTGGCCAGATGCAGCTCCAGCGACGTCCGCGTGAGTCCCTCATGCCCCAGCAGCTTCGTGAGTGGTACGCTAGTTGGGGTTGTAGGGGTGGCCGCGCTGCTACTGCTGCTACTGCTGTTCCTGCTGCTACTGCTGCTACTGCGGCTACTACTGCTACTGCTGCTCCTTGCGGTGGCCAGATGCAGCTCCAGCGACGTCCGCGTGAGTCCCTCACGCCCCAGCAGCTTCGTGAGTGGTACGCTACTTGGGGTTGTCGGGGTGGCCGTAGTGGGAGTCGCCCTGGAGTGGGTAGTTCGGGAGCTTCTGGTAGTGGCCAGGTGCAGCTGCAGCGTCGTCCCCGCGAGGCTCTTTCTCCCCAGCAGCTTCGTGAGTGGTACGCTCAGAGTGGAGGGTCACGGAGTACTGCTCGCTGCCCGTACGTCATTCCCACTGGTGCTCGGGCTGGTCAGCCTTGCGGGACGATTGGTCACACAGAGTCCCGCTGCTTCTCCCGTCTGAGCGACGCCTGGCGTACAGAGTTTGGCGACGCGGCTGAGCTCCCCGACTGGGTGGAGCTGCTTAGGCAGAGGGTAGATATCTATGCTCTTGACTATGATGCTATCCTCACTGCCATGTATGCATTGCCTACTAGTGCTGAGGGTGCCTGTTACCTGTGTGTGCCGCCTGACCCAGGTATCGAGTCTGCTGCTCTAGGTGCTGGTGAGGCTGCTGCTCTAGGTGCTGGTGCGTCTCCTGCTCCAGGTGCCGGTGAGGCTGCTGCTCTATGCGCTAGGGAGTCCACTCCTCCAGGTGCTGGTGAGTCTGCTCTCTCTGGTACTGCGCCTGCTGTGGCCTTGCACACTTTCACCCTTGACTCAGGTGCTTCCCACTCCTTCTTTCGCGACTGCACCACACTCTCGCCGCTCAGTCGGCCGGTGGCAGTCTCTCTGGCTGACCCCTCTGGGGGTCCGGTCCTTGCCCACTCCTCCACGGTTCTGCCGTGTCCGGCGGTCCCGTCTGGCTCACTGTCTGGCCTCCACCTCCCCTCGTTCTCCACGAACTTGGTGAGTGGAGCTGACCTTCAGGACGCGTGGGTTGACCAGTTCACTCCTGGAGGTCAGCGGGTGACCCACTGTTCGTGTGCTCGGACGGGCCGGCACCTGGCCACGTTCACCCGTCAGCCTGGGTCGAGCCTGTACACCCTGACTACCGTGTCTCCTCCGGTTGCTGAGTTTGTTCAGGTAGCTGCGTCGGGTCAGGTGTTTGCTGCAGCGTCCCGGTCTGGTCCTGAGTGTGCCCCCTTCTCGTGTCGCCTCCTGTCTCACCAGACTCTCCTCTGGCACCACCGCCTTGGTCACTGTCAACGGGAGTTGTGTTTGGCCCCGTCCTCGCTTGGGCGGAGCCGACCACGGGAGGACCGTGGGAGCCGCGAAACCGCGGGAGGACCGTGGGAGCCGCGAAACCGCGGGAGGACCGTGGGAGCCGCGAAACCGCGGGAGGACCGTGTGGGCCGCGAAACCGCGGGAGGACCGCGAAATACCCGGTCAACCAGGATACCCGGGCGACGTGCGCGAAAGTCGCCGGGGGTGTTTTCTGCGAGTACGACCTCGGGGGTGGTATCCCGAGGTCGACGTGGCTGGTGGGCGCCGTCACGGGTGGAGTGTCTACGCTGGGCATGTGACGGGGAGTTGGGCGCCAACCAGCTGCACGCACCTGCGAAGCTGGTGCACCATTGTCAGGCGGGTGCAACGCTGTGCAGCCGACTTACTGCAGCGTTGGCACACCGCGGACTTGCAACGTTGTCAAGCCGCGACTCTGCTCTGCTGGAGCGCGGTCGACCAAGTCGTGCTGGCACGCGGTCGACCGTACTGCGCTGGCAGTCGACCAGCAGCCTTGCTAGGTCTGATGTAGTCTGTGTTGCCAATGTTGATGAAATCATTCTGAACTTTTGTTGTCAGGTTTTCCTAGTGAAACTCTTGCCAATTTTCCCCGTGAACTAGCAAGCAGTGTTAGCACTTGGAAACGACTAAGGAACGAACGAACGCTACGATCACTCTTGCCCCGTGCCTAGCCCGTAGTCTAGCTCCCGTAGGCTGAGCGGTCCCACGAGCTCCTCGCGCAAGTGAATTACGTCGCCCCCGCGAAGCAAGGTGGTCGACCGGGGCAGCGCGGGCAGTCTGGTGGCAGTCACCGCGGTGGCGGGAAGCTAGCGAAGGACGCTGACAAGTAGAAGTCGGCCAAGGATGGCGGTCGTGGAGGAGGAGGTCGACGTCGGGAATGCTGGCTGTGCGGCGATCCCGATCACCTCTCCTTCGAGTGTCCCGACCGCAGTGACTCGGACGACGACGAAACCAAGGGAGGCCGCGGGAGGTCTGGCAGCCGTCGTCCGCGTCGAGGAAACCAGCCGCGAAAGGAGAAGCAGTCGACGAAGTCGACCTCGGCGATGGACGCCGACTCTTCCGCGGGTGGCAAAGGGCGAGGCGAGAAGGAGGCGTCGTGCTCGCTGGTCGGTATCGTAGAGTCGACCGTCTCGCTGGCGCCGGAAGCTGGCGAGGATTTCCAGGCGGTGGCGGCAGCTGTGCAAGCAAACCCTGCGGTGGTCCTTCTCGACAGCGGCTGCTCGCACCACCTGATGGGGACGAAGGAGGCCTTCGTCGACTTGGGGCCGAGTGGCGACGTGAAACACGTGCGTGGCTTCAATGGGGCGCTGCAGGACGTTCGCAGCCGTGGCACGGTTGCGCTGCAAGGGGAGGCCGGGAAGCGGGTGCTCATCTCCGACGTCCTCTACGTCCCGGGCGTGCAGGCAAATCTGCTTTCGGCTGGCCAGCTGAAGGAGAGCGGGGTGACGCTGACGGACGACGGCGACCGGATGTTGCTCGTCTCCGCGGCGGGGGACGTGCTCGGTCGCGCGACGTACACTGGCCGGGTCCTCTGCACTGACCTGCGCCCATGCGCGGTCAAATCGGCGACGCCCGCGAAAGAGGAGGTGGCTCTGCGGGCGATAGTCTCGGCGACGAAGGCAACCCCGAACAGGTTGCACGCGAGGCTTGTGCATGTTGGCATGGACACCATACGGAGCTCGGCGAAGCACGGGGTCGCCACCGGGCTGGACCTCCAGTCGGCGTCTGGCGCCGACTCACCGTGTGTTTCGTGCGTCGGCGGGAAGCTGGCGCGGCACACCTTCCCCGACCACGGCTCCGAAGCCGACGACGTCCTGGCCGTCGTGCACATCGATTTGTGCGGGCCATTTCGCGTGGTTGCCAAGGACGGCAGCCTGTACTTTTTGCTGCTGAAGGACCGCAAGACCCGCTATGTGTGGTGAGGCCGGTCGCCAAGAAGTCGGACGTGCTGCTGGAGTTCGAGAAGTGGCTGGTGCTGGTGGAGCGGCAGGCGAAGCATTCGGTGCTGCAACTGCGTTCTGACCGCGGAGGGGAGTTCCTCGGAAAGGACTTCACCGCCTTCGTGGACAGCAAGGGAATCGTTCACGACTTGACCTGCCCTTACACCCCGCAACAGAATGGCATGGCGGAGCGGGAGATGAGGACGGTGGTGGAATCGGTGCGGACGATGCTGCTGCACATGGGTGTACAACACCACTGGTGGCATCTCGCTCTGCGGCAGGCCGTCTGGGTTCGCAACTGCCTGGAGCGGTCGTCGCTGCCCGTGGGGACGAGCCGTACCAGCTCCTCACCGGGCAGAAGCCCGACTTGTCAATGGCGCGGGTGTGGGGCTGCATGGCGCAATTCCTCGTCCCTGAGCAGCAGCGCGGTGGGAAGCTGAAGCCGAAGGCCCGGTGGGGCCTTCACCTCGGCGAGTCGGAGGAGAGCAAAGGCTGGGAGCTCCTCGACATCACCGCCAACCGGGTGGTCACCACGTCGGACGTGGTGTTCTACGAAACTCTGTCGCTGGAGGTGTGGAAGTCGGACCTCGGGCCTGCGTCAGGGCGGACGCGGGCCAACCCGCCGACGGACACCTCAACGGCGACGCTTCCTCTGCTCGCCGAGGTCGCTGAGCGGGCTGATGAGGATGTCGCGGTCGCCCCTGCCTCGCCACCTCCTGCGCCTTCTTCCCAATCCCTTCCCGTCGACCTGCGTGGCTTGACTCCGGTGTCGGCCTCCGGCGATGAGGGGAGCCGTGGGGCGTCGCCTGTGGCGCCGGCCAAGAGCATCGCCGGTGGCCGACGTGATGCCCAGCCAGTCGCAGAGAAGCGGGCCGCGGAGGTGCAGCCAACTTTGGACACCGCGAAGGAAACCGCGAAGGACACCGCGGAGGAAACCGCGAAGGACACCGCGAAGGAGACCGCGGACGAGACCGCGGAGGAGACCGCGGAGGAGCCCGCGGCTAGCAGGCAGCTGACAGGGGAACAGGCAGCAGCTAAGCCGACCGCGGAGCAGTTGGCAGGGGAGCTTTCGAACGGGAATCGCGTTTCAGAGACGCCGTCGACAGGGGAGCCGTCGAACGCGGAGCTCGCTTCAGAGGAGCGGACGACAGGGGAGCAGTTCGATGAAGGCACATCGAGCGATGTGGTGGAGGTGCAGCTCGGACCTCGGAAGTCGGGCCGAATTCGGAGGCCACCCGACTTCTTCGTCCCCGCTGCCTTCACCACGGTGTATGATGTGGACGACGACGACCTGGCGTACGATGACGCCGAGGACGATGAGGAGTTTTCGGAGCTAGACCCCGACATGCACGCCGATCCCGAGCACCGTTGGGACATTTCGACCATGACGGTGAAGGAGGCGTTGGCGAGCTGGAAGGGCCCGGCGGTGAAGGCCGCCATGGAGGAGGAGATTCATAGCCTCATCAACATGGGCACTTGGGAGCTGGTCGAACGCCCGCCGGGGGTGAACATAATGAAGAACCGGTGGGTGCTGACAACGAAGTACCTCATCGACGACACTGTCGAGCGCGAAAAGGCGAGGCTGGTCGTGAAAGGCTTCACGCAGGTGTATGGCGCTGACTACGACGAGACGTACGCGTTGGTGAGCAGCTACGTCACGCTGAGGATTTTCCTCAGCATCGTCGCCGTCCTCGACTTCAACCTGATGAAGCTGGACATGAAGAACGCCTTTTTGCAGAGCAAGCTCGACCGCGTGCTGTACATGTACCAGCCGGACTACTTCAACGACGGGACTGGCCGGGTGTGCAAGCTGCTGAAGAGCCTCTATGGGCTAAAGCAGTCGCCGCTGCTGTGGTACACGGCTCTCAACGGCGTGTTGGTTGGCGCCGGGTGGAAGAAGAGCCAAGTCGACGAGGCTCTGTACTTCAAGGTCGGCGACGACAAGGTGACCTGCTGGGTGCTGGTCTACGTCGACGACCTTCTCGCCGCGAGCAGCAGCACCGCGATGCTGAAGGAGCCGAAGGAGCTGCTGGAGGCCGCCTTCGAGCTGCGCGAGATTTCGCCGGTGCAGAAGTATCTCGGCCTGGAGATCGTGCGCGACAGGCCGGCGCGAAACTGTGGTTCTGTGGTTGCACCAGCAGGGTTACGCCGACAAGCTGCGCAGGCGCTTCATCGACGAGGAGCAGACCGGGCGCACTCCGAAGACGCCGGTTTCCGTCGCCGCCTACGCGGAGCAGACATTCGACGACGAGGAGGCGCAGGAGCGCGAGGAGGAGGAGTACAGGCAGAAGGTCGGCTCGCTGCAGTTCGCGGCGACGACGACGAGGCCGGACATCGCATTCGCGTGCAGCAAGCTGGGGAGCGGCCTCACGGTGAGAAGCGATCAGCACTGGCGCGAGGTCGACCGCTGCCTTGCCTACCTCGCCAACACGCGAGACACCGCCCTGGAGTTCGGCGGTGGTCCGGAGTCACTGGAGTTGGTCGGCTACGTGGACGCCGACGACGCGGGTGACAAGCAGAACCGGATGAGCACAGGCGGCTACGTGTTCGTCTACGGAGGGGCCGCGGTCTCCTGGTTGAGCCAGCGCATCAAGTGCGCGACGCTGTCGTCGACCGAGTCGGAGTACGTGGCGGCCGTCGAAGCCGGCAAGGAGGGACGTCGCCTTCGCTTCCTCCTCGCGGAGTTCCAGCGGCTGGACGCCGGAAAGCCGACTGTCCTCAGGGTGGACAACAAGTCGGCCATCACGGACGGCGAGGGCATGGGGTTGACGGGCAACCTCAAGCACATGGAGCGGCGACAGGCCTGGCTGCAGCACATGGTGAAGCGCGGGAAGTTTTCGCTGAAGTACATCCCGACCACTGAGCAGCCGGCCGACTTCCTGACGAAGGCGCTGCACTACTCGGCCTTCAACTGGTGCTCCGTTGCAATCGGCCAAGTGCGTCTGGCCGATATGGGCGACGGTGACAACGACGTGCAGCAGTAGGTGCCATGCCCTTTTCCATGGCTGGTGCGGTGACCGGCGTGCTGTGCGTTGTGTGCACGCCGACGGGCTATTCTCCAAGTAGTACTGCCGTGTGGGCCGGGGGGGGGGGCCAAGCATGAACGCGGCAGGGGAGTGTCAACGGGAGTTGTTTTTGGCCCCGTCCTCGCTTGGGCGGAGCCAACCACGGGAGGACCGTGGGAGCCGCGAAACCGCGGGAGGACCGTGGGAGCCGCGAAACCGCGGGAGGACCGTGGGGGCCGCGAAACCGCGGGAGGACCGCAAAATACCCGGTCACCCAGGATACCCAGGCAACGTGCGGGAAAGTCGCCGGGGGTGTTTTCTGCGAGTACGACCTCGGGGGTGGTATCCCGAGGTCGATGTGGCTGGTGGGCGCCGTCACGGGTGGAGTGTCTACGCTGGGCATGTGACGGGGAGTTGGGCGCCAACCAGCTGCACGCACCTGCGAAGCTGGTGCACCATTGTCAGGCGGGTGCAACGCTGTGCAGCCGACTTACTGCAGCGTTGGCACACCGCGGACTTGCAACGTTGGCAAGCCGCGACTCTGCTCTGCTGGAGCGCGGTCGACCAAGTCGTGCTGGCACGCGGTCGACCGTACTGCGCTGGCAATTGACCAGCAGCCTTGCTAGGTCTGATGTAGTCTGTGTTGCCAATGTTGATGAAATCATTCTGAACTTTTGTTGTCAGGTTTTCCTAGTGAAAGTCTTGCCAATTTTCCCCGTGAACTAGCAAGCAGTGTTAGCACTTGGAAACGACTAAGGAACGAACGAACGCTACGATCACTCTTGCCCCGTGCCTAGCCCGTAGTCTAGCTCCCGTTGCACTAGTTATCTCCGCAGTCACCCCTCCCTCCCTCGTCTCCGAGGCATGACCTCCTGTGTCCTTGTCTCTGGTCTCCCCCGGTCTCTCCCTCCCCTTCCTCCGGGGCCTGCCCCTACCTGTGTTCCCTGCGTCGAGGGCCGGCAGCGCGCCGCTCCTCACTCCTCCGAGTTTCCTCTGACAGACGCTCCGCTGCAGACTCTCCACATGGACGTGTGGGGCCCAGCCCGCGTCCGTGGACAGGGTCACGAGCGTTTCTTCCTGCAGTCTTCGCCTTGCGCCGCAAGGGTAAGGTCACTAAGGTGTTGATCGACTGGATCCGCGCTGCCCGTCTCCAGCTCAGAGAGAGTTTCGGCTCGGACTTTCCTGTTCTGCGTTTGCACTCCGACAGAGGTGGAGAGTTTTCCTCCGACCTTCTACGAGCCTTCTGTCGTGCGGAGGGCATCCGCCAGACGTTCATGCTTCCGGCCTCTCCACAGCAAAATGGGATTGCTGAGCGCCGCATTGGCATGGTCATGGACGTCGCTCGTACGTCCATGATCCATGCGGCTGCTCCCCATTTTCTGTGGCGGTTCGCGGTTCAGTACGCGGCGCATCAGATCAACCTCCAGCCCCGGGTCTCCATGCCGGAGACCTCCCCTACTCTGCGGTGGACGGGGAAGGTTGGCGATGCGTCTGCGTTCCGTGTCTGGGGATCTCGAGCTTTTGTCCGCGACTTGTCTGCGGGCAAGCTGTCCTCCCGTGCTGTTCCCTGCGTCTTCCTTGGCTTCCCCCCTGACGCGCCTGGTTGGCAGTTTACCACCCTACCTCGCGCCGTGTTCTGTCCTCTTAGGACGTCACGTTTGACGAGTCGGTTCCTTACTACCGTCTCTTCCCCTACCGCACTGCCCCCCTCCCCCCCCTACCGCTCTTCCTTGCGCCAGGTCCTCCCCCGGTAGGCCCCCTCCCCCCTCAGGGTCCTGCCCCCTCAGGTGTGTCCCAGGTAGACGCAGTCGAGACTGTCGAGGTAGCTGTTGACTCTGGTGCTGTTAGGGGTGCTGAGCCTGCGGGTGCCGGGTCTGGGGGTGCTGAGCCTGGGGGTGCTGAGTCGGGGGTGTTGAGCCTGGGGTTGCTGAGTCTGGGGGTGCGGAGCCTGAGGGTGCTGAGCCTGCGCGTGTGGAGCCTGGAGGTGCTGCGCCTGGAGGTCCTTCGGGTGCTTTGTCCCGGCGGGAGCCACTCTCTCCACAGCAGCTGTGCGAGTGGTTTGCTCGCCGCTGGAGCTGTGCTGCTGGAGCTGGTGGTGCTACGGGCGCTGGAGGTTCTGCTGCTGGGGGTTCTGGAGCCACCTGTCCCGGAGGTGCTCGTACTGGAGGTACTGGAGCTGCTGGGCCTGGTGGTGCTGCTGGAGCTGGAGCTGATGGAGGTGCTGGAGCTGGAGGTACTGGAGCTGGAGGTGCTGCTGGAGCCGGTGCTCCTGGGGGTGCTGGAGTTGGCGCTACTGAAGCTGCTGGAGGTGCTGCTGGAGCTGTTGGTGCTGCAGGAGTTGGAGCTGATGCTGGGGGTGCTGGTGCTGTCCCTGCTGGTTCTGGAGGCGCTGCGCGGCCGCGGCCGTACTTCTTTCCGCTCCTTGAGCAGGTTCTTGATCTCCCGCCTTCTACTGGTCCTGCTCCTTCCTTAGAGTGTCCACAGCCTGTCCAGCCCGAGTCACAGTTACAGCCGGCCTCCCTACTCCCTGCTCCTTCTCCTTACACTTGTCCGATAGGAGGTCTTACGGAGCGTCGTGAGCCTGAGTCTCGTCCTGCGTCGCCTGTTCGCGTTGTTCGCACTGGTCGTCGTGCTCCGCGTGAGCGTCCTCCTCCTGTCCCTGGCACGCACCAGATGGCTCTGCGTCCTTCCACTGCTCCACAGCGTCTCCCTCTGCCGTCTCCTCCTGCGTCCTCTCTTCCTGCCCTTGCTGACCCGGTGTCTGACTCCCTTCGTGCTGCTAGTCCTACTGTCACGCGTCTCCTGGCCACTGCTGTCACTGACCCTTCCTTTGAGTCCACTGCTGCGTCTGCCTTAGTTGCTGAGCTTGTCGACTTTGCTGCTCACTGTCGTGTAGACTACGCCGCTAGTCTTATTGCTGAGTCTGAGTCTGTCTGTCTTCCGTCCGTCGGGGGTGAGTGTGCTATTGGCACGGACGTCCTTGAGGACAGGCAGGAGGACTTCGAGTGCTTTGCAGCCACTGTACCTCATCTCGTGTCCATGCTGATTGCACCTGAGGGAGACCCGGATGCACCAGACATCCCGACCCCGCGCTCTTACGCAGAGGCGATAGAGGGTCCCTACTCCTCTCAGTGGCAGACAGCCATGGACGCAGAGATGGCTTCCTGGAAGTCCACAGGTACCTACGTCGACGAGGTTCCCCCTCCTGGGGCGAACATCGTCAGTGGCATGTGGATTTTCAGGGTGAAGTGGCCGCCGGGTTCTCCACCTGTCTTCAAGGCGCGTTACGTTGCTCGAGGATTCAGTCAGCGACAGGGAGTTGACTTCTTCTAGACCTTCTCCCCGACCCCGAAGATGACCACTCTTCGGGTTCTGCTGCACGTCGCTACTCAGCGTGACTACGAGCTTCACTCTCTTGACTTCAGCACTGCTTTCCTACAGGGCAGCCTGCACGAGGAGATCTGGCTGCGCCGCCCACCTGACTTCACTGGGTCGTTTCCTGCTGGTACCCAGTGGAGCCTCCGGCGGCCAATCTACGGTCTCCGCCAGGTGCCCCGTGAGTGGCACGACACACTGAGGACTACGCTTGCGGCTCTTGGGTTTGCTCCTTCTACTGCTGACCCGTGGCTGTTTCTGCGCACCGACACTTCGCTGCCGCCGTTCTACATCCTCGTGTACGTCGACGACTTGGTCTTTGCCACTGCTGACACTGAGGGACTCGCCTAGGTGAAGTCAGAGCTGCAGAAGAGACACACGTGCACAGACCTGGGTGAGCTGCGCGGCTATCTTGGATTGCAGATCACCCGGGACAGAGCACGGCGCACCATTACCTTGAGCGCTTTGACTTCACGTACTCCTCGCCTCAGGCCACTCCTCTATCTACTCGCCACTCGCTCTCAGCTCTGCCTTCGGATGAGTCCGTAGAGCCGAGTGGCCCGTACCCAGAGCTTGTTGGCTGCCTCATGTACCTGATGACCTGCACTCAACCTGACTTGGCATACCCTCTTAGCATCTTGGCGCGTTATGTTGCTCCTGGGAGACACCGACCAGAGCACATGGCTGCAGCGAAGAGGGTGTTGCGCTACCTGTGCAGTACGTCGGGCATGGGGCTCGTGCTTGGAGGATGGGCTCGAGTTGTCCTCACTGGTCACGTAGACGCTTCTTGGGTTGACGACTTGGCTACACAGCGGTCGTCACAGGGTTACACCTTCAGCCTTGGTTCCGACTCTGTCTCGTGGCGGTCTACCCGCTCGTCCTTTGTTCTCAGCTCCAGTTGTGAGGCTGAGATCTATGCTGGGGCCATGGCTGCACAGGAGTTACGCTGGCTCACCTACCTGCTGACCGACTTGGGAGAGGCGCCTCGTTCTCCTCCAGTTCTGCATGTCGACAACAAGGCCATGCTGGCCTTGTGTTAGGAGCACAGACTGGAGCACAGAACGAAGCACATTGCTCTGCGCTACTTCCTTGCCCGAGAGTTGCAGCAGCGTGGTCAGCTTCGTCTTGCTTACGTGGCCTCTCGGGCCAACATTGCTGATATCTTCACCAAGGCACTTCAGCCTTGTGATCATCAGCGTTTCTGTACTATGCTAGGTCTTGTGCCTACCGGGCCTCACTTGCTTACCTCTTGACTTTGCTTGTACTGTGATCTATATATACCTGCTCCTGCATGCTTACATTTGCTAGGTTGTGATCACCGTCTTGCTTGTTCACTTTGATTTATAATCCTGCATGTGAACTGGCCTTGTGGCCTTTGAACTTGTGCTCAGAATGTGTGGTGACGTTGTGATCCACCCTGAGCTTACTTTGCTCTGCTTGACTGGTCTTGTGACCCCTTGTTCTCCCGCACTTTGCCTATGGGGGTGTGTCAGACATACATGATATAGCCTGTGTAGGATGTAGTGGGGTAGCCAATAGGGGGTACAGCATTTCTAGGGTTTCATACTTGTACTGCCTTTTCGGTTCCCACCGAATTTCTTTCTACCGAGTTCGGGAAGGTTCTGTTCGGGACGCTTCGCGACCCTCAGAACATTCGCGTAACGCCTGGGTTACCTGCCTTGTGTCGAGCCTATATATAGCCTCGCCTTGTGCCCAGGTGAATGATTCAATAGATGTGTATTTCCTGAACCAGATCCTCACACATAGGCAAAGCGCGCGCCCCTAACCAGAAACGTGCGCCCCAGCCAGAAACGCGCGCCCCAGCTAGAAACGCTTGCCTTGCTGTTTGCTCCGCTCTTGCAGCCACCACTCCAGCCACTCTTGCTCCAGCCGTTTCTAGCTATCGCCTGCCGTTCCTTGTCACTCCGTGCTACGACCGTTCTTAGCTCCAGCTGTTCCTACCTCCAGCCGTTCCCAGCTTCGGCCACTCCTTCTCTAGCAGCTCCTCGCGCGAGTCGTTCCTAGCCTGCCTCCCCTTTGCCCCGCTAACCATTTATCATGGCATCCGGTAGTGTTCTACAGCGGCAGGGACACCATCAGTAGCAGTTTCTACAGTGGGACCTCATTAGCCGTGGCGCTGCCATTAGAAGTGGCACTCTCAGCAGCAGTGGCGCTCTCAGCAGCTGTGGTGCCCTCAGCAGCAATGGCGCCCTTAGCAGCAGTGGGGGCCTGGTGGTCCGGGGAGCGTTGGCCCAGACAGCTGGAGGGCTAGTTGTGGTGGCCGCGACGTCAGACCCTGCAAGAATTGGATCCTGACTGGCCCTCGTGCTGGCAATACCTGCTGGCGTCCTGACTACTCTGGACTGCGCTGCGCGTTTATTGTGTTACGCATGGATCTCTTGGCTTAAGTGTACCCAGCTTAGGACCTTTGCCTGCTGCTAGTGTAGGTGCTTGTGTTTCTAGTGTAGGTGCTTGCGTAGTTACTAGTCTAGCTGTGACTGCTGCTGATGCGTCACTCTCTTTCATGCTGGACGCTGGCGCATCTCAATTCTTCTTCCGCGACCACACCACAGTCACTCCTCTTCCTGATCAGTCCCAGTTGCCCTGGCTGATCCTACTTAAAGACAACCCTCATGTGCCCGGCTGTCCATTCTAGTTCCCTCAATGGTCTCTACATCCCCTCGTTCTCTCGGAACTTGGTGGGTGTTGGATACCTTCAGGACCGTGGTGTGAGAGTACAACGGCTTATGTTGGCTTTGCTAGCTTGCCTGTACTTTATTATGCTATTACTAGCTTGGGTTTTATTTATCATGCATAGATATGCTTGATTTCCTAGGTTAGGTGCATTCCTATATTTTATTATAGTTACAGCACCGAACCAGGTTACGTGTACTGAACTCAAGCCTATTCGGTTGCCACCGAATTGCTTTCTACCGAGTTCGGGAAGGTTCTGTTCGGGATGCTTCGCGACCCTCAGAACATTCGCGTAACACCTGGGTAACTGGCCTTGTGTCGATACTATACATGGCCTCGTGTTGTACCCAGGTTAATCATTCAATTTAAACTCTCTTTCTTGAGCTCGATCCTAGATCCTCACACTTGGTAATCAGAGCCGTTTACACGCAAAGTTTTTTCGACCACTAAAACCGAGTCTTAAAAAAACCGCAGGGGCGACGACTGTGAAACACCAATTTTGGGTACGTAAAACCGGTTCTGTGTTTTTCACTCCCCCTCGTTTTCGGTTTTCGGACGCGCAATGTCAGGGATGGAGGGTCAAGGCGACAATTACGCGACCACCCACGACATCGCCAGCCTTCGCACCAACGTGGAACAGACTCAGGCGGTGATCCGGCGAATCGAGGCCCTCTTAACAAACCAATCGTTGGCCGTCACAACAGCAGTGAATGCAGCAGCGAATGTGGCAGCGACAGCAGCAGCGGCGACAGCGACAATTCACGGACCACTGGCACCACCTTCGCCGAACCTCGAAGAAGCTCGCCCGAGGCTCCCTGAAGCGTTCGATCCAATCGCGAAGGGATCGGACGTTCGACGGTTCGTGGCGACCCTCAAAATTTACTTCGAGGCCATTGGCTGTTCGACCCCGACACACGATGCAGCAAGGATTCGGCTCGCAGCGACATTGTTGCGAGGACCAGCACTCGAGTGGATTTACTACAGTGACGTGGCCCGCGGGGAGAAAACGTGGGCGCAGTTTCGGGCAGACCTCATCGGAAGATTCGAACCCATTAATTCGGTGTACATGGTGCGGCAGCAGATTCATTGACACAAGCAACTCGGGAGTGTAGCACTGTACACGCAGCAGATGGAGCAACTTTTCAACCGCATCACCGACCTGACCGAAGGCAAAAAAATCCAAGCACATACAGAAGGGTTAAAAATGTAGATTCGCCGACAGGTCATCGCCGCGAACTACAGTAGCTACCGCGACATGGTACGCGCAGCCGAATGATACTACGCGTTGACGCGTGGTCAACCCGAAACACGACGCTACGGGCCGAACTGACCATTTGGTGCGGAGCGATCGGTACCCCCCACGTTCGACGACCCGATGGATATCGACAGATTTGACACGAAGCAACAGCCGACAAAATGCGAATTTTGCGGCGCAGCCGGACATCAAATCCTGTCGTGCTACAGAATGTGTGACAAAGTGAGGAACGAGAATGAAAACAGAGAGAAGAGGGGTTTCACTAGCAGGCAGTTGAGTACATATAGCAAACCCTAACAGGGTTGTACTCACTATAGAGTACCCCACCGCAGACTAGAGAAATATAACATTCTAACACACCCCCATAGTCAAAGTGGGGTGTAATCAGCGCAGCATGCAGTCATAAAATAGTTCACAAGCACAAGTAAAGCTCGAGGTAGTCACTAAGGGCAAGTGAGGAGGAGGAGGGACTGTGAGAGGAGAGGAGATGGGAGGCGACGGCGGAAGCTGCAGACACACAGGAGCTACCGAATCAATGGCCCGGACTACAGGAGTAACTGGCTCCGCGGCTACGCCGAGCGGCTGGAGCAACTGACCCACGGGCGACTGGCGACTACCAGAGATTGTAGCCTCCGGACTACTGGCGCTGCTGGCGACACGACTGCTACCTCCGCTCAACCTCCCCTAACTGTCCCACCCCCCTTTCACACACCCCTTGCTGCACCCCTAGCTCCACTCCCACGACACCCCCCCTAGCACCACTCCTTCGGCTCCCACACACCCACCCCCCTCAACGGCAGCTGCAGCAGTGGGAGACGGAGGAGGAGGAGGAGCAGGGGACGCCTCACACTCCCGCCACCCCCATACCCGCCACCCCCACACCCCAAACGCAGGCGGCGTGGGGCAGAAACGCAGGCAGCAGTTGGGGCGGCGTGCAAGCAGAAGCGGGGCAACGCGCGGGCCCCCGGGGCGCTGCGACGGGCGACGGGAGGGGGCGACGCGCGGGCCCCCAGGGCGCCGCGACGGGCGACGGGATGGCAGGGGGGGCGCGCGCGGGTCCCCTAGGGCGCTGCGACGGGCGACGGGATGGCGAGGGGGGCGCGCGCGGTCCCCCAAGGCGCCGCGACGGGCGGCGGGATGGCAAGGGGGGCGCGCGTGGGTCCCCCAGGGCGCCGCGACGGGCGACGGGATGGCGGGGGGGCGCGCGCGGGTCCCCCAGGGCGCCGCGTCGGTTAGGGCACCGTCGCACGCCTCGGGGCGCGCGACGGGCAGGGCACCGTTGTGCGCCACGGGGCGCGCGACGGGCAGGGCAGGGCGTCACGCGGCCAGCAGGGCGGCGCGACGGGCAGGGCAGAGCCGCGACGGGCAGAAAACCGCCGCGCGCCCCGAACGCGCAGCGGGAAGAAAAAATGCCGTACGCCACGAGCGCGCGGCAGGCAAAAAACGTCGCGCGCCCCGGGCGCGCGACACGCAGTACAGCAGCGGAAGCTTTAGGTGGGCCCATCCACAGGATCGACCAGGGAGGGTCTGTTAGAGACTAAGGACGGAGTCTATGAAGATTAGGGGCTGAAATATCTCAAAATCGTCAACTACAATTCTGGACAGAAAAGTCGTCGTCACAAGAAACGTCGTCGACGAAATGTCCACTGTTAGAATTCTTTCAAACTCGAGTATGTTGTAGCCGTTGACCGTGGCTATCTTTCCCAATTTTAATAGTATCAAAATATGGAGTATAACTCGAGTTATGAACTTCGGCGCACTAGGGGGTATGCTGCCATAGAAAACGTAACTCAATCACAATTATCTCACAAGTTCACACAAGAAAGTTAGAGTAGCAATAGAACCAGGTAGGAGGGGATGAGGAGGACGAGAGGGAAGGTCCCAAGGGAGTCCCCAACCAAGGACACCCCATACCACACAATTCCCCTCTCTATAGGCACCCCAACTTTGACATTTGTCACTTTCCCAACTCATGCCATCCACCTCACCCAACTTGACCACACTTGCCAACCTGGTTTGGCACCTCCCAACCACTTGGCAGCATCTACAGTGATGTTGACGAATTTCCCAACCCCCAAGAGTCTGTACTCCTTATGGAGTCAACACCACAACTTCCCATAGTCACCACAACCGAATATCAAAAGCATACGAACTTCCAACGTTCGTAACTTTCTTGTCCGTGCTCCGATTGAAGCGATACTTGGTTCGTCAGAAAGCTCTTGAGCAGAGGAGTCACTTCAGATATCTGCTCAAGCCAAATAACATTCACACACACTCAGAAAAACCAAACCGCACAAAACACAAATTCTTGCATACGCTCACACCACGCATGCAACGCACGAACACATGATGGGAGGCAGACAGACGTGAATGCATATGATTGCATCACACAACAAACTCCCCCTCTGGCTGCCAACCATCATCCCACATGTCATAGCTCAAGCATGCACCCTCAATGCACACTCATCCCAGCAAGCTTCATGCCCTTCCAATGCTCAGATTCAGCCAGGCGCTTGGTGAGAATGTCAGCCGCCTGCTGATGGGTCTTCACAATCTCCAGCCGCACCTCCTTGTCCAGGAGCCTCCTCACCCAATGCCACTTAGGCCTGATGTGCTTCGTCAGCCCATGAAGGCAAGCGTTCTTAGCAAGCTTCACAGCCGACTCGTTCTCACAGAAAATCACAGTTGGCTCCTTCTGGCACACTCCGATCTCCTCCAACAAACGCCTCAGCCACACCACCTCCTTTGCCCCATGATGCAGAGCCATGTACTCTGTCTCACACGAGGACTGCCCCACCTCGTTCTGCTTCTTGCTGCGCCAGCTCACTGCACCACCTCCAAACAGGCACACATAGCCTCCAATGCTGGTGCCATCCGCCTTCACAGAGTTGAAGCTAGCGTCGGTGTAGCAGGTCAGGAGCATCTCCCCCTTGCCCAAATCAGCTGCACCCCTCTGCAGTCTCTGTCGCACAGCACTGTACTCCAAGCCCACTGATGCCGTAGCGCTCACATAGCGGACCAACCTCTTGGCCGCTTCCAGCTGCTCATGCCTGGGGCGTGAAACCACACTTGCAAGCCTGGATGTAGCAAAGGCAATGTCAGGCCGCGTGTGGTTAGCCGCATAATTGAGTGCCCCCACCATGGAATGAAACAGCTTCCTGTCACTCTCACCCACCACCTCCTCATCAGCACAGGGCTCCACAGTGAACCCCGAAGGCAGTGGCGTGGCTGGCTTTCCTCCATCTTGCAGCCCATACTTCTCAGCCAGCCCCTCATAATACTTTCTCTGGTGCAACCTCAACACTCCCTTGTCAAGGTCCCTCTCCACATGCATGCCCAAATAGTACTTCACATCTCCCATCTTGGAGCACTTAAACTGCATCTCCAGCATCTCCTCCACATGCTCAATCATTGCAGACGACTTAGAGAAGAGCAGGATGTTGTCCACATACACCAGGAGCATGAGAAACTGCTCCTTCTCTTGCAGCAGGAACAAGCTGTGATCACACTCATTCTTCTTGAAACCCCCAGCCAGCAGTGTCTCCTCCAACTTGTGGTACCATGTGCGAGGAGCCTGCTTAAGGCCATAGATGGCCTTCTTGAGCCTGCACACCCTGCCGCTCCCATCATCCAACCCCTCAGGCTGCAGCATGTACAGCTCCTCTAGGATGATCCCATTGAGGAAAGCAGTTGTGATATCCATCTGCTTGATCTTCCATCCACGGTTTGCAGCCATTCCCAACATCACCCTTAGTGTAGTCCCTTTCCCCACAGGAGCAAAGATCTCGTCAAAGTCCTTCCCCTTTGTCTGCTGAAACCCCTTTGCCACAAGCCTTGACTTGTAGCGGGTCAGCTCCCCATCAGGTCCGTACTTGTGCCTGAAGATCAGCTTGGAAGAAATGGCCTTCTTCCCAGGAGGCAGCTCACACAGCTCCCACGTTTCATTCTCCAGCAGAGAGTCATACTCCTCCTTCACACTCTGCTTCCACTTCTCAGCATCGGGCCCACTCAAGGCCTCAGCTAGCGTCTTGGGCTCAGGGACAACTGCCCAGTAGCAGTGTGCTATCTCTTCCTCATCACACTGCTCAGCCACACTCCCAGCCCGTACCACCTTTGGCTTGCCAAAGCTCGGATAGGTCAGCCGGTTAGGAGGGCGCACATCCCTCCTAGGACGGTCAGCCGGACGTGCGGCACCTTGTGGAGCATCTTGCTGCTGCTGCTGCTGCAGCTTCTCCTCCACCTCAGGTTCTCCCCCATCCTCAGTCACCCCAGAAATCTCCTCCTCTGAGACAGTGACCTGCACTTGCCTCGAAGGCCGCTGCACCTCATCGGCCTCAATGATCAGCGGTGTAGTAGGAAGCTTCTGCTGCTGCTGCTTCCACTCCTTGTAGTACAAGGACTCAAGGAACTTCACATCCCTTGACACAGTCAGCTGCTGGCTGGTCAAGTCCCATATCAACCAGCCCTTATGATCCTTAGCAAGCCCCAAGTGTACTCCCCATCTCCCACTAGCCTCCAACTTTCCCCTCTTCTCCTTAGGCACATGAAACACCACCATGCAGCCGTAGGCTCTCAGCATGTTGACTGCAGGTGCACTCCCATACCACTTGGTGTAGGGGACCCACTGCTTGTCCCCCACAGTCGCCAACACCCTGTTCTTCACAAGGGCGACCTGCCGTAGTGCAGTCACCCAAAACGGATTCGGTAGCCCTGCACGCCCAAGGAGAGTGCGAGCACCTTCTTGCAGGGTCCGGTTGAACCGCTCAGCCACGCCGTTCTGCTGAGGGTTGTAGGGCACTGTGAGCTGATGCTGGATCCCCTTCTTCTTCAGCACCACCTCAAAATCAGCACCAATGAACTCTCCCCCATTGTCGGTGCGGATCACCTTCACCTTGTGTCCGCTCTCCCTTTGAGCTCTCGGCATCCACTCCTTAAGAACAGCCGCTGCCACTTCCCCCTTAGTCTTGAGAGGGTAAACCCACACGGCACGCGTGTGGTCGTCCACAATGGTTAAGAAGTAGCGGCTGCCCGAGAGAGAAGGGGCCCTCGTAGGGCCCACCACATCCATGTGCACAAGTGCGAGCGGGGCCTTAGCTGGTCCCGTGCCGCTGCTGAACGGAAACTTTGTGAACTTGGTCTCAAGGCATGTAGGGCAGCTCCCAATATCCTTTGCTGCCCCCTTCACCTCCAACCCCTTCAAGCTCCCATCCTTCACTAACTTCTGCAGCATAGGAATGTTGATGTGACACAACCTCTCGTGCCACGTCTCCCAATCGGCATCACCATTCCCAGATGAAGCCTTTGCCCATGCAGCGGTTGCATCCACACCAGCAAGCACCTCACCATGTGGCTGCTGTGACTGCTGCACCTTCTTGACTGCATCTAGGGCCCCATCGGTTGGTGCAGTCTCCTCTCCTCCCGCAGTTGTTTTAGCCGTTGCTGCTGCCGCTGCCGTTGCTGGTGGTTTCCCATTCCAAGGGATGATGGGCAGCTGCCATAGGTCCTTGATGCAGCTGCTCTTCTCCTCCAAATCCCACAACAACAGCTTCCCAAGCTTTGCACGGCAGCTGGTTGGGCCGAAGGTCACTTCAGCCTTGCTCTTCTGCAGCCGGCGCACAGAAAGAAGGTTAGCAGACAAGCCTTCAACCAACAGCACATTCCCCAGCCCCACAAGCCCCCCATTGGCTCCCATTACCTTGGCATTCCCAACACCAATCACAGGGAGCAAAGCACCTGAAGCGGCAGCCACAAACTTAATCTTTCCGGGGGGCTTTACCTCGTCAAGCAAATCTGCCCGTGGGGTCATGTGACTTGTGCAACCTGAATCTATCACCCAGTGAGTGAGGGGGTGCATCACAACCTTCCCAACTGAGCCCACATCACTCTCACTCCCTTTCACATCCTCGACCATGAGGAACATCCCAGGATTGGCTTTACCATGTGCACCATCACCTTGTGCACCTGAACCTTGCACAGCGCCACCTCGTGCACGTTCACCACTTGGTGGCTTCATGCCTGGGGGTGCCCATCCCTCAGGCCGGCTGAAACACTTGAACCACGGGTGTCCAGCCTTCTTGCAGTACCAGCACGCTCCCTCCATTCGGGTACTCCCCCTGCCACCAGAGCTCCCATGCCCCTCATTGTAGTCACCTCGGCCTCTCCCTCTGCCAAAGCCTCTCCCACGGCCTCGGCCTCTCCCTCCCCCTCTTCCTCTACTGCCTCCTGCAGCTCCATACCCCTCAGCAGTTTTGTTGGCAGCACCACCTCCCGTGTGGCGCCTGCGGAAGTCCTCTTGCAGAATCTGCTGCCGTAGCCACTCAGGTGTCCACTGGTCCTGCTGAGTGTTGAGGGTGGGGATGAGGTTGTCCCATGAGTTGTCGAGCACCGAGATAATCTTGGTGCACTGCTGCATCTGCGACACATTGCTGCCCGCCGCTGCCATCCTTGCATAGGTGTCCTTGATCTTGTCAAGGACCGGCTTCACATCATCGCCCGGTCGCATGGAGAGGGCAGCCAGCTCCTTCTCCAACACAATCACCATCAGCAGCGTGTTGGGCTGAATCACGTCGCGCAGTAGCTTCCACGCCTTTGGTCCGGAATCATCCAACTCCACCAAATCCTTGATGTGTTGGAACATGTCGTTGTTGACCGATTGAAGGATTAGGTCGTACAGCACCGCGCTTTTCTCAATCCACCGATCGCGGGCGTCGCCTTCCTCCGGCATCTTCTCTTCTCCCATCGCAAGTTTCAGCAGCTTATAGCGCTTAAATGCACTCCGCATCCGCCCGCTCCATTCCTCATAGTTGGAGCCATCCAATGCCTCGATCTTGGATGGTGGTGGCTCATTCCTCTTCTCAGCTGCATCTCCACTCCCTTGACTCATTTCCTCTGCTCCCAAGCACAGGTTCCAGCTCCCCCCTTGCTGCCCACACCGAAGTCCCACTCAATTTCCACAAGTGTCAGCGCCAACGAAATTTCGGCAGAGTTTCCCCTTAGCGGAAGTCACATGCAACCTCCAGAACTCCACTTAGGCACGCCCACAGGCCATGGTGGGTCTAGGAGGGTCTTCACACTTCAGTAGACTCTCCACAAAGTCCTTAATCAGCTCTGATACCACTTGTTAGAGACTAAGGACGGAGTCTATGAAGATTAGGGGCTGAAATATCTCAAAATCGTCAACTACAATTCTGGACAGAAAAGTCGTCGTCACAAGAAACGTCGTCGACGAAATGTCCACTGTTAGAATTCTTTCAAACTCGAGTATGTTGTAGCCGTTGACCGTGGCTATCTTTCCCAATTTTAATAGTATCAAAATATGGAGTATAACTCGAGTTATGAACTTCGGCGCACTAGGGGGTATGCTGCCATAGAAAACGTAACTCAATCACAATTATCTCACAAGTTCACACAAGAAAGTTAGAGTAGCAATAGAACCAGGTAGGAGGGGATGAGGAGGACGAGAAGGAAGGTCCCAAGGGAGTCCCCAACCAAGGACACCCCATACCACACAATTCCCCTCTCTATAGGCACCCCAACTTTGACATTTGTCACTTTCCCAACTCATGCCATCCACCTCACCCAACTTGACCACACTTGCCAACCTGGTTTGGCACCTCCCAACCACTTGGCAGCATCTACAGTGATGTTGACGAATTTCCCAACCCCCAAGAGTCTGTACTCCTTATGGAGTCAACACCACAACTTCCCATAGTCACCACAACCGAATATCAAAAGCATACGAACTTCCAACGTTCGTAACTTTCTTGTCCGTGCTCCGATTGAAGCGATACTTGGTTCGTCAGAAAGCTCTTGAGCAGAGGAGTCACTTCAGATATCTGCTCAAGCCAAATAACATTCACACACACTCAGAAAAACCAAACCGCACAAAACACAAATTCTTGCATACGCTCACACCACGCATGCAACGCACGAACACATGATGGGAGGCAGACAGACGTGAATGCATATGATTGCATCACACAACAGGGTCGACCTGCTCTGATAGCATGTGACAAAGTAAGGAACGAGCATAAAAATAGAGAGAAGAGGGGTTTCACTAGCAGGCAGTTGAGTACATATAGCAAACCCTAATTTGGGTTGTAATCGCTAGACAAATATGACATTCTGGCAGAATGAAGAAAGCACGTGCCGCATTGCTGGGCGGCAACATTACAGCACCCCCGAAGTAAAAAGACGGGAATCGCCAGTAGCCGCGGATCGACCTGGCGATCGCGTAAAGATCCGAAAAGAGAAAAAGGGCGACGACGTGGCGACTTTGGAGCGGGCGAATCAAAGGAGAAGATGATGGCGCAAATATAAAACGTCAGAACCGGCCGGCATAAGGGGAAATCGCCGAGGCGAATGGAGGCTCCGCGAAAAAAGACTCTGCACCGACCGGGAAACTCCAGCCAAACACCCACGAAAGTAAGAATTCGTTAAAGTTATCCTACAAAGATACTCTAACCAAGAACATTACTTCTCGTGGTTTTCAAGCCTTTAAAAAATTCAGGGGAGATTTAGAGGCCAAGAAAAAGCCTTTAGGTACTTGAGAAGTTGGGCAAAGCATTACGGAGCATAGAAAAGGGTCGTGCGTTCCGTGGGGTTAATATTCTCTCCCCGCAGCACAGTGTCAAGGCTCCCCGTTGCCCACAGGTGAAGCCTACACAGCTGCAAAGGCTTAGAGGAAAAATCTGTTGGGTGCAAATATTTATTTTTTGCACGTGAACCAGCCGCCTGCGTCGCATTTTGCATTTTGTGTGTGTGCGCATTTTTCACTTTCATCTTGTGATGGTCTGTGCGCATTTGTTCTTGCATTTTGTGTGTTTCGTTTTCATTTGTAATTGCATTTTGTGTTTGTGCATTTTCAGTTTCGTTTTCACTGTTCCCATGAAGCGCTCAAATGAGGCTCACATGATGCGCTCAAATGAGGCTCACATGATGCGCTCAATGTCAAACATACTAAGTAGTCGGGCCTAGGCTTAGTAGCCTAGGCCACAGGAAGACTAGGACGAGGCGTCAAGTACGAGCGAGAGTTGTGTGCAGGAACAGAATTGAGAAGGAAATGATTGAACTAGCAAGCAGCAGGATACAAATAGCAAACCCTAAGGGGCTGTACTCACTATTGAGTACCCCACTGCAGGCTACACAAACAACATATTCTGACACACCCCCATAGCCAAAGTGGGGTGTAATCAGCACAATGAGCAGTCATAGCAATAGTTCATAAATATGAGCAAAGCTAGTGGTAGTCACAGCGGGCAAGTGAGGAGGAGGAGGGACTGTGAGAGGAGAGAAGATGGGAGGCGACGATTGAAGCTGCAGACACACGGGCAACAGAAGCGGCTGACACAGTGGCGGCTGACACAGTGGCTACCGAGACAGAGCGCCCCGGAATACTGGAGTAACTGGCTCTGCGGCTACGACGAGCGGCAGAAGCAACGGACCCACGGGCGACTGGTGCAGCAGGCTCTCAGTGGCTACCGAGACAGTGCGTCCCGGAATACAGGAGTAACAGGCTCTGCGGCTGCGACGAGCGGCAGGAGCAACGGACCCACGGGCAACAGGTGCAGCAGGCTCTCTGAGCTACCAGGACAGTGCGCCCCGGACTACAGGTGCTGCGGACGACAAGACAGCAGCCTCCACTCAACCTCCCCCAACAGTCCCACACCCCTCTCACACACCCCCTGTTTCACCCCTAGCTCCATTCCCACATCACCCCCCTAGTGCCACTCCCCACGACTCCCACACCTCCACCCCCCTCAGCGGCAGCTGCAGCAGTGGGAGACGAAAAAGGAGGAGGGGAGAACCCACACCTCTCACCCCCATGCTCGCCACCCCACACCCCAACCACCGCGGAACGCACGGTGGAATGGGAGCAATGGGCAGCACGGGGGGGGGGGGGGGGGGGGGGGGTGGGACGAGACGGGCTTCTGCAGGGGCGGCTGCTGCAGGTGCGGGCTGCTCCAGGGGCGGCTGCTGCAGGTGCGGGCTGCTCCAGGGGCGGCTGCTGCAGGTGTGGGCTGCTCCAGGAGCGGCTGCTGCAGGTGCGGGCTGCTCTAGGGGCGGCTGCTGCACTGGCGGGCGGCTCCAGGGGCGGCTGCTGCAGGTGCGGGCGGCTCCAGGGGCTGCTGCTGCAGTGGCGGGCGGCTCCAGGGGCGGCCGCGGGGGGGGGGAAACGCACGGCCCCCAGGGCGCCCCGAGGGGCGACGAGAAGGGAGCCGCGCGGCCCCCCCCGGGGCGCCGCGACGGGCACCAGGGAGGGCGCCGCGACGGGCCCCCAGAGCCACCTCGACGGGCGACGGGGAGGGCGCCGCGCGGGCCCCCCGAAGTCGCCTCGACGGGCGACGGGGAGGGCCGCGCACGGCCCCCGAAGTCGCCACGACGGGCGACGGGGAGGGCGCCGCGCACGGCCCCCGAAGTCGCCTCGACGGGCGACGGGAGGGGACCGCGCGCGGCCCCCGTGGTCGCCACGACGGGCGACTGGTGGGGAGGCCGCGCGGGCCCCCAAGGTCGCCTCGACGGGCGACGGGAGGGGAGGCCGCGCGGGTCCCCGAGGTCGCCTCGACGGGCGACGGGGGGGGAGGCCGCGCGGGTCCCCGAGAGCGCCTCGACGGGCGCTTCGACGGGAGGGGACCGCGGAGGCCCCCCCAAGGGCACCACGACGGGCGCCACGGAAGGGAAAACCGACAGGCGCCCCGAGCGCGCGGCGGGCAGAAATTAGGGTTTCGCCGCCGCGCACCACGGGGCGCGCGGCGGACAGTACGGCAGCGGAAGCGGGTGGTGGGCCCATACACAGGAAGGCGGCAGACATGCCGCCCTCTGATACCATGTCAAACATACTAAGTAGTCGGGCCTAGGCTTAGTAGCCTAGGCCACAGGAAGACTAGGACGAGGCGTCAAGTACGAGCGAGAGTTGTGTGCAGGAACAGAATTGAGAAGGAAATGATTGAACTAGCAAGCAGCAGGATACAAATAGCAAACCCTAAGGGGCTGTACTCACTATTGAGTACCCCACTACACAAACAACATATTCTGACACTCAAATGAGGCTCACATGATGCGCTCAAATGAGGCTCACATGATGCGCTCAAATGAGACTCCCACGAAGTCTCAAATGAGGCCCTCATGAAACTCAAATGAGTTCTCATCAAAGTCACATGGGAAATATTTCATGCGAGGCTCATATGGGCGAGCTTCGAATGATTTATGCGAGGCTCATCGAAGTTCCATATGCCTCGAATATTTTATACGAGGCTTATGTGAGTGAGTGGTGTGCAGGGGGGCTCGAAAGATTGACTGGTCAAAGGGGTGTTGTTTGACCGTTTCGCGCGAGTCAAAGGGTGCGAAAATCAGGACCGCGTTTGGGTCCTAATACGCGTGTGTGGCCCCTCACGGCTCGGGCGTGTGCCACGTCTTGTTGCGCATACACTATACTGCACGATCGCAACAGGACAGTGCCCATTTCGGCCCTGTCCCGCACTGTACACGCGCATGATTTCGATCATGACGCGCTTTACAGCACGACCGAGAAAAATCTCGGTCGTGCGTGTGGCACGAGGGGGTGCTCGGGATTACAGTTGAAAACTGTATCCCGTGCTGACTCACGGGACGGGAAAATTCTCGCGAATGTACCGTCGCTGTGCGGAATCATTTCGACACAGGTACAATTCGGTTACTCCGTTTTTCAAACGGTAAAAACCATTATATAATTGTGAGCTCGCATGAAGACATTGGAGCTACATTGGAGCCACATGCGAGTCTCATGAGTGTACACATTTGAGTCAACAGGGGCGATTGTTACAAGTGCAATTTGAAGACAGTTTTAACAACAGGAGGATATAGCCAAATGCTCAAGGAGTTGTGCAACTATTTTTAAGATACAGCGTGGCGAAATCCTGCGAGCTAGTTAAACAACTGTTTTCTAGATGCTCCTGGTTGTGCGTAGAATTTATAAATGTGTGCTTGTACCTGTCGAGATCAATCTAATGCATTCGCGTTTTTCAAGCTCGCATTCTACTACTTCATATTGACGAGAGTAGAAATATTACCTTGGTGCTGTCGAAATTTTTCTCGACCAGTTTGCTCGTCCTGCAAACTGAGCAAGGCATAACTACTCACCTGCCGTTTTCTACGCCCTTGGCTAGGAGGTGACAAGCTGTCACACTCGAAGGGCTGCAAGTGATGTTAAGTGTTGCCAAGTTAAGTTTGTAGTTCAAGCTTTAATCGATTCCGCATAACGTTATAGCTGTCAACAAAATCCAGGCTCATGAGAAGTTGTTCAAGCCTCGGAAAAATCCTCATACCCCCCAGGTGAAGTTGGAAAGTGCTGATTTAGGTATAGGGATGGTAATCTCTTTGATGTACCCTATGGTCCTATTAATGAGACCCTCTTCAGCTACTCAGCGCAGCAGAAACCACTACTCATCGAGGTGTTATGCAAAGGATGACGCCTCCAGGCACTGGTGGACAGCGGTGCATCTTACTCGGTGTGTGAGTGCGGGACGTTGGAGAAAATTGGAGAACCTTCGGAGGAGACCAAGTTAACGGCAACAATGGTGGACGGTATGAAACTTCCCATCCACGTTGAAGCATCTGCATATAGGGGCGCTAAGGTGGAAGCCGACGTTGCCGATCACGAACATCAAGAGTTTAGATTTCATCTTGGGGCGAGTTTTCTTGAAGCGGTTCAACCCCAAGATCGATTGTGTTAACAGGAAGGCGTGCATCTACAACAACGGGAAACGAGTGGAGCTGCGAAGCTAGACGGATGCAAGAAGCGTTCCTGAAACTACACTGGCATGGTTCGAACGGACGGTAAATGAGAGAGACACTGGTTACTTAGCACTGGTTATGGCAACAGCAGAAGAGGAGAAGCCGAAAGCAGAGCTACCTGCAGCAGTGAAGGAGGTGTTGGAGCAGTACAAAGACATCATGCCCGACGGCCTACCTGCAGGAGTACCTCCAGCACGCACCCACGAGCACGAGATCGTGGAGGAACCAGGTACGAAACCCGTCTCACGTGCACCATACCGACTGATTCCGACCGAACTGACAGACATGAAGAAGCAGATAGAGTATCTGCTGGACAGACGACTGATTCGCCCATCCACCTCTCCTTACGGTGCACCAGTTCGCTTCACTCCAAAACCAGACGGCAGTTTACAGACGTGCATCGACTACCGCGCACTGAACAAACAGACAGTAAAAAACAAATACCCCATACCGTGCATAGACGATCTTTAGACCAACTGCGTGGTGCAAAAATCTATTCGAAGCTGGACCTACGGTCGGGTTACTGGCAGATCAAAATGGCGGACAACTCGATCCACAAGACGGTGTTCCGTACCAGATATGGCTCCTATAAGTACTTAGTGATGCCGTTCGGACCCTGCAACGCACCAGCAACATTTCAGGTGGAGATGAATCACATCCTACGACCCCTGCTGGACGAGTGCGTAGTGGTGTACCTGGACGACATACTCATCTACTCCAAGAACATGAAGGAACATGTGGAGAATCTGCGGAAAGTCTTCGAGATCCTGCGGAAAAATAAGTTCTACGTAAAGATGTCAAAGAGCGACTTCGCCCTGAAGAAGGTGCAGTTTCTTGGGCACATTGTGAGTGCCGAGGGCGTACACGTGGACCCGCGGAAGATCTAAGCCGTCAAGAAGTGGAAAGTACCGGAGAACGTGAAGGAGTTGCAACAGTTCCTAGACTTTGCCAACTACTACAACAGGTTCGTGCCGCAGTACGCTAAGATAGCAGCGCCACTGACTGACCTACTGAAAAAGGATACGCCCTACAAATGGGATACTCCTCATTAGCAAGCCATGGAGCAGCTACAGACAGCACTGACCACAGCGCCAGTACTCATCCTACCAGACCCAGACAAGGACTACGTGGTGGAAGCAGACGCTAGTGACCAAGCAGTCGGAGCAGTACTGATGCAGGATCACGAACGCGGTTTGCAGCCCATCGCCTACCTCAGTAAGAAGCTACACGTAGCAGAACTAAACTACCCCATCCATGACAAGGGAGCCTTAGCGATAGTGATAGCCTTCAAGGCGTGGAGGTGTTACCTAGAGGGAGCCAAGACTATAGTATACTGACCACTGCAGTCTCAAATACCTGAAGTTGCAGCCGACACTCTCACGACGACAGGTGCGGTGGGTGGACTTCCTGGAAACTCACTTCCACTACGACATTGTCTACAAGCCAGGGCTACACAACAAAGCAGACGCGTTGATAACTACTGCAATGGGAGCTAGACTACGGGCTAGGCACGGATGCTCGTGTGATCTCTGCGTTCGTTGTTCCTTAGTCGTTTTCCTAGTGCACACACTGCTTGCTTGTGCACGGGGCTATTTGGCAAGAGTTTCACTAGAGAAAGTTGACGACAATGGTACAATAAGGTTGGCAAGACAAGACTACATTAGAGCTAGCATTCAGGTCGGTCGACTGCCAGCACAGCATGGTCGACCGCGTTCCAGCACGACTTGGTCGACCGCGCTCCAGCAGTGCAAAGTAGACGGTGTGCCAACGCTGCAGGTCGACGGCGTGCCAGCGTTGCTCCCGCAGTACACCATCGCACCAGCTTCGCAGGTGCTCGCAGATGATTGGCATGCTGTGCCTCGTCACCTGCACAGCGCACACATCAAGTTGTCCTCGTGCTGACAACTGCACCTGATCCGCCACGTTGACCTCGGGATACCACCACCGAGATCGATCTCGCCAACATCGCCTGGGCGACCGTCGCACTCCTCCGGAGAACCTCGTCACCCTGGTAACCCGGTCGACCGGGCAACCACGTCGACCAGCTACTCCTGTATGTGCCCCTCAACCTCCCAAGTCGACGACCACCTCGAGTCGACCTCACCAGGTCGACCATACCCTTGGTCGACCAGCTCCAGGTCGACGTCACTCCTGGTCGGCCAGCTCTACGTTGACCAGCACAATTGTCATCCGACCACCCAAGTCGGCTACCCGAAGTCGGCGTCACCAAGTCGACGCCCATTCTACGTTGCCGCCGACTTCCTGGCCGACCTCTTGAAGTCGGCAACCTTCCAAGTCGGCGACCTCGCAAGTTGGTGACCTTGCAAGTCGGCGACCTCGCAAGTCGGCGACCTTGCAAGTCGGCGACCTCGCAAGTCGGCGACCTCGCAAGTCGGCAGCCTTGCAGTGCCCCGTGCAAGTCGACCAAACTCGTCGACCAGCTCGCCCAAGTAGGCATCGCCCACTGTTGCAAGTCGACTGCACCTCCCGTACACCCAACCTCGAAGTCGGCTCTGCCCAAGCGAGGACGGGGCCAACAACAACTCACGTTAACAGCTTCATCCCGACCAACGCCACAGCTACAGCTGAAGCAATTGCTCGCCTCTTCTTCGACCGCATCATCACCATCCACGGCATCCCCGCTACACTCATCTCAGACAGAGATCCCAAGTTCACAAGTAAGTTCTGGAAGGAACTCATGGGACTTTTAGGGACTAAGTGTTACGATACGATCTTAACTAGAGTACGGGTTTAACTAAGGGCCTAGGCTTAGTAGCCTAGGCCAAACGGGTGTCGAGTAGTTTGTGCCAAGGAGGAATTGAAAATGGTTGGAGGTTCACTATAGCACACGAGTACATATAGCAACCTAACAAAGATGAAAGAGGTGCACCACCATACAAGGGAATTACACAACAGCTACACTACAGACAGATTATACTAAATAGATATAAATCTATTGTGACACACCCCCTATCTGCCTGAAGTGCATAACCATGTGCAGAGCCCCCCTTGAAGGGGTACACCTGTAAAACCCCATTACAGGGCGTGGGAACACCAGCAAGGGGCCCCCTCTGAAGCTGACAAGCAGCAACCACCAAGCAGCATCTGAACCACCGCGGTGGAACAGGTGCCCAGCTGCGGTTGAACGCCCCGCAGCTGGTGCACGGTGTGCGAGGAGCACGGGTACGGGTAGCGGGTTCGGATAGCAACTAGGTGCTGTACGGGACGGGCCGCACGGGGGTGACGGGCAGCACGAGACCGGGCAGCACAGACCGGGTGGGGCACGAGCGAGAACTGACAGCACGGGTGGGGCACCAACGGGTACGGACAGCACGGGTAGGACACAAACGGGCAGAACGGGGCAGCACGGGCAGAACAGGCCAACATGGGCAGAACGGGGCAGGACACGGGCTGAACGAGGCAACACGGGCAGAACGGGGCAGGACACGGCCTGAACGGGGCAGGACACGGGCTGAACGGGGCAACACGGGCAGAACGGGGCAACACGGGGACAACGGGGCAGCACAGGCAGAACGGGGCAGCACAAGGGCTGAACGGGGGAGCACGGGGGCAGCATGGGAACACGGGGGCAGCACGGGAACACGGGGGCAGCACAGGAGCACGAGGTAGCACGGGCAGAACGGGGCAGCACGGGCACTGACAGCACGGGTGGTACAGGTGGGGCACGCACGGGAACAAACAGCACGGGTAGAGCACGAGCAGAAGCACAGGGAACACGGGCAGACAGCACGGGCACGGGCACGGGGCAAGCTCGGGGAAGTACGGGCAATACGGGACAGTACAGGACCACGGGGCAGCACGAGAAGCACAAGAAGCATGAGTAGCACAGGATCACGGGAGCACAGGAGGTGCACGGTCAGTAGGGCACGGGAACGGGCAGCAACACGGGCAGGATCACAGGCAGAATCACGGGCAGAATCACAGTCAGGATCACGTGCAGAACACGGGCAAAATACGGGCAACACACGGGTATAATCACGGGCACAATCACGGGCAGCAGTACGGGCAGAATCACGGGCAGAACACGGGCAGGACACGGGCAGAACGGGTGGAACGGGTGGGGCACGACTGGGTACGGACAGCACGGGTGTAACGGGTGGGGCACAATCAGGTACGGACAGCACAGGTGGGGCACAGGAACGACGGGGTAGCAGCACGGGAGACACGGGGCGGGGGGATGACAGGAGGAGGTGTGGTGGCAGTTGCTGCAGCTGGAACATCCACCCACACCCCCTGAACCTCCCCCCCACAGCAGCAACAGCGGCAGAGAGAGAGAGGAGGAGGCGTGGCGACAATTGCTGCAGTTTGATCACCCCCTCCATGTCACTCCCCCCCCAACAGCTGCAGTCGCGGTAGTGAAGGCGACGGGGAGGGGGGGAAGGGAAGACGGACGGGCGGTAGGCGTTGGCGGCAGTTCTGGCGCTTGCGCAGGCGTTCACTGCTGACAGCCGCCCACCACCCCTTTCCCCCACGCCTCCCCCACCCCCCCACATGAGCCGCCAATCCCGCCACTCCCGCAACTCCCGCCATTCCCGCCGCCGCCGCCCCCACTGTCCTCCACACCCACCACCGCCCAACACGGCATAGGCAGGCGCGGTAGAGGGGGAAGGCGCGACGAGGGAGGGACGGGGAGGGGCAGGGACAGTGCGGGTACGGGACGAAACGGCAGTTGCTGACGCGGCAGATGCAGGCGGGGCAGGGACGGGTCGTGCAGATGCGGGTGGCGTACGGGAGATGGGCGGGGTGCGAGCTGGCTGGCGCGTCGGTTGGGCCGCCAATCCCTTCCCGTCCTCCCTCTCCCACCCACAGCGACCGCCACTGCACACGCGAACAGTTGCGACGGGGGGGGAGACGGGCAGGCGGCCGAGTACAGGTGGGGCATCGGGTTCCGGGTGGGGCGGCGGGAACGGGACGAAACGGCAGTAGCTGGCGCAGCAGATGCAAGCGGGGCAGGAACGGGTCGCGCGGGTGCGGGTGGCGGGTCGCAGGCGGGCTTGCTGGCGCTCTCGTTGGCGGGTCCGACGGCGGGTCCGTCGGCGGGCCCTGTGACGAGCCCGTCGGCGGGTCCGTCGACGGGCTTGCTGAAGGCAGGTTCGCGTGTCCGCTGGCTCGCTCGCTGAAGGCGGGTCCGCGGATCCGCTGTCTCTCTTGCTCGTGGGTCCGCAGGTGAACTGGGGGGGCCGTAACGGTGGGGCGCGACGAGCGCCCTCGCGCAGCTCGTCGTTGCTAGCGCAGCAGCAGCGGGACCTCGAGCCGGTGGGGCGACGGGCGAGCGACGGGCCAGCGATGCACGTAACGGGCTGCGCAATGACCTGATCGACGGGGCGCGTCATATCGACAGCTGGTGATGGGCCCATTCACCTAGGAGTAGGATCTTAGTAGCTCGATACCATGTTACGATACGATCTTAACTAGAGTACGGGTTTAACTAAGGGCCTAGGCTTAGTAGCCTAGGCCAAACGGGTGTCGAGTAGTTTGTGCCAAGGAGGAATTGAAAATGGTTGGAGGTTCACTATAGCACACGAGTACATATAGCAACCTAACAAAGATGAAAGAGGTGCACCACCATACAAGGGAATTACACAACAGCTACACTACAGGCAGATTATACTAAATAGATATAAATCTATTGTGACACTAAGCTTGCGATGTCTTCAGCATACCACCCCCAGACTGACGGGCAGACAGAGCGACTCAATCAAGTGGTTGAACAGTTACTGCGCACATCTTGCAAAGATGACGTCAGCCACTGGGACACACAATTACCGACCCAAGAGTTCGCTTACAACAACGCGTCACATGCGGCCACAGGGAAATCTCCTTTCTTCCTGTGTTACGGACGGGACCCACTCACACCACAGCAGCCAACTACACCGGCACACGTCCAAGCCGCACATAACTTTGTCACCACCATGCAGAAGCTATGGGAGAAGACTCAGCGACGTCTCACCACGATGCAGAACTCCCAGAAGCAATATGCAGATCGCCAGTGACGTGATCACACCGTAGCATTCGGAGATCAGGTGCTTCTCGACACGCGCAACTTGAACCTGTCTCATCTACCATCCAAGCTCCAGCCTCGCTTCTGTGGTCCTTTTCACGTTGAGGCACAGGTGACACCAGTAACATTCCGCTTGCGCTTACCTACTACGTGGAAGCTTCACAACGCTTTCCATGTTCAGCTACTGAAGCCCTACAAGGACCCCAACCAACAGTTCCAGGGACGGCAGCTACCGCCACCACCACCTGTCTCCATACAGGATGAACCCGAGTACAAAGTGGAGCGCGTTCTCACTCATCAGCGCCGCGGCGGCAAGACTCTCGAGTTCCTGATACGCTGGAAGGGATACGACCCATCGAAGGATAGCTGGGTTGCAGAAGCTGATATGGGCAACGCACGCTGTGCTCTCAAAGACTATCTTGTCAAGCAGGGTGTATCTCACGCCACCCAGCTTTGAGGAGGGGACGTGTGAGAGTACAAAGGCTTATGCTGGCTTTGCTAGCTTGCCTGTACTTTATTATGCTATTACTAGCTTGGCTTTTATTTATCATGCATAGATATGCTTGATTTCCTAGGTTAGGTGCATTTCTATATTTTATTATAGTTATAGCACTGAACCAGGTTACGTGTACTGAACTCAAGCCTATTTGGTTGCCACCGAATTGATTTCTACCGAGTTCGGGAAGGTTCTGTTCGGGATGTTTCGCGACCCTCATGTTTGGCCTTGTGTCGAGACTATATATAGCCTCGTGTTGTACCCAAGTGAATCATTCAATTCAAACTCTCTTTCCTGAGCTCGATCCTAGATCCTCATACGTGGGATCACAGTCACTTTTCCTGCGCATGGGAGGACTGCGATATGTACGGATGCTTCCACCAGGGCACTTCTTGCCACATTCACCAGGGAGCCCCACTCAAGTCTTTTCGTTTTGCACACTGCGTCCCCCCAGGTAGTTGCAACTAGTCAGGTTACTGCGTCTGGTCAGGTTGCTGCGTCGTGCTCCTGTCAGTCGCTTACCCACCCGCCTTGGTCACCTGTCCCTCCCACGCCTCCGTGGCATGGCTAGTCAGGGTCTTGCCTCAGGTCTCCTGCGAGTCTTTACGTCAATCCCTCCTTCGCCTGCGCCTCTGTGCACTCCTTGCATCGAGGGTAGGCTGCACGCCACTCCTCTCTCCTCCTCCCTTTGTCCGGCCACCGCCACCTTCCACACTCTCGACTTGGACGTCTGGGGCCCCACCCCTCGGCCTGAACCGGGCGGGGAGAGTTTCTTCCTGGTGGTCGTTGACGACTTCTCTTGCTACATCACGATGTTCCCCTTGCGGAAGAAGTCTGGCGTGACTTCTACCCTGGTCACGTGGTTGCCGGCCACCAGTGCCACGCGCGGCAGTCGTGTCCTGTGTCTCCACTCCGACCGTGGGGTTAAGTTTCGCTCCGGCGTGCTTGCCGGATTCTGTCGCGAGCAGGGCATCACTCAGTTCTGGACGCTTCTGGACTCGCCACGGCAGAATGGGGTTACTGAGCGCCGCATAGGTTTGGTCATGGAGATCGCCCGCACCTCCATGATCCATGCCCGTGCGCACGATTTTCTGTTGCCCTACGCAGTTCGCTATGCCGCCCACCAGCTGAACCGCTAGCCGAGTGTCTCTTGCCCTGAGGTTTCACCGACTTGTCTCTGGACTAGGTCCCCAGGTTTTGCGTCTGAGTTTTGTGTCTAGGGCTGCCTTGCGCTTGTCCGCGCTACCTTTGCGGACAAGCTCTCAGCTCGCACCCTTCCTTGTATCTTCCTTAGTTTCCCGGTGAACACCCCTGACTCCCGTGACGTCTGCTTTGACGAGTCTGTGTCCTACTACGCCCGCTTCCCCCACTGAGGTCTCCCGGTTCCCCCCCCCCTCCACTCTTTCTAGCCCCCACTCATTCCTGGTCCTGCTCCTCCGGTACACCCTCCCCCCCTTGGACCTGCCCCGTCAGGTGTGACTCACACTATCCCTCTCCCCTCGGTAGCATGTAAGGTGTCGTCTCGTTCTCCACTGTCGTCCTCACAGTCACCGCAACTGTTGTGTGATGCAATCATATGCATTCACGTCTGTCTGCCTCCCATCATATGTTCGTGCATTGCATGCGTGGTGTGAGCGTGTGCAAGAATTTGTGTTTTGTGCGGTTTGGTTTTTCTGAGTGTGTGTGTGAATGTTATTTGGCTTGAGCAGATATCTGAATTGACTCCTCTGCTCAAGAGCTTTCCGACGAACCAAGTATCGCTTCAATCGGAGCACGAACAATAAAGTTACGAATGTTGGAGTTCGTATGCTTTTCATATTTGATTGTGGCAACTGTGGGAAGTTGTGGGGTTGACTCAATATGGGGTACAGACTTTTGGGGGTTGGAAAATTCGTCTTTTCTACTGTAGTTGCTGCCAAATGGTTGGGAGAAACCAAACCAGGTTGGCAAGTGTGGCCAAGTTGGGTTGAGGTGGATTGTGGAGGTTGGGATAGTGACAAAGGTCAAAGTTGGGTTGCCTATGGGGAAGGGAATTGTATGGCATGGGTTTCCTTGGTTGGGGACTCTCTTGGGACCTTCCCTCTCGTCCTCCTCATCCCTTCCACCTGGTTTAGTGCTACTCTAATTCTCTTGTGTGAAATTGTGTGAACTTTGTGATTGAGTTAAGACTCTATGGCAGCATACCCCCTAGTGCGCCGAAACTGATACCTCAAGAAATACTTCACCATATCGTACGATTCAAATTGGGAATTGTAGCCACAGACTAGGGCTACAACATATCTGAGTTTGGTGAAGTTTTGACCGTGAACTTTTCGTCGACGGCGTTTCTTGTGAGCTCGACTTTTCTGTCCAGAAACTAGGCCCAACGATTTTGAGATATTTCGGCTCCTAATCTTCATAGACTCCGTCCTTAGTCTGTAACAAGTGGTATCAGAGCTTATTAAGGACTTTGTGGAGAGTCTACTGAAGTGTGAAGACCCTCCTAGACCCACCATGGCCTGTGGGCGTGCCTAAGTGGAGTTCTGGAGGTTGCATGTGACTTCCGCTAAGGGGAAACTCTGCCGAAATTTTGTTGGCGCCGACACTTGTGGAACTTGTGTGGGACTTCGGTGTGGACAGCAAAGGGGGAGCTGGAACCTGTGATTGGGAACAGAGGAGATGAGTCAAGGGAGTGGAGAAGCAGCTGAGAAGAGGAGTGAGCCGCCACCATCCAAGATTGAGGCGTTGGATGGCTCCAACTACGAGGAATGGAGCGGGCGGATGCGGAGCGCCTTCAAGCGCTATAAGCTGCTGAAACTCGCGATGGGAGAAGAGAAGATGCCGGAGGAAGGAGATGACCGCGATCGATGGATTGAGAAAAGCGCGGTGCTGTACGACTTGATTCTACAGTCGGTCAACAACGACATGTTCCAGCACATCAAGGATTTGGTGGAGCTCGATGACTCGGGACCAAAGGCGTGGAAGCTGCTACGCGACGTGGTTCAGCCCAACACGCTGCCGATGGTGATCGTATTGGAGAAGGAGCTGGCTGCCCTCTCCATGCGGCCGGGCGACGATGTGAAGCCGGTGCTTGACAAGGTTAAGGACACCTATGCGAGGATGGCAGCGGCGGGCAGCAAGGTGTCGGAGATGCAGCAGTGCACCAAGATCATCTCGGTGCTCGACAACTCGTGGGACAACCTTATCCCCACCCTCAATGTTCAGCAGGACAAATGGACGCCTGAGTGGCTACGGCAGCAGATCCTGCAGGAGGACTTCCGCAGGCGCCACACGGGAGGTGGTGCTGCCAACAAAACTGCTGAGGGGTATGGAGCTGCAGGAGGCAGCAGAGGAAGAGGGGGAGGGAGAGGCCGAGGCCGTGGGAGAGGCTTTGGGAGAGGAAGAGGCCGAGGTGACTACAACGAGGGGCATGGGAGCTCTGGAGGCAGGGGGAGCACCCGAATGGAGGGTGCGTGCTGGTACTGAAAGAAGGTTGGACACCCATGGTTCAAGTGTTTCAGCCGGCCTGAGGGATGGGCGCCCCCAGGCATGAAGCCGCCAAGTGGTGAACGTGCACGAGGTGGCGCTGTGCAAGGTTCAGGTGCACAAGGTGATGGTGCACAAGGCAAAGCCGACCCTGGGATGTTCCTCATGGTTGAGGATGTGAAAGGGAGTGAGGGTGATGTGGGTTCGGTTGGGAAGGTTGTGATGCACCCCCTCACTCACTGGGTGATCGATTCAGGTTGCACAAGTCACATGACCCCACGGGCAGATTTGCTTGACGAGGTAAAACCCCCTGGGAAGATCAAGTTTGTGGCTGCCGCTTCAGGTGCTTTGCTCCCTGTGATTGGTGTTGGGAATGCCAAGGTGATGGGAGCCAATGAGGGGCTTGTGGGACTTGGGAATGTCCTGTTGGTTGAAGGTTTATCCGCTAACCTCCTCTCTGTGCGCCGGCTGCAGAAAAGCAAGGCGAAGGTTACATTCGGCCCAACCAGCTGCCGTGCAAAGCTTGGGAAGTTGCTGTTGTGGGATTTGGAGGAGAAGAGCAGCTGCATAAAGGACCTGTGGCAGCTGCCCATCATCCCTTGGAAAGGGAAACCACCAGCAACGGCAAAGGCAGCGGCAGCGGCTAAGGCAACTGCGGGAGGAGAGGAGACTGCACCAACTGATGGGGCCCTGGATGCAGTCAAGAAGGTGCAGCAGCCACAGCAGCCACATGGTGAGGTGCTTGCTGGTGTGGATGCGACAGCTGCATGGGCAAGGGCTTCATCTGGGAGTGGTGAGGCTGATTGGGAGACGTGGCATGAGAGGTTGTGCCATGTGAACATTCCTATGCTGCAGAAGTTGGTAAAGGATGGGTGCTTGAAGGGCCTGGAGGTGAAGGGGGCAGAAAAGGAGATTGGGAGCTGCCCTACCTGCCTTGAGACCAAATTCACGAAGTTTCCCTTCAGCAGCAGCACGGGACCAGCCAAGGCCCCACTTGCACTAGTGCACATGGATGTGGTGGGCCCCACGAGGGCCCTTTCTCTCTCGGGCAGCCGCTACTTTTTGACGATAGTGGACGACCACACGCGTGCGGTGTGGGTGTACCCTCTCAAGACCAAGGGGGAGGTGGCAGTGGCTATTCTCAAGGAGTGGATGCCGAGAGCTCAAAGGGAGAGCGGACATAAGGTGAAGGTGATCCGCACTGACAACGGGGGAGAATTCATTGGCGCTGATTTTGAGGCGGTGCTGAAGAAGAAGGGGATCCAGCATCAGCTCACGGTGCCCTACAACCCTCAGCAGAACGGCGTGGCTGAGCGGTTCAACCGGACCCTGCAGGAAGGTGCTCGCACTCTCCTTGGGCGTGCAGGGCTGCCGGATCCGTTTTGGGTGACTGCACTGCGGCAGGTCGCCCTTGTGAAGAACAGGGTGCTGGCGACTGTGGGGGACAAGCAGTGGGTCCCCTACACCAAGTGGTATGGGAGTGCACCAGCTGTGAACATGCTGAGAGCCTTTAGGTGCATGGTGGCGTTTCTGCGTAGCTGAGTCGTCAACCCAGGAGGCGTCTGCGTGACCAGTGAGGACAACAGGACCCCGTCCTCCAAGCACAAGCCCCATGCCCGACGTACTGCACAGGTAACGCAATACCCTCTTCGCAGCATCCCAGTGCACCTTTCGGTGCCTACCGGGAGCCACGTAGCAAGCCAGAAGGCTGAGAGGGTACGCGAGGTCAGGTCGTGTGCAAGTCATCAGGTACATGAGGCAACCCACAAGCTCTGGGTACGGACCACTCGGCTCTACGGACTCGTCCGAAGGTGGAGCTGAGAACGAGTGGCTAGTAGACAGAGGAGTGAGCTGTGGCGAGGAGTACTGGAAGCCGAAGCGCTGAAGGACCTGGTGCACCATGTGTGACTGAGTCAGTGTGATGGTGCGCCGTGCTCTGTCCCAGGTGATCTGCAGGCCAAGATAGCTGCGCAGTTCACCCAGGTCAGTGCAGGTGTGTCTCTTCTGCAGCTCCGACTTCACAAGGGTCAGTGCCTCAGTGTCAGCAGTGACAAAGACAAGGTCGTCGACGTACACGAGGACGTAGAACAGCGCCAGCAAGGTGTCGGTGCGTAGAAACAATGACGGGTCTACTGTAGAAGGAGCAAACCCAAGAGCCGCAAGTGTAGTCCTCAGTGTGTCGTGCCACTCGCGAGGCGCCTGGCGGAGACCGTAGACTGGCCGGCGGAGGCTCCACTGAGTACCTGCAGGAAACGTCCCAGTGAAATCAGGTGGTCGGCGCAGCCAGATCTCCTCGTGCAGGCTGCCCTGCAGGAAGGCTGTACTGAAGTCCAGGGAGTGCAAATCGTAGTCACGCTGAGCAGCGACGTGCAGCAACACCCGAAGAGTAGTCATCTTCGGGGTGGGGGAGAAGGTATGGAAGTAGTCAACTCCCTGTCGCTGTCTGCCTCGAGCAACGTAACGCGCCTTGAAGGCAGACGGAGAACCCGGCGGCCTATTCACCCTGAAAATCCACATGCCATCGACTATGTTCGCCCCAGGTGGGGGAACCTCGTCGACGTAGGTGCCTGTGGACTTCCAGGATGCCATCTCGGCATCCATAGCTGCCTGCCACTGAGAGGAGTAAGGACCCGTAATCGCCTCTGCGTAAGAGCGCGGGGTCGGGATGTCAGGAGCATCCGGGTCTCCCTCAGGGGCAAGCAGCATGGAAGCGAAACGAGGTACAGCAGCTGCAAGACACTCAAAGTCCTCATGCCTGTCCTCAAGGACGTCCGTGCCAAGAGCACACTCACCCCCGACGGACGGAGAACTGGCAGACACAGACTCAGCAACGAGAGCAGTGGCGTAGTCGAGACGGCAGGCAGCAGCAAAGTCAAGCAGCTCAGCAACGAGAGCAGACGCAGTAGCAGACTCAAAGAAAGGGTCAGTGACAGCAGTGGCAAGGAGACGAGCGACAGTGGGACTGGCAGCACGCGCTTGGTCAGACTCAGGGTCAGGGACCTCAGGGAGAGAGGACTCAGGAGGAGTAGGCAGAGGAACACACAGTGGAACAGAGGAAGGACGGAGTGCCATAGTGTTCGTGCCGGGGACAGGAGGAGGACGCGAACGAGGAGCGCGACGAGCAGTGCGAACAGGCGAGACAGCTCGAGACGCAGGCTCACGACGCTCTGTAAGACCTCCGGACTGCTCAGTGCAAGGAGAGGGAGCAAGCAGTGGGGAGGCTGGCTGTAACGGCGGCTGCGACTGGTCAGGCGGTGGACACAGGAAGGGAGGAGGAAGACCAGTAGACGGGACACCAAGAACCTGCTGAAGCAGGGGAACGAAGTACGGTCGCGGCCGCACAGCGTCTCCAGCACCTCCAGCTCCAGGGTCAACAGCTCCAGCTCCTGCAGCTCCAGCGCCTCCGGCGCCAGTGCCTCCAACTCCAGCTCCTGTAGCCCCAGCGCCTCCTGCACCAGGGCCCCCAACTCCAGCTACTCCAGCTCCAGCGCCTACAGCGCTAGCTGCTCCAGGCTCCGTAGGGTCTCCAGCTCCAGCGCACCCAACACCACCAGTCCCGACAGCTCCAGTAGGAACTTCAGCACCTCCAGCTCAAGTGTCTCCAGCCCCTCCAGCTCCGAGAGCCCCACTCCGACGGTGCGGGCGCCGAACAAGCCACTCACGCAGCTGCTGCGAGGACAGTCGCGGTGAAGCACCAGCAGGACCTCCAGACGAAGCAGCACCCCAAGGCTCAGCACCCCCAGACTCCGCACCCTCCGGCTCAGCACCCCCAGGCTCAACACCCTCAGGCTCATCACCCCCAGACCCAGCACCCTCAGACCCCGCACCCCCCGGCTCCGCACCCCCAGACGCAGCACCCCCAAACGCAGCACCCCCAGATGCAGCACCTGGAGCAGCACCTGAGACGATAGCTACCTGAACAGGCACAGTACCAGGGAGATGGTCTACCTGAGACACTCCCGAGGGAGCAGGACCCTGGGGCGGGAGGGGGTCTACCGGAGGAGGACCAGGAGCAAGGAAGAGCGGCGGGGGCGGGGGAGGGGCAGAGCGGTAGGGGATGAGACGGTAGAAGGGAACCGACTCATCGAACGTGACGTCCTGAGATGGGAGGACACGGCGCGAGGTGGGGTGGTAAAACTGCCAGCCAGGCGTGTCAGGGACAAAGCCAACGAAGACGCAGAGAATGGCGCGGGCGGAGAGCTTGTCCGTGGACGTATCGCGAACAAAGGCACGAGAACCCCAGACCCGGAACACCGACGCATCGCCAACCTTCCCCATCCAACGCAGTGTGGGCGAGGTCTCCGGCAAGGAGACACGGGGCCAGAGGTTGAGCTGATGCGCAGCGTACCGGACCGCAAACGACCACAGAAAATGGGTAGCGGCCGCATGGATCATGGAGGTACGAGCGACCTCTATGACTAAGCCAATGCGGCGCTCAGCAATCCCATTTTGCTGAGGGGAGTCCGGAAGCGTGAACGACTGGGTGATGCCCTCCCCACGACAAAAGTCCCGCAAGAGGTCGGAGGAGAACTCACCACCTCTGTCAGAGTGCAGACGCAGGACAGGGAGGTCCTGTCCGAACCGCTCGCGTAGCTGGAGACGGACTGTGCGGATCCAAGGGATCAAGACATCAGAGACCTCACCCTTGCTGTGCAAGGGGAAGACCGTGGTGTACCGCGTGTAGTCGTCAACAACCAGCAGAAAGTAGCACTCGCGGCCCTGTCCACTGACGCAGGCTGGGCCCGACACGTCCATGTGGAGAGTCTGCACGTGCAGATCGACACACGCTGACCCCCAGGAGTGGTGGTAGTGACCATCGCATCCTGAAGGGCAGCGGTACTCACCAAGTTTGTAGAGAACGAGGGGAGCCCTTAGAACTCGCTTGTGTTGGAATTATCCACAAAAGTTACACACAAGAGAATTAGAGTAGCTAGAAACCAGGTGGAAGGGAAGAGGAGGACGAGAGGGAAGGTCCCTAGGGAGTCCCCAACCAGGGAAACCCCATACCACACAATTCGCGTCTCAATAGGCACCCCAACTTTGACATTTGTCATTTTCCCAACCCATGCCAACCACCTCACCCAACTTGGCCACCCTTGCCAACCTGGTTTGGCTTCTTCCAACCACTTGGCATCATCTACAGTGATGGTGACGAATTTTCCAAACCCCAATGGTCTATACCCCTTATGGAGTCAACCCCACAACTTCCCATAGTCGTCGTATCACAATCAAAACTTCGAACGATCATATATTTCTCGTTCTTGCTCCGATCGCGACGATTTTTTGTTCGTCGGAAAGCTCTTGAGCAGAGGAGTCACTTCAGATATCTGCTCAAGCCAAATAACATTCACACACACTCAGAAAATCCAAACCTCACCAAACACAAATTCTTACGCACACGCACACCACGCATGCAAGGTAGAAAGATAAGATGGGAGGCAGACAGACGTGAATGCGAATGATAGCATCACATAATAGCAATGTTGTACAGCCGCCTTGCTTCAGCATTGGCTCGCCGTCGACTAGCAACGCTGGCAGGTCGCCACCTTGCACTGCTGGAGTGCGGTCAACCTTGTTGCGCTAGAACGCGGTCGGCCGTGCTGTGCTGGAGGTTGACCTGCATGCTTGCTAGCATCAGATGTAGTAAGTGTTGCTTTTCCTTGTTTCATTCATTGTTGTAAACTTTTGCTAGTGGAGCTCTTGCCAATTTTCCCCGTGAATGTGTGCGTAGAGAGAACACAAGCAAACATGCAAGGAACGCTACGATCACTCTCTCAATCGTGCCTTCCCCATTGTCTAGCTCCCGTTGTTCGAGTTATCTCCGCAAGATCAACAGCGCCATTCAAGCCATCAAGAACTGCTTCAGCAATGACCTTGGTCCTGGATCCTTTCGGAGGCATTCTGCAACGATGATAGGAAAACGGCAGGAGCTCAGTGAAAACGGCCTGATGATGAGCCGGTATCTGAGTAATTTGTCATCGATGTAGATTGACCATTGCTCCTCGCACAGATGCTGCGAGACAGAGGATGAAACTTGGGAATCATCCTGCTGAATGTCATCAGAGTAGCCAATAGGGGCCGTCGAGGACCATTTAGATGCTATCGTAGATGGTGTGTCAGCAGATAACCTTGGGAAGCACGCGTTAGTCTTGGGTTTTGTCTTATAAACCATTAGCAAACTCCTTTGTGAAGACGATACAATATCCTTCACATGAACACATAAAACATGTGGTCTTCTTCTTAGAGTTGTAATAGTTACGATGCTTGTTATGAATGAACTTGCAGAGTGCGCTGATTAACGAATAACGAGAATTTTGAACTACAGAATGACGATACAATGAAAACAGCGAGACTAAATAGGGGAAATCCTAGGCGGGGGAGTGTCAGAATATGTTGTTTGTGTAGCCTGCAGTGGGGTACTCAATAGTGAGTACAGCCCCTTAGGGTTTGCTACTTGTATCCTGCTGCTTGCTAGTTCAATCATTCCTTCTCAATTCTGTTCTAACACACAACTCTCGATCGTACTTGGCGCCTCCTTCCTAGTCTTACCTTGGCCTAGTCTACTATGCCTAGGCCCGTCTGCTAGTCTATTTGACAGGGAGGTCGGGCGAGGCTGGCTTGGAAGGGTTGCGATTGGCACGGAGGCGACTCGGGAGTGGTTTGGCCGACGAAATAGGCCGAACTGGTTTGTCGCGTGACCCTCGGGGTTGTACTCGCTAACGAGTGTTGCGGTAAGGCAGCCTTGTACGTAGAAGAAGCCAGCACTAGCGAGGATGCCGTTGTAAGCTGATAAAGTCCGATTTCGATCTGACGGCTGCGGATGGCCCTAGTCAAAATGATCTCGAAGCTGGAATGTAGGCCGTCGATGAAGTCAGATGTCGATGGAGGCGATCGGCGGCGAATTGATTTCCGAGGGTTGGCGACGGTCGTCGAAGCAATATCCAAATCGAATGTCACTCCAATACTATTGTCTAACGCTGAATCAGTGTCAGATGACGTCAGCACCTCCGGTGGTTTTGTCGAAACTCGCCGAGCAATTTGTCGTGATTCGCTGATGGCTCCCCCCCTTCATTGTTGCCACTGCCTCCTCCAGTTCGTCTTAAGTTGTTCGTACCCCTGAAAAGGTCCGTGTAGTTCCCGCGATGTTGCGCGCGTTTAACCAAACGCCGTCGTATTCCCACGAAAATGTCGGCGCTCCTCGCCGTAAAACCGGTAAGTCATCGCGTAAAACACCGTAAATTTTGGGGCCGAAAACACCCCTGAATTCCGCGGTTGCAGGTGTAGTTCTTCTCTGAAATCTTCGGACGTACTGTAGCCGCCCACTTGGTCACCAGTAGTTTCCTTCAGTTTACCCGAACCCAGCATGTGGGTGTATAATCAAGAATCGGGAAATTGCCCTGGGTTATTCCAACACCAAATTTCACGGAACCTAGTGGCATCAACGCCGTTGACCCGGTCGTCGAAACCGCTCCCGTTGATGTTGTTATACAAAAGTCCACGATTTTTCTACCGGCGCTTTGCAGATGTTTCACCCATCGCTCGTCGTCGGCAAGTAGGTCGCGAAGCTTCGGCTGCTCCCACTCTCCTTTTTATTAAAGTATTTCCCGAGGTGTCTATATAAACAACAGTGGGTCCTAGGTATCCATGCCGCTGTGTTTCTTGCCAGGCCAATTAAAAGTGACCCTACAGGCGAAGTCCACCAACAGCTCAACCGCACTCCAAGGATCGAAGAAACACCCTCAATCCCACGTTTTTTTTTTTTTTTTTTTTTTTTTTGCAGTTCACCCCCCGACAATATCGCGAACCACCGTTCACCCAACGTCCGTGTTTGTCAGATGAGGCATTTTTCGATGTTGCCCGCGCGAACCCGGCTACGGTGAAGGTGAAAAGACTAACGAAGTTGGGGTGCCTTAGTTAGAAGCAATCTCACCCAACCGCTTTGCAGCCCACCGTGCCTATCACGCCACTAAACTCCGCAGCTTTCAGGTCCCATCTTCGCCACTGCGACGTCAACTGGTGTAGACGCCCGAGTCAGGAGAAACATGTAAACTGCACCAATTCCTCTTCGCAGCTCCCCGACTTTTTCGCGTGCAGTTTCACCCAGCCTGCTTTTGTCGGAGTAGAACAGTGCCGCGAGCTCCTCTTTCTTGTTTTGTTTTTTTTCTGTACATCTGTCGAACAAGCACCAGTTCAGGTACCTTTAACCAGCACTGGGTAGGCACGTGTTCACCCCCGGTATTCGGCCGAATTAGGTTGACTGTATGAGTCGGAACTAGTACTCGGTAAGGATGGTGAGATTCGGGCGACGGAAAGTCACAGGTCGTTTCCACCGGCTTTTACCTTGCTCCTCGAGTCGTTCTTCAGCCCCCGCTTAGCCGTCAGGCAGTTTCTTGCCGTTTGTCCCGATGGCCATACTTAACACAACCCTCCGCGAGGGCGGTCGGGTACCTAGATTGCCGTTTGATCATGGGCTGCAGGGTCTGCCCTCGAAAACGGGTTCCTTACGGGGAAACTGCTCTCGTCCACCATGAACAGATGCCCACAGCTGCCATGCACGCAGGGTCGTGCGAGTGTTTTCCGAGATGTATGGGCTCGAATTGCCCTCGCTGCCTGCACCCCACTTCTCCTTAAGTGCGATAAAGCCACGCCGGTTTTCGTTGCAGCCCGTAAGTGTCGGCGGGTCTGAAGTCCCGTCTGTCCACATGCGCTTCTGCTGAAATCTCCTATGACGCGCCCATCATGCATAAAAGCCGTTGCACTTAACAGGTCGGGCGGGACGGCAGTTGACCCGCGCGTAAATCGAGCAGTCCTCGTGTCGTCTCTCCTCACCACCGACATTTTTGGGTGCAAAAACTCCATTTGCGCTTGGCGAGCTCCTCTAGTTGACGCACGCCTGTTGTCGCCTCCTGCCGAAGATCCTTCCGAGAATCTCGCGCGCAGGTTGATGACGAGCCACCAACATCAACTGCCGCGTATAGACGATCCCAAAATCTTCGCGCAACTGTTGACTCAGGTTCGACGACGCCAGCTGCCACACATGATGACGACTTCGAGACTGTTCGTGCAGTTGGCGACGCAGGTCCGCTGAAGCCACCTGCCACACGAATTAGCCCCCGAAAATGTCAGAAAACGCAGCGAAATTACTCACGTTAACGACGCGACAGCTACAGCTGCCTGTTGCCCGGGGGGAGGGAGGTCACGGTTGATCGCGACCGTTCAAGGCAAGGATCTGGCGGTGCCAAGGAGTGCCCCGTAAAATTATGGCCGCGAGGAGCAACTAACTCGTTTTCCTGGCTGGCCTACGCGCAATCCGTGGACACCACGACATCCTTCCTCGTCCCCCCCTCCCCCCCGAGGGGTAATACACTCTAAAAGGTGGGGTAGGATAGGAAAGTAGCTATGATACCAGGTGTTATGAATTAACTTGCAAAGTGCGCAGGTTAACGAATAACGAGAATGTTGAACTACAGAATGACGATACTGTAAGGGATTCTCCCGGATCCCTTATCGGGCTCGACTACTACGCGTACAACCCCGATTTTCGGACTTTGCACGTTCGGCCGACATCCACGATGCCGAGGCTGCCCTGCGTCGCCTTCGGTCTTTCGATCGCCATACCTGCACCGAACCTCGTTGTCAACGGGAGTTGTATTTTGGCCCCGTCCTCACTTGGGCGGAGCCGACTTCCTGGTCGGGTGTGTTGGAGGTGCAGCCGACCTGCAGCAGTGGGCGAGCAGGTCGACGGGTTAATCGACCTGCACGGTGGCACTGCGATGGCGCCGGCTTTGAGAGGGCGCCGACTTCGGGAGTTCGACTTGGGAGGTCGACCTGTGGAAGGCGTCGACTTGGTGACGCCGACTTGGGGAAGCCGACTTGGTGTGGTCGGCTGACAGCTGTACTGGACGACCTGGAGCTGGTCGACCAGGCATGTGGTCGACCTAGAGCTGGTCGACCAGGGGTGTGGTCGACCTGGTGTGGTCGACCAGTGGTGGTCGTCGATCTGGGTGGTCGACGGGCACAAGAAGAAGGAGCTGGTCGACTCGGTTGCCCGGTCGACCAGGTTACCCGAGCGACGGGGTTCTGCGGAGGAGTGCGACAGTCGCCCAGGTGGTTCTTGCGAGGCCGACCTCGGTGTGGTATCCCGAGGTCGATGTGGAGGATCAGATGCAGTCGTGGGCATGTGGTCAGCCTGGCGTCTGCGCTGTGCACATGACGGGGCACAGCACGCCAATCAGCTGCGAGCACCTGCGAAGTGGGTGCACTGCTGTACTGCGGGTGCAACGCTGTGCAGCCGCCTTGCTGCAACGTTGGCACGCCGTCGACTTGCAGCGTTGGCAAACCGCGACTTCGCACTGCTGGAGCGCGGTCGCCCATGTCGTGCTGGACCGCGGTCGACCATGCTACGCTGGCAGTCGACCGGCATGCTTGCTAGCTCTGATGTAGTCAGCCTTGCCAACTTTGTTGCTACCATTGTTGTAAACGTTTGCTAGTGAAACTCTTGCCAATTTCCCCCGTGAATGTGCAAGTAGTGAGAGCACGAGTAAACGACTAAGGAACGAACGCTACGATCACCCCTACCCCGTGCCTTGCCCGTAGTCAAGCTCCTGTTGTTTTAGTTATCTCCGCACTCGTTTCCCGAGGTTCCGTCCAAGCTAGGGTAGTCACTATATTAGCGTGTGCCTTCATTGTATTGTCAGTTTATTGAGTCACATCTTTGATATTCGTTATTCCGCGCACTCTCTTTTACAACTCATAACACCTGGTAGCAGAGCTACTTTCCTATTTCACCATGCTTTTCGAGGGTAGTTTGGTGGCACGGGTGTGGCTGGTACAGTGGACTGCAAATCGGTTGGCTGCAAGGTTCGTTAATTGTAACCTACCCGACTCCAATAGTTTTTGCTTTCCACTCACTTGAAGGCCACGAATACTCCTCTGCCCACCAGACGAAGCGTGCGACTCATGGACCAGGAGACGTTGAACAAGATGTTGGCGCAAATGGCAAAGCTACAGGCAACAGTGCAGAATCTCTCTGCGGAAGTGACAACGCTACGTGAAGAAAACACCGAGCTACGCCAGACGCGAGGTGAAGCGCGTCCGGAGTCGCCCGATGACGAAGGCGGGGGCATCAGTCAAGCGGTGAGCAATCCGTTGGATGCGCACGTGACTTCGAAGAAGAAGATAGGCAGCGAGCGGCAACGACGCAAATTGCAGTTACGACGATCAAGATTAAACCTGCGAACTCGCCCCCTTTCAATCCTACGGACAAGTCAACTACAGTGAAGGGATGGCTATTCGGCGATGAAGTCTTCTTCCTTGCAGCAAACGTCAATGACAATGCCACGCGTATTGATTACGCGGTTTCTCTTCTTCGAGGCGCAGCAATTGAATGGTGGCGCCACACCTTGGACAGGGGGACCCCAAAAGGTATGACACATGCGGCAGACGGGACCCCGACATCGGCTATTAAAGTGGCAACTTCAATCTTCGGAGTGACCAAGATACGCACGTGGTAGGAGTGAGGCGCAGCCTTACGGGATCGCTTCGAGCGCGTATCCGCCTCGGAGCAGGCTCGCATGAAGCTGCGTGCCTGGTCGCAGTTGGCATCTGTCCAGGACTACACGGCGTCGTTTATGGCACTCGCCGACCAAGTGGACGACATGGCGGAAGCGAAGCGGTTGGATAAATACATCGGCGGTCTTAAATACGAGATACGGTTTGAGGTGCGCCGATGCCGCCCAACTTCATTCCTGGAAGCTGTACGGTTGGCCGAATCTACAGACGCGCTGGTGCAGTATGCAAGGACACGTTTCCGTGAGGGAAACCATTTTCGCGGCCACACCCAACGGGCCACAATCAACGTAGTCCATACACCCGGCCGCCCCTTTAAAAGGACGTGCTATCAGTGTGGGAAGACGGGTCACTACATGAGCGATTGCCCTGAGAAAACGGCGGTGAAAGAGGAAGACAGGAAGGAGCAGGGAAATGGGAAGAGTCAGTAATTAACGGGCCCCTTACAGACTGTGCTCCGTGGGCCGAACCCCATCATCCCCGCGTGGTTCCGATTCATGCAACCGATCGCACTCGGCCGAATAACGGGGATAACCAAGTGGATCACCCTGTGCTGGTCGTCGGCAAAGTGTTAGATAGTTATTTGAAATTGTTCGTTGACGCAGGGGCCAGCCATGGCCTCTTCAACTTGGCGACAAAAAAAATTTTGCAAGCTGCAACTTGACGGGTGTCTGCCTGAAATCGACGCTCGCCTCGTGGATGGGACGCCTCTGGCGATTTTGAAAGAAACACGGATGGTGCGGATCGACTGCGGCGACGATTTCGGCTTCAGCATTAAGTTTCTCTCGACAACGCTGGATGGTTGCGACGTACTACTGGGACGTGATTGACTGCGATGGCACAACCCCGTCATCGACTGGACAACGAAATTGTGCAGCATCAGCAAGCACGAGGGGCTAATTAAGTTGCCCGCATGGACACCTGACTACATCCAAGCCCCGTGCATCAAAGCTATTTTTATAGCTCGCCGCTTCATCCGAGGCGCGCAGCTGTTCGCAGTATGCTTGCGCGAGTTGGCGACCGACACCGACGGGAAGGACATCGTGAAGTTGTGTACAGCTGTACCACCTGATTTAGGGGAGTTGATTCGACAGTACCCGGATATCTTCCCCGACGACCTGCCACCTGGACTGCTACCCGAAAGACCCGAGGACCACAAAATCCAGCTCGAGCCTGGCGCGCAGCCGACTGTTGGCACGCAGTGGCGGTTGACCCAGCCGGAACTCGAGGAGTTGCGAAGCCAGATGAAAGCACTGCTGGAGAAGGGGTTGCCTTTCCGCCCCAGTACATCTCCCTTCGCAGCCCCGATCCTGTTCACGCCGAAGAAAGATGGCGGGCTTCGCATATGCATCGACTATCGCGCACTCAACCGGGTGACAATAAAATCTCGCTACCCAATCCCACGCACCGACGACCTTCTCGATCAACTTCGCGGCGCTTGTTACTTCTCGAAAAATCGACTTACGTGGCGATTACCATCAGATTCGGGTCTTCGTAGAGGATTGTCACAAGACCGCATTCCGAAGCCGCTACAGGAGCTACGAATATACAGTGATGCCGTTCGGCCTCACAAATGCGCCTTCGACTTTTCAACTGACCATGAACAGGGTATTCAGGGGTCTACTCGACAAGACGGTTATCGTCTACTGAGATGACATTCTGATTTTTTGCAGGACAATTAAACAACACCTCCGCGACCTCGACGCAGTGTTTAAACGGCTACAGGAGAACCGCCTCATCACCAAGGGCTCTAAGGGTACATTCCGGGCTCTGGGCTAACCTCTGGTCAAAACTCTGGTTAACACTGTAGCCAACCTTACAATTAGCACAATCGGTGAGAAATAGGCATGATTTTGGATAACGAGAGGTTTGACCAGAGGTTCTGATCAGAGCCCAGAATGTACCCTAAGTGCGAGTTTTTTAAGCAGGAGTTGGAATTTTTGGGGCATGTCATCTCCCGCGACGGCATTAAAATCGACCCGACGAAAATCAAGACCATGCAGGAGTGGAAGTCTCTGACTAATGTCACGGAACTTCAGAGCTTTCTCGTGTTCGTGAATTATGTCAGGCGGTTTATCCCGAATATGGCGGGGATAACCGACCCACTCACCGACCTGCTGCACAAGGACAGGAATTTTGTGTGGGGGGGGGGAAGCTGAGGCGGCTTTTCAGGAGTTGAAGAGTTTTCTCGTTTCCCCTCCAGTACTGCGCATCGCCGACCCATCGAAGCCGTTTGAAGTCATCACCGACGCCTCGGATTTTGCCATCGAAGCTGTACTCTTCCAGGATTTCGAGAACGGACTGCAGCCGATCGCCTACGAGTCACGCAAGCTGCAGTCAGCCGAGCGCAACTACCTGATACACGATAAGGAGATGCTCGCAATATTATACGCGTTCAAACTATGGCATTGCTACTTGGTGGGCGCCGACATCACTTTTCGCACTGACCACAAGTCTCTACAGTACCTGCGAGCTCAGCCCAACCTCAACCCGCGACAAATTTGGTGGCTTGATTACATGGAGAGCCATTTCACCTACCGCATCACGTACAAGAAAGGGGGGCGAATAACATCGCCGACGCCCTTACCCGACCGACAGTTCAATCCGCTGCAGTACTCATCACCTATTCGAACCCACCAATTACGGGACTATTCACCCACGGCTATACTACGGAACCGTTCTTCACGACTGGAAATCACCAGCAGGCGACGACGCAGAAGGGGAACTATTACCTAAAAGCCGGAACCGACCGGAACCACCCGTTCTTATCGGCTGTTGCGTGAACTCCTCATCCAGGAGGTCCACGATTCTAATCTCCCCGGACATTTCGGGGTTGATGTCAAACATATACTCTACAGTTTGGTTAGGCTGTAGTGGAGTAGTTACTATGGGGTACAGCAAGTTTAGGTTTTCCTACTTGTACCCCTTTCCTAATTCATCCACTCTTGTTGATTCTAATATGGTATTACGAGCCTAGGTTAGCCACCTAGGACCGCTTCCTACTATGGGCCCATCGTTCCGCTAGAAGCGCCCTCGTGAGCCTTGCCTTACTCGCGCCCTCGTGCGCCTCTCTCTGCTAGTGCGCCCTCGCGCGCCCCGTCCCTCGAACCGCGCGCGCACAGCCTGCTAGCCGCCCGCGCGCGACTTACTAGGCGCCCGCGCGCGACCCGCTAGCCGCCCGAGCAGTCGGCGCCGCCCGTACGCAGCCCGCCCTGGCCTCGCGCGGCCCCTAGCGCAGCCCACGAGCTGCCCGTCGACCAGCCCCGTAGGCCGTCCCGCGCGCCGCCGCCTCGCGCTCGTAGGCCGCCGCCCGTACGAAGGCCGCCGCCCACACGTAGGCCGCCGCCCCCATGTAGGCCACCGCCGCGCGCATAGGCCGCCGCCTCGCACAGCCGCAAACCGCGCGCCGGCCCGCCCTGCCTGCCCGAGCCGCGCCGCGCCGTCCTGCCCGAGTCGCGCCGCCCTGGCCGAGCCGCGCTGCCCTACTGTGCACCACCTGCAGCAACTGCTGCTCCTGTTCCTGCTGCTCCTACTGTTCCTACTACTACTGCTGCTACTGCTACTGCTGCCACTATGGCTAGTCCCACCGTTCTCTCTTTCGATGCTGAGGGCCGTCCGATTCAGTTTGATGCTTGGCTCGACGACCTGCACCTGTTCCTACACATCACTGCTAAGGACGATGTCTCGCTGTATGATCACGCGTCCGGAACCGCTCTAGCACCTGCTGAGACTGCTGACAGTACAGCTCGTTCCCAATGGCAGACTCGTGACGCTCACGCTCGCCTAGCCATTCGCAGCCACCTGCCGTTAGATGAGCGCGCGCATTTTGGCCAGCACAAGACTGCTAAGGCACTGTACGATGCTGTAGTCGCGCGCTACTCCTCACCTGCCTCTGCTACGATCGGCCGTCTCTCACTGCCCTATCTTTTCCCCGATCTGTCCGCCTTTCCCACCGTTGCTGACCTCATCACCCACCTCCGCACTAGTGACGTTCGCTACCGTGCCGCCCTTCCTGCTGAGTTCCTCGCCACGAACCCTCCACCAATGTACCTCACTCTCTACAACCTCGTCACCCGTCTCCCTGACTCTCTTCGCGCAGTCAGGGACCACTTTCTCGCCCTCTGCCCCACCGAGCTCACCGTTGACCTGCTCGAGAAGCACCTGCTTGCAGCTGAGGCTAGCATAGTAGCTGTAGGTGCCTCTCGTGGCGACCTCCGCACGCCTTTCTTTGAGGGGTGTTCCCCTGTCCCTCTTCTCCCCTCTGTCGCCTCTGCTGCTGCTGTCGACTACCTTGGTGCTGAGGAAGTCAGGGCTGCGTCTGCTCCTAGTGGGAGGCGCAAGGGCGGCAGGGGCAAGGGGGGCAAGGGTGGTGGGGGTGACGGCGGAGGAGGCGGTGGTGGTGGCGGTGGCGGTGGTGGGGGCGGTGGCGGGGCTGGGGGAGTCAGTGGCGGCGGCGGGGGTGGTGGCGGCAGCGGTGGTGGAGGTGGCCGGGGTGGAGGCGGTGGTGGGGGCGGCAGTGGGCGTGGTGGCGGCGGCTGGGGTGGTGGTCGGGGTGGACCGGCGCAGCGTGGAGGTTCGAATGGTGTCCAGCGCCAGCAGCAGCGTCTCGGAGAGACCCCGTCGCCCCAGCAGCTTCGTGAATGGTACTCTCAGCATGGGGGGTCTGGGGGTGGAGGTACCGCCCGTATGTCATCCGCACAGGTGACCGCGCTGGTCAGACGTGTGGGAGGCCCCACACGCAGCAGCGCTGCTTCTCCCGTCTCGACGACGCCTGGCGTGCACAGTTCCCTGAGGCCTCTGAGCTGCCCCGCTGGGCTAATCTGCTTAAAAAGAACATTGATATCTTTGCTCTTGACTTTGATGTTATCCTTGGTGCCATGTATGCATTGACTACTAGTGTTGAGGGTGACTGTTACCTATCGCACCTTGTCGCACCGGACGGTCCTCTGGCACCACCGCCTTGGTCACCCTTCGATGCAGCGCCTTCGTGGCATGCACTCCCGTTACCTTGTCTCTGGTCTCCCCGAGTCACTGCCTCCCCTGCCACCGTCCCCTGCCCCTCCCTGCCTTCCCTGTGTCGAGGGGCGCCAGCGTGCCACCCCTCACTCCTCTGAGTTCCCCCCGACGGAGGCTCCTCTGCAGACCCTTCACATGGACGTGTGGGGCCCAGCCCGCGTCCGTGGACAGGGCGGGGAGCGCTACTTCCTGCTGGTAGTTGACGACTACACGCGTTACACCACGGTCTTCCCCTTGCGCACCAAGGGAGAGGTCCCTGATGTCTTGATCCCTTGGATCCGCGCTACCCGTCTCCAGCTGGAGAGGCGCTTTCGCACGGACCTTCCCGTCCTGCGACTGCACTCTGACAGAGGTGGTGAGTTTTCCTCCGACCTCTTGAGAGCCTTCTGTCAGGGGGAGGGCATTGAGCAGACGTTCACGCTTCCGGCCTCTCCGCAGCAGAATGGGGTTGCTGAGCGCCGCATTGGCTTGGTCATGGAGGTCGCTCGTACCTCCTTGATCCATGCGGCTGCCCCCCATTTTCTGTGGCCGTTTGCGGTCCGGTACGCCGCGCATCAGCTCAACCTCTGGCCCCGTGTCTCCGTTCCGGAGACCTCGCCGACACTGCGTTGGACGGGAGAGGTTGGCGATGCGTCCGTGTTCCGGGTCTGGGGATCTCGTGCCTTTGTCCGCGATACGTCCACGGACAAGCTCTCTTCCCGCGCCGTTCCCTGTGTCTTCCTTGGCTTTGTCCCTGACGCGCCTGGCTGGCAGTTTTACCACCCCACCTCGCGCCGTGTCTTCCCCTCTCAGGGCGTCACGTTTGACGAGTCGGTCCCCTTTTACCGTCTCTTCCCCTACCGCACTGCCCCGCTCCCCCCTCCGCCGCTCTTCCTCACGCCAGGTGCTGCTTCGGTAGACCCCCTACCTCCCCAGGGTCCTGCTCCCTCAGGTGTTTCCCAGGTAGACCCGGTCGAGCCTGTCGAGGTAGCTGTTGACTCTGGTCCTGCGCGAGGTACTGAGCCTGAGCGTGCTGAGCCTGGAGGTGCTGAGCTTGGGGATGCTGCGACTGGGGGTGCTGAGACTGAGGGTACTGAGCCTGGGGGTGCTGAGACTGGGGGTGCTGAGACTGGGGGTGCTGAGCCTGGAGGTACTGTGACTGGGGGTGCTGAGCCTGGAGGTCCTGAGCCTGGGGGTACTGCGCCTGGGGGCACTCTCTCTTCACAGGAGCTGCGTGAGTGGCGGCACTGCCGCCGCCGACGTGGTGCTGTGGGAGCTGGGGGTGCTACTGGAGCTGGAGCTGAGGGCGCTGGAGCTACTGGTGCTGGTGTGGCTGCCGACCCTGCGGTTGGCGCTGGAGGTGCTGGAGTCGCTGGTCCTGGAGGTGCTCGTACTGGCGGTACTGGAGCTGCTGGGACTGGAGGTGCTACTGGAGCTGCTGGAGGTGCTGGTGCTACTGGAGCGGAGGCTCCTGGAGGTGCTACTGGTGCTGGCGCTAGTGGTGCTGCAGGGGCTGGAGCTGGAGGCACTGCCGCTCGTCCTACTGGAGGTGCTGGAGCTGACGGTGCTGCTGGAGCTGGTGCTCCTGGGGCTACTGGAGTTGGTGCTGCTGGAGCTGCTGGTGGTGCTGCTGGAGTTGGAGCTGACGCTGGGGGTGCAAGTGCTGTCTCTGATGGTTCTGGAGGCGTTGCGCGGCCGCGGCCGTACTTTGTTCCGCTCCTTCAGCAGGTTCTTGGTCTCCCGCCTGCTACTGGTCCTACTCCCTCTTTAGAGTGTCCTCTGGCTGTCCGGTCGCAGTCACAGTTACAGCCTGCCTCGCCACTCCCTGGTCCTTCTCCCTACACTGGTCCGACCGGAGGTCTTACGGAGCGTCGTGAGCCTGAGTCTCGTCCTGCGTCGCCTGAGTCTCGTCCTGCGTCGCCTGTTCGTGCTGCTCGCACTGGTCGTCGTGTTCCGCGTCAGCGTCCTCCTGCTGTCCCAGGCACACACCAGATGGCGCTTCGTCCTTCCACTGCTCCACAGCGTGTCCCTCTGCCGTCTCCTCCTGCGTCCTCTCTTCCTGCTCTTGCTGACCCAGAGTCTGACTCCCTTCGTGGTGCTAGTCCTACTGTCACGCGTCTCCTGGCCACTGTTGTCACTGACCCTTCCTTTGAGTCCACTGCTGCGTCTGCCTTAGTTGCTGAGCTTGTCGACTTTGCTGCTCACTGTCGTCTAGACTACGCCGCGAGTCTTGTTGCTGAGTCTGAGTCTTTCTGTCCTCCGTCCGTCGGGGGTGAGAGTGCTCTTGGCACCGACGTCCTTGAGGACAGACAGGAGGAGTTTGAGTGCTTTGCCGCTGCTTTACCTCATCTCGTGTCCATGCTGATTGCCCCTGAGGGAGACCCGGATGCACCAGACATCCCGACCCCGCGCTCTTACGCAGAGGCGATAGAGGGTCCCTACTTCTCTCAGTGGCAGTCAGCCATGGACGCAGAGATGGCTTCCTAGAAGTCCACAGGCACCTACGTCGACGACGTTCCCCCGCCTGGGGCGAACATCGTCAGTGGCATGTGGATTTTCAGGGTGAAGCGGCCGCCGGGTTCTCCGCCTGTCTTCAAGGCGCGTTACGTTGCACGAGGCTTCAGTCAGCGTGAGGGAGTTGACTTCTTCCAGACCTTCTCCCCTACCCCGAAGATGACTACTCTTCAGGTTCTGCTGCACGTCGCCGCTCAGCGTGACTACGAGCTCCACTCTCTTGACTTTAGCACTGCTTTCCTACAGGGCAGCCTGCACGAGATCTGGCTGCGCCGCCCACCTGGCTTCACTGGGTCGTTTCCTCCTGGTACCCAGTGGAGCCTCCGGCGGCCAGTCTACGGTCTCCGCCAGGCACCCCGTGAGTGGCACGACACACTGAGGACGACTCTTGCTGCTCTTGGGTTTGCTCCTTCTACTGCTGACCCGTCGCTGTTTCTACGCACCGACACCACTCTGCCGCCGTTCTACGTTCTCGTTTATGTAGAAGACCTGGTCTTTGCTACTGCTGACACTGAGGCACTCGCCCACGTGAAGTCGGAGCTGCATAAGAGACACACGTGCACAGACCTGGGTGAGCTGACAAGCTATCTTGGCTTGCGGATCACCCGGGACAGAGCACAGCGCACCATTACCTTGACTCAGTCACACATGGTGCAGCAGGTCCTTCAGCGCTTTCGCTTCACGTACTCCTCGCCACAGTCCACTCCTCTACCTACCGGTCACTCGCTCTCAGCTCCACCTTCGGACGAGTCCGTAGAGCCGAGTGGCCCGTATCCAGAGCTTGTGGGCTGCCTCATGTACCTGATGACCTGCACTCGACCTGACCTAGCCTACCCTCTTAGCATCCTAGCACGCTATGTTGCTCCTGGCCGACACAGGAAGGAGCACATGGATGCTGCTAAGAGGGTGTTGCGCTACTTGTGCAGTACGTCGGGCATGGGGCTCGTGCTTGGAGGACGAGGTCCAGTTGTCCTCACTGGTCACGCAGACGCTTCTTGGGCAGACGACTTGGCTACGCAGCGGTCGTCACAGGGTTACACCTTCAGCCTTGGCTCCGGCTCTGTTTCTTGGCGGTCTACCCGCTCGTCTTCTGTTCTCAGCTCCAGTTGTGAGGCTGAGATCTACGCGGGGGCCATGGCTGCACAGGAGTTACGATGGCTCACCTACCTGCTGACCGACCTTGGAGAGCCACCTCGTTGTCCTCCAGTGCTGTACGTCGACAACAAGGCCATGCTGGCCTTGTGTCAGGAGCACAGACTGGAGCACAGAACGAAGCACATCGCTCTGCGCTACTTCCTTGCTCGAGAGTTGCAGCAGCGTGGTCAGCTTCGTCTTGCTTACGTGGCCACTCGGGCCAACACTGCTGATGTCTTCACCAAGGCACTTCAGCCTTGTGATCATCAGCGTTTCTGTACTGTTCTAGGCCTTGTGCCTACCTTGCCTCACTTACTCACTTCTTGACTTTGCTTGTACTGTGATCTATATATCTATACCTGCATGCTTTCACTTGCTAGGTTTTGATCACTGTCCTGTTTGTTCTATGCTATATAACTATGCATGTGAACTGGCCTTGTGGCCATCTGCTTGTGCTCAGAATGCGTGGTGACGTTGTGATCCACCCTGGGCTTGCTTTGCTTTTCTTGACTGGTCTTGTGACCCCTTGCTCTCCCCCACTTTGCCTATGGGGGTGTGTGAAACATATACTCTACAGTTTGGTTAGGCTGTAGTGGGGTAGTTACTATGGGGTACAGCAAGTTTAGGTTTTCCTACTTGTACCAACCCCTTTCCTAATTCATCCACTCTTGTTGATTCTAACAGTTGATAAAACCCAGAAGCTGTTGCACTGTCAATACTATTGGCCTGATTCTGCTAACGACGTGCAGCGATATGCGTCCTCAAGAAGGGTGTGCCAAGCCATGAAATCGACACGACAACGACCAGCTGGATTGCTACAACCCCTCGAGCCACTCGAACGACCGTGGCAACAGGTGACGATGGATTTCATCACTGGGCTGCCAGCTGGCCCGTCCGGCAACGACTCTGTCCTCGTCGTCGTCGATCGCCTCACAAAAATGGCGCACTTCGCACCGCGTCGTGCAACAATCACAGCCGAAGAAACTGCGCCTCTTCATCTTGACCGTCGTGCGACTGCACGGAAGGAAACGTGGGCGCAGTACGGCACGAAGCTACAGTTTTCGTCAGCATACCACCCACAAACCGACGGGCAAACCGAGCGGACCAATCAGACGATGGAGCAGCTGATCAGGACGAACTGCCGTGACCCCGCTCGTTGGAGACTTCGCTCGCGATGCTGGAGTTCGCGTTCAACAACGCCCCGTCCAGTACGACTAATCACTCCCCGATCTTCTTAAATACGAGATGTATTCGGTCGTGCTGACAACGACTTCACTTGACAACCCGGTCCCAAGGTCACAAACATGTGTGACGGAACTTCAGGAGATTCGCGAAAAAGCAGCCGATGCAATTCGCAAGGCTAATACTACTGCCCAGAATAAAAAACGGATCTTCTACAACGAGAAATCATCATGACAGCTGGGCAACTAGTGCTGCTCGCCACGAAGAACCTTCGCCTACCCGGCTCATCAAAATTACGGCCACGATTCGGTGGGCCATTCAAGATCATCCAGATGGTGACACCTGTCACCGCGAAGCTGCTGATACCCGACGATTGGCGTATACATGACGCCTTCCATATCAGCCTCCTTCGCAAGTTCGTGCCTGCCCACGATAGACATCGCGCGCCAGAACGCCGCCCCGACAGCTCGACCTGTCGCAGAACCAACAATCGATTCGTCCAAGATTTTGGCGCATCGTATTCGGCTCGACGCTGCTGGACGCCACGTGGATATTTTAATCTGTTGGACTGATCGCACCAGTGAAGACGACACTTGGGTGCCATCCGCGTCGCTTGAAGCGTCCCCGCTCGTTGGTGATTATCTCGCCCGCGAGCGAGCTGTGGATATTGACCACCTTTCTTAAAGGGGGGGGGGGGTAGTGCAAGGAATTTTCCCGAATTCCTTATCGGGCTCGACTGCTACGAGTACAACTCCGATTTTCGGACTTTGCACATTCGGCCGACATCCACGATGCCGAAGCTGCCCCGCGTCGCCTTCGGTCATTCGATCGCCAAACCTGCACCCAACCTCGTTTTCCGAGGTTCCCTCATAGCTAGGGTAGTCACTACATTAGCGCGTGCCTTCATTGTATTGTCAGTTTATTGAGTCACATCTTCGATATTTGTTATTTAGCGCACTCTCTTTTACAACTAATAACAGATACAATGAAAACAACGAGACTAAAAAGGGAAAATCCAAGCTAGGCGGGGAGGTCGGGCGAGGCTGGCTCGGAAGGGTTGCGATTGGCGCGGAGGCGACTCGGGGGTGGTTTGGCCAACGAAATAGGCCGAACTGGTTTGTCGCGTCGGGTTTGTACTCCCTAACGAGTTCTAGACAGGGCTGACGTTTCGTTTTAGGACCCCCTGATTCCACTAAAAATTTTGCCCCTCTATTATGAGGGCACATTTTTCGCAAGGTAGCTACTCTGATAGCTCTGTGTCATACAAAGTCCTACTCTGACCAGACAGGGTTCACAGCTCAAAAACAGGGTTGCTATTAACATTGCACTACTTTCCAAAATGTTACAACTGCATGCTCTTGCCTTGCCTAGGCTATCTAGTCTAGTGCACGGTCTTGTCTAAGAAGTACACCTCCTCGACGTCCTCATCGTCCGACAGGAATGGATTATCCTCCGCTTCCTCCTCCTCCCCCACGATCTCCTGATCGTCGCCGAAGGCCTGTTCCACTTCATCGTCCTCCTCCTCCTCCCCCTCATCCTCGTTCTCCCCGGCATTTCCAGCAGCCACATCTTCACCCTCCTTCTGCTTCCCCTTCCTCTCCCTCTCTGCCACAGCCAGCTTCAAGCTCTTCGCAGGGCGCCTCCTCTGCAGGGACCTCCACACCTCCAGTGCCTCCGGCCAGTCGATCTCATACCTCAGGAGCGATATCTGCATCAGCTCCCCCAGACGCGCGTTGCACAGCGCTCCTCGGATCCAGGACTTGATCACGTTCTGCCTGGAGAACCCACTCTCGCACTCCACGGTGGAGAGGGGGAGCACAGCCAGCGCCTGCCACAGCAGGATGAGGTTGGGCCATCTCCTGCCAGGCACATTCGTAAACACAACACAACGGAAACAGTTAGCGACGCGCATCAACAGTGTAAAACTCTTTTAATCATAGTATAGGCTACCTCTTCGAGTCTGCGCTCCCAAGGAAGTTGGACAGGCCCTGGGTGAAGCTCTCCATCTCATGGTGTGTCTCCATGATCGCGCTGAACGCTCTCGGCTGCTTTGAGGTCGAATCCCGGCAGCTTGTTGCGGAACAGCCTGCTGCATCCGTTCAGCCACTCCTTACACTTCTTCTCTCGCTGGGCTTTGATCTTCGGCCACTTCCCCGCCCGGAACAGCTTCGTCGGCCCCAGCTTCCCAAGGTCATCCAGCCGGTCGTTGAGGTTGTCCACGCAGTCACGGGCGAAGTTTCGGCACAGCTTCACGCAGTCTGCGTAGGTGCTTCCGTGTTTGTGCCCCTTCAGCTTCCGCTCATGCATGGTGTACAGGTGGTTGATAGGGCGTCCAGCACCGTCCACGCCTCGCACCCGGACCTGCTTGCCTCCACCCTCCTTGTGGACTTTGAGGAAGTTAACCAGCCAGCTCTTCCCTTCGCCCCCGAAAGCTTTCTCTGGCGTCAAGTAGCGCTCCGTCAGGTCACCCGTGGTAGACTCGATCGTCTTCGCAATCTTAGTCACGTCCAGCTGTGTCAGAGCAGGGGAAGACAACAGGGAGTAGGCTGAGCAACAGAGCAGTTAGGAACCTCACGTCGCAACATCATATAAACATTCGACCTCACCTCACGTCTCTGGAAGCAGCGGTTGAGGTCGTTCATGTCCGCCAAGATGTCGGCCAAGAAAAACAAGCAGAAATGAAACTTGTAGCATGTCACAATCTTGTACGCCTTGTGATTGTGCTCCCAGAGCAGCACGATGCAAGCGCCGAGGACCTTGCAAAGCCTGCCCACCGCATCTCCTCGAGACAGCCACCGCACCGTGTGGATCCCTTGGACTTCCAGGTTGGTCTTGTAAATCACACGCTGCAGGTACTTGAACCGCTGACTCCACACGCTGGAGTTTCCAAGCAGCGTCGCGACGGTGCGCACCACCTTGTCGACCATGCCGAGATCCGGGTTTGACTCCGCGGCGTCCTTCACAGCCAACGCCTCACTGTGAAAAGCAGGGAACACATATCATGGTTTGTTAGAAAACCAATCAGCGTAGATAACCACCCATACAACAGACCAACTCACATACCGATGAGCGATGCAGTGGCATGAAAACAGATGTGGGTCGTGTTCACGAAGACGCGCCACCAATCCGTTCTCTCTCCCGGTCATAACCGACGCCCCGTCCGTGCTGATGCCGACGATCTTGGACACATCGACACCAGCGGAGCGGAGATGGTTCAGAAGCACCTCAAACAAAGACCCTGCATCACACCGCTCGATCGTCAGCAAAGTGAAAAACTCGCATGCAACTTGGCGGTTTTTTAGAAACGTAAGGTACACAATCATGTGTTTCCCTCGCGTGCGGTCAGTGCTCTCGTCGCATTGGATGCCCAGGAACGGTGATGCCAGGATGTGGTCCATCTGCACCCGCGTGAGGTAAGTGCTGATGCTGTGGACCATCTGCTGGAAGCCGTAGCTGCAAAAAAGGACAGAGAAATTATGAGTAAACGCCGCTCAAGCAAGGATGCGAGCTCCATGTTTGTCTTTGCAATCAATTATAAGCGTCACTTACCGCGTCAGATAAACGCCGTACGACTGCCGGGGAATGTCTGGCGTGTCCTGCTCCGCAAGATGCCGCATCAGCCTTGGAAACATGCTAATCGGCGCGTCGCACTGGCACAGGAATTGAGTCGACCGCATCAGTCGAATCGCGCGGCGGCCCTCGACGTCGGAGTTGATGAAGTCCGAAATCACCTGCTGCCCCTCGCGGATTCCCGCCGCAATCTTCATCTGCCGGTCCACCGCCGCCTTGTGTGCGTCCGTATGCTCGTGTGCCCGGAACGACTGCGTCTGCAAGTCACGGCCTCCATCGTCACCTTGCATGGCATACCTCGTGTTCCCCTTCCCGTACGACATGCAGATGCTGCACTTCACGTAGGGAAAGCCGTCCTTGGTTTTCCCAAACACCAGCCATGAGAAGTATCCCGCCCACTTCGTGTCGTAATTTATACTCGCCTCCAGGTACATCTGCTCTCGCATCTGCGCCTTCGTGAGTGCGGGCGATCCGGTTTCCGCCCGCACCGGGATGTCACCTTCCTCCGGCAGTTCAGCTTCTTTCTGTGGAGGCTCAGCCGGCTTTTCAAGCGGTGGAATACGACGGCCTCCCACCACCAAAGTACTCTGCGAATACTTCCCAGATCGCGCACGCTTGGGAGTGGAAGACGCCGACGGCGGGCCAAGGGACACCCGCACCGTGCTTGGAGTGGGACTGGGCGAGGGCGGTGGGGGATCTTTGCTACAGCCAGCAACAGCCGGGGGGAGAGTGAACGCGACAGGACGAGGAGAATCTGAAGGAGCAGGGGTTACTATAGCGGCTGAGTCATGAACGATGGACCTAGGCGGTTCTGGTGTGACGGGAGCAGCCGTAGCTCTAAGAAAATCGAGCCCAGAGCGGGGGCCAACGGATGCTTTCTCCGTCTCGGACGGCGCGGTGGGTTTCACCGGTAAAGGTGGCTCGTCAGGGCCAGTCTCAGGAGCAGCGTCGTCGTCTGGCATGGCCTCCATGGCGGCGAGATTGCTAGCTAAACGGTGGGAGAGGAAATTGAGAGACTGAATGCACGGAATGGAAAGAAAACAGCAGCGACCAAATGAACCATGGCTGTTGGTAGGGGGAGGGAACGGAAGGTTGGAGAAGGCGGGGTCAGCAAGAAACCAGCGCGCCGCGACTCCAGGTACTTGATGGGAGCATTCGACGATGAATTCGACCTTGCATTCAAGGTCGAATTCATTGACGGTCTGCTTGCCTGCCACCGCATGCTGTCAAGAGGCCGTTCTGGCCAATGGCAGATGCATGCCATGCACTGTGCGGTGCGCGTGGCAGCAAGATATGATTGATTTGTGTGCGTTGTCGCTGTTGCCAGCTGCGATGTACAGCACGGCGGTGCATTTCATTGTCAGTATTACGTCACTCTCCTGCGCGTGAAGGGGGTACCTCACATGGGGGCACGCGAAGTAATGATTACGCACAAGGGGGTTATCGTAAGGAAACTTCGAGGAACCTTCCTCCCGATACCCTCGCATTCAGGGTTCACCGAACGCATACTCTACATAGACAGAGTCCGTAAGCACACTACTCTGAGCCTAGTTAAAAGATTTCAGAGTTCGTTAAGTATCTTCTCTGATTGGATCAGAGTTCACAAGTAAAAAAAACTGAGTTTGCAGGGACCACCAAGTGAGATGCCTGTAATCACCCTGAAATCAGGGTAATTACCCTGATAAAATCAGCCCAGGTTCTAGAGTAAGGATTGTAAATCCTTATAATGCTGGTGAAATCAAAGCCAGACGGTAAGTAATTTTTACGAAATGTGCTTGTCAGGCTACTGGCAGACGGCCATGGCGGCAAGCTCGAAGTACTCGTTGTCATTGTTCGCGGGGAAACTGGAGCTGAAGGGCCGGGCGCCCCCTTGCCTGCGAGGGTGGTAGGCGGAATTGATCGGTCGCGTCGCACAATTTCGTCTTTGGTAAAGGTGCGGACAAGCCAGTCGGTAGTTTTGAGCCACGTTCAGATATAGTCAATGGCACCGCATAATTTCGTCCCACGTACTTCCTCCCGCGTTTGTGTGGCACAGGCGATCTAGCTGACACACGGTGGAAGGACGCAAATTTTCGAGCAGCGCGCCGAAGGACGTCCCAGCACGCGTCACCGCTGATCACTCCTCCTCGTCTCGCCTCGCGTCCCCTCGCCGCACCAGCCCTGCGTGACGGTGCGCCCTCCCGCCATGCAGCCACGCGCACCCTCGTCGAGCGACGCGCGCGACCGAGCGACGTTCACAAGCCGACTCGACGCCTCGGCATCGCATCGCGCGCTCGCATTGCCGTCGTCGGCAGCAGCGCCCGACGCCATGCGCGCTGGCGCCGTGAGCGGTGCGCGCGCCACCACCACCAGCAGGGGCGCGGCCGGTAGAATCGGCAGCTCGGGGAGCCTCGTCGACGGATCCGCCGCCCGGCCGCGATTCGCGGGCCGGCGCCGGCAGCCGGGGACCGCCCGGCCCGGTGGGCACTTGTTTCGGTCGCGGCGGCGGCGCGTGCTGCTGCTGTTCGTTGGCGCGATCGCCGCTCTCACCGCCGTCAACGTGCTGCTGCTCCGCTCGCGTAATTCTCTCAGAGCAGCGGATATCCGAGATTACAATAACGAGGATTTGAGCGACGAAACAGATAACGGGGAGAACGATAGCGAGTACAGGCTGAGCGGCGACTCGTCGTGGTGGTCGTGGCGGTGGTGGAGCGCGCTGAGCGGGAACGGGAACGGCGGCGGGCAGCGGCGGGCGCGCGAGGTGAAGGCGTACAACAACTCGGACCCCGAGCCGGACGCACGCATCAGCGACGCTGACGACCAGTTCATCGACGCCACGCTGCCCGTCGACGGCGCGGAGCCCGCGCGCGCGCGCACGCGGGGGAAGGCGGGCGGCGGGAAGGGCGGGGATGGCGCGGGGGAGGGCGGGGCGCACGTGCGGCTGGAGGACGTGCTGCGGTTCAACGTGATGGCGGCGGGCAGACGGTGGGACCGCCGTGTGGGGTGCTCCAAGTTCAGAGCCAAACACAACGGTGCGGTGCGCAACCCCCATGGCCCCATCACGCCCTGCAACTCCCTTCCTCCAACCCCTCTCCGCACCACACACCCATCCAACTACCCCATCGATCCATTCCTTCGCCCCGCCGTCGTACCTCCACCCCTGTTGCTGCCCACAACTCCTGTGTTGCCATGCCACCCACTCCCTCCCTTTTCCCTCCTCTCCCCTCTTTCTCCCCTCCTCTGCCCTCCTCTCCCCTCCTCTCCCCACCCCTCCCCTCCTCTTGTAGCGCCCTCCTCGCCGTGAATCAGCCATTAGGCGTGTCAAGCCAGCCCACTCTCGCCGCCATTGCCGCATCTCGGCTGCCAGTGCACCTTGTGCTGCTTGCTACCTCACACACAACGCTCTTGCTCTTGCTGTTGCACAGCTCGATCAGCCGGAACCAGCCGCCCATCAAGGCTGCTGGATAAATCGTTGTCTTCCATGTGTGTCTCTGCATCCACATCTGTATGGGTGTCTGCATATGTGGGGGCGGCGTGCTTGCATGCGGCTGTGTGTGATGTGTACGTACATGCGTGCATGTATCCACGTGCCGCCAGCCAGCATCCATGGCTGGCGGCCCTCTGACTGGCAACCACCATCGCCCAGCCTACAGGCGACCATCAACCCCGCGCACTGCCATCGCCTCAAGCTGCCACACGTCACCGTGCGGGTAAATCACAACCCCTGCTGCCACCGCATGCGCCACTGCACCACCTGCACCCAGCATGCACACATGTGGGTGCCATGCCGTGCACACACTGGTCCCCCGCGCCATGCCTGTGAGGCAGTTGTGTGCATGGCAGGCAGGCCGTCGCTGCTGCACCTTCCCCCACACACACTCCTCGCCTCTCCCCATGCGCCCCTCCCAGTTCCCTCTTCCAGTTTCTATGCTAGACTCATCCGCTGCAGCGCACACAAACGAGCACCGCAGCCCTCTCATACGAACTCATACCCCCCACTCCCCTCCACCTTTCGTCTCTCCTACCTCCCTCCTTCCCTCGCACCTCCAACTCTCCGTCCCACCCCCGCACCCCTCGCTCCAAGCACCAGGTGGAGAACAGCACGTGGGTGCAGGAGACGATCATCGAGGGCGTGCATGCGTGCCACCCCTGCCCGCTCTCCTGCGCCTTCACGCGTGCGCGCCCCCTCGCCACGCACCCCGACGCCCTGCTCTTCGAGGGCGTGCTGCCGCCCTCGCCCTCCAAGCCCGCCCACCCCCTGCACGTCTACATGAACCTCGAGGCCCACCCCTGGGGTGAACCCCCCGCAGGGACTGACGGAGAGGGGGAGAAGGCTGGGACCGGGGAGAAGGGGAAGGACGGAAAGGTGGGGGAAGGAGGGGAGGGGAGTGACAGGGTGGGTGCGAGGGCGGGGGTGGATGTGTTTGTGGGGTACGGTGCGAACGCCACGGTGCAGGCGACGTATGCGGGGCATCTGTTCCACTGGGACCGCCAGCGCTACATTGCCGACAACAAACGCACTGTGAGCCACCGCACACGCACCTTCCCCCGCCTCTTCCTCCCCCCGTTCCGCCATCCTCCGCTCTTCCCAAACCCCACTGCTCCTTCTCCGCATGCTGCCACACGCATCCCGCTGCCAGTCCGCTGCTTCTGGCTGTCACGCACAGCCAATGCTGCCCTCCGTCGCTCCACTCCCCTACCTGTTACACATGCATCACCTTGCTCCCTCCTCCCCTCTCCCCCACGCCCCTCTCCCCTTTCTCCCCTTCTCCCGGTTCTCCCCCACCTACCTTTCTCCCCCACCTCCCCCTTCTCCCCCCTTCCCCACCCAGGATGTGCCAGTGTTCCACGCGGTGTCCAACTTCGTGCCATGGCGGGACGCACTAGTAAAGGAGCTCATGAAGCACGTGCCCATGCACTCCTTTGGCGCGTGCCGCTCCACCACCGCACAGCACGGCAGCGAGCTGCAGCTCTACCCGCACTGCGCACACACGTACGGCGCGCAGGAGCGGTGGCAGCACCACACGCACTGCGTGCAGTCGCACTACCTGTTCTCGCTCGCCATTGAGAACACGCGTGCGCCCGGCTATGTCACCGAGAAGTTCTTCTACCCGCTGGAAGCTGGTGAGGCTGCCGGGTGGTGGCGGGGCTCGAGGGGCACAGGTGGGCGGGGATGGGGGTGTGATGTCTTGAGGCTATGCAATGCGGTAAAGCAAATCCAGTCAATGGGGAGAGCTGCTCCTGCCTTCGCCTGTGTGCACTGCCCCCATCGTGTGCATACCTGCCTGCTGCTGCCTGCCTGTCCCCTCTGCGCCCACTGCTCTGCTGCATCCAATATGTCCATGTGCAATGCAGGCACGGTGCCCATCTACATAGGAGCGCCAGACATCGCAGCGTTTGCGCCCCCCGACTCGTACATTGACGCGTCAGGGCTGTCGCCTGCGGATCTGGGCGCCATGGTGAGGCGCATAGCAGCGGACCCCCTCGAGTACATGGGCTACCATGCCTGGCGCAGGTGCACGCCCTGCCCTGCCCGCCCTCTCCTCCCTCCCCCTCTCTCCCGCTTCTCTCATGTGCCAGAGCTCTCAAATCCGCACAATGCTTCCTCCAGCAGCAAGCATGTGTGTGAGAGTGCTCCTCGCCTGCTGCGCCCTTGTGCCTGCAGTGCACTGCAGCTGCTCTCATGCCTGTGGTCATGCCACTCTGACCTGCACCGCCTGCTGCCCTGCTTGCCTTGCCTCCCTCATGCGCTGCAAGCATGCATCTCCCATGCCTGCCTGCACTTGCACACATGCACATGACCTCCCTACCATTGGCCTTCCCCTCCTCTATCCCAACTTGCGTCATGCGCCCCCCACTCAAGGTTGCTCCCCGCCCTCTCCCTCCCACATCCTTCATCCACTGCCCCCGGGGTGGCGGCAGCAGGTGTGGAGTGTATGGCAACTACTCGAGAGCGCGCCAGATGTCTCTCGACACGCTGCCCTGCCGCCTGTGCGAGCACATCAGCCTCATGGGCGGCACACACCACCCACGCCCTTGACGCTGCTCTGCATGCATCCAGGCACACTGCGTGTGTGTATGTGGATGGCATGTTGATGCTCGGCTAAACCATTAAAGGCACTCTTTGGGCTACAAGACTCGTGGCAAGTGCCGATAAAGTGATGTATGGATTTTAAAGCCCAAGACCTGAATTACTCAACGCAAGTCAACGCGGGGCAAAACTGTGGGCTGCGGGAGGCAAACTGTGCACAGTTTGCCTCCTTTTTTTGTAATTCGGGTCTTGGGCTTTAAGTTTAGCACCAGATCAAGTAATGCTCGTGTCAATAATTTTTTTCCATAGAATTCCATTGTCAAGTTGCAGCAAAGCACTGTAAATGAAAGAAGGAATGACCGGAAAGATGGCATACAGTTGTGATTAGTCATTTTACACACATCGTTTGTATGTGCACATTTTAGGCTATGTGGGGTTATTCTGTAGCGGGTACAAGATTGGTACTGGTTCACATCTGTATGCCCTCATTAGCATTCCTTTATGTGCTAACATGGTGTCAGATTATGTTAGTTGAGGTCGCCACTTCCGCTTTGCCTACCCAAGCTACCCTCATGACGCTTTCTCCCGGTTGCCCCTCGAGCGCCCTTTCGCTAGCCCCCTAGAGCGCCCACTTTGCACCCTCCTAGAGCACCCCCGTCGCGGCCCCTAGAGCGCCCCCATCGCCCCCCTAGAGCACCCCCGTTGCGGCTACTAGAGCGCCCCCCGTCGCGGCCCCTAGAGCTCCCTCGTCGCGCCCCCTGGAGCGCCCCTGTCGCACCTCTAAAGCGCCTCCGTCACGCCCTTAAAGCGCCTCCGTTGCGCCCCCTAGAGCGCCCCCATCGCGGCCCCTAGAGCAACCCCATGCAGCCCCTACAGCCCCCTTCGCCGCGCCAGCCCCGTATTGTTCGTAGCACTGGCCTAGGATGGTGCTTTGAGAAGGGGCAGCACGGGATGTACATGCGAAGGATTGACTGGTAATGGCATGGCATAGCATGGGCGTGGCATGGCATGCAAACACACAACATACCATGTCCCACACACACGGGGCATGTTTCCCAGTTCCAAAGGCGGTACTGAAGCATGTCATCCTGCATGCCCTCCAACGCCCTCCTAGGGCACCCGCCCTAGCCAACTGCGCCAGCCCGCCGCGCGCCAGTTTACGCCCTGCCTTCGCGCCAGCCCGCGCCTGTGCTAGCGGCACCGGCCACTCCAGCTGCACCAGAGCTGTGCCAGCAGGCGCCCGCCAGCGTGCCGCCCACGTCAGCCGCATGTCGCCTGTGCCTACTGTGCCACTGTCGCACGCATTCGCTGTTCCTGCGCTCGCGCCTCAGCGACAGCAACGATAACAGACGGTGGAGGAGCAATAGGGTCAGTAGCGAGGGATGAAAGGACACTGGAGACGATAGGAGCGACATGGAGGAAGTCAGAGAATAGAGTAGAGGAGGCAGTAAGGGACGACGCAGGAGATAACGGGAGAATATCATGTGGTAGAACACGAGGGAAGGAGAGAAAGAAGGTGCAAAGAGTGGATAGCGGGAACGGGAGATACGGAACGATGGACCCGGGTGTGAGAGTCAGGAGTCGAGATAGGAAACATAGGAGGAGACAGCCGTGACCGAGGAGGAGAACTAGCCGAAGGCGAGGCCGCAGGAGGAAACATGGGGCTGTAGACTGGGAAAGATGGTGAGGAGGAGGGAAGTGGGTGGTCAATCGAAGGGTAAGGAAGACAAAAAAGGCGAAGTGCAATCACAGGTGGCGACGACGTCTTCTGCGGCTGCAACGGCTGCTGCCGCTGCAGACGTCCTGTGCACGCGGCACCCCCAGAACCAGTACCTCCTACGGTAGGGCCCTCGGAGCCAGCACCAACAGCGTCAGCACCCCCATAACCAGCACCACCAGTGTCCACAGCGACCAGCTGAGGCGCCAAAGAAGGCTGCTGCGGCGACTGCGAGGACAACGCGGGTGACGACGTGGGTGACGGCAGGGACCGCAGCGAAGGAGGTGACATAGGAGGCACACCCCCACGTAACGGGCTCCAAGAGGCAGCAGTCTCCCCACAGGCCCAATCGAGGGAAGAGGGGTGACGTGTGACACACCAGATGAGGCGGACGTGGAGGCAGGTGAGCAACCAAAGGTGTGGGACCAGAGGGGGGGGGGGGTGGGAGAGAGAAGCATGGGACGGGAGGGAACCGGGGTACCTCGGCCACAAGTTAAGCTGGTGAGCAGCGTAGTGGACTGCAATTGGCCATAGAAAATGGGGGGCCACGTGCATGACACATAGATGTGTGCGCGATCTCCATCACCTTAAGGTAATGCGACACTTTGCTACCCCATTCTGCTGCGGCGGTTTCGGGAGCTTGTAAGTCTGGATGATGCTCTCCGCACTAAACAACTCGGCAAGGAGACTGAAGGTGAACTCGCCACCACGGTCGGATTAAACATGAAGCACAGACAGGGTGCGCTGGCCTTGGTCGGCTACTAGCCATTGGATGAGAGCACCAGGCACGTCAGCGTTCCGCTCAAGGGAAGATACTGTGGTGTAGCAGGGGTAGTCGCCCACAACGACTGCTCGATGAATTTTCGTGAACAACTCCCATATCAACTTCTCCCTTATTTATGACTCCCTTGTCGACGGCTTCCTCGCATCGTTGCCTTGCTCGCCGCCGACCACGTCACGTCTACCGCCGTCGATGCCGATGTGTAGCGCCAAAGGTGATGCATTGCCGCTCCTCTTATCGCTGGTGGCGTACGTCGAAGCGGAGACGAGCGATAGAGGAGAAGTCATCGCGGTAGGAGGCGACGAGCAATGGAGGAGAAGTGACTTCGGTGGGTAAACGTGAGGAGGAGGAGGAGGGGAAGGGGCATCAGGCTTATCATTGACCTCGGTGGCGAGCAGCTGATGATGAAGCGCGACAAGGTGTCATCGACCTCAGTGGGGAGCACGCATGCATGAACACCTTCTTGATAATGAAGCTTGACAAGGTGTCTTCGGTGAGCTGCTCGCGCAAGCCAGGGAGGTTCACAATCGGTGCAGCAGATTGCAGCCTCCGGGGATTTCCTTGATGACGTGCTTGATGTACGATCACATAGTCGACTCTGGCCATCCACAAGTCGATGTGCGGTTGCAGTAAACCGTCGCGGCGCTCCCTTGTCGAGGTTCGTCAGTCGCTGCTCAAGTTGGCCGATGTAGAGGTCGCCGATCACCTTGTACGTCTACATGATGCACTGCCAGGCTTGAAAGCGTCTTCACAAAGTCGATAAGCCATTAATGTCAGCGAGTGCGTGGAGCGAAATTGTGTCCGCCTCTGGACGTCGTCATCGTCTGGCATCTCCAAGGTGTCGTCGGTAAACTTCCTAAGCTGCGTAATCTCAAACTGCGACTCATTCGGCTCCGTCCAAGTCGTCAGGTCAACTCGGCCTTCGAGCAGCTTGTGCATGGCAATTTTGTCCTTCGAAAAAATGAAGTAGTCGTACTCCGGGGCCATGCCGCCATCTCGTCTGACAGACATATTCGACACCCATGTCGACCCGTCTCCACTTCGCCGTGGTGAGCGGTCGTTGACCTGCGACATCACGGTCATAAGACCTGCAGGGGGATCCCCGATTGATCCTAGGGAAGGGTCACATGCACGCTTGCCTGTGGTATTATGGGCGCACTCCACCGCAATTAAACAATCCATTTGGTGTAGTGGCTACGATTCTGACATGGTATCAGAGCGAAGGTCTCAGGTCCGAATCCCCATGTGCGCACATGCTGGCGTCCATGCCCTAGGGCATCCCAGTGAGGGGGGGTGTCAGAAGACCTTCACTGGGGATCCCCAATTGATCTTAGGGAAGGGATACAGACACGTTTGCCAGGGGGGTTTTGCTACTAAACAAGCTTTTTAATCCCAATGGTGTAGTGGCTGGGATTCTGACAGTCACCACTCGCGCTTCCTGCAGCCGCCGACCGCAGCGCTTGCGCCTGCGTCCCGTCGACGCCGATGACTTTGGCTCTAACAAGTCCTCAAATCGCACCACCGCAACCCTTACGCCTTCGCTGCCGACAAGATTGCCGTCGCCTTCGTCATCTTCAGCTCGGGGAGAGGCGGACTCACCATCCACTGCAGCACGGGGTAGTGGGTGCTCGTGCACCCACCGTGCACGAGGTCCTTGTTAAGAAGTGAACGGAAAAATGAATGATGAGAGACGAGAGAAGTACAAGCAAACATATAGGAAACCCTAAAAGGTTTGTACCTTGTAGAGAGTAACCCAGTGTAACACCTAAACTAAACTAACAAACTGTAACAAGTATAGTTTGACAGTCCACATCGCTGATTTCATCATGTTGGTGACGCTCCCGTACGGCAGCCTCATGCCCCAGCAGACTATCTACTACTTCCGCAACGACTCCTAGGTTGACCATTGCGGTATTGATGGTACATATCGTTCTGATCGAGATCTCTGTGCCCTAATGGGTCAAATTTGTGGACATGAAAATATGGTCGATAGAAAAGGCTCCGCTCGGTCGATGCCGCCATCAATAATAATCCCGTCGACCAACATCTCATCGACAGTCACTTTTGTCGACCAGCGAGACTCGTCCACGACACTGATTTAATATTGTCAACCAGCGCCTCGTCGACGACCACTTTCGTCGGCCAGCGAAGGCCCTTCGATCAGCATCTCATCGGCAGACGCTTCGTCACACTTCGATAGAAGTCCCTCAATATCGACGACGAGGTCGAATTCGCCCAAGCGTGGGCGGGCCCTTTCTTGTCAACACGTGCAGGGTGCTCTAAGCAGTGATTTTGCCCCTAAACTCACTACAAGGTGTCCTGGGGGGCCGTCTCGTTGGCTGGCCCTTTGCAGGTCGTCCTAAGCTAATGTCTCGTTGGCTGGCGCATTCCAGATCTTCCTAAGCGGCGATCACGATGGCTGGCACATTGCAGGTAGTCCTAGGCTAAGATTGCGTTCGCTGCTAATGGACGCGACAGGCGCTGTTAAGGGGCGCAGACAGCGCTGCTAATGGAAGCGACGGGCGTTGCTAAGGGGCACGACGAGCACTGCTAACGGGGCGCGACAAGCGCTGCTAACAAAGGGTGAGTACTGTCGCATTGCTACCTTCGCTGAGCTTGCCACGACTTCTCTTTCAAAACATGTTTAGAAAGCTGATTGTTTTATATATACATATATCATACATAAATGATATACTAGTGTAATCAATGTTCCGGCATTTCTTACTGAGCACCTCATTAGCGCGTTCTTCACCCGTTACTACTAACGGTGTTTCGTCGCCTTCGCGCGTCACATTTCCCAAACCACGCACTGCTGGACTGGCCCCGAATTGGCCTACGCTTCGGGACTAGCCCGAACCTCGCTGCCAGCATCGCATTAGTTAGCTCGCACGCACCGCGTTACCGTTTGCTTGTTTTCGCTATAAATGTTCACTCATGCCTTTGCTCAAATTTGTACTCGTTTGCCAACTTTGTGCCATCCTCGCTACCTCGATACATTGCACCCGTAACACTTGGCTATCAGAGCCACTTTCCCTTTGGACCGCACATTTTCGCAACCAGCAACAACTCAACTTTTGTTTTTTTTTCACTCGGTGGGACTTACGCCCCTCAGCGTACCAGGAGCCGCTGTCCTCGTGCTCTCTCGCAAGCACGTGCAGCCACGACCGAGCCTAGTAGCTAAGCCGACCGACGCCCTTCGGAATGGGGGAGCATATCGATATCGCCACCCTCACGCAGGAACGCCTGGACGAACTGACGCGCCAACAGCGCGAAAGCAGCGAAGAAATCGCGACACTAACGGCAAAATGCATGACATCGCCAGGGCGCAAACAAGCACAAACACATACGCAAGGAACACCAGCACTGGCAGCACCGACCACATCCCGACACGAGGGCGTGGGACAACACTCGAGCGCTGCTAGTGATGGCGTCGCTTCGCCACGACCACGTGACGACACACCTTGGGGCGACGAATGCGACTGGAAGTCAATGGTGCGCCAACCGACGAGTCGGCACTTCCCTCACCGATGCCACTCAAGCCGCAGCGTCCGCCATGCTTCGACCCGAGTCAGCGGGGTGGTCCGACGGTTTAAGGGTGGTCATCGGATGCGACGAAAATTCACTACGCCGTGTCATTACTGCGAAAACCTGCCATGGATTGTTGGCGCGTCATCGTCACGAAGCCGAGCGACTACGAGGCTCTACCGCCATGGAAAGACCTTTTGGACCCTGGGCACCGTCATATTTCATGGAGGTAGCCCAGTATCGCACGTGACGCATGCGCGAAGTCGACGACGACGACGACGACGACGACGACTACTACTACTACTACTACTACTACTACTACTACTACTACTACTACTACTACTACTACTACTACTACTACTTCTACTACTACTACTACTACTACTACTACTACTACTACTACTACTACTACTACTACTACTACAACAACAACTACTACTACTACTACTACTACTACTACTACTACTACTACTACTACTACCACTACTACTACCACTACTACTACCACTACTACCACTACTACTACTACTACTACTACTACTACTACTACTACTACTACTACTACTACTACTACTACTACTACTACTACTACTATTACTACTACTACTACTATTGGGGACACCGGAGTCGTGGGACGAACAAGCACGCCACGATACGTGCCGTTCCCGCTAATGCGGCTGCTGTACCGTTTAAAGGGCGTTGCTTGGTGTGCAACAGGTCGGGGCATCGCAAAAGCGAATGCCCTAAAGCTACGGAAAAAGAGGGAGTCGAGCAGCAGAAACAGACCAAACAGTAAGGAAACGCTGGGAGTCAGTAGCAGACGGGCCCTCTACTGACAGGTCACGCCGCTCGTCCGACCCAACCAACCCTCACCGAGTGACAGTGTTGATTCATGCGGTCGACCACACCTGTGTGAACAAGGAGGGTACAAGGGTAGATAAACCCATACTGCTTAGCAGGAAGATCCACACGGACCTAGTTAGAATATTCATGGACGGAGGGGCTATCCATAGCTTAATTAACACCGCCACTCAACGGAAATTTCGACTGCAACGGGACCGATACTTACCTGAGATCGACGCAAGACTGGTCGACGCACGCCACTGGGGATACGGGAACGCGTGGACCGAGTTCGGATTCGATATGGGGGTAACTTTACATTCACCAAGGAAATGCTGGCCACGATCCTCGACGGAACCGACATTTTACTCGGCCGTGATTGGCTGCGACAACACAACCCGCGGATAGACTGGACGACGGGCGGCTGCACTGTGCGAGTGAATAGTAACAACATCGCCTTACTTCGCTAGAGCTCGCCTGAGTCTTCATCAGTCCGAGTCAACACCATCACGATGAAACACGCCGTAGTGGTCGGGATCTGGCACATACGCGGTCGACATCCGTGAACCGAGGCATCAAACAAACCAAGCGATTTGCAGAAACTAGCTGGTGACCGGGAAACTAAAACAGTACTGGGAAATCTTTCCCGATGAACTACGGGAGGGACTGCCACCTCAAAAACCGCACGACCACATCATACAGTTGGAACCAGGAACACAGCCAGCAGTACAGTGACAGTTCTGACTGACCCAACCCAAATTGGACGAACTGCGGAAGCAGTTAGATTAGCTGCTCGAGAAAAGGTTCATTCACTTAAGCTCATCACCCTTCGCCACCCATACTGTTCACACCAAAGAAAGACGGAGGATTTCGCGTGTGCATCGACTACAGCGCATTAAACATGGCTACGATCAAGTCCCGTTACCCCATCCCACGAGCTGACAAACTCATCGACCAACTTCGCACAACCCGATTCTTCTCGAACATCGACCTTCGAGGAGGTTACCATCAGATTCAAGTCAACCCACCCGACTGCCCGAAAACCGTCTTTCGCACCTGCTACGGCTCATTCGAGTGCACAGTAATGCCCTTTGGAGTAACCTACGCCCCTGCAACATTTCAAATGGCAATGAATGAAGCCTTTCGCCCGCTTTTAGATAAGTGCGTCATCATCTACCTGGACAACATACTGTTTTACAGGCCCGACAGAACACAGCACTTAAATTACATTGAAGAAGTGCCTAAAATATTAGCTGAGAACCGCCTATTGACGAAAGCTTTGAAGTGTGAGTTTTTACAGGACAGACTAGAGTTTCTAGGCCATGTAATTTCGGCCAACGGCGTGGAAATAGGCCCGAATAAATTTGTGACGATTCAGGCCTAGCACGCGCCGACAAACCTTACCGAGCTGCAAAGCTTTCAGGGGTTTGTCAACTACGTGTGTCGGTTCGTCCCCGACATGGCGAAGTTGGCCGCCCCGCTGACCGACCTGCTGAGGAAGGGGGTTGAGTACACTTGGGGGGAGAAAGAGCAAGCTGCCTTCTTGGCCCACAAAAGTATTTTGTGCTCGCCGCCCATCCTGCACATCGCTGATCCTCACCGTCCATTCGAGCTCGTCACCAACGCAAGCCACATCGACGCTGGAGCCGTACTGTTGCAGGACTCCGGGAATGGTCTCCAACCAATCGCGTACGACTCCCACAAACTTCACCCGCCCAAGCGCAACTACCTGATACACGACCGCGAAATGTTGGCAATCGTGCACGCGTTCAAGGTGTGGCAGTGCTACCTGACAGGAGCAGACGTGACAGTACGGACGGACCATCACTTGCTACATTATCTCCGTGCCCAACCAAATCTCAACCCACGATAGATATGGTTGACTGACATTTGCAAAAGCGAGGGGCTGGGGGCAGGTTGAGAAAAAGAAGAGGGGCGGCACTTATGTATGATTGAGAAGTACATGAGGGGATCTCAGCCTCGCTTGGCAGCGGCAGTGGGAAAGGGTTGTAATTACAGGGGGTGGAACTGATGTTTGCTTGCATGCATGTTTGGTTTCTGCCTGTGCAGGGTCTGTCGGAGAAGCAAGCTGAATCTAGTCGGTTCCAGTTGGAGGCAAAGTAGCAAGAGGAGGGGTAGGATGGCGTGTGGCAGCACGGATGTAAGCCTGATTGAAGGCAACTTTAGCTGCTAAACTATCAAGCTAGGAGATGAGGGCACATATCGTAGGCAGAAGGCTTGCTGGTAGATTAGGAAGATTCTTACTACCCATTGCTTGTATGTATCCTTAATACACGATTGCCTTGCTGAGAATCTGCAGCAAGCAGTGACATCAAGGAGATATGTCAAGCTAGACAGTGAGTTGACGCCTAGGCGAGGCAGCGACGTGAGGAAGATCCGAGCTCATCTACGGATAGTGAGAATGGTGGGGAAGGCGCAGAGAGGAGGATGAGCAGGGAGGACACGAGAGGAGGCAGGAGAATGATGCAGAGGGCAAGGAGGAAAAGAGTAAGGCAGAGGCAGTAAGAATCATTGGGGTGCATCCGACCAAAGAGGTGAGAGAGGTGCAGAGGGGAGGTAAAACAGTGGAGAGATGAAGGGAGATTCAGAAGTGAAGGCTCATAAAGGAGAATCCTAGGAGGTTGGGGAAGGGAGGTGAGTTTCCGACAGCACCGCAAATGCGAATGCCCATAGGCTAAGGGGGATGAGGCAGAAGCAGCAGAAGCAGTCTAAGCAACAGGGAAATGCTGGAGGTCAGTAACAGCCGGGCCCTCACTGGCAAGACTCGCCGCTCGCCCGACCCAACGGACCCTCACAGAGTGACAATTTTGATTCACGCAGTCGATCACCCTCGGCAAAACAAGGATGGTACAAAGGTAGACAGTCCTGCTCATTATCACGGACGAGTGCTCAGCACAGATTTCCAGGTGTGGCTGTTGCAGAAACTGTCGGAGGAGGCGATTGCTATGCGAATCTTGGCGACGGATACGCGTTCGACTACGAATGTGTGGCACGCTCGACTGGCACATGTGGGCTTTGATATTGAGAAGACCGCCAACCCTAATCTACAGTGCGTGTCTTGTGTGGGAGGGAAACTTGTTCGATATAGTTTTCTTCAAGAGGGGAGTGATGAGCAGAAGGTGCTTGGGGTGGTGCACATCGACCTGTGCAGGCCCTGTCAAGTTCCTATAAAAGATGGCAGCCGTTACATTCTTCTGCTCATGTATCGACAACAGGCTACGTTTGGATCTACCTGATTGTGCAGAAAATCGGTGCTCTGAGTGTTTTCCAGAAGTGGCTTCCCCGTGCAGAGAGGCAATGTGAGGCTTCAATGAAGGCTCTCGCTCATATCGAGGTGGCAAATTCTTGGGAAGTAAATTCGTCGAATTTCTCGAAGATAAATGGATTGAGCACGACCTCACTTGCCCCTATACGCTGCAGCAGAACGGGATGGCGGAATGTGAAATGTGAACCGTCGTCGAAGCAGTTAGAACAATGCTTCTGCAGATGGGGGCTCCCCATCATTGGTGGCACCTTGCAGCACAGCAAGCTGTTTGGGTGATGAATTGTTTGAAACATTCCTCTCTGCTATCAGGGGTAACTCCGTATGAGGTGCTCTTCAAAGAAAATACCAACCTTGGCATGGCATGTGTTTGGGGGTGTATGCTGCAATTCCTCATTCTAGAGAGTAAGCGAGGGGCGAAATTGAAGACAAAGGCTCGTTGGGGTCTCAACTTGGGCGCCTCGCAACTGAGTAAGGGGTGATTGGTTCTCGGCTTGTTGAGCAACTGTTTGATCACCACGGTCTCTCGACGGGTGGAAAGCGACGAAGCAGGGTCCCACCAACAATATTGACCGTGTTGTGCTCAACAATGTATCATCATTTCTTACCGAATAGTTAAGCCTTCCGGCTTCCTTGCTTGCTCAGCAACCAGATTGTTAGATAAGGATATAGTCCACTTTGAGCATTTTCACTATATGTTATCTATGGGTGCAGTCTTTGTTTTATTTGCTGGTTTCAATTACTGGATAGGCAAAATTACTGGACTTCAATATCCAGAAACTTTAGGTCGAATTCATTTTTGGATTACTTTTATTGGTGTCAATTTGATTTTTTTCCCAATGCACTTTCTAGGTCTTTGAGGAATGCCTCGTCGCATCCCTAACTATCCAGATGCCTTTGCTGGATGGAATGCTATTAGTAGTTATGGTTCTTATGTGTCTGTTATAGGCATTCTTGTTTTCTTTGCTGTGGTTCATTTCAATGACGAGATTGCTAAATTACCAGCCCCTCTGCACATGCCCACGTCGATTCTTCGACCGCGGCAGCCTCTGTCTACCCTCGAGTGCAACTCTCTCCGTTGCCATAAATTCCTCCTGCAAAAGGCGCTTCTTCTGCTGAGGACGCCCCTTACACGGGGCAGGTTCGTTTTGTCAAAAACATTCGCTCTAACTTCTCTTTGACAGGGAGGGGGAGGGGGGGGGGGGGGGGAGGGAGGAGGGATGGGGGGGGGGGGGGTTTGCCGAGTTCAACGCCCACTCGATCGATTGAAAAAATTCTGCCTTTGTCAACACTTTTTGGCGAAGAGGGGAGCGAAGTGCCAACGAATGTCATCGCCAATGAGCGTTCATAAATAGAGCACCATGCAGACGAAGAATCTGCAGCGAATAGTCTTTAGACCATAAATCCACAGAAGAGCAGCCTACAGCGGAAAAGGCGAGAAAATGGTAGCATGTAGAAGAAAAGGCCACAGAAGTGCAACCTGCAAAAGAGAGGCCTGCAAATGAGAATATACCGCAAAAATCGGGTCGAACGATTCGAAAGCCAATTCTCTTTTGTGAAGCACTAACGACGTTTACCCTGACTTCGCTCGATGGCATGCAAGAGGATTCAGAACAGAAAGTGTTTGACGCTGCTGACGAGTGTGTTGTCGACACAGATCATCGATGGGACATTTCGACCATGACTGTCGCAAAGGTTCTTCAGAGTTGGAAAGGTGTAGCGGTCATTGCGGCCATGGATGCAGAGATGCAAACTCTCTACGACCAGGAAACTTGGGAGCTGGTACCTATAAAGATACTCTAACGAAGAATATTGCTTCTCGTGGTTTTCAAGCCTTTGAAAAAATTAGGGGAGATTTAGAGGCCAAGAAAAAGCCTTTAGAGATTATTCAGGTACCTGAGAAGTTGGGCAAAGTACTACGGAGCGTAGAAAAGGGTCGTACTGAGAAGAAACGAGGAATGAAATGACTAAGAGAAAGTTGGGTACAAAATGCAAACCCTAGAAAACTGTACCCCATATGTGCTACCCCACTATAGCCTACAGTAGCTCTGTCATATAAATCTGACACACCCCCATAGGCAAAGTGGGGGAGAACAAGGGGTCACAAGACCAGTCAAGCAAAGCAAAGCAAGCTCAGGGTGGATCACAAAGTCACCACACATTCTGAGCACAGGTTCAAGGCCACAAGGCCAGTTCACATGCAGGATTACATATATATATATAAGGCTAGACAAGCAAGAGCAGGTGTATATATATATGCAACAGTACAAACAAGGTCAAGGGGTGAGCAAGTGAGGCAAGGTAGGCACAAGGCCCAGCTGAGTACAGAAACGCTGATGATCACAAGGCGCAAGTGCCTTGGTGAAGATATCAGCAGTGTTGGCCTGAGAGGCCACGTACGCAAGCCGCAGCTGACCACGCTGCTGTAGCTCACGAGCAAGGAAGTAGCGGAGAGCAATGTGCTTCGTTCTGTGCTCCAGTCTCTGCTCTCGACACAAGGCCAGCATGGCCTTGTTGTCTACGTACAGCACTGGAGGAGAACGAGGCGGCTCTCCGAGGTCAGTGAGCAGGTAGGTGAGCCAGCGAAGCTCCTGTGCAGCCATGGCCCCGGCGTAGATCTCAGCCTCACAACTGGAGCCGAGAACAGAAGACGAGCGGGTAGCCCGCCACGAAACAGAGCCGGAACCAAGGCTGAAGGTGTAACCCTGTGACGACCGCTGCGTAGCCTGGTCGTCAGCCGAAGAAGCGTCTGCGTGCCCAGTGAGGACCACTGGACTCTGCCCTCCAAGCACAAGCCCCATGCCCGACGTACTGCACAAGTAACGCAACACCCTCTTCGCTGCAGCCATGTGCTCCGGTCTGTGTCTCCCAGGAGCAACATAGCGTGCGAGAATGCTAAGAGGGTATGCGAGGTCAGGTCGTCTGCAGGTCATCAGGTACATGAGGCAGCCAAAAAGCTCTGGGTACGGGCCACTCGACTCTACGGACTCATCCGAAGGCAGAGCTGAGAGCGAGTGGCGAGTAGGCAGAGGAGTGGCCTGAGGCGAGGAGTACGTGAAGCCGAAGCGCTGAAGGACCTGCTGCACCATGTGTGACTGAGTCAGGGTAATGGTGCGGCGTGCTCTGTCCCGGGTGATCTGCAAGCCAAGGTAGCTGCGCAGTTCACCCAGGTCTGTGCACGTGTGTCTCTTCTGCAGCTCGGACTTCACGTGGGCGAGTCCAGCAGTGTCAGCTGTGGCAAAGACCAAGTCGTCGACGTACACGAGGATGTAGAACGGCGGCAAAGAAGTGTCGGTGCGCAGAAACAGCGACGGGTCGGCAGTAGAGGGAGCAAACCCAAGAGCCGCAAGTGTAGTCCTCAGTGTGTCGTGCCACTCACGCGGTGCCTGGCGGAGACCGTAGACTGGCCGCCGGAGGCTCCACTGGGTGCCAGGAGGAAAAGACCCAGTGAAGCCAGGTGGGCGACGCAGCCAGATCTCCTCGTGCAGGCTGCCCTGCAAGAAAGCAGTGCTGAAGTCAAGAGAGTGCAGCTCGTAGTCGCGGTGAGCAGCTATGTGCAGCAGTACTCGAAGAGTGGTCATCTTCGGGGTGGGAGAGAAGGTCTGAAAGTAGTCAACTCCCTGCCGCTGACTGAAGCCACGAGCCACGTAACGCGCCTTGAAGACAGGCGGAGAACCCGGCGGCCGCTTCACCCTGAAAATCCACATGCCACTGACGATGTTCGCCCCAGGCGGGGGAACCTCGTCAACGTAGGTGCCTGTGGACTTCCAGGAAGCCATCTCTGTGTCCATAGCTGCCTGCCACTGAGAGGAGTAGGGACCCTCTATCGCCTCCGCGTAAGAGCGCGGAGTCGGGATGTCAAGTGCATCCGGGTCTCCCTCAGGGGTAAGCAGTACGGACACGAGATGAGGTGAAGCAGCAGCCAAACACTGGAACTCCTCCTGCCTGTCCTCAAGGACGTCCGTGCCAAGGGCACACTCACCCCCGACGGACGGAGGACAGACAGACTCAGACTCAGCGACAAGACAAGCAGCGTAGTCTAGACGACAGCGAGCAGCAAAGTCGACGAGCTCAGCAACTAGGGCAGACGCAGCAGTGGACGCAAAGGAAGGGTCAGTGACAACAGTAGCAAGGAGACGCGTGACAGTAGGACTGGCAGCACGAAGAGAGTCCGACTCTGGGTCGGGAAGAGCAGGAAGAGAGGACTCAGGAGGAGAAGGCAAAGGGGCACGCAGAGGAGCAGTGGACGGACGCAGAGACATCCGGTGCGTGCCAGGGACAGGAGGAGGACGCTGACGCGAACCACGACCACTAGTGCGAGCAGCACGGACAGGCGACGCAGGGCGAGACGCAGGCTCACGACGCTCAGCAAGACCTCCAGTAGGACCAGTGTAGGGAGAACGAGCGGGCAGTGGGGAGGCCGGCTGTAACTGTAACTGTGACAGGACAGGCTGGGGACACTCTAAGGGAGGAGGAGGAGGACCAGTAGCAGGCGGGAGACCAAGAACCTGCTGAAGGAGCGGAACGAAGTACGGCCGAGGCCGCGCGGCGACTCCAGACACAGCAGGGACAGCACCAGTACCCCCAGCGGCAGCACCAGCGCCAGCAGCACCTCCAGCTCCAGTACCTCCAGCAGCACCAGTAGCACCCCCAGCAGCTCCACCTCCAGGACCGACAGCAGTAGCCTCAGCGTCAACACCCTCAGCAGCTCCAGCTCCAGTCGTACCCGTAGGCCCAGCAGCTCCAGTACTCCCAGTACGAGCACCTCCGGGACCCGCGGCACCAGCACCCTCAGTAGCCGAAGAACCTCCAGCACCAGCAGCACGCCTCCAGCGCCGGGCAAACCACTCGCGCAGCTCCTGTGGAGAGAGTGGCTCCCGCCGAGACGAAGCACCCGGAGAACCTCCAGGCTCAGCACCGCCAGACGCCACACAAGCAGGCCCAGCTCCCTCAGGCTCCGCACCCCCAGGCTCAGCACCTCCAGGCGTAGCACCCCCAGGCTCAGCACCCCCAGGCTCAGCACCCCCAGGCTCAGCACCCCCAGTAGTAGCACCTCCAGGCTCAGTACCCCCAGGCTCAGCACCCCCAGTAGTAGCACCCTCAGGCTCAGCACCCCCAGGCGTAGCACCCACACGCTCAGCACCCCCAGCGTCAGCACCCCCAGGCTCAGCACCCTCAGCAGCACCAGAGTCACCAGTAACCTCGACAGGCTCGACTGCATCTACCTGGGACACACCTGAAGGGGCAGGACCCTGAGGGGGGAGGGGGTCTACCGGGGGGGGACCTGGCACAAGGAAGAGCGGTGGCGGGGGGGAGGGACGGAGTGCGGTAGGGGAAGAGGCGGTAGTAGGGGACCGACTCGTCAAACGTGACGTCCTGGGAGGACAGAACACGGCGAGAGGTGGGGTGGTAGAACTGCCACCCTGGCGCGTCAGGGGGGAAGCCAAGGAAGACGCAAGGAGCAGCACGAGGGGACAGCTTGTCCGCAGACAAGTCGCGGACAAACGCCCGAGATCCCCAGACACGGAACGCAGACGCATCGCCAACCTTCCCCGTCCACAGCAAAGCTGGGGAGGTCTCCGGCCTGGAGACCCTAGGGTGAAGGTTGATCTGATGCGCCGCGTACCGAACCGCAAACGGCCACAGAAAATGGGGGGCAGCCGCATGCATCATGGACGTACGGGCGACGTCCATGACCATGCCAATGCGGCGCTCAGCAATCCCATTTTGCTGTGGAGAGTCCGGAAGCGTGAAGGTCTGGCGGATGCCTCGCGCACGACAGTAGGCTCGCAGAAGGCCAGAGGAGAACTCTCCACCTCTGTCAGAGTGCAGACGCAGAACAGGAAAGTCCGAGCCGAAGCTCTGCCTGAGCTGGAGACGAGCTGCGCGGATCCAGTCGATCAACACCTCAGTGACATCACCCTTGCTGCGCAAGGGGAAGACTGTGGTGTAACGCGAGTAGTCGTCAACCACCAGCAGGAAGTAGCGCTCGTGACCCTGTCCACGGACGCAGGCCGGGCCCCACACGTCCATGTGAAGCGTCTGCAGCGGGGCCTCTGTCGGAGGAAACTGGGAGGAGTGAGGGGCAGCCCGCTGCCGCCCCTCGACACAGGGGACGCAGGTAGGGCCAGGCCCCGGAGGAAGGGGAGGGAGGGACCGGGGAAGACCAGAGACAAGGACACGGGAGGCCATGCCTCGGAGACGAAGCAGGGAGGGGTGACCAAGGCGGTGGTGCCAGAGGAGAGTCTCGTGAGACAGGAGGCGACACGAACAGGGGGCAGACTCAGGACCAGACCTGGACGCTGCAGCAAACACCTGACCCGACGCAGCTACCTGACCAGACGCAGTGACTGGAGGAGACGCAGTGGTCAGTGTGTACAGGCTCGACCCCGGCCGACGTGTAAACGTGGCGAGGTGTCGGCCTGTCCGAGCGTCCGTGCAGTGGGTCACGCGCTGACTCGCAGGAGTGAACTGGTGAACCCCCGCATCCTGTAGGTCAGCACCACTCACCAAGTTCGTAGAGAACGAGGGGAGGTAAAGACCAGACAGGGTGCCAGAGGGGGCCGCCGGACACGGGAGGACAGTGGAGAAGTGAGCAAGGACAGGACCCCCAGAGGGGTCTGCCAGAGAGACTGCAACTGGCCGGCCAAGCGGCGTGAGTGTGGTGCGGTCTCGAAAGAAGGAGCGAGAAGCCCCCGAGTCAAGGGTGAAGGTGTGGGAGGCCGAAGCCGACGCAGAACCTGAGAGAGCAGACTCACAAGCACCTGAGGGAGCAGACGAACCTAGAGCAGCAGCCTCGCTAGCACCTAGAGCAGCAGCCTCACCAGTACCTAGAGCAGCAGGCTCAATGCCCGGGTCGGGCGGAAAACACCGGTAACAGTCACCCTCATCACTAATAGTCACAGTATACATGGCAGCAAGAATAGCATCAAAGTCAAGGTCAAAGACAGCGACACCCGCCCTAGACAGCTCACCCCAGCGGGGGATCTCAGTGGCCTCAGGGAACTGGTGACGCCAAGCGTCCGTCAGGCGGCCAAAGCAGCGCTGGGTGGAGTGCGCCCCCCCGCACTGGTCACCCGCGCGGTCGCCGGTGCGGAGGACGTAGGTGCACGGACCAGCACCCCCACCCCGCTGGCATGCAGCGTACCACTCACGGAGCTGCTGAGGGGGGGGGATGTCACGAGTGCGCTGCTGCTGCTGCTGCTGCTGCTGCTGCTGCTGGCGCTGACCACCACCGGAGCCAACCCTCTGCGCAGCGCCACCCCGACCAGCTCCACCTCCTCCGCCGCCGCCTCCTCCACCGCCGCTACCTCCGCTCCCACCGCCACCGCCGCCGCCGCCTCCGCCTCCACCGCCGCCACCGACACCTCCACCCCAACCACCACCCCCACCGCCACCCCCACCCCCTCCACTGCCTCCACCGCCGCCTCCACCGCCCCCGCTAGCTCCTCCAGTGCCCCTGCCCCCCTTGCCCTTGCCAGGGCGGCGTCTCCCGCTAGGGGTAGACGCCGCACCGACCGACTCAAGCCCAACGAGGTCGGCCGCAGCAGCAGAGGCAACAGAGGGCAAAAGGGGGGAGGGGGAACACCCCTCAAAGACGGGGGTGCGAGGGTCACCACGAGAGGCTCCTACAGCGACTATGCTCTTCTCTGCTGCTAGGAGGGCCTTCTCGAGGAGGTCAACGGTGAGAGTGGTGGGGCAAACTGAGAGGAAGTGGTCCCTGACTACGCGAAGGGAGTCAGGGAGCCGGGTGACTATGTAGTAGAGGGTGATGTACATGGGGGGGGGGTTCTTGGCGCAGAACTCAGCAGGAAGCGCAGCGCGGTAGCGAGTGTCACTAGTGCGGAGGTGCGTAATGAGGTCAGCGACTGTGGGAAAGGCAGCAAGGTCAGGGAAGAGGTACGGTAGCATGAGGCGGCTCAGTGCAGCAGTGGCAGGGGAGGAGTAGCGCGTAACTACAGCGTCGTACAAGGTGTGAGCACTCTTGTACTGGCTAAAGTGCGCACGCTCAGAGGTAGGCAGGTGGCGACGCACAGCAAGACGTGCAGCAGCATCGCGCGTGGCCCACTGTGAGCGAACAGTGGCGTCAGCATCAGCAGCGGGGGCAGGGGAGGCACCAGAAGTGAGGTCAAAGAGGGTGAGGCCGTCTGCTCTGTCGCACTGTAAGAAAAGCTGCAGGTCATCTATCCAGACGTCAAAGTCAATGGCCCGACCCTCAGCGTCAAAAGCGAGGACACTAGGGGTAGCCATGACAGCAGTAGACTAGCAGCGCAAACAGTAGGGTGAGGGCAGTGCTGTGAAAGAGGCGCTGCTCTTACCGGACAGGGCGGCTCGGGTGGCTCGGTTGCAGGGCGGCTCGGCTGCTCGGCGGCTCGGCTGCAGGGCGGCTCGGCGGCACGGCTGCTGGGCGGCTCGGCGGCTCAGCTGCTGGGCGGCTCGGCGGCTCGGCTGCTGGGCGGCTCGGCGGCTCGGCTTCTGGGCGGCTCGGCTGCCGGGCGGCTCGGCGGCTGGGCGGCTCGGCTGCTTGGCGGCGCGGCGGGGCCGCTGAGAGGGCGGCGCCCGGGGCTGCTGGGAGGAGGCGGCGAGGCCGCAGGTAGGTGGCGGGGCCGCCGGTAGGTGGCGGGGCCGCTGGTAGGTGGCGGGGCCGCAAGTAGGTGGCGGGGCCAGCACAGGTAGGTGGCGGGGCCGCGGGTAGGTGGCGGGGCCGCAGGTAGGTGGCGGGGCCGCAGGTAGGTGGCGGGGCCGCACAGGTAGGTGGTGGGGCCGCACAGGTAGGTGGCGGGGCCGCGGAGGGCGGCGACGAGCCGTAGGGGGGGCCGTGAGGGGCCGCGCGAGGGGCCGTAAGGGGCGTAAGGGGCCGCGCGAGGGGCCGTAAGGGACGGCGCGAGAGGCCGTAAGGGGCGGCACGAGGGGCCGTAAGGGCGGCGCGACGGGCGCGACGGGCGCGACGGGTGCGACGGGCGCGACGGGCGCGACGGGCCGTAAGGGGCCTAGCGAGGGCGCGACGGTAGGGATGGTATTCATTTTGATGTACCCCACTATAGCCTACAGTAGCTCTGTCATATAAATCTGACACGTACGTTCCGTGGAGTTAATATTCTCTCCCCGCAGCAAAGTGTTAAGGCTCCCCGTTGCCCACAGGTGAAGCCTACACAGCTGCATAGGCTTAGAGGAAAATTCCAGGCTCAGGAGAAGTTATACAAGCCTCGGAAAAATCCTCCTACCCCCCAGGTGAAGTTGGAAGTGAAAAGTGCTGAGTCAGGTATAGGAAATAGGGATGGTATTCATTTTGATGTACCCTATGATCCTATTAATGAGACCTTCTTTGGCTACTCAGCGCAGCAGGCACCACTACTCCTCGAGGTGTTATGCAAAGGACGACGCCTCCAGGCACTGGTGGACAGCGGTGCATCTCACTCAGTGTGTGACCGCAGGACGTTGGAGAAAATTGGGGAACCTTCCGAGGAGACCAAGTTCTCGGCAACGATGGTGGACGGTACGAAACTTCCCATCCACGGCGAAGCATCACTGCAGCTGCACATAGGGGCGCTAAGGTGGAAGCCGACGTTGCCGATCACGAACATCAAAGGTTTAGATTTCATCTTGGGGCGAGATTTCTTGAAGCGGTTCAACCCCGAGATCGATTGGGTCAACAGGAAGGTGTGCATCTACAATAACGGGAAACGGATAGAGCTACGAAGCTGGACGGATACAGGGGACGTTCCTGAAACGACACTGGCACGGTTTGAACAGACGGTGAACGAGAGTAATACGGGATACCTAGCACTGGTTATGGCAGCGGCAGAGGAAGAGAAGCCGAACACAGAGCTACCTGCAGCAGTGAAGGAGGTCTTGGAGCAGTACAAGGATATAATGCCCGACGACCTACATGCAGGCGTACCTCCAGCACGCACCCACGATCACGAGATCGTAGAGGAACCAGGTGCGAAACCCGTCTCACGTGCACCATACCGACTGAGTCCGACCGAACTGACAGACATGAAGAAACAGATAGAGTATCTACTGGACAGACAACTGATCCGCCCATCCACCTCTCCCTACGGTGCACCTGTTCTCTTCACTCCAAAACCAGACGGCAGTTTACGGATGTGCATCGACTACCGCGCACTGAACAAACACACAGTAAAAAACAAATATCCCATACCACGCATAGACGACCTACTGGATCAACTGCGTGGAGCAACAGTATTCTCGAAGCTGGACCTACGGTCGGGTTACTGGCAGATCAAGATGGCAGACAACTCGGTCCACAAGACGGCGTTCCATACCAGATACGACTCCTACGAATACTTGGTGATGCTGTTCAGACTCTGCAACGCACCAGCAACGTTTCAGGCGGAGATGAATCACATCTTACGACCCCTGCTGGACGAGTGCGTAGTGGTGTACCTGGACGACATTCTTATCTACTCCAAGAACATGAAGGAGCACGTGGAGCATCTGCGGAAGGTGTTCGAGATCCTGCGGGAAAACAAGTTCTACGTGAAGCTGTCGAAGAGCGACTTCGCCCTGAAGAAGGTGCAGTTTCTTGGGCTCATGGTGAGTGCTGAGGGCGTACACGTGGACCCGCGGAAAATCGAAGCCGTCAAGAAGTGGAAAGTACCGGAGAACGTGAAGGAGTTGCAGCAGTTCCTAGGCTTCGCCAACTACTACAACAAGTTTGTGCCACAGTACGCTAAGATAGCAGCGCCACTGACCGACCTACTGAAAAAGGTTACGCCCTACAAATGGGATACTCCTCATCAGCAAGCCATGGAATAGTTACAGACAACACTAACTACAGCACCAGTACTCATCCTACCAGATCCAAACAAGGACTACGTGGTGGAAGCAGACGCTAGTGACCAGGCAGTCGGAGCAGTACTGATGCAGGATCACGGGAACGGTTTACAGCCTATCGCCTACCTCAGTAAAAAACTACACGGAGCAGAACTGAACTACCCCATACACGACAAGGAAGCCTTAGCCATAGTCGTAGGGTTCAAGGCGTGGAGGTGTTACCTAGAGGGAGCCAAGACCACAGTTTATACCGACCACTGCAGCCTCAAATACCTGAAGTCGCAGCCGACACTTTCACGACGACAGGTGCGGTGGGTGGACTTCCTGGAACCTCACTTCCACTACGACATCGTCTACAAGCCCGGGCAACACAACAAGGCAGACGCGTTGAGCCGCCCCGGACATGTAGCAGGCATCCAGCTCGACGGGATGAACCCTCTGCTCAAGGGTCTGTTCCAACCTGGGTACTCCGTGGACGCAGAGATCGCTACAGCACAGACTAAGAAACTGTTACAGTGGGAGAAAGACTTAGCTGTAAGAAAGGGCACAGGAAAGATTTGGGTACCGAACTATGCCCCACTCCGACAGATTCTACTGGAGGAGTTTCACGACGTACCGTACGCGGGACATTTCGGGAGCAACAAGACGTTAGCAGGGATAGCAAAGTATTATTACTGGCCCGGGTTGGCAGCAGACGTACAGCAGTTCGTCACCTCATGCGACACGTGCCAGCGGATGAAGAGTAGCAAGCAGAAAAAAGCAGGGTTACTTCAGCCTCTACCCGTACCGGAGCAGCCATGGCAGGTCGTTAGCCTCGACTTCATCACGGGACTTCCTTCGACCTCACGGGGACATGATTCCATCCTCGTAGTCATTGATAAGTTCTCCAAAATGGGTCACTTCATACCGACCAACGCCACAGCTACAGCTGAAGCAACTGCTCGCCTCTTCTTCGACCGCATCATCACCATCCACGGCATCCCCGCTACACTCATCTCAGACAGAGACCCCAAATTCACCAGTAAGTTCTGGAAGGAGCTCATGGGATTATTGGGGACCAAACTTGCGATGTCCTCAACATACCACCCCCAGACTGACGGACAGACAGAGCGACTCAATCAAGTGGTTGAACAGTTACTGCGCACAGCTTGCAAAGACGACGTCAGCCACTGGGACACACAGTTACCGACCCTAGAGTTCGCTTACAACAACGCGTCACATGCGGCCACAGGGAAAACTCCTTTCTTCTTGTGTTACGGACGGGAACCACTTACACCACAGCAGCCAACCACACCGGCACACGTCCAAGCCGCACATGACTTCGTCACCACCATGCAGCAGCTATGGGAGAAGACTCAGCGACGTCACACCCCGATGCAGAACTCTCAGAAGCAGTATGCCGATCGCCAGCGACGTGATCACTCAGTAGCAGTCGGAGATCAGGTGCTTCTCGACACGCGCAACTTGAACCTGTCTCACCTACCATCCAAACTCCGGCCTCGCTTCTGTGGTCCTTTTCTCGGTGAGGCACAGGTGACACAAGATACATTCCGCTTGCGCTTACCAGATACGTGGAAGCTTCACAATGCTTTCCATGTTCAACTACTGAAACCCTACAAGGACCCCAACCAACAGTTCCAGGGACGGCAGCTACCGCCACCACCACCTGTTCTCATACAGGATGAACCCGAGTACGAAGTGGAGCGCGTTCTCACTCATCGGCGCCGCGGCGGCAGGACCCTCGAGTTCTTGATACGCTGGAAGAGATACGACCCCACTGAGGACAGTTGGGTTGTAGAAGCTGATATGGGCAACGCACGCCGTGCTCTCAAGGACTATCTTGTCAAGCAGGGTGTTTCTCACGCCACCCAGCTTTGAGGGGGGGACGTGTGAGAGTACGACGGCTTATGCTGGCTTTGCTAGCTTGCCTGAACTTTATTATGCTTTGGGTTTTATTTATCATGCATAGATATGCTTGATTTCCTAGGTTAGGTGCATTCCTATATTTTATTATAGTTATAGCACCGAACTCAAGCCTATTCGGTTTCCACCGAATCGCTTTCTACTGAGTTCGGGAAGGTTCTGTTCGGGACGCTTCGCGACCCTCAGAACATTCGCGTAACACCTGGGTAACTGGCCTTGTGTCGAGACTATATATAGCCTCGTGTTGTTCCCAGGTGAATCATTCAATTCAAACTCTCTTTTCTAAGCTCGATCCTAGATCCTCACACCGCCAAAGCCTCCACGCTGCGCGGCTCCACCCCGACCAGCACCACCGCCGCCGCCACCTCCACCGCCGCTGCTACTGTCTCCACCGCCGCTGCCGCTGCCTCCACCACCTCCACCGCCGCCACCGACGCCCCCACTCCCGCCACCACCTTTACCTCCACCCCCACCCCCTCCGCCTCCTCCACCGCCACCACCGCCGCCCCCGCCGTCCCCTCCACCACCCTTGCCCCCCTTGCCCTTGCCGCTGCGGCGCCTCCCACTAGGAGCAGACGCAGCCCCGACCTCCTCGGTGCCAACGAGGTCGACAGCAGCAGCAGAAGCAACAGAGGGCAGAAGGGGAACGGGGGAACACCCCTCAAAGAAAGGGGCGCGAGGGTCGCCGCGAGAAGCACCTACAGCAACTATACTCTTCTCAACTGCAGTGAGGCGCTCCTCTAGCAGGTCGACGGTGATCTCGGTGGGGCAAAGGGAGAGAAAGTGGTCCCTGACTGAGCAAAGGGAGTCAGGGAGACGGGTGACTAGGTAGAAGAGGGTGATGTACATGGGGGGGGGGGTTCTTGGCGCAGAAACTCGGAGGGAAGCGCAGCGCGGTCGCGGGCGTCACTAGTGCGGAGGTGAGTAATGAGGTCAGCGACTGTGGCAAAGGCGGCCAGGTCAGGGAACAGGTACGGTAGCATGAGGCGGCTGAGGGCAGCAGTGGCAGGGGAGGAGTAGCGCGCTACGACAGCGTCATACAAAGACTTAGCAGTCTTGTACTGGCCAAAGTGCGCGCGCTCAGCAGACGGCAGGTGACTACGAACAGCAAGGCGAGCAACAGCGTCACAAGTAGTCCACTGCGAGCGAACCGTACTGTTAGCAGTGGCAGCAGGTGCAGCAGAGGCGCCGGACGTTTGATCGAAAAGTGAGACACCGTCCTTAGAGTCGCACTGAAGAAAGAGCTGCAGATCATCTACCCAAACATCGAAGTCAACTGCACGACCTTCAGCATCGAAGGTAAGAACAGTAGGGCTAGCCATGGCGGCAGTAGCAGCAGTGGCAGCAGTAGCAGCAGTAGCAGCAGAAGCAGCAGTAGCAGCAGGACAGCGCGGCTCAGTAGTGTAGGGCGGCGCGGCTCGGCAGAGCGGCGCGGCTCGGCTGGGCGGCGCGGCTCGGCTGGGCGGCGCGGCTCGGCTGGGCGGCGCGGCTCGGCTGGGCGACGCGGCCTGGCCAGGCGGCACGGCTCGGCTGGGCGGCGCGGCTCGGCTGGGCAGGCAGGCAGGCGCGGCTGGCGCGCAGGTAGGGCAGGTGCGCGGGTAGCGCGGGTAGGGCAGGTGCTCACCAGGGGCGGGTAGGTCAGGTGCCACCGGCGGCGGGTAGGGCAGGCGCGCGACAGGCGCGGGTAGGGCAGGCGCTCGACGGGCGACGGCAGGGCAGGCGATTGACGGGCGGCTGCAGGCGCTCGACGTGCAGGGAGGGCCGGCGCTCGACGGGCGGGTAGAGCCAACGCTTTGACGGGCGGCGGCAGGGTAGGCGCACGACGGGCGCTTAGGGCAGGGCCGCGATAGGCGGCGGCAGGGCAGGCGCTCGACGGGCGGCAGGCAGGGCAGGCGCTCGACGGCGGGTAGGGCAGGCGCGCGACGGCGGCCGCAGCAAGGGCAGGCGCTCGATGGCGCGTGTAGGGCAGGCGCTCGACGGCGCACAGCAGGGCAGGCGCAAGGGCGCAGGTGAGGCAGGCGCGAGGCGCGCGACAGGGCAGGCAAGCTCGGCAGCGCGCTTCGGGTAGTGCAGGAAAAAAAAATCGTGGTGGGCCCTTGAAAAAAAAACGTTCCCACTAGGGAACCTGCTCTAAAACCATGTGAAAGATAGAACGAGGAATGATTGAATTAGCAAGCAGGTGGGTACAAGTAGGAAAACCTAAAAGTGTTGTACCCCATATTGACTACCCCACTACAGCCTACACAGCGCCGTACTTTGAACGCGTGCACAATCGCGAGCATTTCGCAGTCTTGTATCGGGTAATTCTTCTCGGGCGGATGCAATTTTTGTGACTCGTATGCGGTGGGATGTAGGCCGTTGCCGAAGTCCTGGGCTCCGATGGCGATGTCGCTGGCGTCGGTAACCACTTCGAATGGGCGGTGTGGGTCGGCGATGCGTAGCACGGACGGTGAGCAGAGAACATTTTTAAGGGCAGAGAAGGTAGCATGCTCTTTCTCTCCCCACGTAAATGTGACCCCCTTCCGCAGTCGATCCGTCAGTGGGGCTGTTAACCGCGCCATGTTGGGAACGAACCGACGTACATAGTTAACAAAACCAAAAAAAAAACTCAGCAGTTTCGTGACGTTTGTCGGGGGGTGCCATGCCTTGACGGTATCCAGTTTTTTTTTTTTTCTATTTCAAACCCAGCTTCCAAAATGACGTGCCCCATAAAGTCTAACCTGTTCTGAATAAACTCGCACTTTGAGCCCTCCGTTAGTAGCCGATGCTCGCATAGAATTTTAATACTGCTTCCAAATCTGCTAAGTGCTGTTGCTTATCTCGGCTGTAAACTAAGAATCGTCGAGGTAAACGATGACGCATTTATCTAAGAGTGGCCTAAACGCCTCTGTCATCGTCATCCAAAATGTCGCGGACGTGTTGGTCAGCCCGAATGGCATCACTCTATACTCGAAGGACTCGGATCTAGTTCTAAAGGCTGCCTTGGCGCAGTCTGTCGATTCAACTTGGATCTGGTGCTAACCGCCGCGTAAGTCGAATTTTGAAAAGCCCTAGCTGTTTGCAGTTGGTCGATCAGTTCGTTGGCGCGGGGGATGGGATATTGTTTGACTGTTACCCTGTTCAGTGCGCGGTAATCAATGCACATGCGAAACCCTCCATCCTTTTTTGGTGTGAATAGTATCGGTGCAACGAACGGCGACGAACTCGGTCGGATGAAGTTTTTTGCCAGCAGGTAATTTAACTGCTTCCTTAGCTCGTCTAGCTCGGGCTGTATCAGTCGAAACTGTCGCTGTATAGTTGGTTGTGGCCCCTGTTCTAGCTCTATGCGGTGGTCGTGTGCTCACTGAGGTGGCAGTCCCTCCGGTAAGCTATTGGGAAATATCCCAGGGTACCGTTTTTTCCAGGGTACGGTTTCAGTAATTCCTGCAGTTCGGGCGATACGGCTGCCAGCAGTGTCTGGAAATCGCTCGGCTTTTCCGTTTCTCCCATCTTCGTAACATCCACTGCGTAAACCTCAGCTCCTGAAGCGACGGCCCGTTTCATCATTACGCGCTGACGTGGACCGTTGAAGACTCAGGCGACTGCCAGCGAGGTAATGCGACCCAGATACCGCCGCTTCGCACAGTGCGGATGCCTGTCGTCTAGTCAATTTGCGAGTTGTAGAGTCGCAGCCAATCACGTCCGAGTAAAACGTCGGTCCCATCCGGTGTCGTCGAAAGCATTTTCTGTGTAAACCCAAAATTCCCTCCGCAGCGGACCTTTACTCTCTCCACTTTTCCCTGTCAAACTTATATGCTGCTTATTGTGTAGGCTATAGTGGCGTAGCCCATATGGGGTACAACCCAATTAGGGTTTGCTACTTGTACCCATCTTGCTGCTAGTTCATTTCATTCTCGTTCGTTATTCTGATATGGTATCAGAGCAGGTCCTAGCCTAGGACCGGTTTCTTAGGGCCCACCGAGTAGCGCTACCCCACCCGTCGCGCCACTGTGATCGCGCCGCCCTGCCCTGCCCTGCCCTGCGCCGCGCTGCCTGCGCACGCCTTGCCCTACCTGCGCGCTCCGCCGCCGCGTCGCCCTGCCCGCGAGCGACGCCGAGCGCCCTGCCCTGCCCGCGCGCCGCGCCGCCGCGCGCCCTGCCCTGCCCGCGCGCCGCGCCGCCGCGCGCCCTGCCCTGCCCGCGCGCCGCCCGCTGCCGCGTGCCCTGCCCTGCCCGCGCACGCCCTGCCCTGCCTTGCGTCGCGCTGCCCCGCGTACGCCCTGCCCTGCCCCGCGTCGCGCTGCCCCGCGCACGCCCTGCCCTGCCCCGCGTCGCGCTGCCCCGCGCGCGCCCTGCTCTGCCCCGTGTCCTGCTGCAGCTCGCGCCCTGCTGCCCTGCGCGTCGCGCCCTGCTGCAGCCCGCACGTCGCGCCTTGCTGCCTTGCGCGTCGCGCTCTGCTGCCTTGCGCGTCGCGCCCTACGTCTGCCCCGCGAGTTGCGCCCTGCTGCTCTTAGGATCGTAAACACCTTAGTCGGCAATAGTCTACTTGCTATCGCCTATCGTTTTCTCCACGATCTCACGAATCCAATGATATGCGTAGCTCTGCTTGAAGTTGCCAATACACACTTCAGCAATTTTCAGAATCTCCAACTGATCAATGTTGTAATTTCCCGAATGAGTACAAACAGGTTTATAGTCAGGCAAGACACAAAATGCGATTCGTAACTTCAATTTTTTCCCAAGTAACCGCGTGCGCCTCGTTTCACCCCGAGTCGCACACGGAACGGAAACGAATGCACCGAACACTCCTCAAGTCCGAATTTGGAACCTTCTCGAACACGCCTCGAGCTAGAACCACAAATTTCCCGTCAATCTCATTCTCGATGCTTCTCCTTTTCTCTCCTTCTAGCTACATTTCTTCCCAATTTCTCTCTCGCTTCTCACGCCGTAGCTTCCATTCTTTACCGTAGGCCGATTTCCACCGTCTTAGATCTAGAATCTCCCACACGCTTCCATTCCGCATTTCGCCGTAGGTTCCGTGGTTGGGTGAACCAACCCTAACATCTGCAGCCAGCGCGTCGCGCCCTGCTGCCCCGCACGTCGCGCCCTGCTGCAGCCCGCGCATCGCGCCCTTCTGCCCCACGCGTCGCCCCCTGCTGCAGCCCGCCGTCACGCCCTGCTGCAGCCCACGCGTCGCGCCCTGCTGCCCCGCGCGTCGCGCCCTGCTGCAGCCCGCGCGTCGCGCCCTGCTGCAGCCCGCGCGTCGCGCCCTGCTGCAGCCCACGCGCCGCACCCTGCTGCCCGCGCGTCGCGCCCTGCTGCAGCCCGCGCGTCGCGCCCTGCTGCCCTGCACAGCGCGCGCCCTGCTGACCGTGCCGCCCAGGCCGAGTCGCGCCGCCCAACCAGAGCCGCCCTGCCCAACCCGATCCACCCTGCTGCTCGTGCTACTGCTGCTGCTGGTGGAGGTATTGCTAGGAGTGCTGGAGGTGCTGCAGCCTAGCCTCACCAAGCCGCTCTGCTGCTATTACTGCTGCTACTGCTGCTCGTGCTACTGCCTTCCCTCCGTACTGCCCTACTGGTCGCATGCCTCCTTACTTGGCCCGCTATGACTTCTCTTCGTGGTAGCGGTCGGAGCGGTGACGGCGGTGGTGACAGCAGCTGGAGTGGTGGCGGCACTCGTCGTGGTAGTCGCGGTGGAGCTGTTCGGTGCGGAGTTTCTGGCTGTGGCCAGATGCAGCTGCTGCAGCGTCCGCGCGAGACCCTTACGCCAGAGCAGCTGCGTGAGTGGTACGCTCAGAGTAGAGGGTCTCGGAGTACTGCTCGCTGCCCGTACGTCATTCGCACAGGTGATCGGGCTGGTCAGACTTGCAAGACAATTGGTCACACACCTTCCCACTGCTTCGCCGGTCTGAGCGACGCCTGGCGTATAGAGTTTGGCGACGCGGCTGAGCTCCCCAGCTGGGTGGACCTGCTTCGGCAGAGGGTGGATATCTTTGCTCTTGACTATGATGCTATCCTCACTGCCATGTATGCATTGTCTGTTAGTGCTGAGGGTGACTGTTACCTGTGTGTGCCGCCTGACCCAGGTATAGAGTCTGCTGCTCTAGGTGCAGGTGAGTCTGCTGCTCTAGGTGCTCGTGAGTCTGCTCTCTCTGGTACTGCGCCTACTGAGGCCTTGCACACCTTCACGCTTGACTCAGGTGCTACCCGATGTTTCTTTCGCGACAGTACCGCACTCACACCGCTCCCTGCACCTGTTGCTGTCTCTCTGGCTGACCCCTCTGGGGGCCCAGTCATTGCACGTTCCTCCACTGTTCTCCCGTGTCCGGCGGTTCCGTCTGGCTCACTGTCAGGTCTTCACCTCCCCTCGTTCTCTACGAACTTGGTGAGCAACGCCGTCCTTCAGGATGTCTGGGTTGACACCTTTATTCCAGGAGGACAGCTTGTGGCGATCTGTACGTGCTCCCGGACTGGCCGGCACCTGGCCACGTTCACCCGTGCGCCTGGCTCGAGTCTGTACACACTGACTACTGTGTCTCCTCAGGTAGCTGCGTCTGCGTCTGCGTCAGGTCAGCTAGCGGCCCCCTGCTCGTGTCGCGCCCTGTTGCACCAGACGCTCCTTTGGCACCACCGCCTTGGTCACCCCTCCGTGCAGCGCCTCCGTGGCATGCACTCACGTGTCCTTGTCTTTGGTCTTCCCAGGGTTCTGCCTCCCCTCCCACCCTCGCCTGCCCCTCCCTGCCTTCCCTGTGTCGAGGGGCGACAGCGTGCTGCTCCTCAGTCCTCCTCGTTCCCCCCAACGACTGCTCCCCTGCAGACTCTGCACATGGACGTGTGGGGCCCAGCCCGCGTCCGTGGACAGGGCCGCGAGCGCTACTTTCTGCTGGTTGTTGACGACTACTCGCGTTACACCACGGTCTTCCCCTTGCGCAGCAAGGGGGAGGTCCCTGATGTTTTGATCCCTTGGATCCTCGCTGTTCGTCTCCAGCTGCGCGAGCGGTTTCACACGAACGTTCCAGTCCTGCGTCTGCACTCTGACAGAGGTGGTGAGTTTTGTCGTGGGGAGGGCATTCGCTCCACACGCTCAGGCTCAGCACCCCCAGCAGCACCACCCCCAGTAGCAGCACCAGAGTCGACCGCTACCTTGACAGGCTCGACAGGGTCTACCTGAGACACACCTGAGGGAGCAGGACCCTGAGGGGGGAGGGGGTCTACCGGAGGAGGACCTGGGGCGAGGAAGAGCGGCGGGGGGGGGGGAGAGGGGCAGTGCGGTAGGGGAAGAGACGGTAAAAGGGAACCGACTCGTCGAACGTGACGTCCTGGGAGGGCAGGACACGGCGCGAGGTGGGGTGGTAAAACTGCCAGCCAGGCGCGTCAGGGGGAAAGCCAAGGAAGACGCAGGGAACGGCGCGGGCGGAGAGCTTGTCCGCGGACGTATCGCGGACAAAGGCACGAGAGCCCCAGACCCGGAACACCGACGCATCGCCAACCTCCCCCGTCCAACGCAGTGTCGGCGAGGTCTCCGGCATGGAGACACAGGGCCAGAGGTCGAGCTGATGCGCAGCGTTCCGGACCGCAAACGGCCACAGAAAAGGCGGGGCAGCCGCATGGATCATGGAGGTACGAGCGACTTCCATGACTAATCCAATGCGGCGCTCTGGAACCCCATTCTGCTGCGGAGAGGCAGGAAGCGTGAACGTCTGGCCTGGGGGTGCTGAGACTGAGCGTGCGGAGCCTGGGGGTGCTGAGCCTGAGCGGGCTGAGCCTGGGGGTGCTTAGCCTGCGGTTGCTGAGACTGGGCGTGCTGAGTCTGGGGGTGCTGAGTCTGCTGGAGGTCCTGCCGGTACCTCGTCTTGGCGAGAGCCTCTCTCTCCACAGCAGCTGTGCGAGTGGTTTGCTCGGCGCTAGAGCCTTCTGAGTGGTGCTGCTGGAGCTGGGGGGCCTGCCGTTGGAGACCGTGGCGCTGGAGGTACTGGAGCTGCAGGAGCTGGAGGTGCTGGTGCTGCAGGAGGTGCTGGTGCTGCTGGTCCCGGAGGTGCTCGTACTGGAGGTACTGGAGCTGCTGGAGCTGGTGGTGTTGCAGGAGCTGGAGCTGGAGCTAGTGGAGGTGCTGGTGCTGCTGGTCCAGGAGGTGCTCGTACTGGAGGTACTGGAGCTGCTGGAGCTGGCGGTGCTGCAGGAGCTGGAGCTGGAGCTGGAGCTGGAGCTACTGGAGGTGCTGGTGCTGCTGGTCCCGGAGGTGCTCGTACTGGAGGTACAGGAGCTACTAGAGCTGGCGGTGCTGCAGGAGCTGGAGCTGGTCCCGGGGTGCTCGTACTGGAGGTACTGGAGCTACTGGAGTTGGCGATGCTGCAGTCGTTGGAGCTGGAGGCACTGGAGCTGGAGCTGGTGGTGCTGCTGGTGTTGGAGCTGGAGACCCTGGAGCTGGAGGTGCTGGCCCTGGGGGTGCTGGTGCTATCGGTGTTGGTTCTGGAGGCACTGTACGGCCCCGACCGTACTTCGTTCCACTGCTTCAGCAGGTTCTTGGTGTCCCGCCTTCCACTGACCTTACTCCTCCCCTACTGTGTCCACCGCCTGACCAGTCACATCCGCAGTTACAGCCAGCCTCCCCACTGCCTGCTCCTTCTCCCTACACTGAGCTGACCGGAGGTCTTTCTGAGCGTCGTGAGCCTGCGTCTCGTCCTGCGTCGCCTGTCCGCGATGTTCTCACTGGTCGTCGTGTTCCGCGTCAGCGTCCTCCTCCTCTCCCAGGCACGCACCAGATGGCACTTCGTCCTTTCACTGCTCCACAGCGTGTCCCTCTGCCGTCTCCTCCTGCGTCCTCTCTTGCTGACGTTGCTGACCCGCCGTCAGACCTTGCTCGTGCTGCCAGTCCTACTGTCACTCGTCTTCTCGCTACTGTTGTCACTGACCCTTCGTTTGAGTCCACTGCTGCGTCTGCCCTAGTTGCTGAGCTTGTTGACTTTGCTGCCGCCTGTCGTCTTGACTACGCCGCTAGTCTTGTTGCTGAGTCTGAGTCTGTCTGTCCTCCGTCCGTCGGGGGTGAGTGTGCTCTTGGCACGGACGTCCTTGAGGACAGGCAGGAGGACTTTGAGTGTTTTGCAGCCGCTGTACCTCATCTCGTGTCCATGCTGATTGCCCTTGAGGGAGACCCGGATGCACCAGACATCCCGACCCCGCGCTCTTACGCAGAGGCGATTGAGGGTCCCTACTCCTCTCAGTGGCAGACAGCCATGGACGCAGAGATGGCATCCTGGAAGTCCACAGGCACTTACGTCGACGAGGTTCCCCCACCTGGGGCGAACATCGTCAGTGGCATGTGGATTTTCAGGGTGAAGCGGCCGCCGGGTTCTCCGCCTGTATTCAAGGCGCATTACGTTGCACGAGGCTTCAGTCAGCGACAGGGAGTTGACTTCTTCCAGAACTTCTCCCCTACCCCGAAGATGACCACTCTTCGGGTGCTGCTGCACGTCGCCGCTCAGCGTGACTACAAGCTTCACTCTCTTGACTTCAGCACAGCCTTCCTACAGGGCAGCCTGCATGAGGAGATTGTTAGAATGTTGAACTGAACGAGAATGATGAAACTAGCAGAAAGGTGGGTACAAGTAGGAAACCCTAACTTTGTTGTACCCCCTAAGGCTAAACCCACTATAGCCTACACAAAGTAAACATACAATGTTTGACACACCCCCATAGGCTAAGTGGGAGACAACAAGATGGTCACAGGACCAGTCAAAGCAAAGCTAAGCAAAGCAAAGCAAAGCTCAGGGTGGATCTCAAGGATACCACACAAATTCCGAGCACAAGCAAGCGGTCACAAGACCAGTTCAAATGCAGTTTGATAATAAACAAGAGGTACAGTGATCACAACCTAGCAAGTGTAAGCATGCAGGTATATATATAGAGATCACAGTACAAGCAGAGTCAAGAAGTGAGCAAGTGAGGGACAGTAGGCACAAGGCCTAGAACAGTACAGAAACGCTGATGATCACAAGGCTGAAGCGCCTTCGTGAACACATCAGCAGTGTTGGCCCGAGTGGCCACGTACGAAAGACGAAGCTGACCACGCTGCTGTAGCTCTCGAGCAAGGAAGTAGCGCAGAGCGATGTGCTTCGTTCTGTGCTCCAGTCTGTGCTCCTGACACAAGGCAAGGGCGGCCTTGTTGTCGACGTACAGCACTGGAGGAGAACGAGGCCGCTCTCCCAGGTCGGTCAGCAGGTAGGTGAGCCAGCGAAGCTCCTGGGCAGCCATGGCTGTGGCGTAGATCTCAGCCTCACAACTGGAGCTGAGAACAGAGGAAGAGCGTGTAGAACGCCAAGAAACTGAGCCAGAGCCAAGGCTGAAGGTGTAACCCTGAGACGACCGCAGAGTAGCCTGGTCGTCAGCCCAAGAAGCGTCTGAGTGTCCAGTGAGGACAACGTCGCGCCGTCCTCCAAGCACAAGCCCCATGCCCGACGTACTGCACAAGTAGCGCAACACCCTCTTAGCGGCATCCATGTGCTCCTTCTGGTGACGGCCAGGAGCAACATAGCATGCTAGGATGCTAAGAGGGTAGGCTAGGTCAGGTCGAGTGCAGGTCATCAGGTACATGAGGCAGCCCACAAGCTCTGGATACGGGCCACTCGGCTCTACGGACTCATCCGAAGGCAGAGCTGAGAGCGAGTGACCGGTAGGCAGAGGAGTGGGCTGAGGCGAGGAGTACGTGAAGCGGAAGCGCTGAAGGACCTGCTGCACCATGTGTGACTGAGTCAAGGTGATGGTGCGCTGTGCTCTGTCCCGGGTGATCCGCAAGCCAAGATAGCTTGTCAGCTCACCCAGGTCTGTGCACGTGTGTCTCTTCTGCAACTCCGACTTCACGTGGGCGAGTGCCTCAGTGTCAGCAGTAGCAAAGACCAAGTCGTCTACGTACACGAGAACGTAGAACGGCGGCAGAGTGGTGTCGGTGCGTAGAAACAGCGACGGGTCAGCAGTAGAAGGAGCAAACCCAAGAGCAGCAAGAGTAGTCCTCAGTGTGTCGTGCCGCTCACGGGGCGCCTGGCGGAGACCGTAGACTGGCCGCCGGAGGCTCCACTGGGTACCAGGAGGGAACGACCCAGTGAAGCCAGGTGGGCGGCGCAGCCAGATCTCCTCGTGCAGGGTGCCCTGTAGGAACGCAGTGCTGAAGTCAAGGCAGTGGAGCTCGTAGTCACGCTGAGCAGCGACGTGCAGCAGAACCCGAAGAGTGGTCATCTTCGGGGTCGGGGAGAAGGTCTGAAAGAAGTCAACTCCCTCTCGCTGACTGAAGCCTCGTGCAACGTAACGCGCCTTGAAGACAGGCGGAGAACCCGGCGGCCGCTTCACCCTGAAAATCCACATGCCACTGACGATGTTCGCCCCAGGTGGGGGAACCTTGTCGACGTAGGTGCCTGTGGACTTCCAGGAAGCCATCTCTGCGTCCATGGCTGTCTGCCACTGAGAGGAGTAGAGACCCTCCATCGCCTCTGCGTAGGAGCGTGGGGTCGGGATGTCTGGTGCATCCGGGTCTCCCTCAGGGGCAATCAGCATGGACACGAGATGAGGTAAAGCAGCAGCAAAGCACTCAAACTCCTCCTGTCTGTCCTCAAGGACGTCCGTGCCAAGAGCACACTCACCCCCGACGGACGGAGGACAGACAGACGCAGACTCAGACTCAGCAACAAGGCTAGCGGCGTAGTCTAGACGACAGGCGGCAGCAAAGTCAACAAGCTCAGCGACTAGAGCAGACGCAGCAGAGGACTCAAAGGTAGGGTCAGTGACAACAGTGGCAAGGAGACGCGCAACAGTAGGACTGGCAGCACGAGTAAGGTCTGACGGCGGGTCGGCAACGTCAGGAAGAGAGGACGCAGGAGGAGACGGCAGAGGGACGCGCTGTGGAGCAGTGGAAGGACGCAGGGTCATATAGTGAGTGCCAAGGACAGGAGGAGGACGCTCACGTGGAGCACGACGACCAGTGCGGGCAGTGCGGACAGGTGACTCTGGACGAGACTCAGAAGACGCAGGACTAGACTCAGGTGACGGAGGACGAGACTCAGGCTCACGACGCTCCGTAAGACTACCCGACGGCGCAGTGTAAGGAGAAGGAGCAGGCAGTGGAGAGGCAGACTGTAACTGTGACTGCGACTGGACAGACGGTGGACTCAGTAGGGGAGGAGAAGGACCAGTAGAGGGCGGGAGACCAAGAACCTGCTGAAGGAGCGGAACGTAGTACGGCCGCGGCCGCTCAGCACCTCCAGCTCCAACCCTCTCAGCAGGCTCAATCCCAGCAGCTCTAGAACCTCCAGTACGAGCACCTCCAGGACCAGCAGCTCCACCAGCTCCAGCACCAGCAGCACCTCCAGCAGCTCCAGCAGTACCAGCACCAGCAGCACCTCCAGCAGCGCCAACAGCACCGCCAGCAACAGCAGCACCTCCAGCAACTCCAGCAGCACCTCCAGCAGCACCGCCAGTAGCAGCAGTGCCTCCAGTAGCTCCAGCAACACCAGCACCAGCAGCACCAGTACCAGCAGTACCTCCAGCACCTCCAGCAGCACCGCCAGTAGCAGCAGTGCCTCCAGTAGCTCTAGCAGCACCTCCAGCAGCTCCAGCGCCAGCAGCACCTCCAGCAGCTCCAGCAGCACCAGCACCAGCAGCACCAGTACCAGCAGTACCTCCAGCAGCTCCAGTAGCACCAGCACCAGCAGCACCTCGAGCAGCACCAGCAGCACCGCCAGCAGCAGCAGTACCTCCAGCAGCTCCAGTGGCACCAGGGTCCGCGACGCGAGGAGCGCCACTCCGGAGACTGCAGTGCCGAGCGTACCACTCTCGGAGCTGCTGGGGAGAGGGCAGCGCCCGCCTAGGAGGGGAAGCACTAGCACCAGCTCCAGCAGCGCTCCTAGCTCCAGAAGCACCTCTCCTGAGGCTGCAGTACTGTAAGTACCACTCACGCAGCTGCTCTGAGGAGAGAGCTCCTCCAGGTGTAGCACTACCAGGCTCAGCACCCCCAGACTCAGCACCCCCAGACTCAGTACCCTCAGACGTAGCACTCCCAGGCTCAGCACCCCCAGACTCAGCACCCCCAGGCTCCGCACCCCCAGACTCCGCAACCCCAGGCTCCGCACCCCCAGGCTCCGCACGCTCAGGCTCAGCACCCCTAGCAGGACGAGAGTCGAAAGCTACCTCGACCGGCTCAACCGGGTCTACCTGGGACACACCTGAGGGAGCGGCACCCTGAGGGGGGAGGGGGTCTACCACAGCAGCACCTGGCGCGAGGAAGAGAGGCGGGGGGGGAAGCGGGGCAGTGCGGTAGGGGAAGAGGCGGTAGTAGGGCACCGACTACGTCAAAAGTGACGTCCTGAGAGGGCAGGACACGGCGCGAGGTGGCGTGGTAAAACTGCCAACCAGACGCGTCCGGGACAAAGCCAAGGAAGACACAAGGAACAGCGCGGGAGGAGAGCTTGTCCGCGGACGTATCGCGGACAAAAGCTCGAGATCCCCAGACCCGGAAACGTGACGCATCGCCAACCTCCCCCATCCACAGTAGTGTGGGCGAGGTCTCCGGCAAGGAGACACGGGGCCAGAGGTTGAGCTGATGCGCAGCGTACCGGACCGCAAACGGCCACAGAAAGTGGGGGGCAGCCGCATGGATCAAGGAGGTACGAGCGACCTCCATGACCAAGCCAATGCGGCGCTCAGCAACCCCATTCTGCTGTGGAGAGGCCGGAAGCGTGAACGACTGGCGGATGCCGTGCTCCGCACAGTAGGCTGCCAAGAGGTCAGAGGAGAACTCACCACCTCTGTCAGAGTGCAGACGCAGGACAGGAAAGTCCGAGTGGAACCGCTCGCTGAGCTGGAGACGAGAAGCGCGGATCCAAGGGATCAAAACATCAGGGACCTCACCCTTGGTGCGCAAGGGGAAGACCGTGGTGTAACGCGAGTAGTCGTCAACAACGATCAGGAAGTACCTCTCCTGACCCTGTCCACGGACGCGGGCTGGGCCCCACACATCCATGTGGAGCGTCTGCAAGGGAGCAGTCGTCGGGGGAAGCGAGGAGGAGTGAGGAGCGGCGCGCTGCCGCCCCTCGACACAAGGAAGACAGAGAGGAGCAGGCGAGGGTGGGAGAGGAGGGAGTACCCGGGGAAGACCAGAGACAAGGTACCGTTTGTGCATGGCACGAAGGCGCTGCACTGACGGGTGACCAAGGCGGTGGTGCCAGAGGACGGTCTCGTGTGCTAGAGAGCGACACGAGCAGGGGGCAGACAGCTGACCTGAAGCAGACGCAGACGCAGCTACCTGAGGGGACTCAGTGGTCAGTGTGTACAGGTCCGACCCCGGCTGCCGAGTGAAGGTAGCCAGGTGACGGCCCGTCCGTGCACACATGCAGTGTGTCACGCGCTCGTAGGCAGGGGTGAACTGGTGGACACCCCCGTCCTGGAGCGCACAACCTGCCACCAAGTTCGTAGAGAACGAGGGGAGGTGGAGACCTGACAGTGTGCCCGACGGAACCGCAGGACAAGGAAGAACAGTGGAGGAGGTCGCAATGACCGGACCCCCAGAGGGGTCAGCAAGGGAGACAGCAACTGGCCGAGCAAGCTGCTCAAGGGCAGTGCGGTCACGAAAGAAACAGCGAGAAGCACCTGAGTCCAGTGTGAAGGTGTGCAGTGCCTCAGTAGTCTCAGTACCAGGGGGCGCAGACTCACGAGCACCTAGAGCAAAAGCCTCACCAACACCTGGGGCAACAGACACACTAGCACCTAGAGCGGCAGCCTCACCAGCACCTAGAGCAGCAGACTGGATACCGGGGTCAGGCGGCACACACAGGTGACAGGCTCCCTCGGTACTAGTAGACAATGCATACATGGCAGTGAGAATAGAATCATAGGGAAGAGCAAAGATATCTACCCTCTGTCCAAGCAGCTCCACCCAGTCGGGGAGCTCAGCGTCGTCGCCAAACTCTGTACGCCAAGCGTCAGTCAGACGGGCGAAGCAGTTGGACTCTGTGTGACCACGCGTCCCGCAAGGCTGACCAGTCCAGGCACCCGTGCGAATAACATACGGGCAGCGAGCAGTACTCAGCGACCCTCTACTCTGAGCGTACCACTCACGAAACTGCTGGGGCGAAAGAGGGTCGTGCGGACGACGCTGCTGCTGCACCGGGCCACTATAAGAAGTTCCCGAACTACCCACTCCAGGACGACTCCCACTACGGCCACCCCGACAACCCCAACTGGCGTACCACTCACGAAGCTGCTGGGGGGTGAGGGACACACGCGGACGGCCGTGGAGCTGCATCTGGCCACGCCAGGAGCAGCAGTAGCAGCAGGAGCAGTAAAAACAGTAGCAGTGGCAGTGCGGGCAGGGCAGTGCTCACCAGTGGTAGGAAGGGCAGGCGCAAGACGGCAGCGACAGCAGGGCCGCTACAGCTGTAGGGCGGGGCCGGGCCGCGGCAGGGAGCTCTGCAGCAGCTGCTGCAGGGCGGGGCTGCGCCGCGACGGCAGCTGCTCCAGGGGCCAGGGGCTACTCCTGCAGTGGCGGCTGTTCCAGGGGCCGGGGGCAGCCGCTGCAGGGGCGGCTCCTCCAGGGTCCAGGGGCGGCTGTAGGTGCGGCTGCTCCAGGGGCCGGGGGCGGCTGCTGCAGTGTCGGCTGGTCCAGGGGCCAGGGGCGGCCGTCCCAAGGGCGGGCGCGGGGTAGGGCAGGGCGCCGCGGTGAGCAGAGGCGACCCCTCGCGGGTCCCAGTGGCGACGCGCGGGTCGCGTGGGTGCGTCGCGACGAGACGGGGGCGACGCACGCGAGCCCCGGTGGCGACGCGCAGGTCGCGTGGGGGGGGGGGGGCGCCGCGTCGAGGCAGGGGCGACGCGCGCGGGTCCCGGTGGCGACGCGCGGGCCGTGCGGGGGCATCGCGTCGAGGCAGGGGCGACGCGCGCGGGTCGCGCGGGGGCGTCGCGTCGAGGCAGGGGCGACGCGTGCAGGTCCCAGTGGCGACGCGCCGGGGCGCGCGGGGGGCGTCGTGTCGAGGCTAGGGGCCGCGCCTCGGGGTCCAGGGGCGGTTGCGCGGGTGCAGAGGAGGCCCGCGCGCTGCCTGTAGGGGAGGGCGACAGGGTGGCGCACGAGAGTGCTAGGAGGTAGGCGCTCGAGGGCGCGGGTAGGGGCGCACTACGGCGCTAGGAAGAGGCGCACGACAGCGCTAGGAAGGGCGCACGACGGCGCTAGGAAGGGCGCTTGACGGCGCTAGGAAGGGCGCACGACGGCGCTAGGAAGGGCGCTCAACGGCGCGAGGTACTATCAGACACAGTCACGCAAGGGCGCGGCGGAACGGTGGGCCCTAACCAACGTCGGTCCTAGGTGGTGACCTAGGCGTCGGATACCATGTTAGAATGTTGAACTGAACGAGAATGATGAAACTAGCAGAAAGGTGGGTACAAGAAACCCTAACTTTGTTGTACCCCCTAAGGCTAAACCCACTATAGCCTACACAAAGTAAACATACAATGTTTGACAGAGATCTAGCTGCGCCGCCCACCTGGCTTCACTGGGTCGTTTCCTGCTGGTACCCAGTGGAGCCTCCGGCGGCTAGTCTACGGTCTCCGCCAGGCGCCTCGCGAGTGGCACGACACACTGAGGACGACGCTTGCGGTTCTTGGGTTTGCTCCTTCCACTGCTGACCCGTCGCTGTTTCTACGAACCGACACTTCTCTGCCGCCGTTCTACATCCTCGTGTACGTCGACGACTTGGTCTTTGCCACTGCTGACACTGCGGGACTGGCCTTTGTGAAGTCGGAGCTGCAGAAGAGACACACGTGCACAGACCTGGGTGAGCTGCACAGCTATCTTGGCTAGCAGATCACCCGGGACAGAGCACAGCGCACCATTACCTTGACTCAGTCACACATGGTGCAGCAGGTCCTTCAGCGCTTCGGCTTCACGTTCTCCTCGCCACAGTCCACTCCTCTCCCTACTCGTCACTCGCTCTCAGCTCTGCCTTCGGACGAGTCCGTAGAGCCAAGTGGCCCGTATCCAGAGCTTGTGGGCTGCCTCATGTACCTGATGACCTGCACTCGACCTGACCTTGCATACCCTCTTAGCATCCTGGCACGCTATGTTGCTCCTGGGAGACACCGACCAGAGCACATGGAGGCCGCTAAGAGGGTGTTGCGCTACTTGTGCAGTACGTCGGGCATGGGGCTCGTGCTTGGAGGACGGGCTCGAGTTGTCCTCACTGGCCACGCAGACGCTTCCTGGGTTGACGACTTGGCTATGCAGCGGTCGTCACAGAGTTACACTTTCAGCCTTGGCTCCGGCTCAGTTTCGTGGCGGTCTACCCGCTCGTCTTCTGTTCTCAGTTCCAGTTGTGAGGCTGAGATCTACGCAGGGGCCATGGCTGCACAGGAGTTACGCTGGCTCACCTACTTGCTGACCGACTTGGGAGAGCCGCCTCGTTCTCCTCCACTTCTGTACGTCGACAACAAGGCCATGATTGCCTTGTGTCAGGAGCACATACTGGAGCACAGAACGAAGCTCATCGCTCTGCGCTACTTCCTTGCTCGAGAGTTGCAGCAGCGTGGTCAGCTTCGTCTTGCTTACGTGGCCTCTCGGGCCAGCACTGCTGATATCTTCACCAAGGCACTTCAGCCTTGTGATCATCAGCATTTCTGTACTGTTCTAGGCCTTGTGCCTACTTGGCCTCACTTGCTCACTTCTTGACTTTGCTTGTACTGTGATCTATATACTTATACCTGCATGCTTACACTTGCTAGGTTATGATCACTGTATTGCTTGTTCTCCTTTATATAACTCTGCATGTGAACTGGCCTTGTGGCCATTTGCTTGTGCTCAGAATGCGTGGTGACTTCGTGATCCACCCTGAGCTTGCCTTGCTTTTCTTGACCGGTCTTGTGACCTCTTGTTCTCCTCCACTTTGCCTATGGGGGTGTGTCAAACTTATATGCTGCTTATTGTGTAGGCTATAGTGGGGTAGCCCATATGGGGTACAACCCAATTAGGGTTTGCTACTTGTACCCATCTTGCTGCTAGTTCATTTCATTCTCGTTCGTTATTCTGATATTCCCGTATATAGCCAGTGGCTACTAAGCGTGCGTCGATCTCCCATAAGCGCGGCTAAGTGTCAGTTGCAGCTTCCGGTATTAACTAAACTGTGACTAGCTCCTCCATCTATAAAAACCTTCACTGTTGTCCCCTGAATTTTCCCGTGAATCAGTACTGGGCAATCTGTCGCTGTACCCTCCTTATTCAGTCGAGTCCGCGCGATTGCGTGAATCGGTACAGTCACTTGGTGAGGGTTAGTCGGGTCGGGCGGGCAGCGAGTCTCGTCAGTAGTGGGCCCGTTCTCTACTGACTTTTGGCGGTTCCCTGCCTTCCTGACTCCCTCCACGGCTCCTTAACTCCTCTAGGCATTCACTCTTGCGGTGCCCCGGCCTGTTGCACACGAAGTAGCGCCCCTTAAACGGCGCGGCAGCTGTATTCGTTGCAACAACGTCTACAGTGGCGTGCTCGGTCGGTCCCCGTGTACGATGTCCGTAGTAGGACCCCGGCCTCGGACGGCGTAGGATGTCGATCTTCTCGGCGAGCGCCAGAATTTCGTTGAGGTTAGTATGATTCCTGCGAAATTTCCGACTTCAGGCCGCCGACGTAGCGATCCACTCGCTCCGCTTCGTGCAGGTAGCCGACCGGTTCGCATAGCGCAAGAATACCGCTGGTGTAGTCTTGAACCAAATCCAAATTGTCGCCAAGCGCAGCTTCTGGCGTGCTGAGATCGAAGCCGCGATCGGCTCGAAGCGTGCCCGAAGCCCTGTGCACCACGCGTCCCACGTACTGTATTGGGCGACTTCGCAGAACGAACCCCAGGTTACGGCTGGCCCCGAGGGCCTCTCCCCTTGCGGCAGTGGCTCGTAGACGCTCAACGACATTACGATAACTCGCCACAAGTCCATGGCGGGCTCGCGCACCAAGGAAACGGCGTACCGGATCTTTGCTGCATCCGACATGACGTAGTTCGCGTAAAAAAACATGTTCATCGTGAAAATCCACGATTGAACCCGGATTCTCCACGCTGGCTAGGATCGAAACATGGCGGGCGCTGCGGCTTGAGTGGCATTGGCTCACCGATGTCGTTGTTGCCAACAGGTGCCGCGATGCTGACGTGGCGACGGGCTTCGCGAGGTGTGTCGAAGAGAAAAGGCCCCGCCCTCGCTTGGTCGAGGTAGACCATGCATCCCGGAGCACAACGGTGTGCAGACGACTTCGTTTCGTGGTCATCGGCGACTTCGAGGACTTTTATCTGTGTGCGACGAGTTGTCTGTCGACGAGATTGTCAAACTTATATGCTATAGTCTGTGTAGGCTGTAGTGGGGTAGTTCATATAGGGTACAAAACTTTTAGGTTTCCTACTTGTACCCACCTGCTTGCTAGTTCAGTCATTCGTTCCTTCACTATTCTGACATGGTATTCTGAGCAGGTTCCCTCGTGGGAACGTTTTTTTTAGGGCCCACCACGATTAAAACTTTTTTTTTCTGCCCTGCCCGAAGCGCGCCTCGCGCCTGCCTCACCTGCGCCGTCGCGCGCCCTGCCCTAGTGCCGCCCGTCGCAGCCCTGCCTTCTCGGCCCGTCGCGGCCCTGCCCTAACGGCCCGTCGCGGCCCCCTGCCTTCTTGGCCCGTCGCGGCCTTGCCCTGTCGCCGCCTCGTCGCGGCCCCGACCTAGCCGCCTAGTCGCGGCCCTGCTCTGCCGCCACCCGCGGCCCTGCCTTGCCGCCCGTCGCGCCCTACCTTAGCCGCCCGTCGCGGCCCTACCCTGCCGCCCCTCTTCGCGGCCCCGACCTTGCCGCCCGCCGCGGCCTCTGCCCTGCCGCTGCTCGTCGCGGCCCTGCTCTACCGCCGCCCAGTCGCGGCCCTGCCCTGCTGCCGCCCTGTCGCGGCCCTGCTCTGCCGCCGACTCGTCGCGGCCCTGCCCTTCAGCCGCCCCAGTCGCGGCCCTGCTCTACCGCCGCCAAGTCGCGGCCCTGCCCTGCTGCCGCCCCAGTCGCGGCCCTGACCTAACCGCCAGCTGCGGCCCTGCCCTGCACCCGCCCCTGGTAAGCACTCGCTCCGCCCAGTCGAGCCGCGCCGCCCAGCCGAGCCGCGCCGCCCTGCCGAGCCGCGCCGCCCAGCCGAGCCGCGCCACTCAGCCGAGCCGCGCCGCTCTACCGAGCCGCGCCGCCCAGCCGAGCCGCGCCGCCCTACTGAGCTGCACTGCCCTGCCCGCACTGCTCCTGCTGCTACTGCTGTTTCTGCTGCCACTGCTGCTACTGCTGCTACTGCCGCTATGGCTAGCCCTAATGTTCTTACCTTTGATGCTGAGGGGCGTGCGGTTGACTTTGACGTGTGGGTTGACGACCTGCAGCTCTTTCTTCAGTGTGACTCTAAGGACGGAGTATCCCTTTTCGATCACACGTCCGGTGTCTCTCCTGCACCTGCTGCCACTGCTGACAGTACGGTTCGCTCACAGTGGACCACTCGTGACGCTGTTGCTCGCCTTGCCGTTCGTAGTCACCTGCCGTCTGCTGAGCGCGCGCACTTTGGCCAGTACAAGACTGCTAAGTCTTTGTATGACGCTGTCGTAGCGTGCTACTCCTCCCCTGCCACTGCTGCCCTCAGCCGCCTCATGCTGCCGTACCTGTTCCCTGACCTTGCCGCCTTTGCCACAGTCGCTGAACTCATTACTCACCTCCGCACTAGTGACACCCGCTACCGCGCTGCGCTTCCCACTGAGTTCTGTGCCAAGAACCCCCCCCCCCCATGTACATCACCCTTTACTACCTAGTCACCCGTCTCCCTGACTCCCTTGCTTCAATCAGGGACCACTTTCTCTCCCTTTGCCCCACCGAGCTCACCGTCGACCTGCTAGAGGAGCGCCTCACTGCAGCTGAGAAGAGTATCGTTGCTGTAGGTGCTTCTCGCGGTGACCCTCGCGCCCCTTTCTTTGAGGGGTTTTCCCCTGTCCCCCTTCTCCCCTCTGTTGCTTCTGCTGCTGCTGTCGACCTTGTCGGAAATTTCCTTACCTCTCTCTGCCCCTGTGCCTCTTCCGTGTCTCTCTGGTGGTTCTCCTCTCCCTGGTACTCTGTTCCCTCACTCCTTGACCCACTCTCAGTCATGTCTTCTGTAGTGCTTACTTCCCTTATCTCTGGCTTGGTGTAACCTTCCGGCTGCCTTTACTGCTTCTGACTCTTGGTATCCCCATATCACATACAAACGATCTTCGGTGGTAGTAGTATGCACACACGAGGAGGGACGGAATACGGCTTAGAAGAAGAAAACGCGAACGCGGAGGAGGCGGTGACTGGACGACCTGGTATGATGAATCAGGGAACGGACATGGGGGTTGATGAGCCCCGAGATGACGGCTCGCCGAGACGGGACGCGGAAAGAGCGGATCGACCAGAAGGCGAGGAAAAGGAATCTCAAGGAGCGGCAAAGAAGGATGTGCGGTCGGAAGGAAGACCGATGCGCGCGGCAGGGGGAGAACGCTCGACCGGTTCTTATCAGAGGAGCGTGTCGTGGCAAGAGGATGCGTCCGCGCAACGGTGGAAATACACTCTGCTACCGAAAATTGAAGTCCCCGAGCGTTTCTCTGGCGACACCCGGCGAGGACCGACGATCAAGAATTATGTGATGCAGTTGGATAACCTGCGGGCCCGGTGGGAACGAGATCGGCTGGATCCGGAGGAGTTTTTCAGGGGACTCGCTAATACTCTGACCGGAGAAGCGGAAACCTTCTATCGCCTCAGCAGGAGAGAGTTGCTGGAGTGGACAGCACGTGCGGCACCTGGAGAACGGGATCCTGTGACGCGTTTTCTGAGTATGCTGGAAGATCAATTCCCAGCGCAGACACCGGAAAGGGTTGTGGAATTCAGGGAATTCCGCCGTCGCACAGGGGAATCGCTACTGGCATACTACGGCAGGCTGGTGGAACTGGCGGAAGATATGAGTTGTCAGGACACGAGTCGGCTGGTTAGCAAGTTCCTGAATGGGCTGCACTATGAACTACGGCGAGATGTGGCAGTCCGGGTCTTCGAGATGGGGGCACAAGCGACACTGAAGGAGGTTTACGAGATGGTGAAACGAGTGGAGATGGGTCGTCGGCTGTGTGAAATCGAGACGACTACGGAGAGGGGAGGCGAGCGGAGGAGGCCAGCCTAGGCAGCGACGCCAGCGGAAAGAGAGAAGCCCCCACGTGGGTCGGGAGATGAACGGCGTTGCCACAACTGTGGCCAGCTAGGGCATTTGAGGAGGGAGTGTCGTAACCCGTCGGCCTGCTCCACCTACGGAAGTGAAGATCACTTGAGGAGGGACTGCCCCGACGCAGCAGTGTGTGACCGCTGCGGAAGAAAGGGACATCAAGGGAAAGACTGCTACGCCTCCAGGAGGGAAGGACGAATGAAGAAAGATCCGGAGGGAGTGAAGGCACAGATTGCTCGACTACAACGATAGCTGGAGGAGATGGCCGGACCAGAGCATAAAGGAAACGCGATGCTGGCAAGGACGGAGGAAGAAGACGAGGAAGGGAGCGAGGCCATCTTTGCGCTAATGGCGCGTCCTGCGCGGGAGAGGGGGGAACTCGGGCTACGAGCGCGACACCGATACTTCCCGCAAGAAACACCGGTGCGGGAGCGGGGACCAAGGAGAGATACCACGGAGGCGAGAACTGCGGGAGCAGCACGACGCCATCCTCTGGAGAGGCTGGCATGTCAGCCGTCAGTATTGGTGGTGGAGCCAGGCGTGATGAGCGTGGGCGGCGTGAAGGTCAAGCAGGCGATCGTGGATACAGGAGCGCATAATGTGCTGATCGGAGCTTCCATGGCTAGGCTGCTGGGATTGGACAGAGAGGACCGAGTGATACCCGAAGGCTATCTGCTGATGACCGCGGAAGGAGGCACGGCGAAGTGGATGCCGAAGACCCGCAGCACGGTGGAAATCGTGATACGGCCCGGCCATCAAGACGAGTGCATAGTGCGGATGCACTGTGGAGTGTCTACATCAAAAGACTACGATCTACTGCTAGGAGTGGAGTACTTGTTTGCCATCGGTAGCACTATCTGCATGTGGGAAGAACGCCTGAAATATCGGGTGACCTACTAGGAGTACAACAGTGAGCTGGCAGAGCTACCGGTGCGGTTCATCAGAAGGGAACCAAGGGAGGCCTATCAGGCAATGGAGAAACCGCTAGAAGAGGAGCTGGGCGTTATGACGTGGAAGGAAATGGGGCAAACGGAGTCTGCCAGGAAGCAGTACGAAGAGATCTGGGGGGCCAGTGACAACCTGCGAGAACCTGTCCTGAACCTGCGAGCACTTCAGAAGCCGTTAGTGATACTGGAGCTGTATGGCGGAATAGCCACCGGACTGGCGGCGGTGCTAAAGTCAGGGCACACGGTGGCCAAGTACTTGTACGTGGACAATGACGGCGGTGCGAACTTGATGGCATGGCATCATCTCAAGCTGCTTAAAGCCAGGTATCATGAACAGTTAATGGAAGATGCTGCAGAAAGGGGAGCAGAGTGGTTATGCAGCGGGGTGGAGGAGATTGATGACGGCTTGCTGGCGCAATGGGGACGGATTGATCTGGTAATCGCGGGGTGGAGCTGTCAAGGGCTGTCCCGAGCGGGGAGGGGCCAAGGCATGGGAGATGCGCGGAGCGCGCAATTCCGAGACCTGATGCGGGTGCTGAAGATGATTAAGAAGCGGCAAGGGGAGGTGGCGTACATCATCGAGAATGTGGACATGACAGATGACCCACGACCGGCTCAGCCCAAGGACAAGAGCGCGCTCAGGGCCCTGCTGGGATTTCTAAACTACTATCGTAAGTTTGTGGAGAACTTCAGCAGGAGGGCGGCACCATTGAACAAGTTGCTGAAGGACGATGCCAAATGGCAGTGGGGTGAACAGCAGAAGGTGGCACTCAAGGATCTGATGGGAGCAGTAAAGAAGGGCGCGGTGCTCCAACTGCCAAGGGCAGACAAACCTTTCGTGCTCTACACGGATTGGAGCAGCATGGGTATGGGAGCCATTCTAAGCCAGCAGGAAGGAGGGGAGGAGAAGGTAGTGGCCTTCGCCAGCCGCTCGTGCAACCCGGCAGAGGCGAATTACTCATCATATGAGGGAGAGGGACTGGCCGCGGTGTGGGCAGTGGGACACTTTCGCGTGTACCTGCAAGGAAGACCCTTTACACTGGTCACTGATCATCAGCCGCTGCTATGGCTGATGCAAAACCAGAGTCTCACGGGGAGGAACGCCAGGTGGGCAATGAAGCTGCAGGAGTACCAGTTTACTATTCGGCATCGCCCGGGGAAGACTATGCAGCACGTGGATGGCCTATCCAGGAATCAGCCTGCAGTGGCACCAGAAATGGCGCTGGCAGCACTGGTGACGGACCCCGTGACACCACTACGCAGGGAGCAGCAGGCAGGAGCTACGGATGTGTGGGAAGATCTGGAGACGCTGGCATGGCTGAGAGGGGAAACTGCAGAAGGAGCGGTGGTCTCGGCAAGGGCTCGAAGCAGGGGGCAGCACTACCGCTGGTACCAGAATTAAGTGCAGATCAGGACGCAAGATGGATGGAAGAGAGTGCCGGAACCAAAGGAACGGGAAGGTGTGATTCAAGAGGTACATAACAAGCTGGGGCACTTTGGCCCGCTTCGCACACAGCAACTGCTGCAGACGGGATGGTGGTGGGCAGGAATGCGCCGGGAGATCAAGGACTGGGTGGCCAAGTGCCCCGCCTGCATCAGGAATCGAGCGGCTTTCGAGAGGAGCAAAGCTGAGCTGCAGCCTCTGCCTGTCGTGGGGTTGGGCTATCGGTGGTCATTGGACCTGGCAGGAGAACTGCCATTAACCAAGCGAGGGCGGCGCTATGTGGTGGTCATGATCGAACATGTGAGCAAGTGGGTGGAAGTGCGGGCAGTAAGTCACAAGACAGCTGAGGCAGTGGCAGAAGCCTTCGAAGAACAAGTCCTGACGCGCTTTGGGGCCTGTGGAGAAGTGCTGACAGACCAGGGCACGGAGTTTCAAGGGGAATTTGATGAGCTACTGGAGGTATACATAAGGCGCCCTAAGAAGGATGGGCTGGATGTGGGACTTTCACAGCAGCGCTGGACGGGGAAGGAAGTGCGCGATTCAGGGGTGCTGGTGCTGGAGAGCGAGGCAGGAGTGCGAGCGGTGGATCACATCACGAACGTGGCACGGGCGGGAGGCAGGGTGGCAGGGTATCAGGGTCCCGTGACTAGGGCGAGGGCGGCGGAGAATCACGGGAGGGGGCAAAGGGATACCAAGAGTCAGAAGCAGTAAAGGCAGCCGGAAGGTTACACCAAGCCAGAGATAAGGGAAGTAAGCACTAGAAAAGACATGACTGAGAGTGGGTCAAGGAGTGAGGGAACAGAGTACCAGGGAGAGGAGAACCACCAGAGAGACACGGAAGAGGCACAGGGGCAGAGAGAGGTAAGGGAATTTCCGACAGCTGTCGCGAGTTCTATTGAACAGAGAAGGGAGTGTATATAGTGTATATTTGTACAGGTATCACAGCACTTGAATACCGAGGACGGGGAGCGAGGTTCGGATGATGGCTGGGCGAGGAGAGCTGCTAAGTCAGCAAACCGTCGCATGAGAAGAGTGGGGAGGGGTGACAGCTGGAAGGAGCTTTTGTTTTGTGTGAAGCGTGCATGTTTCGTTTCCTTGCAGGTTGAATGCCCTAGCCAGCTGGAATTACAGGCACGAGCTCGAGGTTAGGCAGCAGGGTGGCTAAGTGGTAGTGGCAAGAGGATGGGAAGGTTGGCCCTTCGCCCAGGCGGGAGGCCACCACCTTCAAGGGGATCTACAGGCATAGCAATAGGGGGAGGAGGCAGGCCAGGATATAGGGGGTACGGGTGTTTAGCTCTGTATCGTTTGTATGTTCGCTGGCTCCTTGTGTGCTTGTATCGCCGGTCGTGGGTCATCTGTCATGTCCACATTCTCGATGATGTACGCCACCTCCCCTTGCCGCTTCTTAATCATCTTCAGCACCCGCATCAGGTCTCGGAATTGCGCGCTCCGCGCATCTCCCATGCCTTGGCCCCTCCCCGCTCGGGACAGCCCTTGACAGCTCCACCCCGCGATTACCAGATCAATCCGTCCCCATTGCGCCAGCAAGCCGTCATCAATCTCCTCCACCCCGCTGCATAACCACTCTGCTCCCCTTTCTGCAGCTTCTTCCATTAACTGTTCATGATACCTGGCTTTAAGCAGCTTGAGATGATTCCAGGCCATCAAGTTCGCGCCGCCGTCGTTGTCCACGTACAGGTACTTGGCCACCGTGTGCCCTGACTTTAGCACCGCCGCCAGTCCGGTGGCTATTCCGCCATACAGCTCCAGTATCACTAACGGCTTCTGAAGTGCTCGCAGGTTCAGGACAGGTTCTCGCAGGTTGTCACTGGCCCCCCAGATCTCTTCGTACTGCTTCCTGGCAGACTCCGTTTGCCCCATTTCCTTCCACGTCATAACGCCCAGCTCCTCTTCTAGCGGTTTCTCCATTGCCTGATAGGCCTCCCTTGGTTCCCTTCTGATGAACCGCACCGGTAGCTCTGCCAGCTCACTGTTGTACTCCCAGTAGGTCACCCGATATTTCAGGCGTTCTTCCCACATGCAGATAGTGCTACCGATGGCAAACAAGTACTCCACTCCTAGCAGTAGATCGTAGTCTTTTGATGTAGACACTCCACAGTGCATCCGCACTATGCACTCGTCTTGATGGCCGGGCCGTATCACGATTTCCACCGTGCTGCGGGTCTTCGGCATCCACTTCGCCGTGCCTCCTTCCGCGGTCATCAGCAGATAGCCTTCGGGTATCACTCGGTCCTCTCTGTCCAATCCCAGCAGCCTAGCCATGGAAGCTCCGATCAGCACATTATGCGCTCCTGTATCCACGATCGCCTGCTTGACCTTCACGCCGCCCACGCTCATCACGCCTGGCTCCACCACCAATACTGACGGCTGACATGCCAGCCTCTCCAGAGGATGGCGTCGTGCTGCTCCCGCAGTTCTCGCCTCCGTGGTATCTCTCCTTGGTCCCCGCTCCCGCACCGGTGTTTCTTGCGGGAAGTATCGGTGTCGCGCTCGTAGCCCGAGTTCCCCCCTCTCCCGCGCAGGACGCGCCATTAGCGCAAAGATGGCCTCGCTCCCTTCCTCGTCTTCTTCCTCCGTCCTTGCCAGCATCGCGTTTCCTTTATGCTCTGGTCCGGCCATCTCCTCCAGCTATCGTTGTAGTCGAGCAATCTGTGCCTTCACTCCCTCCGGATCTTTCTTCATTCGTCCTTCCCTCCTGGAGGCGTAGCAGTCTTTCCCTTGATGTCCCTTTCTTCCGCAGCGGTCACACACTGCTGCGTCGGGGCAGTCCCTCCTCAAGTGATCTTCACTTCCGTAGGTGGAGCAGGCCGACGGGTTACGACACTCCCTCCTCAAATGCCCTAGCTGGCCACAGTTGTGGCAACGCCGTTCATCTCCCGACCCACGTGGGGGCTTCTCTCTTTCCGCTGGCGTCGCTGCCTAGGCTGGCCTCCTCCGCTCGCCTCCCCTCTCCGTAGTCGTCTCGATTTCACACAGCCGACGACCCATCTCCACTCGTTTCACCATCTCGTAAACCTCCTTCAGTGTCGCTTGTGCCCCCATCTCGAAGACCCGGACTGCCACATCTCGCCGTAGTTCATAGTGCAGCCCATTCAGGAACTTGCTAACCAGCCGACTCGTGTCCTGACAACTCATATCTTCCGCCAGTTCCACCAGCCTGCCGTAGTATGCCAGTAGCGATTCCCCTGTGCGACGGCGGAATTCCCTGAATTCCACAACCCTTTCCGGTGTCTGCGCTGGGAATTGATCTTCCAGCATACTCAGAAAACGCGTCACAGGATCCCGTTCTCCAGGTGCCGCACGTGCTGTCCACTCCAGCAACTCTCTCCTGCTGAGGCGATAGAAGGTTTCCGCTTCTCCGGTCAGAGTATTAGCGAGTCCCCTGAAAAACTCCTCTGGATCCAGCCGATCTCGTTCCCACCGGGCCCGCAGGTTATCCAACTGCATCACATAATTCTTGATCGTCGGTCCTCGCCGGGTGTCGCCAGAGAAACGCTCGGGGACTTCAATTTTCGGTAGCAGAGTGTATTTCCACCGCTGTGCGGACGCATCCTCTTGCCACGACACGCTCCTCTGATAAGAGCCGGTCGAGCGTTCTCCCCCTGCCGCGCGCATCGGTCTTCCTTCCGATCGCACATCCTTCTTTGCCGCTCCTTGAGATTCCTTTTTCTCGCCTTCTGGTCGATCCGCTCTTTCCGCGTCCCGTCTCGGCGAGCCGTCGTCTCGGGGCTCATCAACCCCCATGTCCGTTCCCTGATTCATCATACCAGGTCGTCTAGTCACCGCCTCCTCCGCGTTCGCGTTTTCTTCTTCTAAGCCGTATTCCGTCCCTCCTCGTGTGCGCATACTACTACCACCGAAGATCGTTTGTATGTGATAAGCTCGTTCAGCTTACTCACATCTGCTAACGAGAACCGCCCACATCACTTCCTACATACTTCCAGGGTTTGTTATGGCCTGACGCTTACTCCCACGCGACTCTGAGGAAATCACATGAGTATTACAGAACATACAAACGATACAGAGCTAAACACCCGTACCCCCTATATCCTGGCCTGCCTCCTCCCCCTATTGCTATGCCTGTAGATCCCCTTGAAGGTGGTGGCCTCCCGCCTGGGCGAAGGGCCAACCTTCCCATCCTCTTGCCACTACCACTTAGCCGCCCTGCTGCCTAACCTCGAGCTCGTGCCTGTAATTCCAGCTGGCTCGGGCATTCAACCTGCAAGGAAACGAAACATGCACGCTTCACAAAAAACAAAAGCTCCTTCCAGCTGTCACCCCTCCCCACTCTTCTCATGCGAAGGTTTGCTGACTTAGCAGCTCTCCTCGCCCAGCCATCATCCGAACCTCGCTCCCCGTCCTCGGTATTCAAGTGCTGCGATACCTGTACAAATATACAGTATATACACTCCCTTCTCTGTTCAATAGAACTCGCGACAACCTCGTTGGCACTGAGGAGGTCGGGGCTGCGTCTGCTCATTGTGGGAGGCGCCGCAACAGCAAGGGCAAGGGGGGCAAGGGTGGTGGAGGGGACGGTGGGGGCGACGGTGGAGGCGGTGGAGGAGGCGGAGGGGGTGGCGGTGGAGGTGGGGGTGGTGGCGGGAGTGGGGGCTTCGGTGGCGGCGGTGGGGGTGGTGGAGGCAGCGGCAACGGCGGTGGAGGCAGCGGCAGCGGTGGTGGAGGTGGCGGCGGCGGTGGTGCTGGTCGAGGTGGAGCCGCGCAGCGTGGAGGCTTTGGTGGCAGCCAGCGCCAGCAGCAGCCGCGTTCCCGTGAGACCCCGTCGGCCCAGCAGCTTCGTGAGTGGTATGCTGGGCCTGGCAGGTCTGGGGGTGCTGGTCCCTGCACTTACGTTCTTCGCACCGGCGGGCGCAGTGGGGAGACGTGCGGGCTGCCACACACTCCGCAGCGCTGCTTCGGTCGCCTGACTGACGCCTGGCGCGCCCAGTTTCCTGACGCTGTTGAGCTCCCTCGCCGGGGTGATCTGCTTAAGCAGAATGTTGCTATCTTTGATCTTGATTTCGATGCTATCCTTGCTGCCATGTATGCTGTGACTCATAGTGTTGAGGGTGACTGTTACCTGTGTGTTCCGCCCGACCCGGGCATTGAGGTTGCTGCTCTAGGTGCTAGTGAGTCTGCTGCTCCAGGTACTACTGAGTCTGCTGCCCCAGGTACTAGTGAGTCTGCTGCTCCAGGTGCTGGTGAGTCTGCTCTCTCTGGTACTGCACCTACTAAGGCCTTGCACACTTTCACACTTGACTCAGGTGCTTCGCGCTCCTTCTTTCGCGACAGCACCACACTCACGCCGCTCCCTTGCTGACCCCTCTGGGGGCCCAGTCCTTGCGCACTCTTCCACGGTTCTACCGTGTCCTGCGGCCCCGTCGGGATTGCTGTCGGGACTCCACCTCCCCTCGTTCTCTACGAACTTGGTGAGTGGAGCTGACCTCCAGGACCTCCCCTGGAGGTCAGCGTGTGACCCACTGCACTTGCTCTCGGACGGGCCGCCACCTGGCCACGTTCACCCGTCGGCCTGGGTCGAGTCTGTACACACTGACTAATGCGTCTCCTCCAGCTACTCCAGGTAGCCGCGTCTGGTCAGGTGTTTGCTGCCGCGTCCAGATCTAGTCCGGCGTCTGCCCCCTGCTCGTGTCGTCCCCTGTCACACGAGACTCTCCTTTGGCACCACCGCCTTGGTCACCCCTCCCTGCCTCGTCTTCGAGGTATGGCCTCCCGTACCCTTGTCTCTGGTCTCCCCCGGTCCCTCCCTCCCCTTCCTCCGGGGCCGGCCCCTACCTCACTCACTCCTACGAGTTCCCTCCGACAGAGGCTCCCCTGCAGACTCTCCACATGGACGTGTGGGGCCCTGCCCGCGTCCGTGGACAGGGTCACGAGCGTTACTTCCTGCTGGTCGTTGACGACTACTCGCGTTACACCACAGTCTTCCCCTTGCGCCGCAAGGGTGAGGTCACTGAGGTGTTGATCGACTGGATCCGCGCTGCTCGTTGCCAGCTCAGCGAGAGTTTCGGCTCGGACCTTCCTGTTCTGTGTCTGCACTCAGACAGAGGTGGTGAGTTTTCCTCCGACCTTCTGAGGGCCTTCTGTCGTGCGGAGGGCATCCGCCAGACGTTCACGCTTCCGGCCTCCCCACAGCAAAATGAGATTGCTGAGCGCCGCATTGGCATGGTCATGGACGTCGCTCGTACGTCCATGATCCATGCGGCTGCTCCCCATTTTCTGTGGCCGTTCGCGGTTCAGTACGCTGCGCATCAGATCAACCTTCAGCCTCGTGTCTCCTTGCCAACGACCACACCTACTCTGCGGTGGACGGGGAAGGTTGGCGATGCGTCTGTGTTCCGTGTCTGGGGATCTCGAGCTTTTGTCCGTGATTCTTCCACGGACAAGCTGTCCTCCCGTGCAATTCCCTGCGTCTTCCTTGGCTTCCCCCCTGACGCGCCTGGGTGGCAGTTTTACCACCCCACCTCGCGTCGTGTTCTGTCCTCTCAGGACGTCACGTTTGACGAGTCGGTATCTTACTACCGTCTCTTTCCCTACCGCACTGCCCCTCTCCCCCCCCCGCCGCTCTTCCTAGCACCAGGTGCTCCTCCGGTAGACCCCCTCCCCCCTCAGGGTCCTGCCCCCTCAGGTGTGTCCTAGGTAGACCCTGTCGAGCCTGTTGAGGTAGCTGTCGACTCTGGTACTGCTAGGGGTGCTGAGCCTGCGGGTGCGGGTGCGGGGCCTGGGGGTGCTGAGCCTGGAGTTGCTGAATCTGGGGGTGCTGAGCCTGAGGGTGCGGAGCCTGGGGGTGCTGAGCCTGAGCGTGTGGAGCCTGGGGGTACTGAGCCTGGGGGTGCTGCGTCTGGGGGTGCTGAGCCTGAGCGTGTTGAGTCTGGAGGTCCTCCGGGTGTCTTGTCACTGCGGAAGTCCCTCTCTCCACAGCAGCTGCGAGAGTGGTACGCTCGGCGCTGTCGCCGTGTTGCTGGAGGTACTACTGGTGCTGGAGCTGCTGGAGTTGGAGATGCTGGAGGTCCTGCTGGTGAAAGAGCTGCTGGGGGCGCTGGAGCCACTGGTCCCGGAGGTGCTCGCACTGGAGGTGCTGGAGCTACTGGAGTTGGAGCTGCTGGAGGTCCTGCTGGTGCTGGAGCTGCTGGAGGTGCGGGAGCCGCTGGTCCCGGAGGTGCTCGTACTGGAGGTACTGGAGCTGCTGGAGCTGGTGGTGCTACAGGAGTTGGAGCTGCTGCTGCTGGAGGTGCTGCTGGTGCTGGAGCTGGTGGTGCTGCGGGAGTTGGAGCTGCTGCTCCTGGAGGTGCTGCTGGTGCTGGAGCTGTTGCTGCTGGAGGTGCTGCTGGAGCTGGAGCTGCTGGAGGTGCTGCAGCTGGTGGTGCTGCGGGAGTTGTAGCTGGGGACCCTGGTGCTGGGGGTATTTGTGCTGTCTCTGCTGGTTCTGGAGGCGCTGCGCGGCCGCGGCCGTACTACGTTCCGCTCCTTCAGCAGGTTCTTGGCCTCCCGCCTTCTACTGGTCCTACTCCTCCCTTACTGAGTCCACCGCATGTTCAGTCGCGGTCGCAGTTACAGCCAGCCTCTCCACTGCCTGGTCCTTCTCCTTACTCTGGACCGACTAGAGGTCTTACGGAGCGTCGTGAGCCTGAGTCTCGTCCTGCGTCGCCTGAGTCTCGTCCTGCGTCGCCTGAGTCTCGTCCTGAGTTGCCTGTTCGCGCTGTCTGCACTGGTCGTCGTGCTCCGCGTTAGCGTCCTCCTCCTGTCCCAGGCACTCACTATATGACTCTGCGTCCTTCCACTGCTCCACAGCGTGTCCCTCTGCCGTCCCCTCCTGCGTCCTCTCTTTCTGACGGTCCGGACCCGGAGTCTGACTCCATTCGTGCTGCTAGTCCTACTGTCACGCGTTTCCTGGCCACTGTTGTCACTGACCCTTCATTTGAGTCCACCGCTGCGTCTGCTCTCGTTGCTGAGCTTGTTGATTGTGCTGCCTCCTGTCGTCTAGACTACGCCGGTAGTCTTATTGCTGAGTCTGAGTCTGAGTCTGTCTGTCCTCCGTCCGTCGGGGGTGAGTGTGCTCTTGGCACGGACGTTCTTGAGGACAGACAGGAGGAGTTTGAGTGCTTTGCCACTGCTTTACCTCATCTCGTGTCCATGCTGCTTGCCCCTGAGGGAGACCCGGATGCACCAGACATCCCGACCCCGCGCTCTTACGCAGAGGCGATAGAGGGTCCCTACTCCTCTCAGTGGCAGACAGCCATGGACACAGAGATGGCTTCCTGGAAGTCCACGGGCACCTACGTTGACGAGGTTCCCCCGCCTGGGGCGAACATCGTCAGTGGCATGTGGATTTTCAGGGTGAAGCGGCCGCCGGGTTCTCCGCCTGTCTTCAAGGCGCGTTACGTTGCACGAGGCTTCAGTCAGCGACAGGGAGTTGACTTCTTCCAGACCTTCTCCCCTACCCCGAAAATGACCACTCTTCGGGTGCTGCTGCACGTCGCCGCTCAGCGTGACTACGAGCTTCACTCTCTTGACTTCAGCACTGCTTTCCTACAGGGCAGCCTGCACGAGGAGATCTGGCTGCGCCGCCTACCTGGCTTCACTGGGTCGTTTCCTGCTGGTACCCAGTGGAGCCTCCGACGGCCAGTCTACGGTCTCCGCCAGGCACCCCGTGAGTGGCACGACACACTGAGGACGACTCTTGCTGCTCTTGGGTTTGCTCCTTCTACTGCTGAACCGTCGCTGTTTCTACGCACCGACACCACTCTGCCGCCGTTCTACGTTCTCGTGTACGTAGACGACTTGGTCTTTGCTACTGCTGACACTGAGGGACTCGCCCACGTGAAGTCGGAGCTGCAGAAGAGACACACGTGCACTGACCTGGGTGAGCTGACAAGCTATCTTGGCTTGCGGATCACCCGGGACAGAGCACAGCGCACCATTACCTTGACTCAGTCACACATGGTGCAGCAGGTCCTTCAGCGCTTCGGCTTCACGTACTCCTCGCCACAGTCCACTCCTCTGCCTACCGGTCACTCGCTCTCAGCTCCACCTTCGGACGAGTCCGTAGAGCCGAGTGGCCCGTATCCAGAGCTTGTGGGCTGCCTCATGTACCTGATGACCTGCACTCGACCTGACCTTGCCTACCCTCTTAGCATTCTAGCACGCTATGTCGCTCCTGGCCGACACAGGAAGGAGCACATGGATGCCGCTAAGAGGGTTTTGCGCTACTTGTGCAGTACGTCGGGCATGGGGTTCGTGCTTGGAGGACGGGCTCGAGTTGTCCTCACTGGTCACGCAGACGCTTCCTGGGCTGACGACTTGGCTACGCAGCGGTCGTCACAGGGTTACACCTTCAGTCCTGGCTCCGTCTCTGTCTCTTGGCGGTCTACCCGCTCGTCTTCTGTTCTCAGCTCCAGTTGTGAGGCTGATATCTACGCTGGGGCCATGGCTGCACAGGAGTTACGCTGGCTCACCTACTTGCTGACCGACCTGGGAGAGCCGCCTCGTTCTCCTCCAGTGCTGTACGTCGACAACAAGGCCATGATTGCCTTGTGTCAGGAGCACAGACTGGAGCACAGAACGAAGCACATCGCTCTGCGCTACTTCCTTGCTCGAGAGTTGCAGCATCGTGGTCAGCTTCGTCTTGCTTACGTGGCCACTCGGGCCAACACTGCTGATGTCTTCACCAAGGCGCTTCAGCCTTCTGATCATCAGCGTTTCTGTACTGTTCTAGGCCTTGTGCCTACTGTGCCTCACTTGCTTACTTCTTGACTCTGCTTGTACTGTGATCTATATACTTATACCTGCATGCTTACACTTGCTAGGTTGTGATCACTGTATTGCTTGTTCTCCTTTATATAACTCTGCATGTGAACTGGCCTTGTGGCCATTTGCTTGTGCTCAGAATGCGTGGTGACGTCGTGATCCACCCTGAGCTTGCTTTGCCTTTGTTGACCGGTCTTGTGACCTCTTGTTCTCCCCCACTTTGCCTATGGGGGTGTGTCAAACTTATATGCTATAGTCTGTGTAGGCTGTAGTGGGGTAGTTCATATAGGGTACAACACTTTTAGGTTTCCTACTTGTACCCACCTGCTTGCTAGTTCAGTCATTCGTTCCTTCACTATTCTGACAGAGATTAATTCGTCGAGGTCGAAGTGTTTCTTCTGCTCAACGAAAGTGCCCGCCGACGAGGCGCTTGTCGACGGGAGTAAATCAGCGTCGAAGACAAGCCTCGCTGGTCGACGAAATTGTGCTTTCGACGGATTGCCGGTCGACAGAATTCAGCTCGACGAAGTGCATCGTCAAGCAGAGCGTTTCTGGCCGACCAGAATACTTTTCTCCTAAATCCGTAATGTGCGCGAATTTCGACCAATCGCGACACAAAAAATTTCGACCAATTAGATGCTATCGGAAATTATACTCCCCCATGGGACATTGAATCAGTAACAGAAATTGAACCTGAAACACGATTTTACAACAGTAATAACGTGTATAACTGTGAATGTTTGTAGAACATGAACAACTACTCTATTAGGTGAAAAACACATGGCATTGTTGTTTCACCTGCCGTTGCTGGCTCGACAAAGGCAAATGCTTGTCGAGGAACATTCAATTCAGGGTTCTCTCTTCTGCAATTTGGTTCTATTTGCTTGTACCATATTCTTGTTCAACCATTTTTTCGTAGTGAAGTTATGCTTGAATTCTACGAAGGCAACCAAGCACACTTCTAAGGATCACTGCCAAAACTCTGTCATGCGTCCCACACTAGTCATCTCTACCGTAGAATAGCATTCTCCGCAAGGTGTGTTCCTCGGTGCCTCCATGGTTCTCTCCATGCCCGGCATAGAATTGGCGGCGCCATCACAGATTGCGCTAGAGCCCTGTTCCACGCTGTCGTGTTGCGATGGTGTCCCGGATGTTGGAGTAAGCAGGGTATTACTTAAGCATTCCCGAAGGTGCAGCAGTAACGCACCTGCTACTACCGAACAACAACAACAGCAGTATCGCGTTAGCCCATATAGGCACGCAGGTCGACAGTCGCAAGTCTACTGTCGCGACTGTTGACTGACCAGGACCGAACAATTACCAGCGAATGAATTGCACGAGGCGTAATTGTTTCTACAGTTATGCCAACTAGGGTATCGAAGGATCACTAGCACTGTAGCTTTGCATTATAGTCAATAAGGGAATGTACCCCTCATAGTACATGGCTAGCTAGGATCTATTTATATGTGTGTTATGTTTTCTTTTAATCAATCTTGTCATTTACATTCACTATGCACTAGGTTCCTACCACTATTACAAGACTTCCGCTACCAACTCTAGCAGACGTATTCTATCCAAGGATCCTTATTCTAACATGGTATGAGAGCTAGTTTGAATTATAAGATCTGCCAAAGCATCGTTTTGTAGAACAATCTTCAATATAAACATCTTACAACAAGGGCAGGCATTACGCCAAGCGCAGACTGCGGCGAAACTGGAGAAAATCTTGTTCATCCCCCCACCAATGTCGCCTCTGGGACGACATTTGTGGACACGTCGCTCATTGAGCAGCCTATTACCCGCATCAGCACACTGGAGAGCCATCACCAACCGATGAGCATCGACGGTTCCAGCTACGCCCGTAGACCTCCCGATCCATAAGGAGCACATTCCGAGCGGCCGTTCACCTTCGACAATCGCGGAGCGCAAGGATCTGCGCAAGCACAACGAGCACATTACGAAGCAATGGCATCAATCCAGAGCAAATTTCTCTCAACATCAAAACTCAGAACGACCAAGCTCTTCGACAAGAAGGCCTACACTTGGAGCGTCGAGTTCGAACTCTTAGCTCAAAGCGCACATATTGGATGTACTACGACGGGTCTCTACCCTTCCCGGCCAACGGCTCAACTAAAGAGACAACACAGTACTACAACGATTCGTTGCTCGCCTTCAGCGTCTTGATCTGGAACCTGTTGCCCGCGGAGCTACTCAGCATTCGCTCCTTCAAGAGCGAGTGGGTGCCCGCGCAGCAATCTTGGGAGCACCTGCGCACATGTCACATGGCAACCGACTCAGTAATGCTTAGCCGTCTACTGAACCAGCTGAACACCGTCATAATGTTCTGTGGAGAAACAGCAGGACCATACATCAACCGCTGCATAATTTTGAGAGACCGATTCAGGAAAAGCGGCGAAAACTTCCCTGACGATATGTTCGTCACCACCATTCTTGCTGGACTGATTCCGGACTGGCGCCACTGCAAGTCACTTCTCCGCACCCAAGGCACACTCAGCGAAACTTCGCTCTGCGCCTCGCTCCTCTCCGAACAGCAGGAAATCAGCCTGTACAACGAGAGAGGCAACAAGAAGGAGATTTCACGTTTTATACAAGCGGAGAAGGACCACCATACAAAAAGAGACTCTTCTGTAAATATTGCAAGAAAACGGGGAATAGCATGAAGGAGTGCTTGAAGCTGAACGATACGACAACGAAAACTACGGACAAAGGAAACAGGGAGGAGCACCTTACCAGCAAGCAACCGGACCACCAACGCGTAACCAGACTGTGTCTCCGTCCGCCGTCACCAGCACATCTCAAGCTCTGGCGCGCATCTATACAAACGAGAAAGGAAATAACAATGTGTTAACCTGCATGGTGCGTCGCGGACCTCCCCGACCCAACCGACTACCGCTTCTTCCGCTCTTGGGAAGATATGTCGCAAGATCCGCCTCAGAAATACCTGAAGGTTCGGTTGTGGAAGAGGAGGAGAACAACCCCACCTTCGACGAGTTGACAGTTGGCCGCATCCAGTACGATTGGGAAGCGCCACAATGGATCCAGGAGTCACCACCTGCACGCATAGCACTGGACGAGGAAGTATGGACTTCCGAAGATGATCATGACATGGAACATCATCTCACTCCAAAACTCGCAAACATCGCCAAGGAAAAGAAGGGCGTCAACAAGTGGTACCTGGACAGTTGCTGCGGTCAGCACATGGTCTCGTCCAACAAGTTCATCCTCAATAGTGAGAAGCTCTTCAACGAAGTTGAAATCACTGTCGCCAACAACCAGTCGATCCGGGTGAAGAGCCGAGGGCAGATTCAACTGGAATCGAAGGACACAAACTTTTGCATCCATATCAGCGATGTCCTTGTCGTGCCGGAACTTCAGTTCAACCTCCTCTGAGTCGATCAGCTGGTGAAATGTGGCGTCCAACTGCACACACTCGAAGAAAATTTTCACTTAATCCACGGGGGAACGTTGATCGGCAAGGCGAAAACGGATTGTTTGTGCTCAACTTCAACTCACCTGGGAACATAGGCGACAGAGACCGCATCATCGTTCTTGATCCCCCTCGACATCCGTCGCCACCAAATTGGAGTCATCCGGAGGAGACGGGCTATCAATAGCCAGGCCCTAATGGAACCTTCCGTTCTCTTGCGGTACCCGTTGCTTCAACCACGAACCCTGCGGACACCAAACCAAACGCAGTCGAAGAATCAGCTCGGCAAGAGAAAGAGGCGAAAGCTCAACTGGAGGATGGGCACGAGTAATATGGCCCAGAGTTCAACAACCTACCGGCTGGAACACGGCCGAAGGATGGGGAGCGCGCCCCGGAGATGCTGCTGAAGCGGAGACGAGATGGGGCAAATTTACGGAAGAACCTACAGAAGAAGAACCAGAGGTTACTAAGGAGGCGCCAGAAGAAGAAGAAGAGGAATCGCTGACCGAATACGGACCTCACCTCATCCCAATCACGACATACAGAAGGAACTACCTCCGCTTCGAGACAAGGGGAGCATCAATCGGCGACATCGACTTCGAAGAAGGGGGAATCAGTCAGCCAGAAGATCGTCGCCCAAGAATCTGTCAAACATATATGACATAGTCTGTGTAGGCTGTAGTGGGGTAGTCAATATAGGGTACAACACTTTTAGGTTTCCTACTTGTACCCACCTGCTTGCTAGTTCAATCATTTCCTTCGTTCTCATTCTGACATGGTATTCTGAGCAGGTTCCCTCGTGGGAACGTTTTTTTTTTAGGGCCCACCACTGAGATTTTCCTTCATGCCCGAAGCGTGCTATCGCGCCTGCCTCTCCTGCGCCGTCGCGCGCCCTGCCCTGCTGTCGCGCTTGTCGCGACCCTGCTTGAGCCGCCCGTCGCGGCCCTGCCTTGTCGCCGCCCGTCGCGGCCTAATCCGCCGCCCGTCGCGGCCCTGCTTTGCCGCCCGTCGCGGCCCTCTCCTGCCGCCCTAAGTTGCGGCCCTGCCCTGCCGCCCTACGTCGCGGCCCTGCCCTGCCGCCCCAAGTCGCGGCCCCTGACCGCTGTCGCGGCCCTCCCGTCTCCGCCGACGCGCCTGCTGCCACCGTAGCGGCCCCGCTGTCGCGCCCTGCCCTGCAGCTGCCTTCGCGCCTGCAGCACCTGTCGCGGCCCTGCCTTACCGCCGACGCACCTGCAGCCGCCGTCGCGGCCTCACCGTCGCGGCCCTGCCCTGCAGCCACCTCAGTCGCGGCCCTGCTCTACCGCCGCCCAGTCGCGGCCCTGCTCTGCTGCCGCCCCCGTCGCGGCCCTGACCTAATCACCAGCTGCGGCCCTGCCCAGCACCCGCCCCTGGTAAGCACCCGCGCCGCCCAGTCGAGCCGCGCCGCTCAGCCGAGTCGCGCCGCCCTGCCGAGCCGCGCCGCCCAGCCGAGCCGCGCCGCCCAGCCGAGCCGCGCCGCCCAGTCTAGCCGCGCCGCCCTACCGAGCCGCGCCACCCTACTGAGCCGCACTGCCCTGCCCCTGCTGCTACTGCTGCTACTGCTGCTTCTGCCACTATGGCTAGTCCTACTGTTCTTACCTTTGATGCTGAGGGTCGTGCTGTTGACTTCGAGGTTTAGGTAGACGACCTACAGCTCTTTCTCCAGTGCGACTTCAAGGACGGAGTCTCCCTGTTCGATCACACGTCCGGTGTCTCTCCTGCACCTGCTGCCACTGCTGACAGTACGGTTCGCTCGCAGTGGACTACTCGTGACGCTGTTGCTCGTCTTGCTGTTCGCAGTCACCTGCCGTCTGCTGAGCGCGCACACTTTGGCCAGTACAAGACTGCTAAGTCTCTGTATGACGTTGTTGTCGCGCGCTACTCCTCCCCTGCCACTGCTGCCCTCAGCCGCCTCATGCTGCCGTACCTGTTCCCTGACCTTGCTGCCTTTGCCACAGTCGCTGACCTCATTACTCACCTCCGCACTAGTGACACCCGCTACCGCGCTGCGCTTCCCACTAAGTTCTGTGCCAAGAACCCCCCCCCCATGTACATCACTCTCTACTACCTAGTCACCCGTCTCCCTGACTCCCTCTCTTCAGTCAGGGACCACTTTCTCTCCCTTTGCCCCACTGAGCTCACCGTCGACCTGCTTGAGGAGCGCCTTACTGCAGCTGAGAAGAGTATTGTTGCTGTAGGTGCTTCTCGCGGCGACCCTCGCGCCCCTTTCTTTGAGGGGTGCTCCCCCGTCCCCCTTCTCCCCTCTGTTGCTTTTGCTGCTGCTGTCGACCTCGTTGGCACTGAGGAGGTCGGGGCTGCGTCTGCTCCTAGTGGGAGACGCCGCAACAGCAAGGGCAAGGGGGGCAGGGGTGGTGGATGGGACGGAGGGGGCGGCGGTGGAGGCGGTGGAGGGGGCGGAGGGGGTGGCGGTGACGGTGGGGGTGGTGGCGGGAGTGGGGGCGGCAGTGGAGGTGGTGGAGGCAGCGGCAGCGGCGGTGGGGTGGAGGCGGTGGTGGTGCTGGCCGAGGTGGTACCGCACCGCGTGGAGGCTTTGGCGGTAGCCAGCGCCAGCAGCAGCCGCGTTCCCGTGAGACCCTTTCGCCCCAGCAGCTTCGTGAGTGGTACGCTGGGCGTGGGAGGGCTGGGGGTGTTGGTCCCTGCACTTACGTCCTTCGCACAGGCGGGCGCCGTGGAGAGACGTACGGACTGCCGCACACTTCGCAGCGCTGCTTTGGTCGCCTGACTGACGCCTGGCGTGCCCAGTTTCCTGACGGCGCTGAGCTCCCTCGCTGAGGTGATCTGCTTAAGCAGAATGTTGCTATCTTTGATCTTGATTTCGATGCTATCCTTGCTGCCATGTATGCTGTGACTGATAGTGCTGAGGGTGACTGTTACCTGTGTGTTCCGCCCGACCCGGGCATTGAGGCTGCTGCTCTAGGTGCTAGTGAGTCTGCTGCTCCAGGTGCTAGTGAGTCTGCTGCTCCAGGTACTAGTGAGTCTGCTGCTCCAGGTGCTGGTGAGTCTTCTCTCTCTGGTACTGCACCTACTGAGGCCTTGCACACTTTCACACTTGACTCAGGTGCTTCGCGCTCTTTCTTTCGCGACAGCACCACACTCACGCCGCTCAGTCGGCCTGTTGCAGTCTCCCTGGCTGACCCCTCTGGGGGCCCAGTCCTTGCGCACTCCTCCACGGTTTTACCGTGTCCTGCGGCCCCGTCGGGCTTGCTGTCGGGACTCAACCTCCCCTCGTTCTCTACGAACTTGGTGAGTGGAGCTGACCTCCAGGACGTGTGGGTTGACCAGTTCATCCCTGGAGGTCAGCGTGTGACCCACTGCACTTGCTCTCGGACGGGCCGCCACCTGGCCACGTTCACCCGTCGGCCTGGGTCGAGCCTGTATACACTGACTACTGCGTCTCCTCCTGTTACTTCGTCCGGTCAGGTAGCCGCGTCTGGTCAGGTGTTTGCTGCTGCGTCCAGGTCTAGTCCGGCGTCTGCCCCCTGCTCGTGTCGCCCTCTGTCGCACGAGACTCTCCTTTGGCACCACCGCCTTGGTCACCCCTCCCTGCCTCGTCTTCGAGGTATGGCCTCCGGTTTCCTTGTCTCAGGTCTCCCCCCGTCCCTCCCTCCCCTTCCTCCGGGGCCTGCCCCTACCTGTGTTCCTTGTGTTGAGGGCCGGCAGCGCACCTCTCCTCACTCCTCCGAGTTTCCTCCGACAAAGGCTCCTCTGCAGACTCTCCACATGGACGTGTGGGGCCCAGCCCGCGTCCGTGGACAGGGTCACGAGCGTTACTTCCTGCTGGTCGTTGACGACTACTCGAGTTACACCACAGTCTTCCCCTTGCGCCGCAAGGGTGAGGTCACTGAGGTGTTGATCGATTGGATCCGCGCTGCTCGTCTCCAGCTCAGAGAGAGTTTCGGCTCGGACTTTCCTGTTCTGCGTCTGCACTCAGACAGAGGTGGTGAGTTTTCCTCCGACCTTTTGAGGGCTTTTCGTCGTGCGGAGGGCATCCGCCAAACGTTCACGCTTCCGGCCTCCCCACAGCAGAATGGGATTGCTGAGCGCCGCATTGGTATGGTCATGGACGTCGCTCGTACGTCCATGATCCATGCGGCTGCTCCCCATTTTCTGTGGTCGTTCGCGGTTCAGTACGCTGCGCATCAGATCAACCTTCAGCCTCGTGTCTCCTTGCCGGAGACCACACCTACACTGCGGTGGACGGGGAAGGTTGGCGATGCGTCTGTGTACCGTGTCTGGGGATCTCGAGCTTTTGTCCGCGATACTTCCGCGGACAAGCTTTCCTCTCGTGCTGTTCGTTTGAGTCCACTGCTGTCCTCCAACAAGGGACTTTTGTCACTGACCCTTCGTTTGAGTCCACTGCTGCGTCTGCTCTTGTTGCTGAGCTTGTTGACTTTGCTGCCGCCTGTCGTCTAGACTACGCTACTAGTCTTGTTGCTGAGTCTGAGTCTGTCTGTCCTCCGTCCGTCGGGGGTGAGGGTGCTCTTAGCACGGACGTCCTTGAGGACCGACAGGAGGAGTTTGAGTGCTTTGCCGCTGCTTTACCTCATCTCGTGTCCATGCTGATTGCCGTTGAGGGAGACCCGGATGCACCAGACATCCCGACCCCGCGCTCTTACGCAGAGGCGATAGAGGGTCCCTACTCCTCTCAGTGGCAGACAGCCATGGACACAGAGATGGCTTCCTGGAAGTCCACAGGCACCTACGTCGACGAGGTTCCCCCACCTTGGGCGAACATCGTCAGTGGCATGTGGATTTTCAGGGTGAAGCGGCCGCCGAGTTCTCCGCCTGTCTTCAAGGCGCGTTACGTTGCACGAGGCTTCAGTCAGCGAGAGGGAGTTGACTTCTTCCAGACCTTCTCCCCTACCCCGAAGATGACCACTCTTCGGGTTCTGCTGCACGTCGCTGCCCAGCGTGACTACGAGCTTCACTCTCTTGACTTCAGCACTGCTTTCCTACAGGGCAGCCTGCACGAGGAGATCTGGCTGCGCCGCCCACCTGGCTTCACTGGGTCGTTTCCTGCTGGTACCCAGTGGAGCCTCCGGCGGCCAGTCTACGGTCTCGTGTACGTAGACGACTTGGTCTTTGCTACTTCTGACACTGAGGCACTCGCCCACGTGAAGTCGGAGCTGCAGAAGAGACACACGTGCACAGACCTGGGTGAGCTGACAAGCTATCTTGGCTTGCGGATCACCCGGGACAGAGCACAGCGCACCATTACCCTGACTCAGTCACACATTGTGCAGCAGGTCCTTCAGCGCTTCCGCTTCACGTACTCCTCGCCACAGTCCACTCCTCTGCCTACCGGTCACTCGCTCTCACCTCCACCTTCGGACGAGTCCGTAGAGCCGAGTGGCCCGTATCCAGAGCTTGTGGGCTGCCTCATGTACCTGATGACCTGCACTCGACCTGACCTAGCCTACCCTCTTAGCATCCTAGCACGCTATGTCGCTCCTGGCCAACACAGGAAGGAGCACATGGATGCCGCTAAGAGGGTGTTGCGCTACTTGTGCAGTACGTCGGGCATGGGGCTCGTGCTTGAAGGACCGGCTCGAGTTGTCCTCACTGGTCACGCAGACGCTTCTTGGGCTGATGACTTGGCTACGCAGCGGTCGTCACAGGGTTACACCTTCAGTCTTGGTTCTGGCTCTGTTTCTTGGCGGTCTACCCGCTCGTCTTCTGTTCTCAGCTCCAGCTGTGAAGCTGAGATCTACGCAGGGGCCATGGCTGCACAGGAGTTACGCTGGCTCACCTACCTGCTGACCTACCTGGGAGAGCCACCTCGTTCTCCTCTAGTGCTGTACGTCGACAAAAAAGCCATGATTGCCTTGTGTCAGGAGCACAGACTGGAGCACAGAACGAAGCACATCGCTCTGCGCTACTTCCTTGCTCGAGAGTTGCAGCAGCGTGGTCAGCTTCGTCTTGCTTACGTTGCCACTCGGGCCAACACAGCTGATGTCTTCACCAAGGCACTTCAGCCTTGTGATCATCAGCGTTTCTGTACTGTTCTAGGCCTTGTGCCTACTGTGCCTCACTTGCTTACTTCTGGAGTCTGCTTGTACTGTGATCTCTATACATATACCTGCATGCTTACACTTGCTAGGTTGTGATCACTGTCTTGCTTGTTCTCCTTTATATAACTCTGCATGTGAACTGGCCTTGTGGCCATTTGCTTGTGCTCGGAATGCGTGGTGACATCGTGATCCACCTTGAGCTTGCTTTGCCTTTCTTGACCGGTCTTGTGACCTCTTGTTCTCCCCCACTTTGCCTATGGGGGTGTGTCAAACATATATGACATAGTCTGTGTAGGCTGTAGTGGGGTAGTCAATATAGGGTACAACACTTTTAGGTTTCCTACTTGTACCCACCTGCTTGCTAGTTCAATCATTTCCTTCGTTCTCATTCTGACAGAATCACGCCGCCACCTCCGAAAGGGCCGTTGGAGCTTCCCGTGACGATTGACACCAACCATCGGCGATTCCAGCGGAGTGTACCACAGAGCGAAACTGGAACCTCTTCGCGCGGCAGCAGGTGAAGCCCTTGTCCCGGAAGTACCCGCGGACGAAGTGGGAAAGGAAACCGCTATTGGCACGAGAGAAGCAGCTCTATGCACGCACACAGGGATATCGCGCCGACCCCGACATCTGGCACAAACGACTCGGACATCCATCAATTGAGGTGCTCAACCGCTACTTTAAAGCCAAGGTGTTCGCGGAAGACGCACTGTTGCTGCTCGACGGAAAATTGCTCAAGCCAAAGGACGACTTACCCAACTGTACCGTCTGTCCAGTGGCCGCGCTGCGTCACACTCCCTTCGCTGCGAAGATACCTGGAGTTGAACGGTACGAACCCCTCGACAGAGTTGAACGGTGCTCACGGCGAAAGGACTAAAAGGGGAGCAGTACACAATCACATTCATCGATGCTGGCACACGCTTCGTCTGGGCTGCAAACGTCTCTAATCGCCACGTCGCGTACGACTGCTTCTACTGTGGCTGAAAATGGCGGAAACACAGAGCGAAGGCAAGAAGTTGAAAGCCTTCCAAACAGACGGATCACTGGAGTACCAGATAGGGGACTTCAAAAACCTATGTGCGGAGGAGGGGATCCAGCGGATGATTTCCCTCCCCTATGCTCACGAACAGCAGGGATTGGCGGAGAGAACCAACAGGAGCCTCGCGAAAAAAATGTGAGATCTCATGAAGCAGTCAGCCGTGCCAACCATCTATTGGCCTTTCGCGATGGCGCATGTTGTACGCCTCCACAACATGCTCTCTTCAAACGCCTTGCCCAACAACACCTCACCTTTCAAGGAGTGGACAGCAAAAAATCCGGACGCGCGCATGCTTCGGGTTTTCGGGTGTATGGTACAGTACCGCCCCCACACTGCTCGGACTGGAAAATTTGAAGATCGCGCACGCTGGGGCATCCACCTCGGCATCGAACCGGGGTACCATGCTTGGACTATTCTCGACTTCGCCACCCACCAAGTCACGCGTTCACGTGACTGCATCTTCTACGAAAGGCTGACCCTGCCACTGTACGGACAGCACCGCAATGCACAAAACGAACCAGACAACATCTTCCAGGGACAGCACAGCTACGCAAGTGATCAGGACGAGGTTGACATGGCAGGAGAACAGCCAGTTGAACCAACCGCAGGAGAGGCACCCTCCGTACCTGTTATGGAGGAGTTCGGCACAGCAACATTCTTCCCAACTGAATCTCATCAACACGAAGCACTACAAGCACAGCACGATTATGCAAGTAAAAAAAAGCACTCACCCATGGAAGAAGACCCCAACCATAATCCCTCTCGTGACACCATTCGCGACATCCCTGGCGATGACAACGACGTGGTCGAAGTAACCGACGCAGCCGAAACCAACCTCACCGGACTTCGCATCCTCGGCCTCGCCGTCGCCATCTGTTGTAACCAGCAGCTCGTCGAGCCCACCACTGTACGCCAGGCCTTGCAGGGACCCGATGCCGAGAAATGGAGAGCAGCCATGGCCGCTGAAGTCGCTGCACTCAAGAGGCGCGGAACATGGAAGCTGGTACCACGCCGACACACAAAGGGGAGGAAAATTCTCAAAGGAAAATGGGTGTTCAGAATCAAGACTCTCGCAGACGGCGCCATCGACGAATACAAGGCACGCTGGGTAGTTCGCGGCTCCAAACAAACCCAATTTGTAGATTATGACAAAGCTTCGCACCTGTCGGACGTCACACTTCCGTGCGAATCCTCATCTGTGTTGCAGCAATAAAGCAGCGCCCACTCCGCCAGATCGGCGTGTCGAATGCATTCCTGTACGCGATCGTCGACGCAATCATCTATGTCGAGCAGCCGCACGCATTCGAGGAGGACAGCGATGCCGTGTGCCTCCTCCAGAAGTTCCTCTACTGAATCAAGCAGGCACCGCGCCTGTGGCAGAAGGTGCCTCCACACGGTGCTCATCGAGCTCGGGTTCCAGCAGCTGCCCCACGACCAGGGGATGTACCGGCTCGAGTCCCGCGGCAGTTTCATTCTGCTCGTCGCCTATGTGGACGACCTGCTCTACACCGTGGACAACGTGGAGCTGCTTGATCGCTTCGAGAGCGACATCAAGCAGAAGCTTGAGGAGACTGTGAACCACAATGTCACCCAATTCCTTGGACTCAACGTGACACAGACGGCCGACACGATCCACGTCCACCGCGAAGTACGCCGAGACGCTCGCCAAAAAGCTCGGCATCGCTCCCATTGGTCTCACCACTCCCTTCCGCGTCCCTCCTCCTAACCACGAAACCGATACCACCCCACGATCCGCTGCTGACCACCGCCTCTACCAGCAGCTCCGCTGTCACATGCCGCCCGGACCTATCGTACGCCGCTAGCCAGCTCACCCAGTACCTACGCCGACCTGAAAGGAAGAACATGGCGGACCTACGACGCGCCCAACAGTACTTCATCTCCACTCCCGACGTCGGCCTCACCTACAAAGCGAATCTAACGGCTAACCTACAGCTTACTAGCTGCGTGGATGCTGACCACGCAGGGGACGCAGACAACATGAGGTTCCGCACGGGATTTATTTTCAAGCTCGAACCTGCGGGAATCATCTCCTGGAACTCACAGAAGTAGAAGCTCATCGCGGTCTCGTCAGCAGAAGCTGATCTCATCGCAGCAAGTGCAGCAGTTCGCAAAGCACTCTACCTTACGGAGCTCCTACAGGATACAAAGATGGCGATGAATGGGTCATTCAAGCGACTGTGTGACAACCAGGGCGCGATCAAGATCGCAAACAAGCCCGTCTTCGTCAATCGCACTGAAACACATCGCCCTCCGTTACTTCTTCGTCAAGGACGATATCGACAAGGGCAAGGTCCAGCTTACCTACTGCCCAACTGGCGAGATATCAGCCAACTTTCTGACGAAGAAACTACCAAGTCAGAAATTCCAGTACTGCACGGACCTGTGCGGAGTCGTCAAGAAGAGCCACGTGGCGCACCTCCAGGAATGCAGGGGAGTGTTGGACAAAGCAGGGAATTACTTAAGCATTCCCGAAGGTGCAGCAGTAACGCACCTGCTACTACCGAACAACAACAGCAGCAGTATGCGTTAGCCAATATAAGGCACGCAGGTCAACAGTCGCAAGTCAATTGTCGCGACTGTTGACTGACCAGGACCGAACGGTTACCAGCGAAGGAATTGCAAGGATCACTAGCACTGTAGCATTGCATTATAGTTAATAAGGGAATGTACCTCTTAGAGTACATGGCTAGCTAGGATATATTTATATGTGTGCAATGTTTTCTTTTTAACCAATCTTGTCATTTACATTGACTATGCACAAGGTTCCTACTACTACTACAAGACTTCCGCTACCAACTCTTGCAGACTTATTTTATCCAAGGATCCTTATTCTAACATTCTCCGCAAGGTGTGTTCCCGCCCGATGCCTCCCTGGTTCTCTCCATGTCCGGCATAGATTGGGAGGAGCCATCACTAATTGCGGCAGATCGCTGTTCCACGGTGTCGTGTTGCAATGGTGTCCCGGATGAGATGACAATGTGCTCTTCAGTTTGTGCAATTACATTTTTTTTTTTGCTGATGCCGGTGCGTTCATCGTTGACTGTTGTCGCACGGAGTCACGTTCCGCCGTGAGCGTCGCGATTTCAAAGACTCCTCGAGTTGGCGCATTTGTTCGTCGAGTCGCTCCTATGTCAATGTCGCGAGAGGAATTCGGCAGGATTCGTCCATGGCGGGGGTGCCGAGCTAGCTCAGCGAGAGACTATGTCGTCGCTGAGTGTGCTTACGAGAGAGCACACGAGCAGATGTGCTTGGTTGCTGACGGACGTCTATCCCCCCAAATACTGCGATAATTCGGGAAGCAAAGGTGTGGGCGCTGTTGAAAAGGGTCGTGGCTCTAAATACCAAGTGTTACAAGTGCAATTGAGTGAGTGAACGAAGATTTCACCATCGAAGCAAAACAGTACATTGAGCGAAGGAATTAGCGGATGTTATATAGCGAACTAGCGTCGTAACGGTAACGAGCGAAATGTGGGGTGCGCGACGGGCCCGGCGCCGAGGTTGGGAATTGTCGAGGCGGAAGGCTGGAGCGCGGATTACCAACCGAGCCGTGAGGTTGGGTCGCTATGTGAACAGTGGCGAGTGTCGCTAGTGGTAACGATTTATTGTTGGGTAATGTTTGCGGGAATAGTCGTGTACTTGGTAAGGAGGGGCGCAAGGTAAGGAAAGGGGAAATTTCCTTATAGTGATTAACTCAAAACCCAATAAAGAACGCGAAAGGAGAGAAGGAAGCGAAACGCGGAGCGGCGAAAGAATGCGACCGAAGCCCAACTCGCCAATCACGATTATGCCTGGACTGGGCTGGTTGACAACTGCATACACACCTGATACCTGCGATTCGCGAAATACCACCATCCACAAAATGTGCCTGACGGGAAACCTGACTGTTTTAGCCAGTGAGGGACGCTTCTGTCGCAGGTCGAACTAAATACCGGTACAGTACAGTCGCTGCTATTTTTCTGAGCGCGATTCGGAAAAACCATGTGGTCGCGGCTCGCAACAACAATCAAACCGAAACCTGAATTTACCAGTGAAGAGCGGGAGACGCACAATGCCGGTTGTACAAAACCAGCAAGGGGAGCTAGCAACCCAACTCATCCACAGCTATAGCGACGCTAGCACCCGCGACATCTCGAAATCAGCTTCTGTCAGTTTCCACGGTGACACAAGGCGCGGGGCTCCTTTATTATCCAGCCAAGAGTAGTCGAATACGTTTCCGAGCTAACTACATTTTATTTTGTACTTTGTAATAGGTTGACCACACAAGCTTACCTCATGGCGCGTTTACTTTTTGTCGCATCGTTCGCCGTGCTACTGGTGGTTGCGTCCGCTGGACAAACCGTCATGACCGGACCCAAGAACCCGACGGTCAACCTGGACCAAGCCAAGGGCGACAATGGCGTGGCGATGGTGGTCCCTTCTAGCATCGAGAAGGCGGCGGCTGCGGGCAACCTGGATGACTTCAAGGGCACGACGGTGGTGAGCCCGACGACGGACAATATTCTCATGGTGGACGTGAAGAAGGCCGGGTGGAACGCCATGAAGTGCCACAAGGACCTGGACGCGCCCGGGCAAGGCGCGTGCACGCCCGCCAACTGCAGCAAGGGCGGCATCCCCGCCAAGTGGAAGACGTCGAACCTGCTCAAGAACAAGCTGGGCGTGGAGGTGTACGTGAAGGGCAACCCGCTGACGTTGAAGAAGGCCTCCCCGCAGACGTGCTGCAACACGTGCGCGGGGTACAGCAGCTGCACGTACTGGCAGTACATCCCCGACATCACGATCGACGGCAAGAAATCGGACGGCGCGTGCTACCTGGTGCACGACAACATCGACTACTCGTGCGGCGAGCTCACGGCGCAGTACGCGACGGACTCGAAGCCCCTCGCTCTCCAGGTGCGCACGGGCGGCGAGTGCAACCCTGCTGCGAACGTGGTGAACGACCCGCATCTGGTGGGCGCGTACGGCACGCACTTCGACTTCAACGGGCGGCCCGACAAGGCGTTCTGCCTTCTGACGGACCGTGACCTGCACGTGAACATGCTTCTGCGCGGGTACTACTCGGACGACACGGAGAATGCGGCGCTGGTGGTGGACGGCAAGGCCGTGCACACGTGGATCAAGGAGTTAGGTATCGTGTGGTTCGCCAACGGCGCCGACCACAAGGTGCGGCTGGCGGCGCGCGGCGGCAAGCAGCAGGAGCGCGGCAACGGCTTCATGAAGGCGATCGAGATCGACGGCGAGGAGATCCCGAGGATGAGCGTGGGCGACGAGGTGACGATGGAGGGCGGGCTGACTCTGAGGTTCGCGGCTCTGGAGAAGGAGGGCCCATATGACGTGGACTACTACACGCTCAACATCGACGGGCTCGTGGCGCTCGACCTGCGTCTGCGCGTCGCCAACCCCAAGCTGCAGACGCCCAACGACGCCGAGGCGCACATTAACATGGGCATCGTGGAGCTGGAGCACACGGACGACGTGCACGACGTGCTCGGCCAGACGTACCGCCCCGACCACGCGGCGCGCGCCGCCGACTTCCAGCGTCTGATCGCAAACCTGCACCGTCCGATCTCGGCTGACAGCGAGGAGGGCGCTGGGTTCCTGGACGGTACTCCGCGGCTGTACGAGTCGAGCTCCGTGCTGTCCGTGGACTGCGCGCAAACCGAGTACCACCGCGCCAAGCAGCTCAGTCCCGTCGAGGAGTTCCCAAGGGAGCCCCTCAACTAAACGCTTTCAAGCGTGCATGGTGGGCTGATTTTTAGGGCTCTTGGGGTGGGCTGATTTGCGCACGCAAACTGCTCTGTATTGGCTCTCGCCATGCTTCTTTACTCTGTATATTCTAGGCTAAATTCTTAAATTTCTTAAAAGCTTTTCTAGAATCAGGTTCCGCAGCTGGGTGATGCAAATTAGGGCAGTACACGCTGGTTTACCCCGGCCCATAGTGCGGCCAGCAGGGCTTCAGATTCGTTTTGGGCCACCCTTAGTAATCAGGGTTCTATGTATAGTCAACCCTGATGCTTAGGGTAAAAAAAAATATTTCCCTGACAAATTCAGGGTAAAAAAACTATAAGTCTGTTTGGGCAGGGTAATTTGTTTATGTATGTATGAATAAATGCGAAAGTAATCCGGTTCAACACTTAGTGGCTCATTTGGTACGATTGCGTATTGGGAGGATTTTGCAGGGGCTCGAATAGTGTTTCGTCTCGCTACGGAGCATTCGGTATCAGTATAGTTCAGATCGTACCCTGTACAATCAGAGAAACAAATCCTATACGCTGTTTTTCAAAGGGTAAAAAAAGAAATACACTTTCTTGCCTAGGGTAAAAATCCCATTACCCTTCCTGGGAAAGGGTAACTGAAAAAAAAGCGGCCGCCAGTCAGGGCAATCAGGGTGTTTTACCCTGATAATGAGAGCCCTGGCGGCCAGTCAGCCTGTTGTTCCTCAGTGGAACATGCCAACGGATTGATTGATGGTGTGCTCTGGTTGTGGTAATGGCGGCGATTCCTGTTGGTTGTGAAGTATCGTGTGAATCGTGATTGAAGAGTCGCCAAAAATGATGCTGCCAACGATTCATGGATTCAAGTTTAGCACCAGACAAGCTAAGATTTTGTCAAGCACTGATTTTTATGTTTCCAGTTGTCAAGCTGGAGCTACAGTTTTGAAAACCAGGAATATTTTTTTTTAAATATACAAGTTCCCGGAGACAAGCAACCCACAAGGGAAGTCAAGACAGCACACAGCTCTACACCTACTTTGCAGCCCTGTTCTCCTATCATACAATTGCCTCCTCTCAAAGCACTCGGCACAGCACTGCTGCACCACTGCAGTTACGACTGCCGATGTATTGTGCACTTATAGTGTATCTTTCATCACTAAAAAAAAAAAAAAAAAAAAAAGCTGCTGCACCACTGCATGGCACACACGGGTGCAGGTGAGCAATGGGAGTAGAATATTAGCTGGCAGCCCGGCGCCACGGTGCGCTGGAAGGCGCGCGTCACTTGAGCTTGAGAGGCTGCACCACGATGACGGAGCGCACGGCATGCCCCCATTGGTCGCGCCACGTTAGGCTGCCGTACGAGAACGCCGTGCTGCCCGTGCGGATGGCCACAATGGCCACATTGAACGGCACCGTCTCATTGGGCGTGATGCTGAAGTTGGCGGGCTTCACGGTGAGCAGCACCCCATCCGGCACCACAATGTCCGCCTTGTACGTGCTCGTAGCGTTGCCCACGCTCGTCACCTCGCGCATCACCACCACGGTCCCCACAAACCGCGTCACGGAGATAGAGGCGCGGTTGAGGTTGTACACCTTCATGGCCTTCACCGGCATGCTCTTGAACGCTGCCTTGGCCTTGGCCAGGTTCTGCCCGGCAAGGAAGTTCTTGAAGTCGAGTGCATCCGCGTCGTACACCAGCCCCACATCCAGCAGCCCCATCGGGTTCACGTGCCCTGCGCCCATGTCCCACGGCGTCGCAAAGTCGCTCGACGAATCCCGGATGCTGAACCCCTTGTTGTTGCTTGTTGCTGCTGATGTCATCATGGCTGACATGACCATGGCAGGCGTCCACGTGGGGTAGCGCTGCACGAGCAGTGCTGCAATGCCCGCCACGTGTGGTGTGGCCATGGAGGTGCCGGAGAGCGCGGAGAAGTAGCTGTTGGGGTCGCCCAAGTACTGCCCCGGGCCTGCACTCCACAGCTCCACACCTGGCGCAATTATGTCGGGCTTGAGGATGTCGTTGGTAGGCTTGGGGGCGGCGGGGTTGGCAGTGGGTTGCATGAGGGGGCCGCGGGAGAAGGAGGACGCGATGAGGGGCGCCTCTGCGTGGAGCGAGTGGCGGCCGAACTGGGGGGAAGGGAGGGAAGGGGAGGAAGAAAGGGGAGCAAGAGAAAATGGAGCATGAGTGTGCGGTGTCTGATGAACAGAGGCAGGTGGTGGAGTGTTGTGGATGTATACAGAGTGCATGGGCGACTGCAACAGTGAGTAGTGAGCAGCGAGCAGCGAGCAGCACGTACGTGATTGAGCCGGACATGAAGGCTCGCACCGACTCCATGCTCTCTTTCACCGTCGCCACTCCTGCACTAACCTTGCTGCTGTTGCTGCTGCCGTGAAGTTCTGACAGCTCCGATACACCTCAGCAAAATCTAGCAGGTCGCCGCACTGTGCGCACAAATGACAAACCATTTCTACCTGAATGTAAATCTCAACGGCCAACATTACCAGTTGTACATTTCCACGAGGGGCATTTCAGTTAGTCGCACGACGGTCGCACACGATTTTCGCGGTGCCAAACCACTAAACGTAGTCACTTGCGGGTCTTTCAACGGCCAAACAAACCAAATTTTGGAAGTTGTGAGTGCTACCGAACAGGGCCTATATCTCACCGGTAAAAGCTTTTCTGAAGTCCGGTTCCACTGCTGGGTGATGCACATTAGCGTAGTACACTGATTTACCCCACCCCATAGTGCGGCCAGTCAGCCTGTTCCTCAAACGAATCACTGGGGAGCCTTCCACTGGAATACGTAATTGATGGTGTGATGCGAGTCAGTCGAGTCGTGTGAGCGCAAAGTCGATGGAAAAAACCCTGATCCAAGCGGTCTCTGTAAACTGTAGTGAGGCACACTCTAGAGAGTATAGCACATTTTAGGGTTGTACTTGTACTACCTACATTCGTAGTTAATTCATTTCCGATATTCTGTTTCCGAGACGGTATAACGAGTAGGTACCCGATCCTAGCCTAGACTAGCCACCCGCCCCGTCCCTTAGCGGGCCGCGCCCCGCCCCTTAGCGGGCCGCGCCCCGCCCCTTCGCAGGCCCCGCCCCACTCGTTCGTAGGCCCGCCCCGCCCCACTCGTTTGTAGGCCCGCCCCGCCCGATAGCAGGCCCAGCCCCGCCCGTCAGCCCCGCCCCGTCCCGTGCGCTGACCCGTCCCGTCCCGTGCGCTGCCATGCAAAGCACGCTCCTTGTCAAGCCCTTCTCGTACCCGTCCCGCGCGCGTACTTGTCTCATACTCGTACCGTACCCATGTGAAGAAATGAGGAATATAATGAACTAGGAAATGTTGTGTACAAATAGGAGACCCTAGAAACTTGTACCCCTTAGTGTCTACCCCACTATAGCCTACACAGACTAAGTCATATATATCTGACACACCCCCATAGGCAAAGTGGGGGAGAACTAGGGGTCACAAGACCAGTCAAGCAAAGCAAGCTCAGGGTGGATCACAATGTCACCACACAGTCCGAGCACCGGTTCAAAGGCCACAAGGCCAGTTCACATGCAGGATCATATATATAAAGGTAAACAAGCAAGAGCAGGTATATATAGATTACAGTACAAGGAAGGTTAAGAAGTAAGCAAGTGAGGTCAAGTGGGCACAAGACCTAGCATCGTACAAAAGCGCTGATGATCACAAGGCTGAAGTGCCTTGGTAAAGATATCAGCAGTGTTGGCCTGAGTGGCCACGTAAGCAAGGCGCAGCTGACCACGCTGCTGCAGCTCACGTGCGAGGAATTAGCAAAGAGCAATGTGCTTCGTTCTGTGCTCCAGTCTGTGCTCCTGACACAAGGCCAGCATGGCCTTGTTGTCGACATACAGAACTGGAGGAGAACGAGGCGGCTCTCCCAGGTCGGTCAGCAGCTAAGTGAGCCAGCGTAACTCCTGTGCAGCCATGGCCCCTGCGTAGATCTCGGCCTCACAGCTGGAGCCGAGAACAGAAGAGCGAGCGGGTAGACCGCCACGAAACAGAGCCGGAGCCAAGACTGAAGGTGTAACCCTGTGACGACCGCTGCGTAGCCAAGTCGTCAGCCCAAGAAGCGTCTGCGTGACCAGTGAGGACAACTCGAGCCCGTCCTCCAAGCACGAGCCCCATGCCCGACGTACTGCACAAGTAGCGCAACACCCTCTTAGCAGCATCCATGTGCTCCTTCCTGTGACGGCCAGGAGCAACATAGCGTGCGAGGATGCTAAGAGGGTATGCAAGGTCAGGTCGAGTGCAGGTCATCAGGTACATGAGGCAGCCCACAAGATCTGGATATGGGCCACTCGGCTCTACGGACTCATCCGAAGGCAGAGCTGAGAGCGAGTGGCGCGTAGGCAGAGGAGTGGCCTGTGGCGAGGAGTACGTGAAGCGGAAGCGCTGAAGGACCTGCTGCACCATGTGTGACTGAGTCAAGGTAATGGTGCGCTGTGCTCTGTCCCGGGTGATCCGCAAGCCAAGATAGCTTGTCAGTTCACCCAGGTCTGTGCACGTGTGTCTCTTCTGCAGCTCCGACTTCACGTGGGCAAGTGCCTCAGTGTCAGCAGTAGCAAAGACCAGGTCGTCTACGTACACGAGAACGTAGAACGGCGGCAGAGTGGTGTCGGTGCGTAGAAACAGCGACGGGTCAGCAGTAGAAGGAGCAAACCCAAGAGCAGCGAGAGTCGTCCTCAGTGTGTCGTGCCACTCACGGGGTGCCTGGCGGAGACCGTAGACTGGCCGCCGGAGGCTCCACTGGGTACCAGCAGGAAAAGACCCAGTGAAGCCAGGTGGGCGGCGGAGCCAGATCTCCTCGTGCAGGCTGCCCTGTAGGAAAGCAGTGCTGAAGTCAAGAGAGTGGAGCTCGTAGTCACGCTGAGCGGCGACGTGCAGCAGAACCTGAAGAGTGGTCATCTTCGGGGTAGGGGAGAAGGTCTGGAAGAAGTCAACTCCCTCTCGCTGACTGAAGCCTCGTGCAACGTAACGCGCCTTGAAGACAGGCGGAGAACCCGGCGGCCGCTTCACCCTGAAAATCCACATGCCACTGACGATGTTCGCCCCAGGTGGGAGACCCTCTATCGCCTCTGCGTAAGAGCGCGGGGTCGGGATGTCTGGTGCATCCGGGTCTCCCTCAGGGGCAATCAGCATGGACACGAGATGAGGTAAAGCAGCGGCAAAGCACTCAAACTCCTCCTGTCTGTCCTCAAGGACGTCCGTGCCAAGAGCACACTCACCCCCGACGGACGGAGGACAGACAGACTCAGACTCAGCAACAAGGCTAGCGGCGTAGTCTAGACGACAGGCAGCAGCAAAGTCAACAAGCTCAGCAACTAGAGCAGACGCAGCAGTGGACCCAAACGAAGGGTCAGTGACAGCAGTAGCTAGAAGACGTGTGACAGTAGGACTGGCAGCACGAGCAAGGTCTGACGGCGGGTCAGCAACGTCAGGAAGAGAAGACGCAGGAGGAGACGGCAGAGGGACACGCTGTGGAGCAGTGGACGGACGCAGAACCATATAGTGAGTGCCAGGGACAGGAGGAGGACGCTGACGCGGAGCACGACGACCAGCGCGGACAGCGCGGACAGGCGACTCTGGACGCGACTAAGGCGACGCTGGACGAGACTCAGGCGACGGAGGACGAGACTCAGGCTCACAACGCTCCGTAAGACTACCCGTCGGCGCAGTGTAAGGAGAAGGACCAGGCAGCGGAGAGGCTGGCTGTAACTGTGACTGCGACTGGACAGGCGGTGGACTCAGTAGGGGAGGAGTAGGACAAGTAGAGGGCGGGAGGCCAAGAACCTGCTGAAGAAGCGGAACGTAGTACGGCCGCGGCCGCGCAGCGCCTCCTGAACCAGCAGAGACAGCACCAGGACCCTCAGCGCTAGGGTCTCCAGCCACAACTCCCGCAGCACCACCAGCAGCTCCAGTAGCTCCAGCTCCAACTCCCTCAGTAGCACCAGGACGACCACCTCCAGAACCAGCAGCAACAGCACCTCCAGCTCCAACTCCCGCAGCAACACCAGTACGAGCACCTCCAGAACCAGCGGCTCCAGCAGCTCCAGCACCAGTAGTACCTCCAGCAGCACCAGCACCTCTAGCTCCAACTCCCTCAGCAGCACCAGTACGAGCACCTCCAGAACCAGCGGCTCCAGCAGCTCCAGCACCAGCAGCACCTCCAGCAGCACCAGCACCTCCAGCTCCAACTCCCTCAGCAGCACCAGTACGAGCACCTCCAGAACCAGCGGCTCCAGCAGCTCCAGCACCTCCAGCAGCTCCAGCACCAGCAGCACCTCCAGCAGCAGGCCCCTCAGCTCCAGCAGCACGGCTACAGCGCCTAGCGTACCACTCACGAAGCTGCAGTGGAGAGAGGGGCTCCCGCCGCAACGGGACACTCGGAGGACCTCCAGTCTCAGTACCCCCAGACTCAGCAACCCCAGGCTCAGCACCCCCAGGCTCAACACGCTCAGGCTCAGCACCCCCAGACCCAGCACCCGCCGGCTCAGCACCCCCAGACCCAGCACCCGCCGGCTCAGCACCCCCAGACCCAGCACCCGCAGGCTCAGCACCCCTAGCAGCACCAGAGTCAACAGCTACCTCGACAGGCTCGACTGCGTCTACCTGGGACACACCTGAGGGGGCAGGACCCTGAGGGGGAAGGGGGTCTACCTGGGGAGGACCTGGCGCGAGGAAGAGCGGCGGGGGGGGGAGGGGGGCAGCGCGGTAGGGGAAGAGACGGTAGTAGGGAACCGACTCGTCAAACGTGACGTCCTGAGAGGACAGAACACGGCGCGAAGTGGGGTGGTAGAACTGCCAACCAGGCGCGTCAGGGGGAAAGCCAAGGAAGGCGCAAGGAACGGCACGAGAGGACAGCTTGTCCGCAGACAAGTCGCGGACGAAAGCCTGAGATCCCCAGACACGGAACACAGACGCATCGCCAACCTTCCCCGTCCACCGCAGAGTGGGGGTGGTCTCCGGCATGGAGACCCGGGGCTGGAGGTTGATCTGATGCGCCGCGTACTGAACCGCGAACGGCCACAGAAAATGGGGAGCAGCCGCATGGATCATGGACGTACGAGCGACATCCATGACCATGCCAATGCGGCGCTCAGCAATCCCATTTTGCTGTGGAGAGGCCGGAAGCGTGAACGTCTGGCAAATGCCCTCCGCCTGACAGAAGGCCCACAGAAGGTCAGAGGAAAACTCACCACCTCTGTCGGAGTGCAGACGCACAACAGGAAAGTCCGAGCCGAAGCTCTTCCTGAGCTGGAGACGAGCAGCGCGGATCCAGTCGATCAACACCTCAGTGACCTCACCCTTGCGGCGCAAGGGGAAGACTGTGGTGTAACGCGAGAAGTCGTCAACGACCAGCAGGAAGTAACGCTCGTGACCCTGTCCACGGACGCGGGCTGGGCATCACACGTCCATGTGAAGAGTCTGCAGTGGGGCCTCTGTCGGAGGAAACTCGGAGGAGTGAGGAGCGGCGCACTGCCGACCCTCGACGCAGGGAACGCAGGTAGGGGCAGGCCCCGGAGGAAGGGGAGGGAGGGACTCAGGAAGACCCGAGACCAGGACACGGGAGACCATGCCTCGAAGACGAGGCAGGGAGGGGTGACCAAGGCGGTGGTGCCAAAGAAGAGTCTCGTGGGCCAGGAGGCGGCACGAGCAGGGGGCAGACTCAGGGCCAGACCGGGACGCTGCAGCAAACACCTGACCCGACGCGGCTACCTAACGAGGAGGAGACTCAGTGGTAAGGGTGTACAGGCTGGACCCCGGCCTACGGGTGAACGTGGCCAGGTGACGACCCGTCCGAGCACACGTGCAGTGCGTCACACGCTGGTGGGCAGGGGTGAACTGGTGAACACCCCCATCCTGTAGATCAGCACCCGCCACCAAGTTCGTAGAGAACGAGGGGAGGTACAGACCAGACAGCGAGCGGGACGGAACAGCAGGACACGGGAGGACAGTGGAGGAACTGGCCACAACCGGTCCCCCAGAGGGGTCAGCCAAAGAGACTGCCACCGGCCGACTGAGCGGCGAGAGGGTGGTGCAGTCGCGAAAGAAGGAGCGGGAGGCACCCGAGTCAAGGTTGAAAGTGTGCAAGACCTGTGCCGACGCTGTACCTGAGAGAGCAGCCTCACCAGCACCTGGAGCAGCAGACTCACTAGCACCTAGAGCAGCAGCCTCACCAGCACCTAGAGCAGCAGCCTCACCAGTACCTGGAGCAGTAGACTCACTAGTACCTAGAGCAGCAGCCTCAATGCCCGGGTCGGGCGGAACACACAGGTAACAGTCACCCTCATCACTAATAGACACAGCATACATAGCAGCAAGGATAGCATCATAGTCAAGATCAAAGATAGCAACCCCCGACTTAAGCAGAATATCCCAGCGAGGGATCTCCGAGGAGCCAGGGAACTGAGCGCGCCAGGCGTCAGTCAGGCGACCGAAGCATCGTGGTGTGGTGTGCGGGCCTCCGCACGGCTCACCACGGCGGTCGCCGGTGCGAAGAACGTAGGTGCAGGGACCAGCACCCCCAGACCTCCCACGCCCACCGTACCACTCACGAAGCTGTTGAGGCGACGGGGTCTCACCGGAGCGCTGCTGCTGCTGGCGCTGGCCACCGCCAGGGCCTCCCCGCTGCCCACCACCACCCCCGCCACTCCCACCTCCTCCGCCGCCACCGCTACCTCCACCCCCACTCCCGCTGCCTCCGCCGCCTCCACCTCCACCGCCGCCGCCTGAGCCCCCAGTCCCGCCACCACTCCCACCTCCACCGCCACCCCCTCCTCCTCCTCCACCACCACTGCCGCCGCCCCCACCGCCCCCTCCACCCCCCTTGCCCCACTTGCCCTTGCCGTTGCGGCGCTTGCCACTAGGGGCAGACGCAGCGCCGACCGACTCCGTGCCAACGAGGTCGACAGCAGCAGCAGAGGCAACAGAGGGCAGGAGGGGAGAAGGGGAGCACCCCTCAAAGAAAGGGGCACGGGGGTCACCACGAGAGGCTCCTACAGCAACTATACTCTTCTCAGCTGCAAGGAGGCGCTCCTCGAGGAGGTCAACAGTGAGCGTGGTGGGGCAAAGCGAGAGGAAGTGGTCCCTGACCGAGCAAAGGGAGTCAGGGAGCCGGGTAACGAGGTAGTAGAGAGTGATGTACATAGGGGGGGGGTTCTTGGCGCAGAACTCGGTAGGAAGCGCAGCTCGGTAGCGGGTGTCACTAGTGCGGAGGTGGGTAATGAGGTCAGCGACTGTGGCAAAAGCGGCTAGGTCAGGGAACAGGTACGGCAGCATGAGGCGGCTAAGGGCAGCAGTGGCAGGGGAGGAGTAGCGCGCAACAACAGCAGTGTACAGGGTGCTAGCACTCTTGTACTGACTAAAGTGCGCGCGCTCAGAGGACGGCAGGTGACTACGCACAGCAAGGCGAGCAGCAGCATCGCGTGTGGTCCAGACAGAGCGAACAGTGCTAGTAGCATCAGCAGCAGGGGCAGGGGAGGCACCAGACGTGAGATCGAACAGTGAGAGGCCGTCTTTGCTATCGCACTGCAGGAACAGCTGCAGATCATCGATCCAGACTTCAAAGTCTACCGCTCGACCCTCAGCATCAAAGGAAAGAACGTTGGGACTAGTCATGACAGCAGCAGCAGCAGGCTAGCAGCAGCAGCAGCAGAAGCAGGCTAGCAGAAGCAGGCTAGCAGGAGGGGCGCGGCTCGGCTGTGCGCTTACCAGGGGCGGGTGGGTAAGAACCCGCAAGTGGTGGGGCAGGGCCGAGGTGCGTCGGTAGGAGCAGGGCCGCAACAGGGCGGCAGGGCAGGGCCGCGACTCGGCTGCAGTGCAGGGCCGGGACGGCTGGGGCGGCTGTTATGGTAGCGGCGGCGGCGGCTGTCTCAGCAGTAGCCGCGGCAGCTGTCACAGCAGGAGCGGCGGCGGCTTGTGACGACAGCAGCGGCGGCGGCCGCCACGGCAGCAGCGGCGGCGGCGATCACGGCAGCAGCGGAAGCGGCAGCGGCAGCACGCGCGACTGCAGTTGCTGCTGGGGCGGCGGCGACAGAAGATCCGCGGAGGGGCCGCGATGAGACGTGGAGGGGCCGTGAAGGAGGGGCCGCGGAGGGCCGCGAAGTGCCGCGAAGAGGCCGCAAAGGGCCGAGAGGGGGCCGCGGAGGTCCGCAAAGGGGCCGCTGAGGGCCGAGAGGGGGGCCGCAAAGGGCCGCGAAGGGGGCCGCGAAGGCCGCGAAGGGGCCGCGAAGGGCCGTGAGTGTTGGTGCAACCCTACGGTTTGCGCTCGGCTTGTTGTCCGTGTGCGTGAATGTGTGTGTGTATGGAATGGTATGAGGGCATGGGATAATATATATTTCATGCTTATAATTGTGTGTGAATGTTGAGTCATGATGTCGAGTGTGTGTGTCGAGTCAATAGCGAGTTATCGCTAGACGCGTGTTACGCGGTCGTTTGTGTCTCGCGCGCGGTTTCTATTTTGTCGTGCGCGGTTTCTATTTTGTCCTGTGTCGAACGTTCGGCTTGTCGCAGGTGTGTGCAGCAGACCCATCAAGAACTCAAGGATGAGTTTGTGATGAAGAGCCCGAGCCTTGGTGTCAAGCCTCAAGTGATTTCGAAGCTTGCCAAAAGGGTACACCTCAAGATATTGAAGATAGTTACATTACTTTGTGTAGTGTAACATTTCACTTGGTGTAGGCCCTAGTGAAGGGTAGTTTCGAGACCCTTCGTGGTTGGGGACAGTGTGGCACTGTTCCACATCACTGTACCTCGGCTCTTGGGGTTTGTAGGAGCTGGGAGTCATTCCCAACTCGTAACTCTTCCTATCTTGTGTTCTAAGACTATAGTGGCTGCCATAGTACCGTTCGTTCAAACCGACACTGTGTCGTCAATTCTTTATCAAATCGTGCAATCTAAATTGCTAATTGTAGACGACGTGAAGACGCTCCAGATCCAATTTGAATCAAGTCATTTGCAGCTGTGACCAGAACGCCATCAACGTTTGAATCCGCTGTGCAGAAATCCGTCTGTGCTCTCTATCTTTCGTTTTAGGCACATTCAAGCCTATTGTGACAATAACAAGTGGCATCAGAGCCCCTTGGAGCAGTTTCGACAATGTCTGGACCTGAGGAAAGGGGTGGCAGAGGTGCTGGTGGCAGTGGAGAAGCTCAAGCTCAAGGCCAACCCCGTGATTCAGCCATGGCGCCCATGCAACCAAGTCTTGGCCCACCTAGGGATGAGCCTAGGGTGTTTGGGCTTGACAAGTTCAACGGTGACAACTTTGCTGAATGGTCCTTCAAGATGGAGAACATCTTTGACCACTATGACCTGCTGGAGGTGATGGAAGGAACGGAGAAGCGCCCCGAGAACGACCCGGAGAAGAGCCCGTGGGTGCGGAAGAGCGCACAAGGCTATCTCTTACTTGGGCAAGCGTTGGGGAGCAGTCAGATCCGTCACATCAAGCCATTCCAGCGTGAACCAGAGAAAGGACCAAAGGCATGGGCTGCTCTCAAGGGTGTACATGCTCCTGCAACAGCGGCGGTAGCGGTGGTGTTGGAACGGCAAATGGCGGCACCACGAATTGAAGAAGACGAAGCGGTTGAAGAAGGGGTGCAGAAATTCTTCGACTTGTTGACGCGGCTTGAGGGAGCTGATTTGAACTACAGTGAGCTCCAAAAGAAGACCAAGTTGCTGGCCTTACTCCCAGAGTCATGGTCCTCGCTCATCATCAACCTTAATCGCGACTTGCCCCGCCTCTCGCTTGAAGACGTGAAGCGAGCTATCCTTCAAGAGGATTTCCGCCGCCGTGAGTTGGCGAGTGCGGATGGCGCTGGGGCAGCGAGCATCGGCCGTGGATATGGTCGAGGAAGAGGCAGAGGACGAGGGGGAGGAAGGTTTGGTGGCAGCAACTTCGGCGGAGGCCGCAGGAGTGGCGGTTACGGCAGCGACGACAAGAGCTACGGACGCGGTCGCGGCCGATTCGACGGCGAGTGTCACTATTGCCACAAGAGCGGACACATGTGGCGCGACTGCTACAAACTCCCTGATGGTTGGACCCCTGCTCAAGGCCAAGAGGGTAGAGGAGCAGGAGGAGGGAGAGGACGAGGCCGTGGAGGCCGTGGCGGTCGCGGTGGCGGAGCTGCAAACATGAAGAGCGGAGACAACGACAAGGACCCGAGCGACGATCGATACCCGGGTCTATTCTACTTCGTGTCGACGCAAGTACCGGCTGGTCCAGAGAAGAATGAAGGCTTTGAGGAGCCAGCAGCTGTGGGGAAGGTGACCCTACACCCCCTGGACTATTGGGTGATTGATAGTGGCGCTACCTATAGCATGACACCTCGCCCGGACTTGCTCACCGAACTCGAGCCGTCACCGGTGAAGCATGTCACATCGGCTTTAGGGCAGCGAGCAGAGGTGAAAGGCATGGGCAAGGCCATGTTCAAGGGTGCTGATGGGAAGATGGTGGGCCTCAAGAACGTGCTTTGGGTGCCCAGCCTTGCTGCAAACCTGATTTCCGTGCGGCGGTTGGCAAAGGCCGGCATGGACACGAACTCGAAGGGAGCCAAGACCTACACCGCAAGGCTTGGCGATCGAATTCTTTGGGACCTTCATGAGGACAGGGATGTCTACAACGAGATGTGGCAGATCCCAGTGGTCCCTATGCCTAAGGAGAGGCAAGTGGCAGCAAGCATCAGCACCAAGGATGGAGCGGTCGGTAGCGACGATGGCGCGAACGGTCGCGCTAAGGAGAATGAGCTCAAGAAGAGCAAACCTGGAGGGACCAGCAAGTTCAGTGAACCTAAGGAGAGTGGTGCAGCAACCAAGGAGCAGCAAAAGGGTGAGGAGAACCCAAAGGCAGCAGCGGAGGAGGACTACGGAGAGAGTATGTGGGGCGCTATTGCGAGCGCGGCATTCTCCAATTCAACTTCGGCTACGGGGGAGTGTGATTGGCTCACCTTGCATCGGCGCATGGGGCATGTGGCCCTGCCCATCTTGCAGCAGCTAGTGAAGAATGAGATGGTTGCTGGCATACGTGTGAAGGGGGAGCCCGATGAGGTGCTTGGCTGCCCGACGTGCATTCAAGCCAAGTTCACCCGGTTTCCGTTCCCTAGTTCGGAGGCAACGGCAAAGGCACCGCTTGATGAGGTGGTGATGGACGTGGTGGGCCCCCTGAAGCTTGGAGCTGCTGGAGCTGAGTATTTTCTCACCATTGTCGACGTCTACACCCGCATGACTTGGGTGTACGTGCTGGCCAAGAAGAGCGACGTGGCTGAAACGTTGAAGACGGATTGGTTCCCGATGGTGGAGCGGCAACAAGACCGTCTAGTCAAGTCAATCCGCACCGATCGAGGAGGAGAGTTCCTGAGCAAGGAGTTTGGGTTGTGGCTGAAGAAGAATGGTATTTGGCACTCCCTCACCATGCCATACTCCCCTGCAATGAACGGCATCGCCGAGCGAGCGAACCGCACAATCACGGAGGCGGCACGCGGGTTGCTCATTGAAGCCGGGCTACCCGACTATTTCTGGCCTGATGCGGTGCGGAGCGCGTGTGTGGCCAAGAACAGAGCCTTGAATCATGTGGGAGCAGACAAATGGGTGCCCTATGTGGAGTGGCTAGGAAGGAAGCCAAAGGTGGATATGCTTCGGGTGTTCGGGTGCATGTGCATGGCGCTCGTGCCTAAGCATCTTCGGCACAACAAGCTTGGTGCCAAGGCGGTGTGGGCCGTGCACTTGGGCATGGCTCAAAACAGCAAGGGATGGCTTCTTTGGGACCCATTCACCAAGAAGTTCTTGGTGAGCAGGGACTGCAAGTTCATGGAGAACTTCATGTACAAGGATTGGAAGGCGGAGAATGAGGCGAAGATAGGCGTGCGGTTTGGGGAGGTGAAGAGTTCCGGTTTGGAGCATGTGGAGCTGCCTTTGAAACTGAGCAGCGGCAGCACAACCACAAGGCAATCCTCCCTTGTGAATGGGGGAGAGGAGGCCAATGATGCAGAGGAAGAAGAGGAGGAGGTGCAGCAAGTGAGCGAGCGTGCACCGTCACTCCCTTCCCGTACTACGAGTGCTCCACGGATTCGAGCCACACCGCAGCAACGCCAAGGCCTTCAAGTCCCTGCAGCTGAGGAGGAAGGAAGGGGGAAGAGGAGAGTTCAACCCCCTAATAGGCTGACCTATGATGCGCCGGGAAAGCAGGGCAAGTCAGCCCTGGCCGGAGCGGCAATGATGGTCGGAGACGACGAGGAGAGTGACTACGAGGAGTGTGCCTTCGCGTTCTTCTCTCCGGTGGAGATGCCGGGAGAACCAGCAACTCTCAAGGAGGCTTTGGAGAGTAGTGATGCTGAGGAGTGGAAGAAGGCCATGGAGAGTGAGCTGAAGAGCATCGAGGAGAATGACACGTTTGAATTGGTGGAGCTACCGGAGGGGCGTACGGCGATAACGTCCAAGTGGCTCTTCAAAATCAAGTCGGATGCCGACGGCAAGATCGAGCGCTACAAGTCTAGGCTTGTAGCCAAGGGGTACCAGCAGAAGGAGAAGGTGGACTTCAAGGAGCTGTTTGCCCCTGTGGTGAAGCCGACGACGCTGCGAACCCTATTCGCGGGAGCCGCCATCAAAGGATGGGTAGTAAAGCAAATGGACATCGTAACGGCATTCCTTAACGGCATCCTTGAGGAGGAGATTTTTATGGCGCAGCCAGAGGGGTTTGATGATGGTAGTGGCAGAGTGTGGAAGCTGAAGAAGGCCCTCTATGGGCTGAAGCAGGCCCCTAGGCAATGGTACATGAAGCTGCGCGAAGTGTTGGAGGGGATCGGCTTCACTCCCTCAACGGCCGATCACTCCTTGTTCATGCTTGGCGAGGGGGAGCAGAGGAGTTTCATGGTGGTTTATGTGGATGACATCCTCATTTTCTCACCCTCTTCTGACCTTGTGAAGGAGGTGATGCTGAAGCTTCAAGTCAAGTTCAAGTGCAAGGCCCTTGGTGACGTGAGCTTCTACCTTGGGCTCCACATCGAACGAGATGTGGAGAAGCGGTGCATGCGGGTGCATCAACAAAAGTACCTGGAGGCATTGGCTGCCAACTTTGGGCAGAGTGAAGGCCATGTGGCTACACCCTTTCCCTCTGGGTTCAAGTGTGTGAAGGGACCAGAGGAGGAGAGCGTTGGTGAAGAGGAGAGGCGCCGATTTCACTCGTTGGTGGGCAGCCTCATGTATGCGGCGGTAAACACCCGACCGGACGTCGCGTTTGCTACCGGGCAGCTGGCTAGGGTTGTGCAATGCCCTAATGAGGAGCAGGTAGCAGCTGGAATGAGGGTGGCCAAGTATCTTGGCCAAACACCGACCGTTGGGCTGCAATACTCGGCGGCGGCACAAAGGCGCCAAAAGGGCGCGGATGGTGTTGAACCCGGGCGTTTGTTCCTCACCGCCTACTCGGATGCTTCATATGCATCAGAACCAGAGGACATGACAAGTGTGGGAGGCTTCATATGCTGTGTTGGTGGAGGCCCAACTGCTTGGGAGAGCAAGAAGCAGGTTGACCAAGCTTTGAGCTCGGTGGAGTCCGAGTACATGGCACTCTTCCGTGCCGTACGGGAGATTGTGTGGCAGCGGCGTTTGTTGGCTGAATTGGGGGAGGAGCAGCAAGGACCTACCCCACTGTACTGTGACAGCCAGGGTGCCATTGCTCTTGCTAAGAACCCTGTGTTGCATGGACTCACGAAGCACATGAGGGTGAAGTGGCATTGGACGAGGAGCATGGTAACCGCGGGTGAAGTTGAGTTGCGCTACGTGAAGACCACGGGGCAGCCGGCTGACATGATGACCAAGAGGCTGGTGGAGCAGCAGCATTGGAAGTGTTGCAAGCTGGCTGGGATGGCTCTGAACTGAGAGAGCAACATATCCTAAGGCCAACAATCCGAGGGGGAGTTTGTTGGTGCAACCCTACGGTTTGCACTCGGCTTGTTGTCCGTGTGCGTGAATGTGTGTGTGTATGGAATGGTATGAGGGCATGGGATAATATATATTTCATGCTTATAATTGTGTGTGAATGTTGAGTCATGATGTCGAGTGTGTGTGTCGAGTCAATAGCGAGTTATCGCTAGACGCGTGTTACGCGGTCGTTTGTGTCTCGCGCGCGGTTTCTATTTTGTCGTGCGCGGTTTCTATTTTGTCCTGTGTCGAACGTTCGGCGTGTCGCAGGTGTGTGCAGCAGACCCATCAAGAACTCAATGATGAGTTTGTGATGAAGAGCCCGAGCCTTGGTGTCAAGCCTCAAGTGATTTCGAAGCTTGCCAAAAGGGTACACCTCAAGATATTGAAGATAGTTACATTACTTTGTGTAGTGTAACATTTCACTTGGTGTAGGCCCTAGTGAAGGGTAGTTTCGAGACCCTTCGTGGTTGGGGACAGTGTGGCACTGTTCCACATCACTGTACCTCGGCTCTTGGGGTTTGTAGGAGCTGGGAGTCATTCCCAACTCGTAACTCTTCCTATCTTGTGTTCTAAGACTATAGTGGCTGCCATAGTACCGTTCGTTCAAACCGACGCTGTGTCGTCAATTCTTTATCAAATCGTGCAATCTAAATTGCTAATTGTAGACGACGTAAAGACGCTCCAGATCCAATTTGAATCAAGTCATTTGCAGCTGTGACCAGAACGCTATCAACGTTTGAAGCCGCTGTGCAGAAATCCGTCTGTGCTCTCTATCTTTCGTTTTAGGCACATTTAAGCCTATTGTGACTATAACAGTGAGGGGGCCGCGAAGGGCCGCGAAAGGGGCCGCGAAGGCCGCGAAGGGGCCGCGAAGGGCCGTGAGGGGGCCGCGAAGGGCCTTAAGAAGGGCCGCGAGGGGCTGCTAAGGAGTCGCGACGGAGACCGCTAAGGGGCGGGGGGGTCGCGAAGTTTTGGGGCAGGACGCGAAGCGCGTTTAGGGCAGGAATTTTTTTTTTCGAATGGTGGGCCCAAGGAAGAAACCGTCCCACGAGGGAACCAGCTCTATACCATGTGAAGAAATGAGGAATGAAATGAACTAGGAAATGTTGTGTACAAATAGGAAACCCTAGAAACTTGTACCCCTTAGTGTCTACCCCACTATAGCCTACACAGACTAAGTCATATATATCTGACAACCCACCCCGTACCGTACCCGTCCCGTACCCGTCCCGTCACCCGTCCCGTACCCGTCCCGTCCCCCGTCCCGTACCCGTCCCGTACCCGTCCCGTACCCGGCCCGCGCGCGCAACACGCACGCAGCTGCGCCCGCGCAGCAGCATGCACGCAGCCGCGCCCGAGCTGCCGCGACAGCGGACGCACAGCGCACGCACAGCACACGCGGCAGCCGCACGCGCACCAGCAAACGCGCGCGCGCGAGCAGCCACACGTGCAGCTGCAGCCGCCCGCACTACAGCAGCCGCATGAGTAGATGCATAGATGCAGCCGCCCATACAGCAGCAGCCGCCGTGCGCGCACCAATCAACCGCATGCGCGGCAGCAGCCACACTAGCAGCGGCAGCCGCACATACAGCCGCAGCCGCACATACAACCGCAGCCGCACATACAGCAACAGCCGTGTCAGAATGAGAAACAGCGGAATGAATGATTGACTAGCAGGATGTGGCATACATATGGGAAACCCTAATTGGGTTGTACCCTCTCCAGCATGCCTCACTAGAGCCTATCATCAAATATAACATTTGACACCCCCATAGGCTAAAGGAGGGATAGCAAGAGACAGCAAGAACCACAAACGGTCACAAGGCCAGTCAAGAGAAGCAACAAAACAATGCTCAGGGTGGATCTCAAGATTACCACACAGTCCGAGCACAAGCAATCGGCCAGAAGGCCAGTTCACATGCAGTTGTATAACAGCAAAAACAGTACAATGATCACAACCTAGTAAGGGTACATATGCAGGTATAGATATATAAAAACTACAGCAAGTATAGTACGAGATCAAGAGGCAAGCAAGTGAGGCAGAGTAGGCACAAGGCCAAGAGTAGTGCAGAAACGCTGATGATCACTAGACCCAAGGGCCTTGGTGAAAATATCAGCAGTGTTGCCATTGGAGACCACGTAAGAAAGGCGAACCTGACCACGCTGCTGCAACTCTCGCAGGAGAAAGAAACGAAGGGCAATGTGTTTCGTTCTGCTCTCGAGTCTCTGCTCCTAACACAAGGCGATCATGGCCTGATTGTCAGTGAACATAACCGGTATAGAACGAGGCTGCTCACCCAAGTCGGTGAGCAAGTAGGTCAGCCAGCGTAACTCCTGCGCAACCATAGCGTAGAACGGCGGTAAAGTAGGGTCAGTGCGCAGAAACAGGGACGGCTCAGCAGTCGAAGGAGCGAAGCCAAGAGCCGCATGTGTCGTCCTCAGTGTGTCGTGCCACTCGCGGGGCGCCTGACGCAGACCGTAGAATGGTCGCCGGAGGCTCCACTGGGTACTCTCAGGAAACGACCCAGTGAAGCCAGGTGGGCGGCGCAGCCACATCTCCTCGTGGAGGCTGCCCTGCAAGAAGGCCGTCGAGAAGTCGGGCGAGTGCAGCTCATAGTCACGCTGTGCTGCAACGTGTAGTAACACTCGAAGAGTCGTCATCTTCGGGGTGGGGGAGAAGGTCTGGAAGAAACCCACCCCCTCACGCTGACTGAAACCGCGTGCAACGTAACACGCCTTGAAGGCAGGCGGTGAACCCGGCGGCCGCTTCACCCTGAAGATCCACATGCCAGTGACGACGTTCGCCCCAGGTGGTGGGACTACGTCGACGTAGGTGCCAGTGGACTTCCAGGATGCCATCTCTGCTTCCATAGCTGTCTGCCACTGAGAGGAGTAACGACCCGTGATCTCCTCTGCGTAAGAGCGCGTGATTAAGATATCAAGTTCATCCGGGTCTCCCTCAGGTGCAAGCAGCATGGCAGCGAGATGAGGAACAGCAGCCGCGAGGTACTCCAGCTCGAACTACCTGTCCTCAAGGACGGCACAGCCAGGGGCAAGCTCACCCCCGACGGACGCAGGACCGACAGAGTCAGAAACCAGACTCGCGAGGTAGTCAAGGCGGCAATTAGCAGCAAAGTCAGTGAGCTCAGCGACCAAGGCGGTCGCAGAAGCAGACAAAGAAATAGGGTCCGTCACAAGCGTGGCAAGACAACGAGTGTCAGTCGGACTAGCAGCACGAGCAAGGTCAAACACAGGGCCCGGAACATCCGTAAGAGAAGACTGGGGAGGTAACGACAGGACAACAGGTTGTGCAACAGAGGAAGGATGAAGTGCCATAGTGTGAGTACTGGGTGTCAAACTATATTTACATTGTTTGTTTCGGTTAGTCTAGGTGTTGTATATTTTGTTACACTTGTGCTAGAACCATACATAGGGTTTCCTATATCTTGTTTTGTTCCTTGATTCCTTAGTCAATCTTTACGCTAGTGGGTTCTTAACATGGTATAGAGCTAAACGATCCGATAGGCCCACCGCCCCGTGCCCTGACCTATCCCGTAGCGCCCCAAGGCCCGAAGCGCCCTGCCATCTCCGTAGCACGCGCGTCACCCGTTTTCGGCCCTACGCGTCACCCGTTTTGCCCCGCGCGTCACCCGTTTCTGCCCTGCGTGTCACCCGTTTTTGCCCCGCGCGTTTTGCCCGCCTGCCCCCTAGCGCGCATTAGACCCACGCGCGTAGCCGCACGCGCAGCCCTAGCCGCACGCGCAGCCGCGCGCACGTACGACGCGACCGCACGCGAGTAGAGGAGGAGCCCGCTAGCTGCGCCCGCTGCCTCATCGGTCGCCCACACGTGCTGAAACCGCCGCCCCACTTGTTAGAAGCAGTCCCCACCCGTCGCCCGCTACCTTACCCGTCGCCCCACCCGTTATCACCCTCCCCACGACCTGAAACCGCCGCCCCACCCGTTAGCAGCCTCCCCACGGCCTGAAACCGCAGCCCCTCCTGAAACCCGCCACCCCACGTGTTAGCAGTAGTCCCCACCAGTCGCCCGCTACCTTACCCGCCGCCCCACCTATTAGCAGCCTCCCCACGACCTGAAACCGCCGCCCCACCTATTAGCAGCCTCCCCACGACCTGAAACCGCCGCCCCACCTATTAGCAGCCTCCCCACGACCTGAAACCGCCGCCCCACCTGAAACCCGCCAGCCCACAAGTTGCCCCACCCGCCACCCCACCTGGAAAGCCTAACTCGCCGCCCCACCTGTCACCCGCACCCTGGAACAGCCCCCAACCGCACTCCACCGCATCCAACCGCACATAACCGCACTCAACCGCATCCAACCGCATAGAACCGTACTCAACTGCACTAGACTGCACCAGTCAGTACCCCTCCACGCTAGTTGTTCCTACATACCCGGCTATGTCTACCTCACGAGTTCTCACGTTTGATCCGGAGGGTCGCCCGATCGATTTTCCAGGATGGCTTCGCAAGATTAAGCTGTACCTAGGGTCTAGGATCGAGAACGACGTGTGATGGAGCACGCCAGTGGCAAGCTTGTCGCCCCCAAGGATCCCGACCCCCTATGTGACTCCCCGACGGATGTGGAGGAGGCTCGCTTTGAGAAGCTGCAGTTGGCGGCCAATCGCTGGACGGCGCGGGACGACGCTACCGTGCTCGCCATCACCGACCTCCTGCCGCTGTCTGAGCAGCCCCACTTCGACCAGGAGGTGACGGCCAAGGGCCTGTTTGGTGTTGTAGTCAAACGTTACTCCACCCCGACCACTGCGTCCCTCGGCCGTCTTGTGCTGCCCTTCCTTTTCCCTAACGTGCCCTCGTTTCACCGCGTTCCTGATCTTGTCCTGCATCTGCGCTCGGTTGATGCCCAGTACCGCTCTGCTGCTCCCGACCCAGACCTGCTTGCCACCAAAACACGCCCCCCCCCCCCACCATTGACCTCTTTGAGAAGAAGCTCACTGCTGTCGAGGACCTTGCCCGCTCCCTTGCTGCTGCCTCCTGTACTGTCCTCCCCCCCATCTTTGAGGGGTGTTCCCCCTCGTTCCTTGCTTTCTCTGTCGACTCGGCCTCCGTTGCCACTGCATCCGAGGTCGCAGCCATTGCCCTCGGCAACAAAGGGGGCATGAAGAGTGGTAAGAAGGGAGGAGGTGGTGGCAGTGGTGGAGGTGGCGGAGGGGGCAGCGGTGGAGATGGTGGAGGGGGCGGTGGTGGGGGCGGTGGAGGGGACGGTGGTGGAGGGGGCGGTTGTGGAGGTGGCGGTGGTGGAGGTGGCGGAGGGAGCAACGGTGGAGGTGGCGGAGGGAGCAGCGGTGGAGGTGGCAGGAGGGGTGGGAGTGGTGGCGGCGGTGGCGGTGGGAGTGGTGGTGGAGGTGGAGGTGGAGGCAGTTGAGGAGGAGGTAGTGGGGCGCCTTTAGCAGCAGCAGCCCCATCAGCAGCACCACCAGCAGCAGCAGCCACAGCAGCAGCGACACCAGCAGTTCTAGGGCCAGCGCCAGCACACCCAGCAGCAGCAGTGGAGGCCGACTGGACCAGGGAGCTCAGTCAGCAGCAGCGGCCCGCCCAGCAGGGCGTCGCGTGGCCCGGCCCAGCACCCCCCCTGCCAGTACTGGGTGCAGACTGGACCGCACAGCGGCGGCCCCTGTGGCCGCTTCCACCCCCCGGGTCAGTGCTTTGCCCAGCTCACTGACCGCTACCGTGCACATTTTCCCCCACCCATACTGTCCCTGACTGGGCCTCACTGGTCTGCACTGTTGGCCCGCAGTTGTATCGTATGCCTGCAGTAGAGTTAGATGAGGCGGTACGTTTTGTGCCTGTGATGTATGCTGATGAATCTAGTGTTGATCATTCTGAGTACTACTCCTGTTTGACTAGCTTAGGTGCTGTTGAGGTTGCTAGTGCTTTCCCTGCTAGCGTAGCCTGCCCAGGTCCAACCACCGAGGCTGCGTCCCTGTCGTTCACACTTGACTCAGAGACGTCCAGATGTTTCTTCCGTGACCGCACTGACCTCACGCCACTGCGCACTCCAATCACTGTCGCCTTGGCTGACCCCTCAGTGGGGCCAATGGTTGCCCACCGCACCACCACCCTCTCGTGTCCGGCGGCTCCCTCTGGGGTCCTCACATGTTACTACACCCCCTCTTTCTCTAGGAACTTGGTGGGTGTCAGCCACCTCCACGACCTCGGAGTACTCACCACTTTTCCCTTACAGGAGTCAGTTGCCTCCTGCACAGACGGTGTCACTGGGGCCCCTCTGGCCACTTTTCCCAGGAAGCCGGGCTCTGGTTTGTACTCACTACACATGAGGTCCCACCACACTGGGTCAGGTCAGGTCAGGTCAGGTAGCAGCTGTGTCGGCCACTCACCCACCAGTTGGTCCACTGGCACCACCGCCTAGGTCACCCGCCCTTCCCGCGTCTCAGTAGGATGGTACGTCATCGTCTGGTCTCAGGTCTCCCAGAGTCGCTTGCTCCGCTTCCCCACATGCCTGCGCCGCCGTGCACTCCATGCATCGAGGGTCGGCAGCGCGCTGCCCCTCACTCCTCTTCGTTCCCCCCCACCACGGCTCCCTTAGAGACCCTGCACTTGGACGTCTGGGGCCCGTCCCCGATCCTTGGCCCACGTTAGGAGCGCTTCTTCCTGATTGTGGCGGACAACTTCTCCTGCTACACCACGATGTTTCCCTTGCGACGGAAGGCCGGCGTGCCTACCGTCCTAGAGCAGTGGCTCCTAGCGAGGGGTGGCGCCTAGGGTCTCCGTTGACTCGGTCTACACTCCGACCGTGGTGGTGAGTTTGACTACACTCGCCTCTCGGCGTTCTGTGGGGCTCAGATGATCGTCCAGTCATACACGCTACCGGCCTCGCCACATCAAAACGGGGTACCTGGTCATGGAGGTTGCCCGGACCTCCATGTGCCATGCCGGTGCCCCCCAGTTCGTGTGGCCCCAGGCCGTCCGCTACGCCGCGCACCAGCTGAACCTGTGGCCCAGTGACGCACGGCCACGGGTGACGCCGGTCTTTCTTTGGACGGGGTCTCGAGGTGTGGCAGCTGACTTCCGAGTCTGGGGCTTTCTGGCTCACGTTTGCGCCCCTGGCGCGAACAAGTTGTCTGCGTGCACTCGTGCCTGCGTATTCTTAGCTTCCCCCTGGACGCCTTCGGCTGGGCTTTCTACGACCCGCTCACCTACAAGTTCTTCAGTTCCCAGGACGCCACTTTCGACGAGTCGGTCAGTTACTATAGGAGTCGCCCCCACCGAGGTTCTGAGGCCTTTCCCCCCCCGCTGTTCCTCACCACTGAGCCCCCCACCGTCGCCCCGGTAGCCCCTCCCCCTTCGCGTCCTGCCCCGTCAGGTGTGTTGCACGTCACTCCGCAGTCGTCTCCCCCGCAGCGTACAGTCCCTGTTGTGTTTGGGGGTGCAGGAGGAGGAGCTGTGGAGGGTGAGGGTACTGGGCTGCAGGAGCAGCAGTGGGAGCAGGTCCAGCCGCAGCTGACTCCAGAGGAGGCGGAGCAGTAGCGCCTGGACCGACTTCCTGACCCCGCACCTGCGCATCTTCGTCGTTCTCCTCTCAGTCGTGTGTCAAACTTATTTCTTCTAATCGTGCTGTGTCTCCAGAGTCCCGTCCGGCTCGTTACCGTGCCAACTGTCCCTTTCACGTTGTTCTCCGCCCTCGTGTCCCACCTTGTTCGAGTCTTCCGTTTCCTCCTGCGTCGTCCCTTCCTGTTCTCCCAGACCCGGTCTCAGACTCCCGCCGTGCTGCTCCTCTTGTCGTCCTTCGTGTTCTGTCCTCGTTGGTCACGCACCCGTCTGTTCCTCTGTCGCCTGTCTCAGCTCTTGCAGCTACTGTCAGTGCCTTTGCCTTGTCCCTTCGCCTTGACCATTCCGCTCACCTGGTGGGTGGACCTGCCCGTTCTCTGACCACTGGGGGTGCACCGGTCTTTCCCTTGGAGGTTCTGAAGGACAGGCAGTTTGAGCTGGAGTTCCTTGCGGCCGCTGCTCCCCATCTCTGCACCATGCTACTTGGCCCCTGAGGGGGATCTAGACGCCCTTGACATCCCGATCCCTCGTACTCACGCGGAGGCCATCTCGGGACCTTGGGCTCCATACTGGATAGCAGCTGAGGAGGCAGAGATGGCATCTTATCGGTCCACCGGCACCTACTTCGACGCAGTCCCACCGCCTGGGACGAATGTCGTCAGTGGCAGTTGGCTCTATAAGGTGAAGCGGCCGCCTGGATCACCACCGGTGTTCAAGGCGCGCTACGTGGCGAGATGCTTCAGTCAGCGAGAGGGGGTAGACTTCTTCCAGACCTTTGCTCCCACCCCGATGATGACCACTCTTTGGGTGTTGGTGCATATTGCGGCCCAGCGTGACTACGAGTTGCACTCCTTGGATTTTTCCACGGCGTTCCTTCAGGGGAGCCTGCACGAGCAGATCTGGCTGCGTCGTCCGCCCGGCTTCACTGGCTCTTTTCCCCCCGGGACCCAGTGGCAGCTGCGTCGACCACTCTACGGCCTGCGTCAGGCTCCTCGCGAGTGGCACGACGTACTTTGCACGACTCTTGCAGCACTTGGTTTCTTTCGGTCTTCTGCCGACCCGTCTCTCTTCGTTCGCCGTTGCTCGACCCCGTTCTTTGTTCTGGTTTACGTTGTCGACCTGGTCTTCGCCACTCCCGACCGACGCGCACTGGCCTCCATACAGGAGGAACTACAGAGGAGACACACGCGCACTGACCTTGGTGAGATGCAGCGCTACCTTGGCCTGCAGATCACTAGAGACAGGGCAGCTCGCACCATTACGTAACGCAGTCGCATATGGTCGACCAGATCCTCACGCGGTTCCGCTTCCCGTTCTCCAAGGTACAGCTCACCCCTCTTGGTGTGAAACATGGGCTCACGGCTCCACCTTCGGACGGGTCAGTTGAGTCCAGTGGTCCATATCCTGAGTTGGTGGGTTGTTTTATGTACCTGATGACTTGTACTCGCCCAGACTTGGCTTTCCCTCTCAGCGTCCTTGCGCGTTTTGTTGCGCCTGAGGGACACCGACCTTCTCACTGGTTGGCTGCTGGGAGGGTGGCGAAGTATGTGGCGAGCACATCAGGCATGCGACCTGTCATTGGAGGGAAGCAGCCAGTTACACTCACAGGTTTCTCGGACTCGGCGTACACGGACTGTGGTCAGATGTACAGGTCTTCACAGGGGTACTGCTTCAGCCTCGGGACCGGAGCTGTCTCGTGGCGGTCGACTCGGGCTTCGTCTGTTTCTGGCTCCAGCTGTGAGGCGGAGGTGTACGCTGCGGCCATGGCTGCCCAGGAGCTTCGCTGGCTGTCTTTCCTCCTCACCGACCTAGGTGAGCGGCCTCGCTCTCCCCCAGTCTTGTTCGCTAACAACAGGCCTGCTGTCTTGTTGTGCGAGGAGCCCCGGCAGGTTGGGAAGGCGAAGCACATCCAGCTTCGTTACTTCCTTCTGCATGATTTGCAGCAGCGTGGCCAGGCCCGCGTGGTACGTGTGGTCTCTGAGGCCAACATTGCAGATATCTTCACCAAGGTGTTGCCGCCTTGTGACTACCAACGTTTCTGCACCCAGCTGTGCCTTGTGCCTACCCGTCCTCACTTGCTTACGTAGAGATATTTGTCTTGCTTGTCTTGTACTCTTGCATCTCTTACTATATACTTGCTTGTGGGCTGGCCTTGTGGCCTCTTCGTTGTTCTCAGACTGCGTGGTGATCTTGAGATCCACCCTGAGATTTGCTGAGTCAATCTTTACGCTAGTGAGTTCTTAACACTGGGAACAGGAAGATGGCGAGTGCTAGAGCGACGAGGACGCGTAATTCGAGAGGTAGCACGAGACTTAGGCTCCTGACTCTCGGTCGGGGAGACAGACAACGGGGAGTAGCGAGGAGGAGCAGGCAGAGGGAGCCAGAAGGCAACCGTGCCTAAGACATGCCAGGCGGCGGAAACAGTAGAGGAGGAGTAGTACCAGTAGAAAACGGCTCAGCAGAGGCAGGTGGGAGTCTGAGAAGGTGGTGAAGCGCCGACCCAGGTAGCGGTAGCGACGACGGCTGCTGCTCCCAGAACAACGGCCGCAGCAGCTACGACGCACCCCCAGACCTAGCTCCTCGAGCACGAACACCAGGACCGCCATGCCCAGGAACACCTCCAGCTCCAGCACTACCAACACCCTCAGGCTCATCACATCCAGCTCTAGCACCAGCACCACCAGCACCTGCACCTCCAGCTCCAGGACCTCCAGCTCCAGCACTAGCACTACCAGCACCCTCAGAGGCAAGAACTTCAGATACAGCACCCCCAGAACCTCCAGCAGCTGACCCAGGCAGTGGCAGCGACGACGGCTGCCGCTCCCAGAATAACGGCCGCTGCGGCAGCGGCTGCAGCACACCCCCACCAACACGCGGACCCTCAGTACCCTCTGAGGTAGCACCCTCAGACTCAGCACCCCCAGAACCAGCACCCGCAAAACCAGCACCTCCAGAGTCACCACCCCTAACACCACCAGGGCCCCCAGAGTCCACAGCGACAGGCTGCGGAGGAGGCGAAGACGACCGAGGTGGAAATCCAGGAGGTGTCTTCAAGCTCGGCGGGCGGCTAGAGGCTGCCGTGTCGTCAGCAGTAGGGTCATCCCCCTCAGCCGGGCCAGAGGAGTCTGAGGAGACCTCCAAAGGCACAACCGAGGGGAGTGGGGTGACGTGAGACACACCTGAGGGAGCAGGACGAGGGGGGAGGGGGTCTGCCTGGGGCCGACCTGGAACCAGGAAGAGAGGCGGGGGGGGGCACGGAGCAACTGCGGTGGGGGTAGAGACGGTAGCAGACTGACTCGTCAAAGGTGACATCTTGGGAGGAAAGGACGCGGTGGGTAGCTGGGTGGTAAAACAGCCAGTCAGGGGCGTCGGTGGGAAAGCCAAGGAAGACGTCGCAAATAGTGCGCGGAGAGAGCTTGTCCCTGGTAGGATCGCGGACAAGGGCAAGCGAGCATCAGACCCAAAACGGCGACGCATCGCCCGCCTCCCCCGTCCAAAGGAGGGTAGGCGAGGCCTTTGTCTGTGAAACACGGGGCCATAGGTTGAGCTGATGCGCATCGTATCGGACCACAAACGGCCACAGCAAATGGGAAGCAGCCGCATGGATCATGGAGGTGCGGGCAACCTCCATGAGTAGGCCGATGTGGCGCTCAGTGATCCCATTCTTGGAGAGGCCGGAAGCGAGAACGACTGGGTGATGCCCTCCTCACGACAGAAGTTCTCAAGGAGACTGGAGGAAAACTCACCCCCGCGGTCAGAGTGCAGACGAAGCACCGGGAGATCGTGCTGGAAACGAGCTCTCTGCTGGAGACGAACAGAGCGTCTCCAAGGGACCAGAACATCACGGACGTCGCCTTTATGCTATAAGGGAAACACCTGTCAAACTATAACTGTTATAGTTTGTATTGTTTAGTCTAGGTGGTGTGCACCTTGGTTAGTGCTAGGGTTAGGTTTGCTATATCTACCCTTGTACTTGCTCATTCTAGTCACTCATTCTTCCAGTTCTATCTTTGACATGGTATAGAGCTTAGTTCGTTCCCATGGGCCCACCTCCGCACGCCCCGTTCGTTGCTCGATAGCCGCCCGTAGAGCGCTCGCCGCCCGTTGGTTCGCTCGTTTTAGGGTTTCACATGCTAGCCGCTCGGTAGCCGCCCGTTAGCCGCCCGTCCGCCGTCCGTTCGCCGTCCGTTCGCCACCCGTTGCCCGTAGCGCCCTCGGCAGGTCCCGCGCCCCCCGCGGGCCTTCGTCTGTCCCGTAGCGCGGCCCCCACGGGCCTTAGTTCGTCCCTTAGCGCGCCCCCCCCGCGGGCGCTCCCGTTCGTCCTTAGCGTGGCCCCCGCGGGCGCTTCCGTTCGTCCTTAGCGCGGCCCCCCCGCGGGCGCTCCCGTTCGTCCTTAGCGCGGCCCCCGCGGGCGCTTCCGTTCGTCCTTAGCGCGGCCCCTGCGGGCGCTATCGTTCGTCCCGTAGCGGGGCCCCCCGCGGGCCCTTACGTGCGTCCCATCGTACGCCTCCCCCCCCCCCCCCTCCGCGCCCCCCCCCCCCCCCTCGTTCGTCCCGTAGCGCGTCCCCCCCCCCCCCCCGTGGCCCCTCTTTCGTCCCGTAGCGCGCCCCCCCCGCGGGCACTCTTGTCGCGACCTAGGTCGCGCGTCACCCGTCGCCCGTAGCGCCCGTCGCCCGAAGCGCCCGTAGCCCTATTTTTTCGCCCGTCGCCTTTGCGCCCGTCGCCTTAGCGCCCGTCGCCCGCAGCGCCCGTCGCCCGCAGCGCCCGTCGCGCGTAGCGCCCGTCGCCCGTCTCCCACCGCCTCACCCTCGCCCGAGCTCGCCCGACCCTCGCCCTAGCCAGTCGCGCCGCCGTCGCACGCTAGCACGATCAGCAGCGACTGCAGCACGCCGCCCAACGTCTCCAGCGCGAGCAGCAGCTAGCGCCAGCAGCAATCGCTAGCGCCAGCAACAGCTGCTAGCGTTAGCAGCAGTCACTAGCGCCAGCAACAGCAGCTAGCACCAGCAACAACAGCCAGGCCAGCAACAGCAGCTAACGCATGTAGCAGCAGCCAGCGCCAGCAGCAGCCGCCCGTGCCTTCGCCAAGTTCTGCCCGTGCCTTCCACCGCACTAGACCGCTCCCCACCGCACTAGACCGCTCCCCACCGCACTAGACTGTTCCCCACTGCACTAGACCACATCCAACCGCCCGTGCCTTCGCTATGTTTTGCCCGACCGCTCCCACCGCACTAGACCACTCCCCACCGCACTAGACTGCTCCCCACCGCACTAGACCACTCCCTACCGCACTAGACCACTCCCCACCGCACTCACTGGCCCTACCCCCATACTAGCGTGCCATTTTGATGTGGCGACAGTGGCCGCAGCATCAGCGGTGGCAGCAGCACCGGTGGCCGCAGCATCAGCAAAGGCAGCAGCACCAGTGGCCGCGACAGCAATGGCCGCAGCAGCAGCAGTGGCCACCGCAGCAGCAGCAGCAGCTGCGGGTTCAGCAGCAGAGCCAGCGGCAGCCTCCACCACGGGGCCCTGTCGGACCCGGCCAGTACACACACCGGTACGTGGAAGCTGCAGCTGGGGTTGAGACTTGTGTTTCCAGTCTTGGTGCTTGCGTAGTTTCCAGTCCAGGCGCCTCAGTGGTTCTTAGTGTGGGAGCTGCAGATAGTACTAGTCTAGTACCAGCCTTTGTCGCTGGCTCGGGTGCGACCTCACGGACTGCACAACTTTACTTCACCCTAGACTCTGGAGCGTCCAGCTGTTTCTTTCGCGACTGCACCGACCTCACGCCACTGCACACCCCAGTCACTGTCGCCTTGGCTGACCCCTCCGTGGGATATGTAGTTGCCCACAGCACCACCATTCTCCCGTGTCCGGTGGCTCCCTCTGGGTTTCTCACAGGCTACTACACCCCCTCGCTCTCTAGGAACTTGGTGGGTGTCAGTCACCTCCACGACCTCGGAATTGTCACCACTTTCCCTTTGGACGAGCCTGTTGCCTCCTGCACAGTCGGTGCCACTGGAGTGCCTCTGGCCACTTTCCACAGGGAGCCGGGCTCTGGTCTGTACTCACTACACACTTGGTCCCACCACAATGGGCCAGGTCAGGTCAGGTCAGGTCAGGTAGCTGCTATGTCGTGCGACTGTCGGTCACTCACGCACCCGTCGGTCCTTTGGCACCACCGTCTATGTCACCCGTCGTTCCCACGTCTCAGTAGGATGGTACGTCACCATATGGTCTCAGGTCTCCCAGGGTCGCTTGCCCCGCTTCCTCGCTCGCCTGCGCCACCGTGCACTCCTTGCGTTGAGGGTCGGCAGCGCGCTGCCCCTCACTCCTCCTCGTTCCCCCCCACCACGGCTCCCTTCCAGACACTGCACTTGGACGTCTTGGGCCCCTCCCCTGTCCGTGGCCCACGTCAGGAGCGCTACTTCCTGATTGTGGTGGACGACTACTCCCGCTACACCACGGTCTTACCTTTGCGACGGAAGGCCGGCGTGCCTACCGTCCTCGAGCCGTGGCTACTAGCGAGGGGTGACGCCCAGGCCCTTTGCGGGCTCCGCCTGCACTCGGACCGTGGTGGTGAGTTTTTGCCACTCGCCTGGAGACGTTTTGTCAGGGTCGGGGGATCATCCAGTCTTACACGCTACCAGACTCGCAGCAGCAGAACGGGGTAGCCGAGCGTTGCATCGGCCTGGTCATGGAGGTTGCCCGGACCTCCATGTGCCATGCCGGTGCCCCCCAGTTCCTGTGGCCTCAGGCAGTCCGCTATGCCGCGCACCAGCTGAACCTGTGGCCTAGTGACGCATGGCCACGGGTGACGCCGGTCTCCCTTTGAACAGGTTCTCCGGGTGTATCAGCTGACTACCGCGTCTGGGGTTCCCTGGCCCACGTTCGCGCCCCTGGCGCGAACAAGTTGTCTCCGTGCACCCGTGCCTGTGTCTTTCTTGGCTTCCCACTCGACACCTCCGGCTGGCAGTTCTACGACCCGGTTACCTGTCATTTCTTCAGTTCCCAGGATGTCACTTTCGACGAGTCGGCCAGTTACTACAGGAGTCGCCCTCACCGAGGTTCTGAGACCTTCTCCCCTCCGCTGTTTCTCACCACAGAGCCCCCCCCAGCCGCCCTGGTAGCCCCCCCCCCCTTCGCGTCCTGCCCCGTCAGGTGTGTCGCACGTCACTCCGCGGTCCTCTCCCCTGAAGCGTCCAGTTCCTGTCGTGTCTGGGGGTGCGCGAGGTGCAGCTGCGGAGGGTGTGGGTACTGGGGCTGCTGGAGCCCGTGGTGACGACTCTGGGGGTGCAGGGGGTGTGAGATTGGAAACCACTCCTGAGGAGGACACGGCTGTCTCGACTCAGCGGCCTTGCCCCGCCTCACTCCCTGGCTTCCCGTCGGTTCCGCAGTTCCCTCCTCGTTCGCCTCTGCGGTCGGTCGCTGCAGAGCCTGGGGGTGTTCCTGTCGGAGGCACTGGAGTCCCTGGGGGTGTTGTCGGTGGAGGTTCTGGTTCTGGGGGTGCTGGAGCCGGAGACACGGGCACTGCGACGCCTACACCACGCACTGTACGTTTCCTAACCCGTGTGCAGCGTTTAGACAAGTTGGAGAGGGAGGAGCGGGAGCGGTTTTAGAGGGCACGGCAGCAGCAGCAGCAACAGCAGCAGTCTCAGTCGGAGCGTCAGGAGAGAGTAGAGGGGGAGTCACAGCCGCACCAGGAGAGAGTAGAGGAGGAGTCACGACAGCAGCAACAACACCAGTCTCAGTCGGAGCGTCAGGAGAGAGTAGAGGAGGAGTCACGACTGCCGCAGCAGGTGCAGTTGCAGCCACAGCAGGAGAGAGTTGAGCAGGAGTCCCGCCCGCAGCAGCAGGTGCAGTTGCGGCTGCAGCAGGAGAGGGTAGAGAAGGAGTCCCGGCCACCGCAGCAGGTGTTGTTGCAGCCACAGCGGGAGAGAGCAGAGGAGGAGCCACAGGAGCAGCAGCGAGGGCAGGTGTCGCAGCAGCATTCGCCAAAGGAGGCGGAGCAGCAGCGACTGAGAGACCTGCCCGACTCAGCACCTGCACGCTTTGTTCATGGTCGCCTACCGTCCCCTCCTGTTCCCCCTGTCGAGTCTCTTTCCTCGTCCCAGTGGACTCGTCGTTCTCCCCTCAGTTGTGCTGTGTCCCCAGAGCCTCGCCGGTCCCGTTACCGTGCCGACGGCGGGAGTCGTCCCTCACTGCGTTTCACGACCCGTTGTCCGACTACCTCCGTGCCTCTCGCCCTGTCGTCTCCCGTGTTCTGTCCGCGTTGGTCACTCACCCGACTGCCCCTCCGCTGTCTGTCTCGGCCCTTGTCACTACTGTCAGTGCCTTTGCCTCTTCCCACCGCCTTGACTACGCCGCTCACCTCGTGAGTGGCACTGCTCGTTCTCCGTCCTCTGGCGGTGCTCCTGTTTTACCCTTGGAGGTCTTGGAGGACAGGCAATTCGAGCTTGGTTTCCTTGCGGCCGCTGTTCCTCATCTCTGCGCCATGCTGCTTGTTCCTGAGGGGGATCCAGACGCCCTTGACAACTCGATCCCTCGCATTTACTCTGAGGCAGTCTCGGGACCCTGGGCTTCGTACTGGATAGCAGCTGGGGAGGCAGAGATGGCATCTTATAGGTCCACAGGCACCTACGTCGACGCCGTCCCGCCACCTGGGGCGAACGTTGTCAGTGGCATGTGGCTCTACAAGGTGAAGCGCCCGCCTGGAGCACCACCGGTGTTCAAGGCGCGCTACGTGGCGAGAGGCTTCAGTCAGCGCGAGGGGGTAGACTTCTTCCGAACCTTCGCTCCAACCCCGAAGATGACCACTCTTTGGGTGTTGCTGCATATTGCAGCACAGCGTGACTACGAGTTGCACTCCTTGGACTTCTCCACCGCGTTCCTTCAGGGGAGCCTGCACGAGCAGATCTGGCTGCGTCGTCCGCCTGGCTTCACTGGCACTTTCCCTCATGGGACCCAGTGGCAGCTGCGTCGATCGGTCTACGGCCTGCACCAGGCTACATACGACTCTTGCAGTGCTTGACTTCTTTCCGTCGTCTGGCGACCCGTCGCTGTTCGTCCGCCGTGGCTCGACCCCCTTCTTTGTTCTGGTCTATCGTTGACGACCTGGTCTTCACCACTCTCGACCAACGCGCACCGGCCTCCGTGAAGGAGGAACTGCAGAGGAGACACACTTGGCCTGCAGATCACGAGGGACAGGGCAGCTCGCACCATTACGCTGACGCAGTCGCATATGGTCGAGCAGATCCTCACGCAGTTTCGCTTCCCATTCTCCAAGGTACAGCCCACCCCTCTTGCTGTGGATCATGGGCTCACGACTCCACCTTCGGACGAGCCATTTGAGTCCAGCGGTCCATATCGTGAGTTGGTGGGTTGTCTCATGTACCTGATGACCTGCACTCGCCTAGACCTAGCTTACCCTCTTAGCGTCCTTCCTCGCTTTGTTGCGTCTGGGAGACACCGACCTTCCCACTGGTACGCGGCTAAGAGGGTGGAGAAGTATGTGGCGAGTACATCAGGCATGGGACTTGTCCTTGGAGGGAAGCAGCCAGTTACACTTACGGGTTACTCGGACTCGTCGTGGGCCGACGACGCAGAGTCGCTGCGGTCGACACAGGGTTACTGCTTCAGCCTTGGGACCGGAGCTGTTTCGTGGACGTCGACTCGGGCGTCGTCCGTCTCTAGTTCCAGCTGTGAGGCAGAGGTGTACGCTGCGGCCATGGCCGCCCAGGAGCTTCGCTGGCTATCTTTCCTCCTCACCGACCTTGGTGAGCGGCCTCGCTCTCCCCCAGTCTTGTTCGCCGACAACAGGTATGCTATCCTGTTGTGCGAGGAGCCCCGACTGGTTGGGAAGGCGAAGCACATCCAGCTTCGTTACTCCCTTCTGCGAGAGTTGCAGTAGCGTGGCCAGGCACTCGTACGACGTGTGGTCTCTGAGGCCAACACTGCAGATATCTTCACCAAGGCGTTGCCGCCTTGTGACCACCAGCGTTTCTGCACCCAGCTTGGCCTTGTGTCTACAGGCCCTCACTTGCTTGCGTAGAGATGCTTTGTCTTGTACTCTTGCATCTCACTATATACCTTCTATCTGTGCCTGTGGACAGGCCTTGTGGCCCCTTGCTTCTGTAGAGATACTTGTCATGCATGTCTTGTACTCTTGCATCTCTTATATCTGCTATATCCTTGCATGTGGACTGGCCTTGTGGCCCCTTGCCTTTTCTCGGACTGTGTGGTGATCTTTTGATCCACCCCGAGAGTTGCTTTGTTCTTGTGAACTGGCCTTGTGACCGTTGCTTGTTCTTGCTGACTGGTCCTATGACCCTTGGTTGTTCTCAGACTGTGTGGTGACTTCGTGATCCACCCTGAGATATGTTTTGCTTTCCACAGGTCTGTCGTCACCTAGACTATGGGGGTGTGTCAAAGTATAACTGTTATAGTTTGTATTGTTTAGTCAAGGTGGTGTGCACCTTGGTTAGTGCTAGGGTTAGGTTTGCTATATCTACCCTTGTACTTGCTCATTCTAGTCATTCATTCTTCCAGTTCTATCTTTGACAACACCGTGGTGTAGCGCGTGTAAACGTGGTAACATAATAATGAATGACTAGAAATCACAAAGACAAGGAAGATATAGCAAACCCTAGCCAACCCTAGCCAACCCTAAACATAAGTGTACACCACCTAGACTAGCAAATACAAACCATAACATTTATAAATTGACAGTGCGTGAAGTCGTCGACAACCAGCAGAACGTAGCGCTCCTGGTGCGGCCCATGGACGCGGGCGGGGCCCCACACGTCCATGGGCAGCGTCTGCAGAGAAGGAGTGGCGGGGGGAAACACGGAGGAGTGAGGAGCGGCGGGCTGCTTCCCCTCGACGCAGGGAGTGCACGGCGGCACAAGCGACGGCAGGAGCGGGGGTAGGGATGGGAGGCCAGAGACAAGGTGATGCGAGTGCATGCGGCAGAGGCGCTGAAGGGAGGGGTGAACAAGACTGTGGTGCCAGAGGACTGGTGCGCGAGCAACCGACACGAGCAAGACGCCGCTACCTGACCTGACGCAGCCACCTGAGGGGACGCAGTGTGCAGTGTGTAAAGTCCAGACCGAGGCCCCCGTGTGAACGTGGCAAGCTGATCTTTGGTCTCTGTGTCGGTACAGATCGCAACACGCTCGCTTCCAGGAATCATGGTGTTGACCAAAAGATCCTGGAGGTGACCGGTACTCACCAAGTTTGTAGCGAACGAGGGGAGGTGGCTGCCGAACACAGGAGAACAGTGGAGCTGCGCGCAACGACTGGTCCAGAGGTGGGGTCGGCCAGAGTGACAGGGACAGGTGCCGGGAGTGGTGTGACGGTGGTGCATTCGTGGAAGAAGCACCGAGTCGCGCCGGAGTCCAGCGTGAACGACAGCAGCGCCTCTGCAGGGACTGCACCTGTGCAAGCAGTCTCACAAGCACCTACACTAGCAGCCTCTACACAAACCGACCTAGGCACACAAGAATAATAGTACCCTCAGCACTAGCACCAGCATCATACATGGCATACGTGCCTACAGAAAACTTGTTCCAATCAAGAGAAAAGATATCAACGCCCCTCTTGAGCAATCCTAACCAGTCGGGGACCTTGGCCTGCTCACCGAACTCGCCGCGGAAGGCGTCTTTGAGGTGGCCGAAAGAGCGAGGCGAGCCTCACCGTGTCCCATCTTGCCGCACACGACGCCGACCTGACGGCCCGTGTGACGCATGTACGGGCAAGTGTCAAGCAATATTTGTTATAGCTTCTATTTCTTAGTCCAGGTGTACTTTCTGTTTTCCTAGGGTCAGGGTTACGTTAGCTAGATCTTTCTTGTTCTTTGTTTTCCTTAGTCAATTCTTACGTTTTCATATATTGACATGGTATAGAGCGAGATTTCCCCTTGCTAGGATTTCCCCTAGCGGGACCTGTTTTTTTTTCTCTCGATAGTTAAGGGCCACCGAATCGCGACTCGTCCAAGACCCACCCCCCCCCCCCCCCCCCCGTTAGCCCGCGCCTCCTAAGCCGTTTTGCCCCGAGCGCGTCACCCGTTTTTGCCCCGCGCGTCACCTGTTTTGCCCCGTGCCCCACCCGTTTTTGCCCAAAGCGTTTTGACCGCCAGCCCGCTAGCGCGCAGCAGACGCACACGCGCGTGCAGCCTTAGCCGCACGCGCAACTGCACGCATGCACACCCACAGCCGCGCGCACGCGCAACTCACCTGAAAAACCGTCGCCCATTGCCTTAACCCGCCGCCCCACCAACTAGAACCCGTCGCCCACTTCCTCACCACCCCAGGACCTTTGACCCGCCGCCCCCACCTGAAACCCGCTGCCATTTAGACTGCTTAGCATAGGCTACACCACCGCCAGAGCACTAGCAACAGCTTAGACTGCCGCCAGCAGCAGTGGCAGCAGCTTAGGCTGCCGCCAGCAGCACCAGCAACAGCTAGGCTGCCGCCAGCAGCACTAGTAGCAGCATACACTGCCACAAGCAGCACTAGCAACAGCTTAGACTGCCGCCAGCAGCACCAGCAGCAGCTTAGGCTGCCGCCAGTAGCACCAGCAGCAGCTTAGACTGTCGCCAGAGCACCAGCAGCAGCTTACACTGCCGCCAGCGCACTAGCAGCAGCCTAGGCTGCCCCCAGCAGAACCAGCAGCAGCATAGGCTGCCCCCAGCAGAACCAGCAGCAGCATAGCCTGCCCCCCAGCAGAACCAGCAGCAGCATAGGCTGCCCCCAGCGCAACAGCAGCAGCTTAGGCTGCTGCCAGCGCACCAGCAGCAGCTTAGGCTGCCCCCAGCAGAACCAGCAGCAGCATAGGCTGCCCCCAGCAGAACCAGCAGCAGCATAGGCTGCCCCCAGAAGAACCAGCAGCAGCATAGCCTCCCCCCCCAGCAGAACCAGCAGCAGCATAGGCTGCCACCAGCGCACCAGCAGCAGCTTAGGCTGCCCCCAGCAGAACCAGCAGCAGCATAGACTGCCCCCTGCAGAGCCAGCAGCAGCATAGGCTGACCCCAGCAGAACCAGCAGCAGCATAGGCTGCCCCCAGCGCACCAGCAGCAGCTTAGGCTGCCCCCAGCAGAACCAGCAGCAGCATAGGCTGCCCAAGCAGAATCAGCAGCAGCATAGGCTGCCCCCAGCAGCACCAGCAGCAGCATAGGCTGCCCCCAGCAGCACCAGCAGCAGCTTAGGGTTTCTGCCAGAACCACCCCCCGTTTTGTAGCTCCTCACATGGCGTGTACTAGGGTTCTACAGCAGCAGGGCCAGCCGCAGCACTCCCGGCAGTGGGGACCTGCGGGTCCAAAGTGTGGCGCCCCCAGCAGTGGCTCAGTTAGCAGTGAGCGAGACGTCAGCCCCTGCGGGTACCGGGCCCTGACAGGCCCTGGTATTGGCACTACCTGCTGGAGTCCTGACCATTCTGCGTCCCTCTGCTACCGTCGCCTCGACGACCTCCACCGTGAGCGTTCTAAACCTCACGCTATTACACCGAACTGGACTTTGCGTCTTCGCCAGCGCGCTGCTACAGTAGTTGAGTCTCACCTACCTGGTGTAGGACCTTTCCCGGCTGCACGAGTAGATACATGTGTTTCTAGTCTTGGTGCGTGTGTCGTTTCCAGTCCAGGCGCCTCTGAGGGACTTTGTATGGGAGCTGCAGCTACCACTAGTCTAGCACCAGCCTTTGTCACTGGCTCGGGTGCGACCTCACGGACTGCACAACTTTCCTTCACCCTAGACTCTGGAGCGTCCAGCTGTTTCTTTGTGTGGGAGCGACTCCGCCGATCTAACGCCACTGCGCACTCCAGTCACTGTCGCCTTGGCTGACCCCTCCGTGGGACCTGTAGTTGCCCACATCACCACCACTCTCTCGTGTCCGGCGGCTCCCTCTGGGTTTCTCACAGGTTACTACACCCCCTCGTTCTCCAGGAACCTGGTGGGTGTCAGTCACCTTCACGACCTAGGTGTAGTCACTACTTTCCCACTGGACGAGCCTGTTGCCTCCTGCACAGTCGGTGCCACTAGGGAGCCTCTGGTCACTTTCCACAGGGAGTCGGGCTCTGGTCTGGACTCACTATACACTGGGTCCCACCACACTGGGTCAGGTCAGGTCACGTCAAGTCAGGTAGCTGCAGTGTCGTGCGATTGTCGGTCACTCACTCAGCCGTCGGTCCTCTGGCACCACCGTCTAGGTCATAGGTCTTCCAGAGTTGCTCGGTCCGCTTCCCCGCTTGCCTGCGCCGCCGTGCACTCCTTGCGTCGAGGGTCGGCAGTGCGCTGCCCCTCACTCCTCCTCGTTCCCCCCCACCACGGCTCCCTTACAGACCCTGCACTTGGACGTCTGGGGCCCCTCCCCGGTCCTTGGCCCACGTCAGGAGCGCTACTTCCTGATTGTGGTGGACGACTACTCCCGCTACACCACGGTTTTTCCCTTACGACGGAAGGCCAACGTGCCTACCGTCCTCGAGCCGTGGCTACTAGCGAGGGGTGGTGCCCAGGGCCTGTGTGGGCTCCGCCTGCACCCGGACCGTGATGGTGAGTTTTCTTCCACTCGCTTGGAGACGTTCTGACAGGGTCAGGGGATCATCCAGTCTTAAACGCTACCAGACTTGCCGCAGCAGAACGGGGTAGCCGAGCGACGCATCGACCTGGTCATGGAGGTTGCCCGGACCTCCATGTGCCATGCCGGTGCCTCCCTGTTCCTGTGGCCTCAGGCAGTCCGCTACGCCGCGCACCAGCTGAACCTGTGGCCTAGTGACGCACGGCCACGGGTGACGCTGGTCTCCCTTTGGACAGGTTTCTCGGGTGTAGCAGCTGACTACCGCGTCTGGGGTTCCCTGGCTCACGTTCGCGCCCCTGGCGTGAACAAGTTGTCTGCTCGCACCCGTGCCTGCGTCTTTCTTGGTTTCTCACTCGACTCCTCCAGCTGGGCGTTCTACGACCCGGTCACCCGCCAGTTCTTCGCCTCTCAGGACGTCACTTTCGACGAGTCGGTCAGTTACTACAGGAGTCACCCCCACCGAGGTTCTGGACCTGGTGGTGCTGGCTCTGGGGTCGTAGGGGGTGTGAGGGTGGAGACATTTCCTGTGGAGGACACAGCTGTCTCAACTCGGCGGCCTCGCCCCGCCTCATCTCCTGGCTTCCCGTCTGTCCCACAGTTCCCTCCTTGTTCGGCTCTGCGACCAGTTACTGCGGAGCCTTGGGTGTTCCTACGGGAGGTACTGGAGACACCGTGGGTGTTGTTGCTGGAGGTTCTGGTTCTGGGGGTGCTGGAGCCAGAGACACGGGCACTGCGATGCCTACACCGCGCACTGTACGTTTCCTGACCCGTGTGCAGTGTCTAGACCGGTTGGAGAGGGAGGAGCGGGAGCGCTTTGAGAGGGCACGTCAGCAGCAGCAACAGCAGCAGCAGCAGCAGCGGGAGCAGCCTCAACTGCAGCAGGAGAGAGTGGAGGAGAACTCACAGCCGCAGCAGCAGGTTCAGTTGCATCCGCAGCAGCAGCAGCAGCATCAGCTGCAGTGGGAGCAGTCTCAGTCGCAGCGTCAGATGAGGGTAGAGGAGGAGCTACAGCCGCAGCACGAGAGAGTGGAGGAGGAGTCACAGCCGAAACAGGAGAGAGTAGAGGAGGAGTCACAGCCGTAACAGGGGAGGAGCCACAGGAGCAGCAGCAGGGACAGGTGCCGTCGCAACCGACACCAGAGGAGGCGGTGCAGCGGCGACTGCGCGACCTGCCCGACCCAGCACCTGCACGCTTCGTTCGTGGTCCCCTACCATCCCCTCCTATTCCCCCTGTCGAGCCCCTTTACTCGTCCCCGGGGACTCGTCGTTCTCCCCTCAGTCATGCTGTGTTTCTAGAGCCTCGTCGGTCTCGTTACCGAGCAGACGGCCCGTTTCACCTTGTTCTCCGCTCTCGTGTCCCACCTCCTCCGGTCCTACCACAGCCTCCTGAGTCGCCCCTCACTGTGTTTCCCGACACGTTGTTCGACTACCTCCGTGCCTCCTGTCTTGTTGTCTCCCGTGTTTTGTCCGTGTTGGTCACTCACCTGACTGCCCCTCTGTCGTCTGTTTCGGCTCTTATTACTACGGTCGGTGCCTTTGCCTCGTCCCACCGCATTGACTACGCCGCCCACCTGGTGAGCGGCACTGCTCGTTCTCCATGCACTGGGGGGGCTCCTGTCTTTCCCTTGGATGTCCTGGAGGACTAGCAGTTTGAGATTGGTTTCTTGGCAGCCGCTGTTCCTCATCTCTGCGCCATGCTGCTTGCCCCTGAGGGGGATCCAGACGCCCTTGACATCCTGATCCCTCGCACTCACGCTGAGGCGGTCTCGGGACGCTGGGCTTCGAACTGGTGGCATCTTATAGGTCCACCTGGGACAAACATCGTTAGTGGCATGTGGCTCTACAAGGTGAAGCGGCCGCCTGGAGCACCACCAGTGTTCAAGGCGCGCTATGTGGCGAGAGGCTTCAGTCAGCGCGAGGGGGTAGACTTATTCCAGACCTTCGCTCCCACCCCGAAGATGACCACTCTTCCAGTGTTGCTGCACATCACAGCTCAGCGCGACTGTCCCATCGCTTCCAAGGTGACCCCTCTTCCAGTACATCAAGCATGGGACTTGTCCTTGGAGGGAAGCAGCCAGTTACACTTACAGGTTTCTCGGACACGAGTGGGCCGACGTCGCAGAGTCGCTGCAGTCTACACAGGGTTACTGCTTCAGTCTTGGGACCGGAGCTGTTTCGTGGAGGTCGACTCGGGCGTCGTCAGACTCCAGTTCCAGCTGTGAGGCAGAGGTGTACGCTGCGGCCATGGCCGCCCAGGAGCTTCGCTGGCTGTCTTTCCTCCTCACCGACCTTGGTGAGCGGCCTCACTCTCCCCCAGTCTTGTTCGCCGACAACAGGTCTGCTATCCTGTTGTGTGACGAGCCCCGACTTGTTGGGAAGGCAAAGCACATCCAGCTTCGTTACTTCCTTCTACGAGAGTTGCAGGAGCGTGGCCAGGCACTTGTGCGACGTGTGGTCTTTGAGGCCAACATTACAGATATCTTCACCAAGGCGTTGCCACCTTGTGACCACCAGCGTTTCTGCACTGAGCTGGGCCTTGTGTCAATAGGCCCTCACTTGCTTGCGTAAAGATGCTTTGCCTTGAGCTCTTGCATCTCCCTATATTTGCAATATATCTGCTTAAGGACTGGCCTTGTGGCCCCTTACTTGTTCTCGGACTGTGTGGTGATCTTGAGATCCACCCCGAGCTTTGTTGTGTTCTGGTGAACTGGTCTTGTGACCGTTGCTTGTTCTTGCTGACTGGTGCTGTGACCCTTGCTGTGTGTTGCTTTCCACATGACTACCATCACTTAGACTATGGGGGTGTGTCAAGCTATATTTGTTATAGCTTCTATTTGTTAGTGTCGGTGTACATTCTGTTTTCCTAGGGTTAGGGTTATGTTTGGTATATCTTTCTTGTTCTTTGTTTTCCTTAGTCAATTCTTACGTTTTCATATCTTGACAACAAGGAGCAGTAGCAGATCCACCACCACCTTTGGAGCCCCGCTGAGCAACCCACTCACAAAGCTGCTGCGGCGAGGGAGTCTCCCGCTGACGTGGCTGCTGCTGCTGCTGCTGCTGCAGGCCACCCCCATACCCGCCACCTCCACCTACTGCTCCACCTACCCCTCCCCCGTCACCCCCACCAACCCCGCTCCCCCCACCGCCTCCGCCACCTCGACCACCCCCACCAGCCCCACTCCTCTTACACCCACCCCTGTTGCGCCTCCCGCTAGGAGCGGACGTATCGCTGACCTCCTCAGCACCGAGGAAGTCAACAGCAGCAGCAGAGGCAACAGAGGACGCTAGAAGGGAGGGAGTGCACCCCAAAAAAAGGAGGTGATGGGGGTGCCACGGAAGGCAGCGACAGCGCGGGCACTGGTGCCGACCTCAAGGAGACGAGTCTCAAACGAGGCAAGGGTGAGACTAGTGGGGTCTAGGGAGAGAAAGTGGTCTCAAACTACTCGAAGGGTGTTAGGGAGGTGAGTCACGAGGAAGTACAGGGTGAGGTACATGGAGGGCTGGTTCTCAGCCATAAACTCTGGCGGGAGAGCAGCATGGTAGCGAGATTCAAGAGAGCGCAGATGGGTCATGAGGTCAGCTATAGCGGTGAAGCCTGACAGCTCAGGTAGGAGAAATGGTATCGCAATACGACCTAGGGTGGCGGGGGGGGGGAGTAGCGATTAACCACAACGTCATAGAAGGCCTGGGCCGACTTCACATGTCGAAAGTGGGCCCTCTGGTCGGGCAAGAGGTGAGCGCGGACTGCAAGTGTAGCAGCGGCGTCGTGCGCTGTCCACTGGGTGCAGACAATGCGGTCAGCCCGGTACCGCTTCTGCACATCCTCCGCAGCAGTAGGGGAAGGCTCAACAGGAGGTTTGGGGGCCTTGAGGTGTCAAACAGTTCTAGTCTAGGTGTATTCCGTTGTGCTAGGGTTAGGGTTAGCCTTGCATATATCTTTCCTGTTTTGTTCATTGCTAACCAATTCATCCTTCCGTTCATTCTGTAACATGGTATAGAGCCGTTACGTTCCCATGGGCCCACCGCCCCGCGTCTCGACCTTGTCTCGCTAGTTACCCGCCCCGTTCGACGCCCGTTGGTCGTGCCCCCGCGGGGCCCGTTTGACGCACTTGGAACCCCCCCCCCCCTTGGAACCCCCCCCCCCGTGTCTACCATCCGTACCTGCAGAACCGCACAAAACCGCACTCCACCCGTGCTAGCTCCCCTGGAACTGCACAAAACCGCACTCCACCCGCTAGTCCCACCAGCTAGCCCCACCTCTTAGCTACACCTGCAGCAGCTTAGGCTTCCGCCAGAACTAGCAGCAGCTTAGGCTGCCGCCAGAACCAGCAACAGCTTAGGCTGCTGCCAGTAGCACCAGTAGCAGCATAGGCTGCCCCCAGCAGAACCACTAGCAGCATAAGCTGCCCCCAGCAGCACCAGTAGCAGCATAGGCTGCCCCCAGCAGAACCAGCAGCAGCATAGGCTGTAGCCAGTAACCGCTCCTAGCCGCTCCCCACCGCGCTCGGCCGTCTCTAGCGCCTACCATGGCGTGTGCTAGAGTTCTGCAACAGCAGCAGGGTCACCCGCAGCTACAGCAGCTACAGCACTCCCGGCAGTGGGGACCTGAGGACCTAGGAGTTCCGGCCGCAGCAGCGGCTCAGCCAGCAGTGGGCGCGACGTCGGCTCCTGCGGGTACCGGATCCTGACTGGCCCAGGTGCTGGCACTACTTGCTGGAGTCCTGACCACTCTGCGTCCCACTGCTACCGTCGCCTCGACGACCTCCACAGTGAGCGTTTTGGTCCTCACGCTATTACACCGCACTGGCCCTCGCGTCTTCGCCAGCGCACTGTTGCACCAGTTGAGTCTCACCTACCTGGTCTAGGGCCCTTCCCGACTGCACGAGTAGAGACCAGTGTTTCCAGTCTTGGTGCGTGTGTGGTTTCCAGTCCAGGCGCCTCTGAGGGTCTTTGTGTGGGAGCTGCAGCTACCACTAGTCTAGCACCAGCCTTTGTCACTGGCTCGGGTGCGACCTCACGGACTGCACATCTTTCCTTCACCCTAGACTCTGGAGCGTCCAGTTGTTTCTTTCGCGAGTGTTCTAACCTCACGCCACTGCGCACTCCAGTCACTGTCACCTTGGCTGACCCCTCCGTGGGACCTGTAGTTGCCCACAGCACCACCACTCTCCCGTGTCCGGCGGCTCCCTCTGGGTTTCTCGAAGCTTACTACACCCCCTCGTTCTCCGGGAACCTGGTGGGTGTCAGTCACCTCCACGACCTAGGTGTAGTCACTATTTTCCCACTGGACGAGCCTGTTGCCTCCTGCAGAGTCGGTGCCACTGGGGCGCCTCTGGCCACTTTCCACAGGAAGCCAGGCTCTGGTCTGTACTCACTACACAGTGGGTCCCACCACACAGGGTCAGGTCAGGTCAGGTCAGGTCAGGTAGCTGCTGTGTCGTGCGACTATCGGTCACTCACCCACCCGTCGGTCCTCTGGCACCACCGTCTAGGTCACCCGTCGTTCCCACATCCGAGTAGGATGGTACATCACCGTCTGGTCGCAGGTCTCCCAGAGTCGCTTGCCCTGCTTCCTCGCTCGCCTGCGCCGCCGTGCACTCCTTGCGTCGAGGGTCGGCAGCGCGCTGCCCCTCAGTCCTCCTCGTTCCCCCCCCACCACGGCCCCCTTCCAGACCCTGCACTTGGACGTCTGGGGCTCGTCCCCGGTCCTTGGCCCACGTCAGGAGTGCTACTTCTTGATTGTGGTGGACGACGACTCCCGCTACACCACGGTTTTCCCCTTGCGACGGAAGGCCGACGTGCCTACCGTCCTCGAGCCGTGGCTACTAGCGAGGGGTGGCGCCCAGGGCCTGTGTGGGCTCTGCCTACACTCGGACCGTGGTGGTGAGTTTTCTCTCACTCGCCTGGAGACGTTCTGTCAGGGTCGGGGCATTATCCAGTCTTACACGCTACCAAACTGGACGCAGCAGAACGGGGTAGCCGAGCGTTGCATCGGCCTGGTCATGGAGGTTGCCCGGACCTCCATGTGCCATGCCGGTGCCCCCCAGTTCCTGTGGCCTCAGGAAGTCCGCTACACCGCGCACCATCTGAACCTATGGCCTAGTGACGCACGGCCACGGGTGACGCCGGTCTCCCTTTGGACAGGTTCTCCGGGCGTAGCAGCTGACTACCGCGTCTGGGGTTCCCTGGCCCACGTTCGCGCTCCTGGCGCGAACAAGTTGTCTGCGCGCACCAGTGCCTGCGTCTTTCCTTGCTTCCCACTCGACGCCTCAGGCTGTGTGTTCTACGGCCCAGTCACCCACCAGTTCTTTGCCTCTCAGGACGTCACTTTTGACGAGTCGGTCAGTTACTACAGGAATCGGTCCCACCGAGGTTCTGAGGCCTTTCCCCCCCCCGTTGTTCCTCACCCCTGAGCCCCCCCCCCCTTCGCGTCCTGCCCCGTCAGGTGTGTCGCACGTCACTCCGCAGTCGTCTCCCCCGCATCGTCCAGTCCCTGTCGTGTCTGGGGGTGAGGGAGGTGCAATTGCGGAGGGTGAGGGTACTGGGGCTGCTGGAGCTGGTGGTGTCGGTTCTGGGGGTGCAGAGGGTGTGGGCGTGGAGGTCACTCCCGTGGAGGACACGGCAGCCTCGAGTCGGCGGCCTTGCCCCGCGTCGCCCCCTGGCTTCCCGTCCGTCCCGCAGTTCCCTCCTCGTTCTTCTCTGCGGCCGGTGCTGCAAAGCCTGGGGGTGTTCCTGCGGGAGTTACTGGAGGTAGCGGGGTGTCGGTGGTGGAGGTGCTGGTTCTGGGGGTGCTGGAGCCGGAGGCACTGGCAGTGTGGCGCCTACACCGCACACTGTACATTTCCTGACCCGTGAGCAGCGTCTCCTCCGGTTGGAGAAGGAGGAGCGGGAGCGGTTTGAGAGGGCACGGCAGCAGCAGCAGCAGCAGGAGCAGTCTCAGTCGCAACGTCAGGAGAGGGTAGAGGACGAGCCACAGCCACAGCAGGAGAGAGTAGAGGAGGAGTCACGACTACAGCTGCAGGTGCAGTTGCAGTCACAGCGGGAGAGAGTAGAGGAGGAGTCACGGCCGCAGCAGGAGAGGGTAGAGCAGGAGTCCCGCCCGTAGCAGCAGGTGCAGTTACAGTCACAGCAGTAGCGAGTAGAGGAGGAGTCACGGCCGCAGCAGGAGAGGGTAGCGCAGGAGTCCCGGTCGCAGCAGGAGGCACTGCTGCAGCCGCAGCAGGAGAGGGCAGAGGAGGAGCCACAGGGGCAGCAGCAGGGGCAGGTACCGTCGCAGCAGACGCTAGAGGAGGCGGAGCTGCTGCGACTGCGCGACCTGCCCGACCCAGCACCTGCACGCTTGGTTCGTGGTCCCCTACCGGCCCCTCCTGTTGCCCCTGTCCAGTCCCTTTCCTCGTCCCAGTGGACTCGTTGTTCTCCCCTCAGTCGTGCTGTGTCTTCAGAGCCCCGTCGGTCCCGTTACCGTGCAGACGGCCGGTCTCACCTTGTTCTCCGCTCTCGTGTTCCACCTCCTCCTGTCCTTCCATAGCCTCCAGAGTCGTCCCTCACTGTGTTTCATGACCCGTTGTCCGACTACCTCCGTGCCTCTCGCCCTGTCGTCTCCTGTGTTCTGTCCGCGTTGTTCACTCACCCGAGTGCCACCCGTTGTCTGTCTCGCCTCATCTTACCACTGTGGCTGGCTTTGCCTCTTCCCACCGCCTTGACTGCGCTGCTCACCTGGTGAGTGGCCCTGCTCGTTCTCCGTCCTCTGGGGGTGCTCCTGTCTTTCCCCTGGAGGTCCTCGAGGACAGGCAGTTCGAGCTTGGTTTCCTTGCGGCCGCTGTTCCTCATCTCTGCGCCATGCTGCTTGCCCCTGAGGGGGATCCAGACGCCCTTGACAGCCCGATCCGTCGCACTCACGCCGAGGTGGTCTCGGGACCCTGTGCTTCGTATTGGATAGCAGCAGAGGAGGCAGAGATGACATCTTATAGGTCCACATGCACCTACGTCGACGCCGTTCCACCACCTGGTGCGAACGTCGTCAGTGGCATGTGCCTCTACAAGGTGAAGCGGCAGCCTGGATCACCACCGGTGCTCAAGGCGCGCTACGTAGCAAGGGGCTTCAGTCAGCGAGAGGGGGTAGACTTATTCCAGACCTTCGCTCCTAATCCAGAGATTACCACTCTTCGGGTGTTGCTGCATATCGCAGCTCAGCGCGACTACGAGTTGCACTCCTTGGACTTCTCCACAGCGTTTCTTCAGGGGAGCCTGCATGAGCAGATCTCGCTGCGTTGCCCGCCTGGCTTCACTTGCGTTTTCCCTCCTGGGACTCGGTGGCATCTGCGTCGACTGGTCTACGGCCTGCGCCAGGCTCCCCATGAGTGGCACGACACACTTTGCACGACTCTTGTGGCGCTTGACTTCTTTCCGTCGTCTGCTGACCCGTCGCTCTTCGTCCGCCGTGGCTCGACCCCGTTCTTTGTTCTGGTTTACGTTGATGACCTGGTCTTTGCCACTCCTGACAGACGTGCTGTGGCCTCCGTGAAGGAGGAACTGCAAAGGAGACACACTTGTACTGACCTTGGTGAGCTGCAGCGCTACCTTGGCCTGCAGAGCACCAGGGCCAGGGCAGCTCGCATTATTAAGCTGACGCAGTCGCATGTGGTCGAGCAGATCCTCACGCAGTTCCGCTTCCCGTTCTCCAAGGTACAGCTTACCCCTCTTGCTGCGGATCATAGGCTCACGACTCCACCTTCGGACGAGCCATTTGAGTCCAGCGGTCCATATCGTGAGTTGGTGGGTTGTCTCATATACCTGATGACCTGCACTCGCCCAGAACTAGCTTACCCTCTTAGCGTCCTGGTGCGCTTTGTTGCGCGTGGGAGATACCGACCTTCCCACTGGTACGCGGCTAAGAGGGTGGCAAAGTATGTGGCGAGTACATCAGGCATGGGACTTGTCCTTGGAGGGAAGCAGCCAGTTACACTTGCAGGTTACTCAGACTCGTCGTGGGCCGACGACGCAGAGTCGCTGCGGTCTACACAGGGTTACTGCTTCAGTCTTGGGACCGGAGCTGTTTCGTGGAGGTCGACTCGGGCGTCGTCAGTCTCCAGTTCCAGCTGTGAGGCAGAGGTGTACGCTGCGGCCATGGCCACCCAGAAGTTTCGCTGGCTATCTTTCCTCCTCACCGACCTTGGTGAGCGGCCTCGCTCTCCCCCAGTCTTGTTGACCGACAACAGGTCTGCTGTCCTGTTGTGCGAGGATCCCCGACTGGTTGGGAAGGCGAAGCACATCCAGCTTCGTTACTTCCTTCTGCGCGAGTTGCAGCAGCGTGGATAGGCCCGTGTAGTACGTGTGGTCTCTGGAGCCAACACTGCAGATATCTTCACCAAGGCGTTGCCGCCTTGTGCCCACCACCGTTTCTGCACCCAGCTAGGCCTTGTATCTACGGGTCGTCACTTGCTTGCGTAGTGTCGCGGAAGTTCAGCGACCATGAGGGCAAAGTACTTTCCGAGACAGCAAGGGTTAATCAACGTAAGGCCATGTCAGTTGGAAAGGGGGATCTGACTATACTGGAGCAGCCTCAAGCGAGGGAATGCATGGAGAGGTGACGCGGAGGGGTGTGCTGCGGTGGCGGGAGCTGCACTGTACATACTTGTACTTTACTGAGTCACGAGCAGGGGTGTGCTTGAGCATGAATGGTTGGGCGTATGGTTTGCGTGTTTTCTTTCGTGTGCTTGCAATGTTTCTTGCTGCAGGGCGGAAGCTACCAACGAGTACAAGAGCACCAAGTTCGACAGCTGGCAGAGGTTGCACAGGAGCATGCGGGCCAGCTTGACAGCTGGTCAAACACCCCAACTGGAGCCCATGCAGCTACAAGCCACCGTTGGCATGTACATAGCACTCGGTAGCTCGAGCCTCGTTTGAATGCGATGGCTGCTTGTCGTTTCCGCTAGGGTTTGTACTCATCTTGTACATAGGTAGCAAGAACTCTAGTGGCAAGTGCTTCGTTGTATGTTTTCTGCTTTTACAATGTAATCTCGTTAAACCAACCACGAGCATCATAGCATTGGCGGAAGCCATAGGTCGGCAGCATATGGGTTAGTGGGATTTCTTGAGTGGGTATACAGTCTCAGCTGCTTAAGGAGAGCATGAGCAACCAAGAAGAAAGAGAGCAGAGCTAGTCACAAGGCCAATGAGGGTAAGAGTCAGGAGCATGAGCGCCTGGGACCAGTGGGGTAAGGCGGCAGAAGGAGAAGGAGGCAAGGGAGGAGAGGGAGGAGGTAAGGCAGTGAGTTTTCCGACAGTAGAGGTGCTTTGTCTTGTACTATTGCATCTCACTATATTTGCTAAATCTCTGCTTGTGGACTGGCCTTGTGCCCCCTTGCTTACCTAGGGATGCTTATCTTGCTTGTCTGGTAATTTTGCATCTCTTATACTTGCATGTGGACTGACCTTGTGGCCTTTTACTTGTTTTCGGACTGCGTGGTAATCTTGAGATCCACCATGAGATTTGTTTTTCTCTTGTGAACTGGTCTTGTTCTTGCTGACTGGTCATGTGACCCTTGCTCTTAAACTGTGTGGTGTCCTTGAGATCCACCTTGAGATATGTGCTGCTTCTCAAGGACTGCCGTCACCTAGACTATGGGGGTGTGTCAAACTATTTTTATATAGTTCTGTTAGTTCTAGTCTAGGTGTATTCCGTTGTGCTAGGATTAGGGTTAGCCTTGCATATATCTTTCCTGTTTTGTTAATTGTTAACCAATTCATTCTTCCTTTCATTCTTTAACATGAGGTACCCCGACGTGTGCTCAAACAGTAACATGTCGTCCTTGGTGACACTCTGCCGGTACAGGTGCAGGTCCTCTAGCCATGACTCGAACTCGATAGGGCGCCCCTCTGCGTCAAACGCTAGTACAGTAATAGTGGCCATGACAGAAACTAGGTGAGGTGGCAAAACTGGGGACTAGCTGGAGGTCTAGGCACGGGCGACAGCTAGGGGTGCAGTGGAAGAGAGGGCGGCACGACAGTACTTGACCGGCAGTAACGGGCGGCGCTGCAGCAGGGCGGCTCGGCGGCAGGAAGTGCAGCAGCGCGGGGCGGCGCGGCGGTGGGAAGGGCGGCGCGGCTCTGTAGCGGGCGACAGCGGGCGGGCAGCTTGCAGTGGGCAACGGGCGGCTAGTGGGCTGCAGGGGGCAGCTGCGGGTAGTAGCAGCACGCATCAGCGGCAGGAGCGGCGGCTGTAGCAGCGTCAACAGCGCGCGCGAGCAGTAGTGGCAGCAGCGCGCACAGCAGCACCGGCAGCAACGTGTGCAGGTAGCGGCAGCAGCAGCAGCAGCGGCAGCAGCGCATGCAGCAGCACAGCAGCGCGTGCTATCAATGACGGCGCGCGAGCAGCAGCGCTTGCGCAGCAGCTAGCGGCAGCAGCGCGCGGCAGCAGTGCGCGCAGTAGTGGCAGCAGCGTGCGGAGCAGTGGCAGCAGTGCGCAACAGGGGCAGCGCGGCAGCAGCTGCATCAGCGCGACAGTAGGGCAGTGGGCAGCGCACGCGCAGAGGCAGCAGCACGTAGGGCAGGCGGAACGAAACCTACGATGATACCATGTCAGAATGAGAAACAGCGTAATGAGTGATTGACTAGCAGGATGTGGGATACATATGGGAAACCCTAAGTGGGTTGTACCCTCTACAGCATGCCTCACTATAGCCTATCAACAACTATAACATTTGACAAGCCGCACGTGCAGCACCTACCGCACCCACAGCTGCAGTCACCCTCCCACCCGTTCATGCTTTGTACCACACGCCGCCTATCATAGGCGTTCCTCGTAGCGGCTGGCAGCTGCAGTCGACTTCCCCAGGGAAGTTTAGGGTATGTGCCTCACTGTGACTGTTGTTCCTACACTAGCCACTCTGGCTTTGTTCACTCCTCGCCCCAACGGTTCCTAGACTAGACTTCTGGCCTCGTTCGTCTCGAGCTCTGTTCGTTCCTAGTTCAGTCGGGCACTAGCCGTGGCGACTCTCAACCCCTACGTTCCGATGCGGAGGACAGGGCGCTAGATTTCCCCACCTAGCTCCTCCGCACCAAGCTGTACCTACAGAGTCAGAGCCAGGATGGCGACACACTCTGGGCGCACGTTCTCGTGGCCTGCCTTCACCTCCGCGCCCTGCAGACCTGCCTCTTGAGCCTACTGCCGCAGAAAAAGAGAACTTTTCTCTTGCCCGTACAGCTCTGTCGATGTGGCAATCTCGTAACGCTGCGACTCGTGTCACCCTCGATAGCCTTCTCCCCGAGTCTGAGGAGGGGCACTTCAGCCAGGTTCGATATGCCGAGGGGTGTTTTGCTGCAATTAAGACCCGTTACTCCACTCCCTCCTCCGCCTCGCTTGGTCGTCTCTTCATGCCGTTCCTGTTTCCCGACTTAGGAGCGTTTGACCGTACTGCTGACCTTGTCATCCACCTGCGGTCGCTCGACGCCAGCTACCGTGCTGCTTGTTCTGAGGCTGAGCTTGCACTACTTACCCCGCCCATGCAAATCACAATTCACTTCATAATCATTTGCCTCCCTGACCGCCTTGCACCTCTACGCGACACGCTTCTTTGGAAGCACCCTAGTGTGCTCACTGTCGACGTCCTTCAGACAGCTCTCAAGGACATTGAGAGCAACCTCCGCTTCGTTGCCTCCACTTCTGGCGCCGTAGTTCCCCCGCTCTTTCAGGGGTGTACTGTCCCACATCTCCCCACCTTCACTGCTTCTCTTGCCTCTACTGCCTCTCCTAGTTCTGACCAGACTGCAGCCGTGACCATCGCTAGTGGGCGGGCCCGGAGCAGGGGAGGTAAGAAAGGGGGGAAGGGTGGTGGCGGCGGTGGTGGTGGAGGGGGTGGCGGAGGTGGTGACGTTACTAGTGCGCCTAGAGGAGGCAGCGCTGGAGGTAGTACTGGGCCTGCGGGCCCGATGGGAGGGGGTGTAGGACCAGTTCGTTGGTATGCATCAGCAACAGCGCAGCAGCAGCAGCAGTCCCAGAAGGAGCCACAGCAGGGACAGACCACAGCAGGGACAGCAGCAGTAGGAGGGACAGCCGCAACAGCAGGTTCAGCGGCAGGTGCAGCAGCAGTTGCAGTAGTAGGGACCTAGTGGACCAGGGAGCGCTGGCCCACCCAGCTGGGTGTACCGTGGTACTCCCTGCACGTACTTTGTTCTGACTGGGACACGTCAAGGTCGCCCCTGTGGCCGCTTTCACCCTCCTGGTCTGTGATTTGCGCAGCTCATAGACCGCATTCGCGCGCAGTACGGAAGTGGCCCCGCCCCGGACTGGGCCCCACTGGCTCGTTCCCTTGGTCCGTCTTTGTTTCGGATGTCTGCGGTAGAGTTGTTTGATGCTATGCAATCTGCTTCTGTGATGTATGCCGATGTTGACTATAATGCTGCTGGATCTGTATGCTCGCGTGTTCGTAGCCTATGATCCTTGCCTGTTGCTAGTGTAGGTGCTTGTGTAGTTACTAGCCCAGGTGCACCTAGACGCGTCGCTCTCTTTCACGCTGGACTCTGGCGCGTCTCAGTGCTTCTTCCGCGACCACACGTCCGTCACACAGCTTCCTGCTCTGGTTGCGGTTGCCCTGGCTGATCCTACTTCAGGACCAGCATTTGCCCACAGCTCTACCACCCTCCCATTCCCGGATGCCCCCTCTTATGTCCTCACTGGTCTCCACATCCACTCGTTCTCCAGGAACTTGGTGAGTGCTGGATTCATTTAGGACCTCAATGTCGGCACGTGGTATCTGCTGCGGGAGTGTGTTGCGACCTGCGTGGACGGTGACACCTGGGCTACCCTGGCCATGTTCCGCCAAGAGCCCCGCTCCGGTAGCTGCGTCTGGCCAAATTCCTACGTCGTGCTCCTGTCGGGCGCTTACCCACCCGACGGTCCTGTGGCACCACCGTCTTGGTCACCCGTCCCTCCCATGGCTACGTCTCATGTCTAGCGGTCGTCTTGTCTCAAGTCTTCCGCCCTCTTTTCGGTCGCTCCCTCCGCCACTCCATTGCCGTGCACTCCTTGCGTCGAGGGTCGGCTGCCCACCACCCCTCACTCCTCCTCCCTTCGTCCGGCCACCTCGCCCTTCCAGACTCTCCACTTGGACGTCTGGGGGCCCGCCCCTCACCCTGGGCCCGAGAGAAAGAGCTACTTTCTGGTGATCGTTGATGACTACTCTCGCTACACCACGGTATTCCCCGTGCCGAAGATGTCCGACGTGACTTCTACCTTGATCAGGTGGTTGCTGGCCACTGAGGACACGCGTGGTAGTCGTGTCCTTTGTCTCCACTCCGACCGTGGGGGTGAGTTTTGCTCAGGTATTCTTCGTGGATTTTGTAGGGAGCAGGGCATCACCCAGTCCTGGACGCTTCCGGAGTCCCCATGGCAGAATGGGGTTGCTAAGCGCCGCATAGGCTTGGTCATGGAGATCGCCCGCGCCTCCATGATCCATGCCCGTGCGCCCCATTTTCTGTGGCCCTACGCGGTTCGCTACACCGCCCACCAGCTGAACCTCTGGCCTCGTGTCTAAAGGCCAAAGGCTTCACCGACCAGTCTTTGGACCGGGTCCCCTGGTGTTGCGTCGGAGTTTCGTGTCTGGGGCGATGTGCTTGTCCGCGACACCTCTGCGAACAAGCTCACGAATCGCGCCCTCCCCTGTGTCTTCCTTGGTCTCCCGGTGGACGCCCCTGACTTCACCCGCCCCTCCACCAGTTCCTCAACTATCGTGACGAGTCTGTGTCCTACTACGCCCGCTACCCCTGCCGAGGTCTCCCGGATCCCCCCCCTCCCCTTTTCCTCGCCCCCACTCCTCCTCCTACTCCCGCTCCTTCGGTACACCCGCCCCACCCAGGTCCTGCCCCGTCAGGTGTGTCCCACGCTACCCCTCTCCCCTTGGTAGCACGTCATGGTGCCGTCTCATTCCCCACACTCGTCCTCACAGTCACCGCAGCAGCCTTCGGCACTACCGCGACAGGTTGGAGTGGAATCTGGGGGTATTTGTGCCGGAGCTGAGGGTCCTGGCACTGGAGGTGCTGGTTCTGAGGGTGCTGGAGCTAAGGGTACTGGCACTGGTGGTGCTAGTTCTGAGGGTGCTGGAGCTGAGGGTGCTGGAGCTGAAGGTGTTGGCGCTGAGGGTGCTAGTTTTGGGGGTGATGGAGCTGGAGGTACAGGCACTGGAGGTGCTAGTTTCGGGAGTGCTGGAGCCGTTGGTACCTCTCCACCGCTACCAGACGCGTCACCGGGGTCTTCGTCGGCTGGAGCGTGAGGAGCAGGAGAGGTTGGAGCAGGGTTTAGGGTATAGGCTGGAGCTGGAGCAGCCGCAGCAGCGGCCACAGCCGACACTTTTGTAGCAGCTGTTCCCACCTGTGAGTGGCCTTCGGGCCCTTGGTCTCCCTTCCTCCTCTCCGGACCGCTTGCCGCCTCCTACTGTTCATGGTCTTCCTCCCCTGGACTCGTCCCGGGCTTTTTTCTCTACTCCTTGGTCATAGTCGCCTCCTCCTGTTGTCCGTCACGACTTGACCATTCACTGTCCTTCGCGTGCTCGTCCCTCGTCTCCTTTTGACGACCCCCACACCATCTTGCGTCATTCTAGTCCTTGTAGTTCTCAGCCTCAGTCTGTTCTCCTGTCACCTCCTGCGTCGTGTCTTAGAGCCTTCTCTCACCCTATCACTGACTACTACCGCACTGCCCGTCCTGTTGTGTCACGTGTTCTCGCCTCTCTTGTCACGGACCCTCGTGCTTCTCCGTCGTCTGTCTCGGCTCTTGTTTCCGCTGTTGATGACTTTGCCGCCACTCGCCGCCTTGACTACGCCATCCCTGTGGTGGCTGCTCCTCCTACCCGTCATCTGTCCGCCGGAGTTTGAGCTGGAGTTCTTAGCTGCCGCTTCTCCCCACCTCTGTGCCATGCTGCTTGCCCCTGAGGGAGACCCCAACGCCCTTGACACACTGATTCCTCGCACGTACCGTGAGGCAATATCAGGGCAGTGGGCGTCTTAGTGGAAAGCGGTTATGGACTCAGAGATGGCGTTTTGGAGATCCACAGGCACTTACGTCGATGCAGTTCCCCCTCCTAGGGCGAACGTAGTCGATGGCATGTGGATCTTCAAGGTGAAGCGGGCGCCTGAATCGCCACCGGTCTTCAAGGCGTGCTACGTCGCTAGAGGTTTAACTCAGCGTGAGGGAGTAGACTTCTTCCAGACCTTCTCCCCGACCCCGAAGATGACCACTCTTCGGGTGTTACTTCACGTTGCAGCACAACGGGACTACGAGTTGCACACACTAGACTTCTCCACTGCCTTTCTCCAGAGGCGTCCGCATGAGGAGATCTGGCTGCACCGTCCTCCTCGCTTCATTGGCACTTTCCCACCTGGGACCCAGTGGAGCCTGAGACGACCAGTCCACGATCTCCGCCTGGCGGCCCGTGAGTGGCACGACACTCTTCGTTCCACACTTCCTGACCTTGGTTTCAAACCTTCTACCACCGACCCGTCGCTGTTCGTTCATTCTGGGTTCACACCTTTCTTCGTCCTCATTTACGTCGACGCTACAGTAGACAAAATTGCTCTAGCTTTTGTGAAGTCTGAACTGCAAAAGATACACACGTGCACTGACCTTGGTGAACTGTGACGCTACCTTGGCTTGCATATCACCAGCCGCTCACACAATCACACTGACTCAGTCACACATGGTGCCGCCGGTCCTTCAGCGGTTCGGGCTTCAGTTCTCCACCACACAGCCCACTCCTATTTCCGTTGACCACAGACTCGCCGGTCCTTTTCCTGACGAGCCATTTGAGTCTAGTGGTCCCTACGCCGAGCTTGTGGGCTGTCTGCAGTTAGGCTTTGTTGAGGAATGCGCTCGGTTACTGTAGACTTGCTCTTCGTTTCTTGCTCTTTGTGTCTTGCTGCTTATTTATATCTGTGAACTTTTGAACTGGCCTTGTGGCCTCTTGCTTGCGCTCAGACTGTGATGTGGCTTCGTAAACCACCCTGAGCTTTGCTTTGTTACTTCTCTTGACTGGTCTTGTGACCATTTGTGTTTCTTGCTCTTTCATGTTGTCCCTCACTTAGCCTATGGGGGGTGCGTCAAACTATATATATTTGTATGCTAGGATGTAGTGAGGCACACTGTAGAGAGTATAGCACATTCTAGGGTTGTACTTGTATCACCCACATTCCTAGTTCATTCACTTCCTTTATTCTATTTCTGAGAGATTGAGCTCGATCAAAAAGGTCAAAAGTACTCCCAAATGTGTGTTCGTCGAATGCGGAGGGTGCTGAAAGTGTGGGTGGGTGAAGTGAAAGGGGGACAAGATTGGGTCAAGCGACGGAGGATGTCGGCACTGTTACGAGACTAACTTAACTTAGGAACCGGGTTTAGCTAGGGCCTAGGCTTAGGAGCCTAGGCCACAAGTGTCGAGTGAGTTGTGCCAAGAGAGAAATGTCGAGAATGTGTTAGTTTCACTATAGCACACAAGGTATATATAGCGAAATGAACAAAGAGAAGGTGCACCACCAATGCAAGAAGGCATAACTACACTAAAGCTAAAGCTTCAGGCAGTTATAAACATATATAAAATATATATCGCGACAGGCACTCGATGGGGAGGCAGACGTACAGCGGGGACTAAAGACTGGGGGTGGGGTGAGGGGGAGGAGGAGCATGATGACGCAATGTGCCAGGTGGGAGAAGTAGGATTTGGCTGAGCAGATGAGGTTGCTGATATTCTAGGGATAAAATGGGTGGATGTTGTTGATGTCAGCGTACACATTTGTGCTGACATGTGTAATTAGGCTAGGTTTAGGTTTGCTATAGGGAGGTTGTTATACCTAGCCCCATGTATGCCCTCCTTCGTCCATTCTTCATTTTCTAACATAGTATCATCGTAGGTTAGGTCATACCGTATGCTTCCGACCCGCCTACCCACCCACCTTGCTCCTAGCTCCCTTAGGTACCCAGTCGCGCCCTGTAGGACCCGTCAGCCCCGTAGTGCTCCACCGCCCTGTAGCGAACCTCCGCGCCACCAGCGCCTGCCGCGCCTACTGCGCCTGCCGCTACCGCCCGTGCCAGCCGCGCCTGCGCTTGCGCTAGTCGCGCCGGCGTCAGCCAAGGCTGACGGTATCAGACTAAATAGTGTGATTAGTCTGACGAATCAGGCGTATGAGGCAATGTCCACTGATTTTTCAAATTACTTGATTTTTGAACATTGATTGAGTCAAAGTAATAGTATTTTTTTTTTCCTTGATTCTGCGTATAGTGTAACAGACTTGCCTGTTAGTCATCCCTGACTTAACAAGAAAAATGAAAAGAGTGAGTTATGAGTTGAACAATGAAAAGAGTGCGCAAAATTCAATATCGCGGAAGTGATTGATGGGTGCTAATTCTGGGTTGCCAAAGCCCGAAGGCGACGCGAGGTACGTTCGGAAGGCGAGGTCATCGGACCGAGCCTGAACTACAAAAGTTGGAGTTGTACGTGTACGGAGCAACCCAGTAAGGAATTAGGAAAATTCCTTACATTACCTCCCCCCTTTAAGACAGGTGGTCGATATCCGGGGCATGTCGGCGGGTCAAGAAATCCCGTAATACAGAATGCCCCTATATCGAGTCGGAAGGGACCCACATGATGTCGTCGCTCGTGCGATCTGCCCATCGTAGGAGGAATACAACATGGCGTCCGGTCGTCGTCAGGTCCACGCGACTATTAAAATATCTTCCACGGCTGGAGTGTCCGTTCTGCCACAGGCCAAACACTTGTCGCAATTGGGGCGTGCGATATCGGATGACTATGGTGCGGCAAAGTGTCGTAGTAGACTAACGTGGAATGCGTCATGAATGCGCCAGTCATCCGGCAGCAGCAATTTTGTTGTGACAGGTGTCAACATTTTGACGATGCGAAACGGTCCCACGTATCTGGGGCGGAGCTAGGCTGGCTCGGGCAGCCGAATGTTCTTCGTGTCCGAAAGTATTAGTTGCCCGTAGGTGAAGGGTAGGTCCTGTCGGTGTTTATCGGCGTTGCGGCTGGCGACGGTATCCGCCTTGCGAATAAACTCGGCTGCTTTACCGCGGGCAGTTTGAAGTTCGGTGACAAACTACTGAGAACGTGGCACCGGATTTTTGAGTGTCGTTGATGAGGTACCACGGGGTCTATCCCGTTATTAAGATAGAATGGAGACCGGTTCGTCGTTACCGATGGTGCATTGTTAAACGAAATTTTCTAGCATCGGGAGCGAGTCCTCCCACTTGGACGGGTCGAGGCAGTTGGTTCGGATCAGTTGCTCCATATTCTGGTCTGTCCGCTTTGTTTGACCGTCGGCTTGTGGGTGGTATGACGACGAAATTGCAGGCGGGTGTTGTACTGCGCCCACGTCTCCTGCCAGAACCTCGACGTTAATTTTGGAACTCGATCGCTGATGATCACCGAAGGTAACCCGTGTAGGCGTACGACGGTGGAGATGAACAGCTTCGCTGTTTCTTCGGCTGTGATCGTCGTCCGGCATGGTGCGAAATGCGCCATTTTTGTTAAACGGTCAACGACAACCATAACTGAGTCGTTGCCACTCGCGCCAGCTGGCAGCCTCGTTACCAAGTATATCGTTACTTGTTGCCACGCTCATGCGGGTGGCTCGAGGGGTTGCAGCAGTCCAGCTGGCGGTTGTCGCGACGACTTCATGGCTTGGCAGGTCGGGCATGTTGTCATGTAGCGCTGCACGTCAGACAGCATGTCGGGCCAGTATATTTGCGCAGTAACATTTTTAGGGGTTTGTCGATGCCGAAATGTCAGGAGAGGTTAAAGTCGTGAACCTCCTGTGTCAGCAACTCTCATAAGGGCCGGTATGAGGAGACCCAAATCGGGTTAGTTCCAACTTTTAGGTAGTACTTCCCGTGTTGCGTCGTGGCCTGGAGGTGTAGGCTTTGCTTAAAAAGGCAATCGATTCTGTATCCGTGGGTGAAAAGTCCTGATACAAAACGGGTTGGTTTGGGCCATGATGAGCGGCAGTTTGCATCGATAGTCGGGTCAGGGCGTCGGCAATGTTGTTGGCGCCCTTTTTGTACGTCATGACGTAGCGAAAGTTGGACTCAAGGAAATCCAACCACCTGATTTGTCGCGGGTTGAGCTGCGGTTCGGCTCGCATTTACTGTAATGGCTTATGATCTGTTCGTATCGTCGCGTTGGCTCCCGTCAGGTAGCAGCGCCAGATACAAAATGCGTGGACAATTGCCAGCATTACCTTGTCGTGGACTAGGTAGTTGCGCTTGGGTGGCTGCATCTTGGGTGACTTGTACGCGATGGGTTGCAGCCCTTTGCCGAAATCCTGTAGAAGGACGGCGCCGATGGCAAAATCAATATGTTTTTGAGATGGGCATGCGAGCCAGAGAACCGGGGGTGAACTCAATATGTTTTTGAGCTCGTCAAAGGCCAATTGTTCCTTCTCCCCCCACGAGAAAGAAATGTTCTTGTGCAGAAGGTCGGTTAAAGGCGTGGTCACCCCCACCATATTCGGTACGAACCGGCGGACGTAATTCACAAAACCAAGGAAACTCTGCAGCTCCGTGATGTTGGTCGGCGGCTTCCACTGTAAAATTGCCGTCACTTTATGAGGGTGAATTATATTCCCTCCAATGAAATCGCGTGCCCCAGGAACTCCAGCTCCAACTTTCGGAACTCGCACTTAGAGCCCTTCGTAACCAGTCGGTGATGTTGTAAGCGCTGGAACACTTCCTCCAAGTCCTGGGAATTATCTTCCAGAGTCTTGCTGTACACCAAGATGTTGTCCAGGTAAACGACGCTTTTGTCGAGCAGGTCTCGAAACACCCCGTTCATGGTGAGCTGGAATGTGGAAGGCGCGCTTGTCAGTCTGAATGGCATCACTGGACATTCGTAACTGCCGTAGCGTGTGCAAAAAGCGGTCGTTGGCGAACACGTGAATTTGATGGTAACCTCCTCGCACGTCGATCTTCGAGAAGAAGCGAGCCACGCAAAGTTGATTCAGCAGGTCGTCCGCTTGCGGAATCGGGTAACGCAACTTGATAGTGACCCGATTCAACGCCCAATAATCGATATACATGCGCAGGCCTCCGTCCTTCTTTGGCGTGAACAGTATCGGTGCTGCGAATGGGGACTTGCTTGACCAAATGAAACTTTTGACGAGGAGGTAGTCCAGCTGGTACCTCAACTCGTCGAGCTCTGGTTGGATCAGCCGCCACTGTGTCCGAACGGGTGGTTGTGCGCCGGGCTTCAGCTGGATCTTGTGATGATCTGGACGCTGAGGTGGATCTGCACAAATCTCTGCAGCCAATCTCGCCCTAGCAGCACATCGCAGCCGTCCAATGTCGTCGCAAGCATCTTCATGCCGAACCCGAATGGCCAGCGGTGTCCCGTCCACCAGTCGCGCGTCAATCTCTGGCAGACACCTGTTCAGCTTTACCCCATTTTGTTTGGCCGTTGACAAGTTGATGAGGCTGTGACTAGACCTGCCGTCAAAGTTTTTTTTGTTTTACTTTTTTTGCCGTTAACCCTCCTTACCACCAGCACAGAGTGATCCACGTGTTCATCCACGTTATTTGTCTGATTGCGGTCGATGGCCCGTATCGGTACCACAACTCGGTGACCCAGCTGGTTGCATAAAAAGCATGGCCCTAAGGCTCGGCTTGGAGCATCCACGCCGTTGATTGTGGGCTGCTTATTCGATCCACGAAATCGGATGCCCTCTCGGGAACTCGATCTCACGCGACCGTATATCAATCGGTGCTGCAATTTGCGCGACCAAATCAAGAAGTGCGGCGGAACCGTCCCTGACAATATGTTCGTCTCGATGGTCCTTTCCGGACTAGGACCCGATTGGCGCCAATGCTAGTCGTTGCTCCGCGCTCGAGCAACGATTTCCGATTCCGCTCTTTGCGCCACACTCCTCTCCGAGCAGAAGGAGATCGACCTGTACAATGAGAAGAACGGCAAGAGGGAGAAGCTAGCGTTCTTTACTGGAGCAACTGAATGGGAGTCATAAGATAGGAAAGGGTTCTTCTGCAAGAACTGCAAGAAACCAGGTCACACCATGGATCGATGCTACAAGCGCAAGGCTGCTAACAAACGACGCAGCAGCAACCCACCTGGTCAACAACCCTCGGCGCCTTCCTCAATTCCAGCCGCGACGGCGACAATGTTGCCACCTTCCGTCGCAAGCACTTTGCAAACCCCTGCATGCATCTCATCCAAGGACAAGGGAAAAGGGTCAGTCTTGAGTTGCATGGCGTGTCGCAGAGGCATTCGCTACTACGATGGAACTCAGTTACCGCCAATCACGCCAATCACCCCAATCACCCCAATCACACCACACTTAGTCCCTGGTTCGACAGGCCAACCAGCATCCCACCTGACTTCGAGTTGCCTCCGAGCACACCGGAGTCTCCTCCCAGATTCCCCGCAAGGCACGAGAATGATCTCTCGCCTTATTGCGTTGACGTTGACCGCATCATCACTCCAAAGATCGCCAGCATCGCGCGACGAAGCCGCGTCAATCTCAACACTTGGTACCTGGATAGCTGCTCCGGACAACACATGTTGGGGTCACTGACATACATCAGTAACTCAAAGAGAATGCAACGACCGTGCAAAATCACCGTCGCAAACAACAATCGACTCCAAGCCTCCGACATTGGCGAATTTTACCTTCAGTCGAGCGACACCAGCTTTACCATTCACATCGGAGATGTTATTGTCGTCGCCGACCTTCAGTTCAACCTTCTCTCTGCAACTCAACTGATGAAGTGTGGAGTTGACATTCGAAGCAACTGCGAAGACAAAAGCTTCGAATTATTTTATAAAAGCAGTTACATCGGCAAAGCGATCGACGAAGACGGCGTTTTCGTGCTGAACTTCGACCCACAGGGCACCACCAGCGACTCAGGCAGAACTCTTCTGCTGAAGACAACGCCCACGGAGACGCCGACTTGGTCGCACCCTGAGGAGATGGACCTCGAACGTCCCGCTTTAGATGGACTTCTTCGCCTGCGCGCCGTCCCAACTGCTTTGACCTCCACTCCCGGAGATACCGGACCTGCAACAATGGAACAAGAAGAGAATAGTGGAGAGTCGGCAACTGCAGGACAAGCTGATACTGGAGGACGGGGAGTAACAGGACTAGTTTCGCCTAGCTGGGCCAACCCCGGTATTACAGTCGGCGCGTGGGGAGTGGTAGAAACACCAGCAGCAGGAGTTCCCCCTGGAGGCGATTGGGGAACGTCAGCACCTCAAGGCGGCTGGGGACCACGAAGTCCTCCTTATCCCGAAGCTCCAACACTTCCTCCTGCAGCCGTGGCGGAATAGATCCGTACTGGGTAACGCGTGGCACCAGCTGGGGCGGACCTCCTCTTCAAGACCAGTATTCGTACGAACCTGCAGGAGAAGCACAAGAGGAGTCAGCCGGCACCGGTACAAGGACCTCAGTTAATCCCGGTCACCGGTGACGAGTACCTCTATCATTGCGTTCCGATGGAGGGACTCCCAGCTTCCGAGTGGCCTGAAGCGGCACGACTCCCAACTCCACAGCTTCTCCCGACCCCCGACGACTCGATTCACGTCGCTGACACGGACGACGTCGCCCGTATCCCCGAGGCTGTTCTGGAACAAGCCTCCGCTCGAGCCTTCGCAGCAGACGTACGCGCCGTCTACGACAAAGGACCTAAAACAGGGCAGCGAGACGAAGAAGAAAGAAAGAAGTATTATAAAAGGACAGTCGGCTATTGTGCCGAGCCAGAAAATTTGCACCAGCGGCTCGGACATCCTTCGCACGCCACACTCAAGAACTCCATCGAAGCCGAGGTCTTCGATTCGGAAGGACTGCTTCTGCCCGGCGGCGACGTACTTAAACCAACTTCAAACGACCTGCCTTGCCTGGTCTGCCCTACCGCGTCGCTCGCTCACAAGCCCTTCCTGGACTTACCTCCAGGCTACGAACGCTACGAATCACTCGAGAAAGTCTGATACTTAGCCAAGAAGGGCTCGACGGAGAAAATAACACGATGACTTTCATCGACGCCTGCATGCGCTATGTTTGGGCCTTCAACATCGACTATCGCTCGCGGGCCTTCGACTGCTTCATAACATGGATGAAGCGTGCCGAACGCCAATCAGGGCTGAAGCTGAAAAGCTTCCAAACAGACGGGGGTTTGGAGTACTTTTCCAACGAGTTCAAGGAGCTTTTCGCCAACACTGGGATTGAGCACCTGATGTCCCTGCCCTACGCTCACGAGCAGCAAGGAGTAGCAGAACGGACAAACAGGAGCCTCGCCACAAGGATGAGGGCCCTGATGAAGAAGTTTGCCATCCCAACGAAATTTTGGCCGTTTGCGATGAACCACCCAGTCCGGCTGCACAACCTGCTGTCATCCTGAAGCCTGAAGAACAACACCTCACCTTACAAGGCTTGGACGGGCAGGAAAGCAGACACGCGTCTTCTTCGAGTGTTCGGCTGCATGGTACAGTACAGGCCTCACACAGCAAGGACCAGAAAATTTGCTGACCGGGCACGCTGGGACATTCACCTCGGAATTGAAAAGGAGTTCAAGGAGTGGATCGTGCTGGACTACGCGACACACGAAGTGACGAAATCACGTGACTGCATCTTCTACGAGAAGCTGACCTGCCACTGTTCAAGGAATATTGCGAAGCTGACAAGGCACCAGAGAAGGTTTTTGAAGGGCACCGCAGCTTCGCCACATCACAGGATGAGGCTGACGTGGCAGAGGATGCAGACGCAACGGACAACACACCATTCGACTTCTTTCCCAACATCCCCCTTACAAGCCTATTCCAGACTCCAACCTTCATACCTGTTTCCCAATTTGATCCCGACGATACAACTCGTGAAGCCCACAATTACAACAGCACAGCGCGCCAATCTCTGGATGCCGAGTTACCACCGCCGAACCCTTCGCAAGACACCATCCGTACCGGCCACGACAGCGACGACGACGTCATCGCAAGTTACCAGCGCCCACAATTACGATCGCCTCGCCTACAAAGAGACAAAAGAAACTGGCCTCCGCATCCTTGGGCTCGCAGACGCAGTTCGCCACACTTCACCCAAGGAACCCACTACCGTACGCCAGGCCCTGTCTGGGCCCAACAGCGAAAAATGGAAGGCAGCCATGGCAGTAGAAGTAGCAGCATTGAAGCGCCGCGGGACTTGGAAGCTCGTTCCCAGATCATCTGCAAAGGGGAGGAAGATATCCAGAGGCAAATGGGTCTTCCGGATTAAAACGCTCGCATACAGCTCAATCGATAAATACAAGGCGAGATGGGTGGTGTGCGGCTTGGAGCAAACTCATATGGTGGATTACGACCAGACCTTCGCGCCCGTCGGGCGGCACACATCGGTCCGCATTCTCATCTGCATCGCCGCCGTCAAGCAGCGTCCGCTCCGACAGATCGACGTCGGAAGTGCGTTCCTGTACGCACTCGTCGACGCCATTATCTTTGCGAGCAACCACACGCCTTCGAAGAAAGCGACGGCGCCGTCAGTCTCCTTCAGAAATTCCTCTACGGCATCAAGGAAGCGCCTCGCCTATGGCAGCAGTACCCGCACACCGTCCTCATCGAACTCGGCTTCGTCCAGCTATCGCACGACCAAGGCATGTACCGTAAGGAATCACGCGGAAAGTTCATCCTCCTCGTCGCCTACGTCGACGACCTGCTCTACACCGGCGACGACACGGAACTGCTTGACCGATTCGAAGCAGAAATTAAGGAGAAGCTCGAAGTGACTATTAACCACAACGTCACGCAATTCCTGGGTCTCAACATCACCCAGTCCGCCACCTCCATCCACCTCTCCACTGCTAAGTATGCGGAAACACTTGCGAAGAAATTTGCAATCGCCCCGATCAATCTCACCACCCCCTTTTGCACTCCTCCTCTTAGTCACGAACCCGACCCCACACCGCTCTCCATCAGAGATCATCGGCTCTATCAGCAGCAGCTGTGGTGTCTCCTGTTCGCCGCCGTCACGTGCCTGCCGGGTCTCTCCTACGTCGCAAGCCAGCTCGCACAGTACATGCTCCGACCTGAAGGGGAGAATCTGCTAGACCTACGCCGAGCACTCCAATACTTTATCTCTACTCCCGACGTCGGACTCACCTACGTGGCTAACTTAACGGCTACCCTACAACTTCACAGCTACGTAGACGTGAACCATGCGGGAGATGTTGACAACAGACGCTCCCGCACAAGCTTCATTTTTCGACTCCAACCTGCCGGACTCATCTCTTGGAACTCCTAGAAGCAGGAGCTCATCGCTCTTTCGTCAGCCGAAGCTGAGTTCATCGCCGCCAGCGCTGCTGTTCGCGAAGGGTTGTACCTGATGGAGCTCCTACAGGAAGCGAAAGTGACGATGAACGGGCACTTCACGTTACTCGGCGACAATCCGAGCGCGATCAAGATCGCGAACAAGCCTGGCTTCGTGAACCGCACGAAGCACATCGCACCCCGTTACTTCTTCGTCAAGGACGAGATCGACAAGGGCAAAGTCAAACTCACGTATTGCCCAACTGGTGACATGGCAGCTGATTTCCTGACGAAGAAACTGCCACGTCAGCAGTTCCAGCACTGCGCCGACCTCTGCGGGATCTCGAAGAAATCCCACGTGGCTCACCTTCACAAATGAAGGGGGGTGTTGGAATAACCAATGGTTATAATAATATTCCCGAAGGCTTCACTTAGCGCATCGCTTCATAATGAGGCATCGCACCTGTACGACTATCGCGCTAAAGATCGAGTCTCATATTTTTCTCTGTTTTACACTTGGTTGGGTTTAACACTTGGTTGGGTTCCATGACTGGTTGACAAATGACAAAATATGTGACGAGCTGGGGTGCGTTTCTGGCGGAACCAATCACGGACGTGCATTCCCAACCAAGTGTTAAACGCATGTAAATATGAGACGCGAGCTTTAAGCTCGTATAGAGAACGCGGGAGCTCGAGAGTCACCCGAAGATCAACAGTCGCAGTTAGTCAACGGTCGTGACTGTTGACCGCCCAGTAACCGTACTCGGAGGTTACACGATGCAACTTGGTAACTGTCGAGTAGAGCAATAGTCTCGGTTCCTGTAGCAATGCAATGCCGTTACTAAGGGAATGTACCCCTCAGAGTACATGGCTAGCTAGTATTGTTATTTATATCCTTGTACTCCTATCTCAAAAGTATCTTGTTCTCTTTTGTTACGGGTGCAATGGAACGAGGTAGCAAGGATTGCACTATGTGGGTCAGAAGTACTAAGTATGAGCGAAGGCATGAGCGAATACTTGTGCGAAACATGCAACGGTTACGCGGTGCGTGCGAGCTAGCTAGTGCTAGGCTGGCATCGAGGTTCGGGCTAGCCCCGAAGCGTAGGCCGACTCGGTCAGGCCAGCAGTGCAAGGTTTGGTAAAACAGTGCGCGCGAAGTTGGCGAAGCCCCGTTAGCTGTAACGGGCGAACAACGGCTGTTGCTGTACGCGATGTTGATGGTCGCGGTAAGGAATGTCGAGAAAATTCCTTACACTACCCCCTCCCCCCCCTCAAGAAGCCCCCTCCTCTACGCGAGTGCGTGTATATCGCGAAAACCCCGGCTCCTCAGGTACACTTGCAGGCCAGGGGCACCCAGCTATCTTCAGTTGGCGTGCGGTCCTTCCAGCGAACGAGGAACTCGATCCTCTTGATGCCTGTGGGGTGTCGAATCCGATGGCTCAATATTTTCTCGGGCTCAACGATCGGCTCCGATGCAGGGCGAGTCATGGATGGCGAGCGGTGACGAGGCAGTTGGCTCGTGGTTGGGATGTAAGGGCAAAGCAGGCTGACGTGGAGCGATGGGCTGATGTACCAGTCTATCTGCAACAGTAAATGGGCGGCAACTGGGGTGATCATGTGGCTGATTTGGAACGGTCCACAGTATCGCGGTCGAAGTTTCGGTACGACCGACAGTCTTAAATTCTGTGTGTCGAGCAGTACGTAGTCTCCTGACTGGTACGTGACTGGGCGGCAGTGGCGGTAAGCATTTCTCTTAGCGATGACATTTGCTTTTTTTATCGCTTCTGCGGCTCTCGTGCGGGCAGCTTGCAGAATCTCGGCAAATTGCTGTGCTCGTGGCGTTGGGTTTTCCGGGCTCGGCGTCATGGGCACTGTTGGGTTTTGCCTGTAGTTCAGGTAAAACGGGGACTGCTGCGTCGTCGCTGACGTGGCGTTGTTGTAGGCGAACTCAATCAGCGGTAGCTGCTGCTCCCATGTTGTCGGATCGTCGCACGTGGCACGAATCAGTTGCTCCATGGTTTGATTCGTCCGCTCTGTTTGACCGTCAGTCTCGGGGTGGTACGACGAGCTGAACTGTAGCCTGGTCCCGAACTGCTCCCAAAGGTTCTTCCAGAAGTTGCTGGTAAACTTCGTGTCACGATCGCTGATTTTCGCGGCCGGTATCCCGTGCAGTCGAAGGATGGTTGTGATGAACAGGCGAGCGGTTTCTTCGGCTGAGATCGATTTCCTGCACGCAGCGAAGTGAGCCATTTTCGTCAGTCTGTCAACGACGACCATAACCGCGTCGTTACCCCCAAGGTTCGAAGGTAATCCCCTGACGAAATCCATGGTAACCTGCTGCCAGGCGCGCTCGGGCGGTGGAATCGGCTGCAACTGACCCGCCTTCTTTTTTTCGCGAGCTCTTCATCACCTGACACGTAGGACACGAGCCCACGTGGTGCTGTACATCGGTCAACAGCTCCGGCCAGTAGTAATACCGCTGCAGTTGCTGTCGCGTTTTTTCTACCCTGAAGTGATCCGAGGTAACCCCGTCGTGTGCCTCCTGCAGTAGCAGTTCCCTCAGTAGTGAGTACGCGGGTACCCAAATGAGGCGGGTGCCTGCTTTTACGTAATAGACTCCCTTTGCTTCTGCCAGTTGCTGTAAATTTCCGGTCGTGAAGAATGGGTCGGTACTGTATCCATGGGTGAATAGGCTTGTTTGCGTTGGGTTGGTTTGGGCGAGTAGGATGGCGTGAAGTTGGGCGGTGGGGCGGGTGAGTGCGTCAGCGATATTCGATGCTCCCTTTTTGTACGTGACGGTGTAGTGGAAGTTGGACTCCAGATAGTCCAGCCAGCGGATCTGTCGCAGGTTGAGATTCGGTTGCGCTCGGGCGGGTGACGCTTGCGAGACTCATACGCGATTGGCTGAAGGCCGTTCCTGAAGTCCTGCAACAGTACTGCTCCCACAGCGATGTCACTTGCGTCGGTGACGAGCTCGAACGGACGGTGAGGATCTGCGATGTGAAGCACGGGCGGTGAGCACAAAATTTGTTTGAGGGCCGAGAAGGCAGCTTGCTCTTTCTCCCCCCACGTATACTCAACCCCCTTCCTCAGCAGGTCGGTCAACGGGGCAGTCAACTTCGCCATGTCGGGGACAAACCGTAGCACGTAGTTGACGAACCCAAAAAAACTCTGCAACTCGGTCAAGTTGGTCGGCGCGTGCCATGCTTGAATCGTCGCGATCTTTTTGGGGTCTATTTCTACTCCGTTGGCTGAAATTACGTTCCCTAAAAACTCCAATCTGTCCTGTAGAAACTCACACTTAGAGGCTTTGGTCAGTATGCAGTTCTCACTCAGTATTTTAAAAACTGCTTCGATGTCGTGTAGATGCTGTGCTTTGTCGGGGTTGTAGACCAGTATGTCGTCTGAGTATACGATGACGCACTTATCTAAGAGCGGACGGAAGGCTTCGTTCATCGTCATTTGGAAGGTTGCAGGGGCGTTGGTCAGTCGGAAGGGCATTACCGTGTATTCGAACGATCCGTAGCGTGTTCGGGAAGCTCTTTTCAGGCAGTCGGGTGGGTTGACGCGGATTTGGTGGTAGCCTCCTCGAAGGTCGTTTTTGAGAAGACCCGAGCTGTGCGCAGTTGGTCGATCAGTTTGTCGGCTCGCGGAATGGGGTAACGGGACTTGATGGCAACTCTATTTAGTGCGTGGTAATCTACGCAAATGCAAAATCCCTTGTCTTTTTTCGGTGTGAACAGTATCGGTGCAGCGAAGGGTGACAAACTCGGGCGAATGATTTTTTTTTCGAGCAGGTAATCCAGCTGCTTCCGAAGTTCGTCCAGTTCGGGTTGGGTCAGTCGGAACTGTCGCTGTACTGTCGGCTGTGCCCCCAGTTCTAGTTCTATCCTGTGGTCGTGCGGTCGTTGAGGTGGCAGTCCTTCCGGTAGGTCATCCGGAAATATCCCGCTGTACTGCTTCAGTAGCGCTGCCGAGTCATCCGGTACGTCGGCGAGCAGTTTCTGTAAATCACTCTGTTTGTCTGCTGCCTCGGCTTCCCGAATGTCAACCGCATACACGTCAGCTCCTACCGCTACGGCGCGTTTCATGGTGATCGCGTTGACACGCACCGACGAAGACTCAGGTGAGCTCCAGCGAGGTAAGGCGATGTTGTTACCGTTCACTCGCACGGTGCAATCACCCGTCGTCCAGTCGATTCGCGGATTGTGGCGTCACAGCCAATCACGACCGAGTAAAATGTCGGTCCCGTCGAGGGTCGTTGTGAGCATTTCCTGGGTAAAGGTAAAGTTACCCCCGCATCAAATCCGAACTCGGTCCACACGTTCCCGTACCGCCAGTGGCGTGCCGTCGACCAGTCTTGCGTCAATCTCAGGTAAACACCTGTCCAGTGGCAGTTTCAGTTTCCGTGCTGTGGCAGTGTTGATGAGGCTGTGGCTGGCTCCTCCGTCTACGAATACTTTAACTAAGTCTGTCCCAATCTTCCCACTAAGCAGTATGGGTCTATCTACCGATGTACCCTCCTTATTCGGCCGGGTGTGGTCGATTTCGTGAACTGGCACAATCACTCGGTGAGGGTCAGTTGGGTCGGGCGAGCGGCGTGACCTGTCAGTAGAGGGCACGTCTGCTACTGACTCCCAGCGTTTCCCTACTGCTTGGTCTGTTTCTGCTGCTCAGCTTCCCCCTTTCCCTTAGCATTTTCCGGACATTCGCTTTTGCAGTGTCCCGGCCTGTTGCACGCGAAGAAGCGCCCTTTGAACGGTGCGGCAGTGGCATTTGCAGCGACAGCGCGTATCGTGGCGTGCTCGTTCGTCCCACGAGGTCGATATCTCCAGCTGTTGTTGTTGCCGTAGGACCCCGATCCCGGTCGGCGAAGAAAATTAAAAATTTCCGCCATAGCGAGAATCTCCAGAAATTCGGTGACGTTGCGGAGCTGGATTTCCTGAGCGATGTCATGCTTCAGGCCGCCGATGTAGCGGTCGATGCGCTCGCCCTCGTGCATATAGCCCACCTGCTCACACAGCGCCAGAAACCCGCTGGTGTAGTCCTGGACGGAACCGAGTTGACACCAAGTGCGGAGCTTCTGATGCACTGCGATAGAAGCCGCAATCGACTCGAATCTCGCGCGCAGACCTGCGCACCACGCATCCCACGTGCGATACCGGGGCACTTCCACGAAATATGACGGCGCCCCGGGTCCGGTTTGTCCTTCCCGTGCCGGTAGAGTCTGATAGTCCATCGGCTTCGTGACGATGACGCGCCACCAATCCATGGCGGGTCATCGCAGCAGCGACACGGCGTAGCGAATCTTCGCCGAATCCTCCGAGACGTAGTTCGCGGGTCGAAGAACACGTTCATGGTGAATAACCACGCCTGAACGGTAGGGCCACCCCGTTGACTCGGGTCAAAGCAAAGCGGACAGTGCGGCTTCAGCGGCATCGGCGACGGCAGTGCTGACTCGCCAGTCGGCACCGAAATCGTGGGTCAGAAGTACCAATCATGAGCGAAGGCATGAGCGAATACTTATGTGCGAAACATGCAACGGTTACGCGGTGCGTGCGAGCTAGCTAGTGCTAGGCTGGCATCAAGTTTCGGGCTAGCCCCGAAGCGTAGGCCTGCAAGGTTTGGTAAAACAGTGCGCGCGAAGTTGGCGAAGCCCCGTTAGCAGTAACGGGCGAACAACGGCTGCTGTTGTACGCGATGTTGATGGCCGCGGTAAGGAATGTCGAGAAAATTCAGTACATCACAAGACTTCATTGTCATCTTACAACTTAGCAATTCTTATCCTATCCACTGCGATTCCTGGTTATATCAACAACTTCCGAGATATTGCATTATGTAGTAGACTCTTTCATTCTTCAACTCATAACACATGACCAGGGTCTCACGTAAGAGAAATTGGTATCGTTCTGCAGGCATCACGGAGGGAAGGGGAGGGAAAATAGGAAGCTGCCTGCCTTTGCAATTTTAGGTTCGAAATGGCGGTCAGCCTGGAAAAGGCTGATGTGGCAGTCATTTCCCTTCCGAACCTAATCGAAGGGAAATGCCTGCAGAACAGTCATTTCCCTCCCGGGAACTGCACCCCCAAGAAGGTTCCTACTTCCCCTCACCACCTTCCTCCTTGGGCAAAATTATTTGCCTCCGCCCCGCCATCGGCCACCCACCCTTCACGGGGAAGTGCGACGGTGACGGGAGGGAGGAGCTGGGCGTGGGAACACCAGCCTCCCACCCAAGAAACAAGCTTCCCTGTACAGCCACTAACCCAAACAGGGTTGCAAATCTCAAATCGAAAAATAAAACACACACCAACCACCAAAGTGAAAACCCTGGCGGCCTGCTCACCACTCCTGTATGTTGGGATTTTTTTATGTTGAAAACGCCCAGCCCCAAATAATTACCCTGGTCCTGCATTCGTTGGTCACGATTTACCCCTCCATTGGGTGCGAGAAATTCCGCGAGAAGTTTGTCATTTTCCCTCGGAAACTACCTCCCCAAAATCTGAAATTTCCCATCTCGCATGTTTGCCCATGGGGGGGGGAAATCGACCTCGGAACCCACCTCGGAACCCTCCTCATTTCCCTTCTCCCTCCCTCCTCCCCCAATCGTCAGGTGCCTATAGAACGACAACATTGGTGGTGTTCGCCAACACCTTTGAAAGCAAAAACGACGGGATCAGGAAGGTCAGTCCCGCCTTCCTGATCCCGTCAGTTAGGGTTCGTTAAGCTCCGTCAGCCTGGTCAGCCCGTAAAATTCCTGCCGAAGCTAGGATGCCGTCCGACCCAAATGCAATCTTTGGTGCCTGGCGAACGCCCTCGTTTTTCTCAAATTTCGGATGGAATCATGGCATTCGGAAATGGGGATGTGATTTCCTCCCCTGGCAAACGTCCCGTCTCATGCCATCCCATGGCAATCCACCATTTCACGGTGGATTGCCGTGGGATGGCGATGTAATTGGCTGTCAGAGGGTAACCACAACCAGAGGGGGAAGGTAGGGAGGCGGGTTCCATATGCGGTTGTAAAGTTTCCCATTTCGGGGCCCGAACTTTCGCGAGTGGCATTTCGCCCAAAGCTCTTCGGAGGGTTCCGGCCCCTCTTCCTGATGCCGTTGCCAGTCCGATGCCGGCCTTTTTCTTGCAATCTCACATGTGCTGGCGAACACCGCCATTGTGATCAACTGCAAAACAATTGAAGCTTCGTCACCCTGTTTGAGGTGGCGAAGTCTAGGGGTTGGTTTGGGAATGGATTGTGCAACACCTCCCGTTTTTGCCTCTGATTCAATTGCAAAACATTTTGATGGGTACATGAGACTGACGGGATGCTCTAACATTTTGCTGGTGTTCTAGCTTTGGCACCGAACCAATTTCCGTGCCTAGATGGTTCGGACACAAACTGCGAATTGTGTTTCCTTCGCTCCCCTCGTCACACCGCCCGTCATTCTTTAAACCTCGCCAACCAATCCCAACCAAGGTGAAGTGATCAACTTCAAAACAAATGATCTACGTGAGACCCTGGTTTTAAAGCTCGCGTCTCATATTTACTAGTGTTTAACACTTGGTTGGGAAAGTAAGATCCTGATTGGTTCACGAGTGACGAATTTTAGCGGGGGAAATATATGGGCGAAGTTCCAAAGTGTTGAGGTCAACACAAGAGCTCAGGGGCAGGTTTGGGTCACTTCCGAACCTCTTGCGGGACAGGTTTGGAAAGTTTGCACTTTGTGCGACCAACACTGACGACGCACCAGATTGTGCAAGGGAGTGAAGTGATAGGGAAAAATCAAGTGCCACTCCCGCCCTACCTCCTCACACGTAGCAGAAGCATTACCACTCCAAAGGTAAGCAATATTCTATCCAAAGGCGTCAAAAGAGAAAAGAAGTATCGTAACAGGGGTGAGCAGCAGTAGCGCTCCCCTTTGCCTATGCTTATGATTAGGTTATACCCGTCACCTTCCCGCCACCCGACCTCCGCTTCCCCGCCACCCCATCTCCCCTGCTCGCCGACCGATCTCCCGTGCTCGCCGCCCGAGCTCCCCTTCCCGCGGCCCGATCTCCCATTTTTGCCGCCCGATATCCCCTTTTTGCCTCCTCTCGCCTCCCCACGCGGCCTCCTCTCGCCTCTCCGTGCGGCCTCCTCTCCCCTCCCTTTGCCCTCGCTTCCCCCTCCCATCGCCATCGCTTCCCCCTCCCGTCGCCCTCGCTTCCCTTCCCCATCGCCCTCGCTTTCCCCTCCTGTCGCCCTCGCTTCCCCCTCCCATCGCCCTTGCTTCCCCCTCCCGTCGCCCTCGCTTCCACCTCCCCTCGCCCCGCCCATCGCCCTCGCTTCCCCCTCCCATCGCCCTCGCTTCCCCCTCCCATCGCCCTCGCTTCCCCCTCCCATCGCCCTCGCTTCCCCCTCCCATCACCCTTGCTTCCCCCTCCCGTCGCCCTCGCTTCCACCTCTCCTCGCCCCGCCCATCGCCCTCGCTTCCCCCTCCCATCGCCCTCGCTTCCCCCTCACATCGCCCTCGCTTCCCCCTCCCATCGCCCTCGCTTCCCCCTCCCATCGCCCTCGCTTCCCCCTCCCATCGCCCTCGCTTCCCCCGCCCATCGCCCTCGCTTCCCCCTCCCATCGCCCTCGCTTCCCCCTCCCATCGCCCTCGCTTTCCCCTCCCGTCGCCCTTGCTTCCCCCTCCCATCGCCCTCGCTTCCCCCTCCCATCGCCCTCGCTTCCCCCTCCCATCGCCCTCGCTTCCCCCTCCCATCGCTCTCGCTTTCCCCTCCCATCGCCCTCGCTTCCCCCTCCCATCGCCCTCGCTTCCCCCTCCCATCGCCCTCGCTTCCCCCTCCCATCGCCCTCGCTTTCCCCTCCCGTCGCCCTCGCTTCCCCCTCCCGTTGCCCTCGCTTCCACCTCCCCTCGCCCCGCCCATCGCCCTCGCTTCCCCCTCCCATCGCCCTCGCTTCCCCCTCCCATCGCCCTCGCTTCCCCCTCCCATCGCCCTCGCTTCCCCCTCCCATCACCCTTGCTTCCCCCTCCCGTCGCCCTCGCTTCCACCTCCCCTCGCCCCGCCCATCGCCCTCGCTTCCCCCTCCCATCGCCCTCGCTTCCCCCTCCCATCGCCCTCGCTTCCCCCTCACATCGCCCTCGCTTCCCCCTCCCATCGCCCTCGCTTCCCCCTCCCATCGCCCTCGCTTCCCCCTCCCATCGCCCTCGCTTCCCCCGCCCATCGCCCTCGCTTCCCCCTCCCATCGCCCTCGCTTCCCCCTCCCATCGCCCTCGCTTTCCCCTCCCGTCGCCCTTGCTTCCCCCTCCCATCGCCCTCGCTTCCCCCTCCCATCGCCCTCGCTTCCCCCTCCCATCGCCCTCGCTTCCCCCTCCCATCGCTCTCGCTTTCCCTCCCATCGCCCTCGCTTCCCCCTCCCATCGCCCTCGCTTCCCCCTCCCATCGCCCTCGCTTCCCCCTCCCATCGCCCTCGCTTTCCCCTCCCATCGCCCTCGCTTCCCCCTCCCGTTGCCCTCGCTTCCCCCGCCCATCGCTAGTCCACTTGCGCTATCTGTCAGTGTGGGGCAGCAGCATCACCAACGCCTCTGTGCAGCTGCTCCCCTTTCCCCCACTCCCACCATCCTCTTTCCACCCCCGCCTCCCCCCCTTCCCCCGCAGTCGCTGGTTCACTTGCGCCATCTGTCAGTGTGGGGCAGCAGCATCACCAGAGCCTCTGCCTCACTGCTCCTCGCCTTCATCCGCCTGCTCTCCGCCAACCTCGCCTGGACTGCCCTCTCCCACCTCCCCGCCCGCCCCTCTCTCACCGCCCTCCACCTCTCCCAGTGCCCCCTCCTTTCCATTGGCTTCCCTCTCCCCTCCTCCTCATCCTCTCCCTTCGCCTCCTCTCCTTCCTCCTCTCACTCCTCCTCCTCCTCGTCCTCCTTCCCTCTCACTCATCTGGTTATCTCTGGTGCCTCAATCGCTCCTCCCTCCTCCCTCTTCCCTCCTCACCTCCTCGCCTCCCTCACTCACCTCAACCTCTCTACTGCTGCTGTCCCTGACGCCCTTCTGTTACACCTCGTCCACTCCCTTCCCCACACGGTACGTTAGCTCCTCACCACTCTCCCTCACACACCTTGATCTCTCTGGCTCACTCTGTTTCCCCTGCTCATTCTCTCCCCCCCGGCTCACTCTGTTTCCCCTGCTCCTTCTCTGCCCCTGGGCTCGCTTTGTTTCTTCCTGTTCACTCTATTTTCCGCTACTCAGTCTGTTCCCCTTTTCACTCACCCCCATTGCCAGCCGCGCAGGGTACATGTCCCAGTCCCAGCACCATGGCCCAGGGTTTATTGCATGCAGTGTAGCAGCCAAGAGTGGCCCAAAAATATTACATTTCTAGCTGTCTTGTTTGTCACGATAGTCAGTTGCCAAGTACTTCCTTTGTTGGTCATGTGAATGGCTGCTTCTGAGCAAAGTGTTGGTATTATAACAAAGCATCCAACAGCATGGCCAATCATTGTAGTAATATTAAACAGTCAAAACATCACCACAACCAGATGGCAGGGCTGATTTTATCAGGGTAATTACCCTGATTTCAGGGTGATTTCAGAGTAGTAACTGTGTGGTCCCTGTAAAATCAGGCTATCCTGATTTTGAACACTGATCCAGTCAGAGTAGTGATTTAGCGGACACTGAAAAGTTGTGTACACTCTCAGAGTACTAAGCTTGCGAACCCTGTCAATACAGAGTACAAGTCCTGTGGACCCTGAATGAGACGGTATCGGGAGGAAGGTTCCCCGAAATTTCGTTCCGATTACCCCCACATGTGCGCAATCATGCTTTTACCAGGGCTTTAGTGAGGGCCCTTTCACGCGCAAGCGTGCCATACTACAAACAAAAAATACCATTCCCCCCTGTACAGCATCGCTGTACCGCACAACAAAAATCTTTGACAGCGCACCCGAAGTCATGATTTCGACAGCCACGCGCACCACGCAAAGGACGGTACGTGTCCCTCATTGGCGAGGGACACATGTTCGACAGTCTTCGCTGGCAGGGCTGTTCAATGTATTCGGCCTTGCATGCAAGGCCGAATTCATTGACGACTCGGGGTTTCTGGACAGGGAGCCATCAATCTCTTGGCGACGCGTTGGGGTCAGCATGCCCCCATCTTCTCCATCCTTCTCTTGCTTCCCCCTCCCCCCAACCACTGTCCATTATGTGCCGCTGTTATTTCGATTTCGTTCATTCTTTTGTCTCCGTTTCTCTCTGTCCCCCTCTGTAGTTGCTCGCCGCCATGGAAGCCCAGCAGGGCGACGATGATTCTCCTCCGGCTGGCCCAGATGAGCCACCCTTACCGCAGAAACCCACGGAACCTACCGGTGCCCGTCGTTCGGGCCTATACTTTCTTAGGGGTAGCTCCGTTCCACTTACTCCCGATCTACCGAGGTCCACCATCAATGACTCTGCTGCGAGGGAAACGTCAACGCCGACAGAATCTCCCCGTCCCGACGCCTTTACGCTACCCCCGGCTGTTGCTTCTTGCAGTCATGATCCCACACCGGCCGCACCAAGTCCCACACCAAGCACGGTGCTGGTGTCGGTTGGTCCTCCTCCGTCGGCTTCTTCCTGCCAAAAGCGAGCACGATCTGGGAAGTGGGCGCAGAGAACCCTGCTCATCGGCGGCCGCCGTATTCCAGCGCCTGACAACCCTCCTGATCCACCACCTGAAGTAGCGGATAACCCGGAGTCAACCGACATCCCCATCCGCGCGGACACCGGCTCGCCCGCTCTCACCAAGATGCAGCTGAGAGAGCAGATGTACCTTGAGGCGAGTATCAATTACGAGACTAAGTGGTCTGGCATGTTTTCATGGCTTGTGTTTGGGAAAACGAAGGATGGCTTTCCGTTTGTGAAGTGCAGCGTCTGCATGTCGTACGGGAAGGAGAACACGAAGTACGCCAGGCAAGGAGATGATGGTGGCCGTGACATGCAGACGCAGGCGTTCCGGGGGCACGAGCACACGGACGCTCACACGGCGGCGGTTGAGCGGCAGATGAAGATTGCGAAGGGCATCCGCTCCGGGCAGCAGGTGATTTCGGACTTCATCAACTCGGACGTCGAGGGGAGGCGCGCGATTCGACTCATGCGGTCTGTTGAGTTCCTTTGCCAGTGCGACGCGCCGATCAGCATGTTCCCGAAGCTGATGCGGCATCTTGCGGAGCAGGACACTCCCGACATTCCGAGGCAATCCTACGGTGTATATCTCACTCGGTACGTGGCTGCTGCTTTGTGTTGCTTGGCATGGTGTATAGTGTTTGTTTCTTCGTTAATTAGCTGCTAACGGTGTAACTAGGTGCGGATGTGCAGGTACGGCTTCCAGCAGATGGTACACAGCATCAGTTCCTACCTGACAAGGGTCCAGATGGACCACATCCAATCTTCTCCATTCCTGGGTCTGCAGTGCGACGAGAGCACCGATCGAACGCGTGGGAAACACATGATTGTTTACCTTACCTTTTTTTAAAATCGCCGTGTCGTAACAGAGTTTTTCACCCTTCTGACTGTTGAGAAGTGTGATGCAGCGTCCCTGTTCGAGGTGCTCATGAACCATCTCCGATCCTCAGCCGTCGATGTGTCCAAGCTCGTGGGAGTCAGTACGGACGGGGCTTCTGTCATGCTGGGAAAGGACAACGGTTTGGTGGCGCGTGTTCGGGAGCACGTGCCGCATCTCTTTTCCTGTCACTGCGTCGCCCACCGGTGAGTCTTGATCCGTACTTATGAGCTGTTGCATGCCTTGTTGGTTGTATGTCACACGTCCCCTTAATGGCACATGTTGTTTTCTGTATACTGCGCCCTACAGGGAGGCTCTGGCTGTGAAGGACGCTGCGACATCCAACCCAGACCTGGACATGGTGGACAAGGTGGTCCGAAAGGTCGCTGCTAATCTCGGCGAATCGTGCATCTGGAGCCAACGCTTCAAGTACCTGCAGCGAGTGATCTACAACACGAACCTAGAAGTCCAGGGGATTCACACGGTGCGGTGGCTATCACGAGGCGATGCTGTGCGTCGACTATGCAAGGTCCTGGGGGCGTGCACCGTTTTGCTCTGGGAGAACAGCCACAAGGCGTACGAGATTGTGACCTGCTACAAGTTCCAGTTCTGCCTGTTCTTCCTCGCCGACATTCTCGCCGACATGAACGATCTGAACCGTTGTTTCCAGAAACGTGATGTAAGTTTACTATTCCCACGAGTTGGCCTCAGCCTGGTGTGTTGCAGTGTTGTTATATGTCTGACATGTGCGCGATTGCTGTATTGTGACAGCTCGACGTGACGGAGATTTCCAAGACCATTGAGTCCACCACGGCGGACCTGACGGAGCGGTACTTGGAGACCAACAAGCCGTTCGGCGGCGAGACCAAGAGCTGGCTGGTGGGCTTTCTGCAGCTGCACGGGCGCGGCGGAGGCAAGAAGGTCAAGGTGCGATGTGTGGATGGTGAGGGACGTCCAATCAACCACATGTACACCATGCACGAGAGGAAGCTGAAGGGTCACAAGTACGGGAGCAGTTACGCCGAGTGCGTAAAGCTTTGCCGCAGCTTCGCCCGCGATTGCGTGGACAACCTCAACGAGCGCCTTGATGACCTGGGGAAGCTGGGGCCGACAAAGCTGTTTCGGGCGGGGAAGTGGCCCAAGATCAAGGCTCAACGGGAGAAGAAGTGCCGGGAGTGGCTTCTGGGATGCAGCAAGCTTTTCCGCAACAAGCTGCCGGGGTTTGACATCAAGGCCGCAGAGAGGGAGCTTCCGACATTCTGTGCGATAATGGAGACGCACCACGAGATGGAGGGGTTCACACAGGGGCTGACCAACATTCTCGGGAGCGCAGATTCTAAGAGGTAACGCTCTACCCTAAACCCAATTAGGACATTCAATGTTACAGTGCAAGTCACTAACTATCCGTCACATTGTGTCCTGGTGAGTGAATGTACCTGGCAGGAGATGGCCCAACCTCAACCTTTTGTGGCAGGCGCTCGCGGTGCTCCCCCTGTCAACCGTGGAGTGCGAGCGTGGTTTCTCGAGTCAAAACGTGATCAAGTCGTGGGTGCGCGGTGCGCTCTGCGCGGAGGAGGCGCCCAGCGAAGAGCACGAAGATGGCTGTGGCAGAGCGTCACAGGAAGGGGAAAGCGAAGGAGGGTCAAGACGAGGCTGCTGGAAGTGCTGGGCAGAACGAGGAGGAGGAGGAGGGTGAGGATGAGGAGGAGGAGGATGTGGAACAGGACCTGGGCGACGATCAGGAGCTGGTGGGGGAGGAGGAGGAGGAGTTTGACGACAACCCCTTCCTCTCGGACGATGATGATGTGGAGGAGGTGTTCCACATTGACAAGCCAGTGCACTAGATAGTGTAGATAAGTCTCTGCATTCTGTAAACCCCTGATATTTTTAGTGGCTTTTAAAAAAAAACCCTGATTTCTAGTTGTGAACCCTGAGGGATCAGTGTGTGACTTTGATGAACCCTGAGCAATCAGAGTAGCTATCCTCTGGAAAATGTGCTCTCATTATACATGGGAAAAAATTTACCCGGAATCAGGGAGGGCTAATATGAAACGTCAGCCCTGCCAGATGGTTAGGAGACCTGTATACGAACACAAACCAAGAAATAAGATATGACATGGCTGAACATCAGGGAAGTATACGGTACAAGATAATGATGAAGGACAAGCAGCCAACACGGGAAAGGATAACGCAAGGTCCCTCGATTTATGCTTACAGTTGAAGAGGGTTACAGAAGAAGGGATGAAAAGAGGAAGGGTGGAGTAGAGGGAAAAACTGATGAAGGGAGGAACGGCGGGGGAGAAGAACAGCACAGCACTCACCAGCACAGCACTCACCAGCACAGCACTCACCAGCACAGCACTCACCAGCACAGCACTCACCAGCACAGCACTCACCAGCACAGCACTCACCAGCACAGCACTCACCAGCACAGCACTCACCAGCACAGCTCTCACCAGCACAGCACTCACCAGCACAGCACTCACCAGCACAGCACTCACCAGCACAGCACTCACCAGCACTGCACTCACCAGCACAGCACTCACCAGCACTGCACTCACCAGCACTGCTTTCCCCAGCACTGCAGGGTGGGTGAGTGAGCAGGGAGTGTGAGTGAGCAGGGTGTGTGAGTGAGAAGGGTGTGTGAGTTAACGGTGGGTATGGTGTAATGGGGAACGGAAAGAAGGTCAAAGAGTGTCAGGTGAGACCGGGGCAGAGAGGAGAGGGAAGGGCTGTCGGTAGAGACAGATCAATGCAGCTTCGATGGGCAGGAGTGCTGCACCTGCAAGCAAGGGACATCGACGTGACAACTACAGCATTGACTATGGCAATCCCCCCTGTTGGCGCCCACTGCTTCTTGTCGGAGGTGTGTGGTATGCCTTGAAGGCTGCTGCTGCCGGCCACAGAGGGTCTTAGGGCATAGGGTATGAGGACTCTAGGCAAGGGGCATGGGGAACAGGGCAACAGAGGGTAGGAAGAGGGGAAAAAGGATGAACGGGCGAAGGGGAATGGAGGGGCAGACCAGGAGGGAAAGATAGGGAACCTCTTCCCAACCAGCACAACCTGGACAACCGGCTACAAAAAGTCGCAATACCGCCGCGCACACCTTCTCCCTCGACACAGACAAATCAACAACAACTGCCCCCCGTCCAAGTGATGAAGTTATCAACTCTGCGCAGGCACGCTTTCTAAGCGTTTCAAAAATCAAGACTACTGCCGCGTTTGATGGCAAAGACTTTTACACCTGGAGTTTCGAGCTTGAGCTCCGCCTACAAACAGCGCAGATCTACCACTATTTCGACTGCTCCTACTCTAAACCGGTGGAAGACACCGACGACGCCAGGGCTCAATACTACAGCGAGTCCCTCATGGCGTACAGTGTGCTGCTACGTAATATGACGCCTGCGGAACAACTCAGCATTCGCTCCTACAAAGAGAGCGCCGCTCCAGCCCTGGAAGCTTGGAAGCACCTCGTTGAGGTATATCAGCCGAAGGATTCGGACACCCCCAGCAGGCTCCTGCAGCAACTCATGGAGACCAAGACAGGGCACGGGGAGAAAGCAAACTCATACATTAACCGCTGTCGGAACATCCGTGATCAGATCACGAAGCATGGAAGCTCAATTTTGGAGGAGATCTTCGTCAATATCGTCCTCCAAGGACTCGGGCCAGAGTGGAAGCCCTGCAAAGCGCTACTCCGACAACGTGGAATTATCTCTGAAGCCGCGCTATGTGCCGCCCTCCTGACTGAAAAGCAGGACATGGACTCGAGCAGAACAAGCTCCGCGCCGCGCCGAGAGCGCCTCGCCTTCTACACAGACAACCGTGAAGAGCGACGACAACCAAGGCGCCACTATTGCAAAATATGCAAAGTCTTCGGACATTCAACGGGTCGATGCAAATCCCGATCCAACTATCGCCACCCGAATTCCACTCACCACAACAACTGGGTCGGCTGACAAGACGCTCGTCATTCTCAGCCCCAGCATCAAACCTCTCGTCCACCCGAATTCCACTCACCACAACAACTGGGTCGGCTGCACAGCACCAACAACAGCAGACGCAAGGACCTCAAGCAGGAGCTCCTAGAAACGTGATCGCAAACATGGCGGCAAGGCGTCGCCCTCACGCTGCTTAACCAGACGAAGAGGACGAACTACGCGGCGGGCTCATTCAACCTGAAGAAAGGTGGAACAACCCCCTCACGGAAGATCACGACTACTAGTATGATGAAGACGAGCAAGATTGGCATCAGCCAATACAGCTGCGGGAAAACCCGCCTCACGAGCATCAGCGCTTCGTACCTGTGGGATGGAAGGAGGACGAAGACCCGTCGTTCCACAGACGCTTCAAGGCGACACTGGTGACTCCGCGACTCGCGCTACTTTTGCGCAACAACAACACCGACAATTACAACACATGGTACCTGGACAGCTGCTGCGACCAACACATGGTGGGATCTGTTCGATATGTCTCGAACATCAGCCGCGCCCCCGCTATCTACGTCACAGTTGCCAACAACGAGCAACTGCGCGCCAACGCGCAAGGCATCGTGGTGCTACAAGCACGAGATAGCAACACCCACATCTCCTTCAACGATTTCGTACCAGACCTCCGCTTCAACTTGCTCTCGGCAGGACAACTTCGGGACTGCGAAGTCATGCTCGCAACGGACCCGGACACACGCGACCTCATCCTCACCTATGGTCCCCCGGACACCCCTCCCGAGTCGCACAAATATCTCGGACGAGCTCGCTCAATCAACGGCATCTACGTACTGGATTTCGACATACCCAGCTGCCAAGCTTCATCAGACGAGCTCGTAGATCTCGTCCCCCTTGACTTCCCATTCATGAACAAGGAGTCGTGGCAGCACCCAGACAGACGGCCATGGATTCGCCGCAGTCCGCACCCCCGTGAAATTAATATGCACCAGCCAGACATCACCGGCCTCTGCACCACCTGTCATACACCCACGGCAAGCCGCACAGAAGAAGTGGAAAGAGATCTCGCGGCAATCCAAGAGGCGGAAAGCGCTGAGGAAGAACCCACTGGTATGATCGAGATGGAGCTCGCCGTCACTACTCACCGCATCTTCGGGGAAGAAAATGAAAGGCTTGGACAACGACGTCAAGAGCGCCCAACGCCCCGCGCAGAAACCCTCCGCTGGGTCTTGGAAGCAAACATCGGAACCTTCGATGAAGAAGGACGCCCGCGCCCTTACCGTCGCGATGTCTAACGCAACTTCATCGACAAGTCGTGGAAGGATCCTGACGCAAAAGAAGAAATGAGCGTCAAAGAGGAGGAAGATAAGGCGAAGGCAGAAAAGAAGCAGAAACTGTATGAGGAGCGCGTAGCGGCAGGATGGGACGAGAAGTCAGCTCGACGTGGCACATGGGGAGACGACGACTACACACCAGAGGAAGGCGCAACATGGGGATCCGCAACTGGCGCATCCGGCACCGTGCGAACAGGCGGATGGGGCAATACCGGAGGATGGGGAGGAGACGAATACACGGATGCCCCGCTCACCAAAGAAGAAGAAGAGGAAATAGAACGCGAAATGGCTACAGAACGCGGAGAGCAATCACCACGCGTCTTTATTCCGCTAGGTCGCCCACCGCGCAACCCGCCGTCGTCACCGCACTCACCACCATGGTGCTGGAATAACCCCTGGTCGGAGATTGAGGAGGGGAACATGCCACCAACTCCCCCACGTGACTCACTTGGTCCAATCTCCCGCCCAGATCCATTCGCCCGCCTTATCGAAGGCACGAGGACTCCGCTCAACATCATCCCCGACCGCGAATTCCTTGCGCTCTACCTCACAACGGCACCTGCAGAAGGGGAGACAGCAACAAAAGCAGAAGCACAGGAGCCGGACAACGAAGCAGAAGAAGAGGAAGAACCTCCACTCCAGATTCCGCAAGAAACAGAAGCGGAAACGGCGGAACACCGTGCTCGTTACATGCGCACTTCCGGGATCCGCGCCGAAGATCACCTCTGGCATCAGCGACTCGGTCACCCCTCGCGCCAGACGCTCAACAACTGTCTCCGCGCCAAAGTGTTTCCCCCAGGAGCACTGCTGCGCTACGACGGCACGGAACCCCACAACACCACACACCCAACTACCTGCACCGTTTGTCCCACAGCTACCCTCTCTCACTGCGCCTACCCCTCTCTGGAACCAAGCACCAACCGCTACAAGAAGCTGCAAAAGGTGTATAGCGACTTCATCGTGCTCACCTACGATGGTATCAACGGCGAGAGGTACACACTCACCTTCGTGGACGCCTACTCACGCCACGTTTGGATTGCCAACGTCGACGCTCGCTCCAAGGCTCCAGAGGTCTTCTGCATCTGGCTCGCACATGCGCAACGACAATCAAGGAGGAAGCTGAAAATCTGGCAGAGCGACGGGGCCAAGGAGTTCCGCAGGAACGAGCTGGAGAGCGTTCTCATGGAGAAGGGGATCAAGCATGAGGTTTCACCCCCCTACGCTCACCAGCAGCAAGGCGTCGCAGAGAGGGTTAACCGCACCCTCATGACAAAAGTGCGCGCCCTCATGAATCGGTCCGGCCTTCCCAAGAAATATTGGTCGTACGCCATGAACCACGTGGTGCGACTGCACAACCTTCTCTCCACCACGGCCAACCGGAACAACCTCTTCCCGCACATGAAGTGGACCGGCTCAAAGGGAGATCCCTCTATGCTGAGGGTTTGGGGGTGTATGGTGCAGTACCGGCCGACGACCGCGACAATCGGCAAATTCACCCACTGCGCGCACTGAGGAGTCCATCTGGGACTCAGTAACGAGTACAAGGGTTGGCTCATTCTTGACATTGACAGCAAGCAGATCGTCCCCGCTCGTGATGTTCTCTTCTATGAGCGACTCACCTTGCAGCAGTGGATTGACGACGAACGTCGCAACGAAGCACGCGGCTAGGTCAACAGCGGCCACAACTTCGCATCACCGGAAGACGAGGCAGCAGCGGCAGCACTCGACCGCAATCCCGCCGACGAACATCCCGGCGTTCCGCCTCGCCCGCGTGACGACGACGACGATGATGACGACGGCACACCCGCGCCAGGACCATCGCGCCGCCACGGCGCTTGCTGTGACCCGAGATGTGGGCGTGAGAGCAAGCGCCGTGGCTGCAACGAGCAGCTGGACAGCGTGGCTCAGCACCTCCGGGGGCGTGCCTACTACAGGCAGCAGGTGCAGTGATGGCAGATAGGGCCACAGTGACCTCAGCCACGGCAGATGCAGCAGCGACAGGTGCAGGACCCGGCAGGTGGGCGTGAGAGCAGGCGCTGTGGCTGCAACGAGCAGCTGGACAGCACCGCTCAGCACCTCCGGGGGCGTGCCTGCTACAGGCAACGGCTGCAAATGCCCGACTTACTTCTTCCACCCCTTTACCCGCCACTCAACCCCTCTGGTGCTGGCGGCTGCGCTGGTGCTGGTTCCTGGTGCTGGCGGCTGGCGCTGGGGCTGGTTCCTGGTACTGGCGGCTGGCGCTGGGGCTGGTTCCTGGTGCTGGCGGCTGGCGCTGGGGCTGGTTCCTGGTGCTGGCGGCTGGCGCTGGGGCTGGTTCCTGGTGCTGGCGGCTGGCGCTGGGGCTGGTTCCTGGTGCTGGCGGCTGGCGCTGGGGCTGGTTCCTGGTGCTGGCGGCTGGCGCTGGGGCTGGTTCCTGGTGCTGGCGGCTGGCGCTGGGGCTGGTTCCTGGTGCTGGCGGCTGGCGCTGGGGCTGGTTTCTGGTGCTGGCGGCTGGCGCTGGGGCTGGTTCCTGGTGCTGGCGGCTGGCGCTGGGGCTGGTTCCTGGTGCTGGCGGCTGGCCCTGGAGCTGGTGCTGGTGCTGGCGGCTGGCCCTGGAGCTGGTGCTGGTGCTGGCGGCTGGCCCTGGAGCTGGTGCTGGTGCTGGCGGCTGGCCCTGGAGCTGGTGCTGGTGCTGGCGGGTGGCCTTGGTGTTGGTGCCTGGTGCTGGCGGCTGGCCCTGGAGCTGGTGCTGGTGCCGGCGGCTGGCCCTGGTGCTGGTGCCTGGTGCTGGTGCTGGCGGCTGGCCTTGGTGCTGGTGCTGGTGCTGTCGGCTGGCCCTGGAGCTGGTGCTGGTGCTGGCGGCTGGCGGGTCCAATGGCAGGTGATGCGCGCTGGGCGGGACGGAGGTCTCTGCTGGCGGTGGCGCTGCTGGCGGTGTAGCTGCTGGCTGTCCCGCCATGCCCTTCCCCTGCTTCCCTCTCCCCCACAGCGTTCGGCCGCCACTCCCTGCCCTTCTTCCCTCACCCTCCCCACAGCGACCGCCGCTGCACACGCGTACAAGCATGACGGGGGGTGGTGATGGGCACGGGGTGGGGGTAATGCGACGGGCAGAGCGACGGCGGGATAAGGTGCGGTTGGGGCGACGGGAAGCAGGGCGACGGGCGACGGTGTGCGGACGGGTGGCGGGAATCTGGTGACGGGCGGCAGCGCGACGGGACGGGCGACGGGCTGCAGCAGCGGAAATTTCGCGGGTGGCGGGCTGCAGTAGCGGGTAGTGCACGGGGTCGACGGGGGCGAGAGCGACGGCGCGAAACAGCGGGTCGACGAGCGCCGTCACTCCCGCTGCGACCGTTGCGCCTGTCACGACTGCCGTGACGGATTTTGCTACGGGCGAGCGACGGGGAGGGACGGACGGAGCCGCGATTTGCTGCTTGACGGGACGCGCCATCGCGAAAGCTAACGGTGGGCCCTTAGGAAATTAGGTCGGGAACGACCTAGCTCAATACCATGTCACGAGACGAACTTAGCTAGGAACGGGTTTAACTAAGGGCCTAGGCTTAGTAGCCTAGGCCAAGCGGGTGTCGAGGGAGTTGTGCCAAGAGAGAATCGAGAATGTGTTGTTTCACTATAGGTTTGCAAGAACATATAGCAAAGGAACATAGAGAAGGTGCACCACCAATGTAAGAAGGCATAACTACACTAAAGCTAATGCTACAGGCAGTTATAAACATACATATAAAATATGTATCGCGACACCCGAGCCTAGCACTACCGCAACTGCCCACGAGAGTGACGATGACGATGTGGTGGAGGTCACCACCGGCGACACCACCAATGTGTCCGGCCTGCAGCTTCTCGGCCTACACACGTCTGTCACTACACTCATGCGCACCGTCGAACCCAAGAACCCTCGACAGGCTCTAACCGGTCCTCACGCCAAGGAGTGGCATGGTGCTATGGACGCGGAGCTGAAGGCGCTGGAATCACGCGACACATGGGTTCTGGTCGATCGTGCAGCAGTGAAGGGGAGGAGGGTGCTAAGCGGAAAATGGGTATAAAGTCTCAAAACCAACGCTGACGGCACTATCGAGCGCTTCAAGGCACGCTGAATCGTACGCGAGTACGACCAACGCCACGGCATCGACTTTGATCAAACCTTTGCTCCCGTCAGTCGTCACACCTCCGTCAGAATTCTACTCGCCATTGCCGCCGCTAAGCACCTACCACTGCGGCAGATCGACGTGAAGAACGCGTTCTTGTACGCGTTGGTGGATGCAACCATCTTCGTGGAATAGCCACACACCTACGGGGAAGGAGACCCCAGGGTCTGCCAACTGAAGAAATCCCTCTACGGGATAAAGAAAGCGCCGCGTCTCTGGCAGCAGCATTTGCACAAAATCCTCCTGGAGATCGGCTTCAGGCAGCTGCCGCACGACCCGGGAATGTACCGCCTTCACTTTAACGGCGACTACATCCTTCTGACAGTCTACGTCGACGACCTGCTGTACACCGGCACCTGCAACAAGCTCCTTAATCAGTTCGAAGAGAACCTGGCGCAGCACGTTGACATCACCATCAACCACAACGTCACACAGTTCCTGGGGCTGAACATCACCTACGCGCCAGAAGCAATTCACCTGTCAGCCTCCAAGTACGCAGAGCAGCTGGGGGAACGCTTCAACATTTCACCCGCACCACTCTCAACTCCTTACCGCAACCCCAGCGCCAACTACAAACCGGACAACAAACCTCTGTCACCCGCAGGACTCCAAATGTACCAGCAGAAATTGGGGTGCCTGATGTTCGCCTCTGTCACCTGCCGACCCGACCTTTCGTACATCGCCAGCCAACAGACACAGTATTCTCGCAAGCCAGTAGCAGAGAACCAGCTGTATCTGGAGCGCGCCCTGCAGTACTTCATTTCCACACCTGACATCGGGCTCTCCTACTCCACGCTGACGACAACCTCCTTCAACCTCAACGGCTACGTTGATGCAGATCATGCCGCTGATCCTGCAAATCGACGGTCCCGAACCGGCTTTGTTTTCCGCCTGGAACCAACAGGACCAATCTCCTGGAACTCGCAGAAGCAAGAGCTGGTTGCCCTGTCATCGGCCGAAGCAGAATACATCGCCGCGACAGCAGCAGTTCGCGAAGGCCTGTACCTGCAGGAGTTACTGCAGGAAGCGAAAATTCCAACTTTGCCCACCTTTCGCCTTCACTGCGACAACCAGAGTGCCATCAAGATTGCGAACAAGCCAGGGTTCGTAAACCGCACGAAGCACATCGCGCTTCGGTACTTTTTTCGTCAAGGACAAAATTGATCAGGGCAAGGTTGATCTCACGTACTGCCCAACCACCGAGATGGCAGTCGACTTTCTCACCAAGCGACTGCCACGTCAGCAGTACAAGCTGTCAGACTTATATGATATTGCCTATGTAGGCTGTAGTGGGGTAGACAATATGGGGTACATCTTTCTTAGGGTTCCATACTTGTACCCTCCTCATTCCTAATCAATTCATTCCTCATTTCTTCACATGGTATAGAGCTGGTTCCCTCGTGGGACCGTTTCTTCCTTGGGCCCACCATTCGAAAAAAAGAATTCCTGCCCTAAACGCGCTTCGCGTCCTGCCCTAAAACTTCGCGGCCCCCCCCCTTAGCGGCCCCCCTTCGCGGCCCCTTAGCGGTCCCGGTCGCGACCCCTTAGCGGCCCCTCGCGGCCCCTCTTAAGGCCCTTCGCGGCCCCTCTTAAGGCCCCTCGCGGCCCCCCCTCACGGCCCTTCGCGGCCCCTTCGCGGCCTTCGCGGCCCCTTCGCGGCCTTCGCGGCCCCTTCGCGGCCCTTTGCGCCCCCCCCTCTCGGCCCTTCGCGGCCCCTTCGCGGCCCTTCGCGGCCCCCTCTCGGCCCTTCGCGGCCTCTTTGCGGCACTTCGCGGCCCTTCGCGGCCCCCCTTCACGGCCCCTCCACGACTCCTCGCGGCCCCTCCGCGGATCTTCGCGACCCGCCGCAGCCGCCCAGCCGCCCCGCCGCCGCCGCTGCTGCCGTCACAAGCCGCCGCCGCTCCTGCTGAGACAACCACCGCCGCCACTACCGTGACAGCCGCCCCCGCCGTCCCGGCCCTGCCCTGCAGCCGAGTCGAGGCCCTGCCCTGCCGCCCTGTTGCGGCCCTGATCCTACCGACGCACCTCGGCCCTGCCCCACCACTTGCGGGTTTTTACCCACCCGCCCCTGGTAAGCGCACAGCCGAGCCGCACCCCACCTGCTGCTACTACTGCTAGCCTGCTTCTGCTGCTGCTGCTGCTAGCCTGCTGCAGCTGCTGTCATGGCTAGTCCCAACGTTCTTTTCTTTGATGCTGAGGGTCGAGCGGTAGACTTTGAGGTCTGGATCGATGACCTGCAGCTGTTCCTGCAGTGCGATAGCAAAGACGGCCTCTCACTGTTCGATCTCACGTCTGGTGCCTCCCCTGCCCCTGCTGCTGATGCTACTAGCACTGTTCGCTCTGTCTGGACCACACGCGATGCTGCTGCTCGCCTTGCTGTGCGTAGTCACCTGCCGTCCTCTGAGCGCGCGCACTTTAGTCAGTACAAGAGTGCTAGCACCCTGTACACTGCTGTTGTTGCGCGCTACTCCTCCCCTGCCACTGCTGCCCTTAGCCGCCTCATGCTGCCGTACCTGTTCCCTGACCTAGCCGCTTTTGCCACAGTCGCTGACCTCATTACGCACCTCCGCACTAGTGACACCCGCTACCGCGCTGCGCTTCCTGCCGAGTTCTGCGCCAAGAACCCCCCCCCCTATGTACATCACTCTCTATTACCTCGTTACCCGGCTCTCTGACTCCCTTTGCTCGGTCAGGGACCACTTCCTCTCGCTTTGCCCCACCACGCTCACTGTTGACCTCCTCGAGGAGCGCCTCCTTGCAGCTGAGAAGAGTATAGTCGCTGTAGGAGCCTCTCGTGGTGACCCCCGTGCCCCTTTCTTTGAGGGGTGCTCCCCCTCTCCCCTCTTGCCCTCTGTTGCCTCTGCTGCTGCTGTCGACCTCGTTGGCACGGAGTCGGTCGGCGCTGCGTCTGCCCCTAGTGGCAAGCGCCGCAACGGCAATGGCAAGTGGGGCAAGGGGGTTGGAGGGGGCGGCGGGGGCGGCGGCAGTGGCGGTGGAGGAGGAGGAGGGGGTGGCGGTGGAGGTGGGAGTGGTGGCGGGACTGGGGGCTTAGGCGGCGGCGGTGGAGGTGGAGGCGGCGGAGGTAGCGGGAGTGGGGGTGGAGGCGGCGGAGGCAGCGGGAGTGGGGGTGGAGGTAGCGGTGGCGGCGGAGGAGGTGGGAGTGGCGGGGGTGGTGGTGGGCAGCGGGGAGGCCCTGGCGGTGGCCAGCGCCAGCAGCAGCAGCGCTCCGGTGAGACCCCGTCGCCTCAGCAGCTTCGTGAGTGGTATGCTGGGCGTGGGAGGTCTGGGGGTGCTGGTCCCTGCACCTACGTTCTTCGCACCGGCGACCGCCGTGGAGAGCCGTGCGGAGGCCCGCACACCACACCACGCTGCTTCGGTCGCCTGACTGACGCCTGGCGCGCTCAGTTCCCTGGCTCCTCGGAGATCCCTCGCTGGGATATTCTGCTTAAGTCGGGGGTTGCTATCTTTGATCTTGACTATGATGCTATCCTTGCTGCTATATATGCTGTGTCTATTAGTTATGAGGGTGACTATTACCTGTGTGTTCCGCCCGACCCGGGCATTGAGGCTGCTGCTCTAGGTACTAGTGAGTCTACTGCTCCAGGTGCTGGTGAGGCTGCTGCTCTAGGTGCTAGTGAGTCTGCTGCTCCAGGTGCTGGTGAGGCTGCTCTCTCAGGTACCGTGTCGGCACAGGTCTTGCACACTTTCACCCTTGACTCGGGTGCCTCCCGCTCCTTCTTTCGCGACTGCACCACCCTCTCGCCGCTCAGTCGGCTGGTGGCAGTCTCTTTGGCTGACCCCTCTGGGGGGACCAGTTGTGGCCAGTTCCTCCACTGTCCTCCCGTGTCCTGCTGTTCCGTCCGGCTCGCTGTCTGGTCTGTACCTCCCCTCGTTCTCTACGAATTTGGTGGCGGGTGCTGATCTACAGGATGGGGGTGTTCACCAGTTCACCCCTGCCCACCAGCGTGTGACGCACTGCACGTGTGCTCGGACGGGTCGTCACCTGGCCACGTTCACCCGTAGGCCGGGGTCCAGCCTGTACACCCTTACCACTGAGTCTCCTCCTCGTCAGGTAGCCGCGTCGGGTCAGATGTTTGCTGCAGCGTCCCGGTCTGGCCCTGAGTCTGCCCCCTGCTCGTGCCGCCTCCTGGCCCACGAGACTCTTCATTAGCACCACCGCCTTGGTCACCCCTCCCTGCCTCATCTTCGAGGCATGGCCTCCCGTGTCCTGGTCTCGGGTATTCCTGAGTCCCTCCCTCCCCTTCCTCCGGGGCCTGCCCCTACCTGCGTTCCCTGCATCGAGGGTCGGCAGCGCGCCGCTCCTCACTCTTCCGAGTTTCCTCCGACAGAGGCCCCACTGCAGACTCTTCACATGGACGTGTGGGGCCCAGCCCGCGTCCGAGGACAGGGTCACGAGCGTTACTTCCTGCTGGTCGTTGACGACTACTCGCGTTACACCACAGTCTTCCCCTTGCGCCGCAAGGATGAGGTCACTGAGGTGTTGATCGACTGGATCCGCGCTGCTCGTCTCCAGCTCAGGAAGAGCTTCGGCTCGGACTTTCCTGTTGTGCGTCTGCACTCCGACAGAGGTGGTGAGTTTTCCTCTGACCTTCTGCGGGCCTTCTGTCGGGCGGAGGGCATCCGCTAGACGTTCACGCTTCCGGCCTCTCCACAGCAAAATGGGATTGCTGAGCGCCGCATTAGCATGGTCATGGATGTCGCTTGTACGTCCATGATCCATGCGGCTGCTCCCCACTTTCTGTGGCCGTTCGCGGTTCAGTACGCGGCGCATCAGATCAACCTCCAGCCCCGGGTCTCCATGCCGGAGACCACCCCCACTCTGCGGTGGACGGGGAAGGTTGGCGATGCGTCTGTGTTCCGTGTCTGGGGATCTCGAGCTTTGGTCCGCGACTTGTCTGCGGACAAGCTGTCCTCTCGTGCCGTTCTCTGCGCCTTCCTTGGCTTCCCCCCTGACGCGCCTGGTTGGCAGTTCTACCACCCCACCTCGCGCCGTGTTCTGTCCTCTCAGGACGTCACGTTTGACGAGTCGGTTCCCTACTACCGTCTCTTCCCCTACCGCGCTGCCCCCCTCCCCCCCCGCCGCTCTTCCTTGCGCCAGGTCCTCCCCAGGTAGACCCCCTCCCCCCTCAGGGTCCTGCCCCCTCAGGTGTGTCCCAGGTAGACGCAGTCGAGCCTGTCGAGGTAGCTGTTGACTCTGGTGCTGCTAGGTGTGCTGAGCCTGCGGGTGCTGGGTCTGGGGGTGCTGAGCCTGAACGTGCGGAGCCTGGGGGTGCTGAGCCTGGGGGTGCTGAGCCTGGGGTTGCTGAGACTGGAGGTCCTCCGAGTGTCCCGTTGCGGCGGGAGCCCCTCTCTCCACGGCAGCTTCGTGAGTGGTACGCTCGGCGCTGTAGCCGTGCTGCTGGAGCTGGGGGGCCTACTACTGGAGGTGCTGCTGGTGCTGGAGCTACTGGAGGTGCTGCTGGTGCTGGTGGTGCTGGAGGTGCTGCTGGAGGTGCTGCTGGTCCTGGACCTACTGGAGGTGCTGCTGGTGCTGGAGCTGCTGGGGCCGCTGGCCCTGGAGGTGCTCGTACTGGAGGTACTGGAGCTGCTGCGGGAGTTGGAGCTGGAGGTGCTGGGGCTGCTGGAGCTGCTGGTGGTGCTGCGGGAGTTGTAGCTGGAGACCCTGGAGCTGAGGGTACTGGTGCTGTCTCTGCTGGTTCTGGAGGCGCTGAGCGGCCGCGGCCGTACTATGTTCCGCTCCTTCAGCAGGTTCTTGGTCTCCCGCCTGCTACTGGTCCTACTCCCTCTTTAGCCTGTCCTCTGCCTGTCCAGTCGCAGTCACAGTTACAGCCTGCCTCGCCACTCCCTGGTCCTTCTCCCTACACTGGTCCGACAGGAGGTTTTACGGAGCGTCGTGAGCCTGAGTCTCGTCCTGCATCGCCTGAGTCTCGTTCTGCGTCGCCTGAGTCTCGTCGTGCGTCGCCTGTTCGCGCTGCTCGCACTGGTCGTCGTGTTCCGCGTCAGCGTCCTCCCGCTGTCCCAGGCACACACCAGATGGCACTTCGTCCTTCCACTGCTCCGCAGCATGTCCCTCTGCCGTCTCCTCCTGCGTCCTCTCTTCCTTCTCTTGCAGACCCGGAGTCTGACTCCCTTCGTGCTGCTAGTCCTACTGTCACGCGTCTCCTGGCCACTGTTGTCACTGACCCTTCCTTTGAGTCCACTGCTGCGTCGGCTCTTGTTGCTGAGCTTGTCGACTTTGCTGCTCACTGTCGTCTAGACTACGCCGCTAGTCTTGTTGCTGAGTCTGAGTGTGTCTGTCCTCCGTCCGTCGGGGGTGAGTGTGCTCTTAGCACGGACGTCCTTGAGGACAGGCAGGAGGAGTTTGAGTGCTTTGCCACTGCTTTACCTCATCTCGTGTCCATGCTGATTGCCCCTGAGGGAGACCCGGATGCACCAGACATCCCGACCCCGCGCTCTTACGCAGAGGCGATAGAGGGTTCCTACTCCTCTCAGTGGCAGTCAGCCATGGACGCAGAGATGGCTTCCTGGAAGTCCACAGGCACCTACGTCGACGAGGTTCCCCCACCTAGGGCGAACATCGTCAGTGGCATGTGGATTTTCAGGGTGAAGCGGCCGCCGGGTTCTCCGCATGTCTTCAAGGCGCGTTACGTTGCACGAGGCTTCAGTCAGCGTGAGGGAGTCGACTTCTTCCAGACCTTCTCCCCCACCCCGAAGATGACCACTCTTTGGGTTCTGCTGCACGTCGCCGCTCAGCGTGACTACGAGCTCCACTCCCTTGACTTCAGCACTGCTTTCCTATAGGGCAGCCTGCACGAGGAGATCTGGCTGCGCCGCCAACCTGGCTTCACTGGGTCGTTTCCTCCTGGTACCCAGTGGAGCCTCCGGCGGCCAGTCTACGGTCTCCGCCAGGCACCCCGTGAGTGGCACGACACACTGAGGACGACTCTTGCTGCTCTTGGGTTTGCTCCTTCTACTGCTGACCCGTCGCTGTTTCTACGCACCGACACCACTCTGCCGCCGTTCTACGTTCTCGTGTATGTAGACGACCTGGTCTTTGCTACTGCTGACACTGAGGCACTCGCCCACGTGAAGTCGGAGCTGCAGAAGAGACACACGTGCACAGACCTGGGTGAGCTGACAAGCTATCTTGGCTTGCGGATCACCCGGGACAGAGCACAGCGCACCATTACCTTGACTCAGTCACACATGGTGCAGCAGGTCCTTCAGCGCTTCCGCTTCACGTACTCCTCGCCACAGCCCACTCCTTTGCCTACGCGCCACTCGCTCTCAGCTCTGCCTTCGGATGAGTCCGTAGAGCCGAGTGGCCCGTACCCAGAGCTTGTGGGCTGCCTCATGTACCTGATGACCTGCACTCGACCTGACCTTGCATACCCTCTTAGCATCCTAGCACGCTATGTCACTCCTGGCAGACACAGGAAGGAGCACATGGATGCTGCTAAGAGGGTGTTGCGCTACTTGTGCAGTACGTCGGGCATGGGGCTCGTGCTTGGAGGGCGACGTTCAGTTGTCCTCACTGGTCACGCAGACGCTTCTTGGGCTGACGACCTGGCTACTCAGCGGTCGTCAGAGGGTTACACCTTCAGCCTTGGTTCCGGCTCTGTCTCGTGGCGGTCTACCCGCTCGTCTTCTGTTCTCGGCTCCAGCTGTGAGGCCGAGATCTACGCAGGGGCCATGGCTGCACAGGAGTTACGCTGGCTCACCTACCTGCTGACCGACCTGGGAGAGCCGCCTCGTTCTCCTCCAGTTCTGTACGTAGACAACAAGGCCATGCTGGCCTTGTGTCAGGAGCACAGACTGGAGCACAGAACGAAGCACATTGGTCTCCGCTACCTCCTTGCTTGTGAGCTGCAGCAGCGTGGTCAGCTGCGCCTTGCTTACGTGGCCTCTCAGGCCAACACTGGTGATATCTTTACCAAGGCACTTCAGCCTTGTGATCATCAGCGCTCTGTACTATGTTAGGTCTTGTGCCTACCTGGCCTCACTTGCTTACCTCTTGACTTTGCTTGTACTGTGATCTATATATACCTGCACCTACATGCTTACCCTTGCTAGGTTGCGATCATTGTCTTGCTTGTTCACCTTGATTTATACTCCTACATGTGAACTAGCCTTGTGGCCTTTGAACTTGTGTTCGGAATGTGTGGTGATGTTGTGATCCACCATGAGCTTGCTTTGCTTTGCTTTGCTTGACTGGTCTTGTGACCCTTTGTTCTCCCCCACTTTGCCTATGGGGGTGTGTCAGACTTATATGATATTGCCTATGTAGGCTGTAGTGGGGTAGACAATATGGGGTACATCTTTCTTAGGGTTTCATACTTGTACCCTCCTCATTCCTAGTCAATTCATTCCTCATTTCTTCACACAAGCACTGTTCCGACCTCACCGGAGTGGTCAAGCGAGTCAGCCCCCTGCGCGCCCAGGAATGAAGGGGAGTGTTACGATATGAAACTTTACGAGAAGGCATTCCTGTATGCTACAAGGGCCGACTCCAAAGTGTATGAAGCCGAGGAGTCAGAAGAGTCGAAGCAACACTGGTAACCGTCTGATTAAGACCGATGCAGGCAAAAACATTCGAAGTGAAAAGAGCGGGAACAGGTTTGAATCGGGTTCCCGCGCCGCACGGTTTGAACTTCGCTGTAATAAAGGAATGTACCCCTTAGAGTACATGGCTAGTCTAGGTCGTTTCGAATTCCTTTGTATTTCCTATATAAACTCAATGTATGCATTATCAATCTCAGTCATTTACATTCACTCTGACCTGAGTCCACAACTTCCGCTGCAACACTACCTTGCGATCAACCCTGAGCGATCCTTCGCTAAGTCCCACTTGGGATTGTAACACCTCTCATTCCGCCATTTTCCATCACACGCCTCTCATTGCGCCATTTTCCACCATTTCGCCTCTCATTCCGCCATTTTCCACCATTTCGCCTCCCATTCCGCCATTTTCCACCATTTCGCCTCTCATTCCGCCCTTTTCCACCATTTCGCCTCTCATTCCGCCCTTTTCCACCATTTCGCCTCTCATTCCGCCCTTCTCCACCATTTCGCCTCTCATTCCGCCATTTTCCACCATTTCGCCTCTCATTCCGCCATTTACCGCCATACCGCCACTAATTCCGCCATCTACCGCCATTCCGCCACTAATCCCGCTACCGCCATTCCGCCACTAATTCCGCATGGAATAAATATGCAAATCCGTCGAGCTCACCTGCTAAAGGCAGAGGAGGAGTGCGAGGCAACCCGGATACTGGCAGCTCCACGATGAGAGTGGATAACAAGGATTGGCCTTGCTGCCTTCTAGATTGTGACGTGTGCGTGCTGGGGAATCACGGTGCAGAATGTAAACGAGGTGATGTGGAGCGAGACTTCTAAGTTCATAATGAGGTTCTTGGTGAGTGACCTATGAGGACTTCTCTGTGATAGGTGTACGCTAGGTTTCGCGATATTAAAGCGTAAAACACTTGAACGGGTGGAGGAACTACCCTCCTTGTGAGAATGGTAGAGTTGGGTGTCTCATATTTCCGACCCCTGTAAAATGCTTGGTCTGCACACGGGAGAGTGCGACACTCTGTTGTCGCAGCTTGTGGTTCGTCGCGCATGTGTGTCTTTCAACCTGGTTTGGCGAAACCATACACTGGGTCACCCCACGTTGTTTGTACTGTACATTTGGTTTGCGGGGCCTACCCACACCCAACCAACCTTCCCAACCCTAACCCTTGCTTGGGGGTGTTATGCGACAAAACAGGCTGTTACCGGATCCCAAGCGTTTAACACTTGGTTGGAACAAAAAAATATAACGTAGATTGGGGCACCTCAGGGCGTATTCCTGACTTCGTGTCATCCGGCCCTCGTGTCATCCGAACATGTGGGACCACTCAAATGTGCCGCGTCGGATGACCCGAAGTCAAATCGGCAATTCTTTTCTCGGGGAAAAAAAAATGATGACACGAAGTGCGGATGACACGAAGTTAGGAATACGCCCTCAGTCTTCCAAGTTATGCCCCGAGACCAATTCAGGGCGCGTTCCCCCCCTCGATCGATCTTGAAAAATCGAGGAAGATCGATCCTCCATCGAAGTAAACTCCTACTTTTTGCCGTTTCCGACTTTCTTATCCTTTTTAAACCGAGCGCAGGATCGATCCTGTGCATGATTGATCGAGGGAGGGAACACGCCCTCACAGGTCTGCTGCAGCATTTGTGCTTTATAGTCTACGACTTGGGCTGTTGTCACGCGGCTTACGTTGTGTGTACGTGTACTCTGTGCGCTTCGGAGTGGTTACCGTCGGACTCGGTTGAGCTGGTTTGACTTGCAATAACTCGCAAGCCATGATGCGGCGATCCCCCAACGCCTACTACCACCAGCCTTTCCGCTTTCTTTCCGCTTTCTTTCCGCTCCAGCCCGGCCTTTAGTTCCGACCGAGATCTCTCCCCACGACTTCCCTCCCTATTAGTATGAGGTCACCATCCGAAAAAACATGGGTTGGGAATCCTACTTCGATGTTACTCAAGAAGTTGCTCTGGGGGAAGGTTTCCGAATGTATGTGTGAAGTTGCCGGTCATTATGCTTTTCGAGCGGACCGCGTGCACTTCGCTTCCAAGAGCCCTGGAACCAATCGTAAGGGTCCGACTGTTTGGTTCGGAAACTTGCGCGATTGGCCGATGGCTTGGTTCATTTCGTTTGGCAATTTCGTTCATTTGATTTCCGAGTCTGTTAGAACTGATCCCATTGGCCTATGTTCGAGACGCGTCAGACAATAATCTGTATATTACGCAAATACACTGAAGTAGCACTGTCTCTATGTAGAGATATCAGTATAAATTCTAAAATTTGAATTTAATGAAATAATTAATTAAAAGCAGAAATTCGTTATACTGAGGATTTATAATAACGTTACAGCATTCCGAATACGGACGTTACAACATTCATTGCACAGCTGCGTCATCTTAATATTTGACGCTTATTCTCTTTCATTTCTCGAGTGTCACAGCATCAATGGGTTCAATAGTATTAAATACAAATTAACAAACAACGTCATTTTCCAAAAGCAACACTTTTGTAAACATTAAAAAAACAATTAATTACTCAGGCTGCTCTAGAACACACACTGGCAAGGAAGATCACCCACTGCTCAAATATTTAAACTGTGGGACCTGCACAATGAGACTGGATGTCAATGAAAAAAAAAATCAGAGACAGAAACAGAATGATATCTAACCAGGAGCAACAGTCATAAAGCCAGCAAGGAAAACAAGCGACCTGCAAGGAAAAATATGTGACCTGCAAGAAGAAACGGGCGACCTGCAAGAGACATGCAACCTGCAAGTAACAGAAGATATACAATAACAAAACAAGATATACAAGCAGAAACTACATGAACTAGCTACAACGACATGCAAACACCATGATGGCTGACGCATCTCGTCGGGCGCCTAAGGGGCTGATACAAAAGAAAAACAGGCGAACAGGACGAGACGAACAGAGAAAAAAAGCGAAGCAGCGCGATAACGACACAGGCCAACAACGCATTAAAAGTTGCTTCGAGCACCATGTCTCACGTATCAGCAGCGACGGCACGCAGGGTGAGTCTATCTGCGCTGGATTATGCATCACGTTGGGCGACAAGGTACCTGATAATCAAGAAACACAGGCCAACAAGAAAGAAGTGCGAACACAATGAGGAACGGGAAAAACAAAAAACCGTTGTAATCATCACATTCATAAATATCATAAGCGAATGTTGTGGCGCGATGGGGAAACGGGAAGGAGAGTGACACGGCGGGGAGCGAGAAGGCGGTAGCAGGCAGGGACGCGAGCGAGTGCATGACCAACCTGGGCGGCTGCCTTCCGTGCTGCTCAGGTATCTTAGACCAACCGCCCCAGTGTTGCTGCAGCTGCGGTTGCTGGTGATGTAAGGGGGGGCGGAAGAGGGAGACGGGGCAGGGCAAATAAGAAGGGCAGCAAGTCACACAACTGAGGACTAAGGAGACTGCAGTCACAAACTTAGAGCAAGGAGACTGCAGTCACAAATTTAGAGCTCGTCGATCTAAAATGACGAGAACGTGAGCCCATGTTGCTCGTAAGAACGACTGGGAGATGACGAGCAGGTGGGGGTAGCTTGGTGCAAGCACGTCAACTCTGCAAAAAAAAAAAGGCGACAAAACCTGCCACTGGCGTACCAGCGAGGCAATCGCCAGCGTGGAGTAGAAGATGCTGATTCGGCCCCTCAGTGCCTCAGCAGAGGGAAAGGGGAGGTTTTCGCGACTGATTGGTCATCCCAATCAGCAGCGTTGTCACAAGCCTGAGCAACGATTGGTCACGGAAGCTTCTTGGGCATACAGCGACGCTCAGCTCATCAATCGCTGGCTGCTGCCAGCTCGACAATATCTGAAATGTTACAGCATGACAGTTTCTAAAGCCCCTGTACACAATAATGATACCAGAGACACGGCTACTTTAAACACCTTTTGCATTTAATGTCCCATTTCCGAAGTCAACAAACAGAACAATCAAAATTCACAAATAGTCACAAATACAGGCGATATCGGATCACGGCCGACAAAAAGCGTACGCATGGTGAGGTTTATCACTATATTGTCCATGTTGTCTTCAAATATATGACAGCCTGTGTTAATTCAACAATAATCCAATGATTTGATATTCTTTGATATAAATATATACACGTATTGAGCTTTTTAATCCAAGATGTATCCATACAGAAATTCATATGATCGCAATAATTTGAATGTAGCTTTTAGATACAATGTTGGTAGTATCTCATGCATCTGTCATCATAATCTTCGTAGAGATACTTCCTTAATGTTGTACTTTATAACATTATTTAGAAAAGCGGTACGTTGTTCAACGTCCTGTTGCGGTTTCTATTTATCTATGTTTTTGTGTGGTTTTTTTTATTCACCATACTCGAAGCTTGCTGGAATAACAATGTGTCATTTAAAGCACGTGGTAACAAGTTACCATGTTTCAGACAACCGAGCCGGGAAAACTGTATAAGAACAGGTATCTACGACGCGTGGTTCCATTCTAATGACCGTTTGTTGTTTAAAAAACGATGGTTTATTTTTATCATTCAAATATTGTGTTGGTTGTAATATGCTGGCTACTTTGGTGCCATTCAAGGCACCTTGTAGGAAGATATGTTGTTTCAAACAAGTGAGCAGGGAAGATATGCCTATGTTGTTTCCAAATCAGCTGCGAATGATCTCAACACCGGACGGTGTTATCTAGATACATAGTAGAGGCTGATGGTTGAAAGAAACGGGAGTTAAAAACACAAATAAGGCACAAAATCACTGATAGTAACTTGAATGGCTATCCTTGAACATGTTCGATCTGTGTTGCGCACGAACGCTAGTTTGCCTATCCAATTCAATTGCGAATGATCTCAATACCAGACAGTGTCACCTAGATACATAGTAAAGGCGAATGGTTGAAACAAATAGGAGCTAAAAATACAAACAAGGCACAAAACCACTAATTGTAAATTGATTGGTTGTTCTTGAACATATTCGATCCGTGTTGAGTGTTGGGTGCAAAATACTATTTTTGCATTGCAACCAGCCGCCTGCATGATGTCATGCATTTTGTGTGTGTTCTGTGTGCATTCGTTTTTCGCATTTTGTTTCATGTGTTGTTGCTGTGGGATCATGTTCGGTCATGACGGTGTCAAACATTGTATGTTTACTTTGTGTAGGCTATAGTGGGTTTAGCCTTAGAAGGTACAACAAACTTAGGGTTTCCTACTTGTACCCACCTTTCTGCTAGTTTCATCATTCTCGTTCAGTTCAACATTCTAACATGGTATCCGACGCCTAGGTCACGACCTAGGACCGACGTTGGTTAGGGCCCACCGTTCCGCCGCGCCCTTGCGCGACTGTGTCTGATAGTACCTCGCGCCGTCGAGCGCCCCTCCTAGCGCCGTCGTGCGCCCTTCCTAGCGCCGTCGAGCGCCCTTCCTAGCGCCGTCGAGCGCCCTTCCTAGCGCCGTCGTGCGCCTCTTCCTAGCGCCGTAGTGCGCCCCTACCCGCGCCCTCGAGCGCCTACCTCCTAGCGCTCTCGAGCGCCATCCTGCCGCCCTCCCCTACAGGCAGCGCGCGGGCCTCCTCTGCACCCGCGCAACCGCCCCTGGACCCCGAGGCGCAGCCCCTAGCCTCGACGCGACGCCCCCCACGCGGCCCGCGCGTCGCCACTGGGACCCGCACGCATCGCCCCTGCCTCGACGCGACGCCCCCGTGCGACCCGCGCGCGTCGCCCCTGCCTCGACGCGACGCCCCCGCGCGGCCCGCGCGTCGCCACCGGGACCCGCGCGCGTCGCCCCTGCCTCGACGCGACGCCCCCACGCGACCTGCGCGTCGCCACCGGGGCTCGCGCGCGTCGCCCTTGCCTCGTCGCGTCGCACCCACGCGACCCGCGCGTCGCCACTGGGACCCGCGAGGGGTCGCCTCTGCTCGCCGCGGCGCCCTGCCCTACCCCGCGCCCGCCCTTGGGACGGCCGCCCCTGGCCCCTGGACCAGCCAACACTGCAGCAGCCGCCCCCGGCCTCTGGAGCAGCCGCACCTACAGCCGCCCCTGGACCCTGGAGGAGCCGCCCCTGCAGCGGCCGCCCCTGGCCCCCTGGAACAGCCGCCACTGCAGGAGTCGCCCCTGGCCCCTGGAGCAGCTGCCGTCGCGGCCCAGCCCCGCCCTGCAGCAGCTGCGGCGGAGCTCCCTGCCGCGGCTTGGCCCCGCCCTACAGCTGTAGCGGCCCTGCTGTCGCTGCCGTCTTGCGCTTGCCCTTCCTACCACTGGTGAGCACTGCCCTGCCCGCACTGCCACTGCTACTGTTTTTACTACTCCTGCTGCTACTGCTGTTACTGCCGCTACTGCTGCTACTGCTGCTCCTGGCGTGGCCAGATGCAGCTCCACGGCCGTCCGCGTGTGTCCCTCACGCCCCAGCAGCTTCGTGAGTGGTACGCCAGTTGGGGTTGTCGGGGTGGCCGTAGTGGGAGTCGTCCTGGAGTGGGTAGTTCGGGAACTTCTTGTAGTGGCCCGGTGCAGCAGCAGCATCGTCCGCGCGACCCTCTTTTGCCCCAGCAGTTTCGTGAGTGGTACGCTCAGAGTAGAGGGTCGCTGAGTACTGCTCGCTGCCCGTACGTTATTAGCACGGGTGCCTGGACTGGTCAGCCTTGCGGGACGCGTGGTCACACAGAGTCCCACTGCTTCGCCCGTCTGACTGACGCTTGGCGTACAGAGTTTGGCGACGACGCTGAGCTCCCCGACTGGGTGGAGCTGCTTGGACAGAGGGTAGATATCTTTGCTCTTCCCTATGATGCTATTCTCACTGCCATGTATGCGTTGTCTACTAGTACCGAGGGAGCCTGTCACCTGTGTGTGCCGCCTGACCCCGGTATCCAGTCTGCTGCTCTAGGTACTGGTGAGGCTGCCGCACTAGGTGCTCGTGTGTCGGTTGCCTCAGGTACTGGTGAGGCTGCCGCTCTAGGTGCTAGTGTGTCTGTTGCCCCAGGTGCTGGTGAGGCTGCTGCTCTAGGTGCTCGTGAGTCTGCGCCCCCTCGTACTGAGTCTACTGAGGCACTGCACACCTTCACACTGGACTCAGGTGCTTCTCGCTGTTTCTTTCGTGACCCACTGCCCTTGAGCAGCTTGCTCGGCCAGTTGCTGTCTCCCTTGCTGACCCCTCTGGGGGTCCGGTCATTGCGACCTCCTCCACTGTTTTTCCTTGTCCTGCGGTTCCGTCGGGCACACTGTCAGGTCTCCACCTCCCCTCGTTCTCTACGAACTTGGTGGCGGGTTGTGCGCTCCAGGACGGGGGTGTCCACCAGTTCACCCCTGCCTACGAGCGCGTGACACACTGCACGTGTGCTCGGACGGGCCGTCACCTGGCTACCTTCACTCGGCAGCCGGGGTCAGACCTGTACACACTGACCACTGAGTCCCCTCAGGTAGCTGCGTCTGCGTCTGCTTCAGGTCAGCTGTCTGCCCCCTGCTCGTGTCGCTCTCTAGCACACGAGACCGTCCTCTGGCACCACCGCCTTGGTCACCCGTCAGTGCAGCGCCTCCGTGCCATGCACAAACGGTACGTTGTCTCTGGTCTTCCCCGGGTACTCCCTCCCCTCCCACCCTCGCCTGCTCCTCCCTGTCTTCCTTGTGTCGAGGGGCGGCAGCGCGCCGCTCCTCACTCCTCCTCGTTTCCCCCGACGACTGCTCCCTTGCAGACGCTCCACATGGACGTGTGGGGCCCAGCCCGCGTCCGTGGACAGGGTCAGGAGAGGTACTTCCTGATCGTTGTTGACGACTACTCGCGCTACACCACGGTCTTCCCCTTGCGCACAAAGGGTGAGGTCCCTGATGTTTTGATCCCTTGGATCCGCGCTTCTCGTCTACAGCTCAGCGAGCGGTTCCACTCGGACTTTCCTGTCCTGCGTCTGCACTCTGACAGAGGTGGTGAGTTCTCCTCCGACCTCTTGGCAGCCTACTGTGCGGAGCACGGCATCCGCCAGTCGTTTACGCTTCCGGCCTCTCCACAGCAGAATGGGGTTGCTGAGCGCCGCATTGGCTTGGTCATGGAGGTCGCTCGTACCTCCTTGATCCATGCGGCTGCCCCCCACATTCTGTGGCCGTTTGCGGTCCGGTACGCTGCGCATTAGCTCAACCTCTGGCCCCGTGTCTCCTTGCCTGAGACCTCGCCCACACTGCTGTCGACGGGGGAGGTTGGCGATGCGTCACGTTTCCGGGTCTGGGGATCTCGAGCTTTTGTCCGAGATACGTCCGCGGACAAGCTCTCCTCCCGCGCTGTTCCTTGTGTCTTCCTTGGCTTTGTCCCGGACGCGTCTGGTTGGCAGTTTTACCACGCCACCTCGCGCCGTGTCCTGCCCTCTTAGGACGTCACCTTTGACGAGTCGGTGCCCTACTACCGCCTCTTCCCCTACCGCACTGCCCCGCTCCCCCCCCCCGCCTCTCTTCCTCGCGCCAGGTGCTGCTGTGGTAGAACCCCTCCCCCCTCAGGGTGCCGCTCCCTCGGGTGTGTCCCAGGTAGACCCGGTTGAGCCTATCGAGGTAGCTGTCGACTCCCGTCCTGCTAGGGGTGCTGAGCCTGAGCGTGCGGAGCCTGGGGGTGCGGAGCCTGGGGTTGCGGAGTCTGGGGGTGCGGAGCCTGCGGGTGCTGAGTCTGGGGGTGCTGAGTCTGGGGGTGCTGAGCCTGGGAGTGCTACGTCTGAGGGTACTGAGCCAGAGGGTGCTGCGACTGAGAGTACTACACCTGGAGGCGCTCTTTCCTCACAGCAGCTGCGTGAGTGGTACTTACAGTACTGCAGCCTCAGGAGTGCTACTGCTGGAGCTCGTGCTCGTGCTTCCCCTCCTAGGCGGGAGCTGCCCTCTCCCCAGCGGCTCCGAGAGTGGTACGCTCGTCGCTGCAGTCTCCGGAGTGGCGCTCCTAGTGTCGCGGACCCTGGAGCTGGAGGTGCTGCTGGAGGTGCTGCTGCTGCTGGAGGTGCTGCTGGTGCTGGTGCGGCTGGCGCTACTGGATGCGCTGCTGGTGCTGGTGCTGCTTGAGCTGCTGGAGGTGCTGCTGGAGCTGCTGGAGGTGCTGCTGGAGCTGCTGGAGGTGCTGCTGGTACTGGCGCTACTGGTGCTGGTACTGCTGGAGCTGCTGGAGGTGCTGCTGGTGCTGGGGCTGCTGGAGCTGCTGGAGGTGCTGGTGCTGCTGGCGGTGCTGCTGGGGCTGCTGGAGGTGCTGCTGGTGCTGGTGCTGCTGCTGCTGCTGGCGGTGCTGCTGGTGCTGCTGGAGGTGCTGCAGGTGCTGGTGCTGCTGCTGCTGCTGGCGGTGCTGCTGGTGCTGCTGGAGGTGCTGCTGGTGCTGGTACTACTGGAGCTGCTGGAGGTGCTGGTGCTGCTGGTGGTGCTGCTGGTGCTGGAGCTGCTGAGGGGGTTGGAGCAGGAGTTGCTGAGCGGCCGCGGCCGTACTACGTTCCGCTCCTTCAGCAGGTTCTTGGTCTCCCGCCCTCTACTGGTCCTACTCCTCCCCTACTGAGTCCACCGCCTGTCCAGTCACAGTTACAGTTACAGCCTGCCTCTCCACTGCCTGGTCCTTCTCCTTACACTGCGCCGACGGGTAGTCTTACTGAGCGTCGTGAGCCTGAGTCTCGTCCTCCGTCGCCTGAGTCTAGTCCAGAGTCACCTGAGTCGCGTCCAGAGTCGCCTGTCCGCGCTGTCCGCGCTGGTCGTCGTGCTCCGCGTCAGCGTCCTCCTCCTGTCCTTGGTACTCACTATATGACCTTGCGTCCTTCCACTGCTCCACAGCGTGTCCCTCTGCCGTCTCCTCCTGCGTCCTCTCTTCCTGACGTTGCTGACCCGCCGTCAGACCTTACTCGTGCTGCCAGTCCTACTCTAGCGCGTCTCCTTGCCACTGTTGTCACTGACCCTACCTTTGAGTCCTCTGCTGCGTCTGCTCTAGTAGCTGAGCTTGTTGACTTTGCTGCCGCCTGTCGTCTAGACTACGCCGCTAGCCTTGTTGCTGAGTCTGAGTCTGTCTGTCCTCCGTCCGTCGGGGGTGAGTGTGCTCTTGGCACGGACGTCCTTGAGGACAGACAGGAGGAGTTTGAGTGCTTTGCTACTGCTTTACCTCATCTCGTGTCCATGCTGATTGCCCCTGAGGGAGACCCGGATGCACCAGACATCCCGACCCCACGCTCCTACGCAGAGGCGATGGAGGGTCTCTACTCCTCTCAGTGGCAGACAGCCATGGACGCAGAGATGGCTTCCTCGAAGTCCAAAGGCACCTACGTCGACGAGGTTCCCCCACCTGGGGCGAACATCGTCAGTGGCATGTGGATTTTCAGGGTGAAGCGGCCGCCGGGTTCTCCGCCTGTCTTCAAGGCGCGTTACGTTGCACGAGGCTTCAGTCAGCGAGAGGGAGTTGACTTCTTCCAGACCTTCTCTCCGACCCCGAAGATGACCACTCTTCGGGTTCTACTGCACGTCGCTGCTCAGCGTGACTACGAGCTCCACTGCCTTGACTTCAGCACTGCGTTCCTACAGGGCACCCTGCACGAGGAGATCTGGCTGTGCCGCCCACCTGGCTTCACTGGGTCGTTCCCTCCTGGTACCTAGTGGAGCCTCCGGCGGCCAGTCTACGGTCTCCGCCAGGCGCCCCGTGAGTGGCACGACACACTGAGGACTACTCTTGCTGCTCTTGGGTTTGCTCCTTCTACTGCTGACCCGTCGCTGTTTCTACGCACCGACACCACTCTGCCGCCGTTCTACGTTCTCGTGTACGTAGACGACTTGGTCTTTGCTACTGCTGACACTGAGGCACTCGCCCACGTGAAGTCGGAGCTGCAGAAGAGACACACGTGCACAGACCTGGGTGAGCTGACAAGCTATCTTGGCTTGCGGATCACCCGGGACAGAGCACAGCGCACCATCACCTTGACTCAGTCACACATGGTGCAGCAGGTCCTTCAGCGCTTCCGCTTCACGTACTCCTCGCCTCAGCCCACTCCTCTGCCTACCGGTCACTCGCTCTCAGCTCTGCCTTCGGATGAGTCCGTAGAGCCGAGTGGCCCGTATCCAGAGCTTGTGGGCTGCCTCATGTACCTGATGACCTGCACTCGACCTGACCTAGCCTACCCTCTTAGCATCCTAGCACGCTATGTCGCTCCTGGCCGTCACCGGAAGGAGCACATGGATGCCGCTAAGAGGGTGTTGCGCTACTTGTGCAGTACGTCGGGCATGGGGCTTGTGCTTGGAGGACGGTGCGACGTTGTCCTCACTGGACACTCAGACGCTTCTTGGGCTGACGACCAGGCTACTCAGCGGTCGTCTCAGGGTTACACCTTCAGCCTTGGCTCTGGCTCAGTTTCTTGGCGTTCTACACGCTCTTCCTCTGTTCTCAGCTCCAGTTGTGAGGCTGAGATCTACGCCACAACCATGGCTGCCCAGGAGCTTCGCTGGCTCACCTACTTGCTGACCGACCTGGGAGAGCGGCCTCGTTCTCCTCCAGTGCTGTACGTCGACAACAAGGCCGCCCTTGCCTTGTGTCAGGAGCACAGACTGGAGCACAGAACGAAGCACATCGCTCTGCGCTACGTCCTTGCTCGAGAGCTACAGCAGCGTGGTCAGCTTCGTCTTTCGTACGTGGCCACTCGGGCCAACACTGCTGATGTGTTCACCAAGGTGCTTCAGCCTTGTGATCATCAGCGTATCTGTACTGTTCTAGGCCTTGTGCCTACTGTCCCTCACTTGCTCACTTCTTGACTCTGCTTGTACTGTGATCTCTTTATATATACCTGCATGCTTACACTTGCTAGGTTGTGATCACTGTACCTCTTGTTTATTATCAAACTGCATGTGAACTGGTCTTGTGACCGCTTGCTTGTGCTCGGAATTTGTGTGGTATCCTTGAGATCCACCCTGAGCTTTGATCTACTACTACGTATTGACGAGAGTAGATACCCAACGAACTGCTGCCGAAACTCTGCTCAACCAGAACGCTCACTCTACAAGCTAAGCTTGGCATAACTACTCACTTGGATCACAAGTGATGTTAAGTGTTGCCTAGTTTATGTTTGTGGTTCTGAGTTAATCGCTTCCGCATAGTACTTAGACTTAACACGTGGTATCAGAGGTGGTCCTTAGTCATTCTCAACGTATCCATCGATGGGGGTCGCCTAGAGAAGAAGGGAACTCAGCCCCCGCGAGTAGCGGCAGCCAGGAATCTGGTGTCTCCGCGCCAAGGACAGCCCGGACGAACCAGGGCCCGCTACTAAGGGAAGTGCTTAAGAACTTCTCAGTCGACAAGTTCAGTGGAGATGGTTATGACGACTGGTCCTGGAAGATGCAGCTGTACTTTCGGCAGATAAGCCTTCTAAAGCTGATGATAGGCATCGAGGAACGACCCAGTACCCCGGAGCTGCAGAACGAGTGGGACGAGCGCTCATCCGCCGGGTACTACATCCTGTCCCAAAGTTTGGATCTCGCCCAACGCCAACACATCATGCACCTCCTCCCGGAAGAAGAGTGTGGACCCAAGGCATGGAGACTGCTCAAGGATCTGCACGCCCCCACATCAGTTGTAGCTACCCTCATGCTGGAGAGGGAGCTCTCCAACCTTCGCCTTAGTGAAGGAGAACCCGTCCAACCCGTCCTGGACAAGCTGAGAGACCTCTACGCCAAGCTCGCCATCGCTGGGATTGTCTACCCCGAACAAACCAAGTGTATGAAGATGTTGTCGCTGCTGCCGGAGTCATGGATGATATTCACAAGTGGCCTGAGTCTCCCTCAAAACCAGAGCTCCTGGACCTTGGAGTGGATCCGCACCAAGATTCTCGAGGAGGACTTCCGGAGGCGCCAACTGAGGGGAGGAGAAGAGGGGAGCAGCAGCTACGCCATGCAAGGAGGAAAGAGGGGCAGAGGCAAGAAATGGCAAGGGGCTGGGAGAGGAGCTTCTAAGGAGGAGGAGCCCTCCAACCAGCAAGTCGGTAGAGGAGCAGGACGTGGTGGAGGCCAAGGAGGCAGAGGGGGAGGAAGGGGACCCGGGAGAATGGAGGGCAAGTGCTGGTATTGTGAGAAAGTGGGTCATCCGTGGTTTAAATGCAGAACTCAACCCTCTTGGTGGACCCCCTCCAACAGGTCACAAGATGGGAGCGGCGCCGGAGCGGTTGCCGATGATGAACCGGCTGAACACGAAGAAAGGGAAGCCGGACAATTCTTCCACGTTGAAGAGCCGGGAGAGGACGCTGTGGCCGCACACGCTGGAGCTGCACTGCATCCGCTCAACACGTGGATCTTGGACACGGGGGCAGCATGGACCATGACTCCAAGGGCTGACCTCCTTGACAAAGTGGGGACTGCACCGATTGCAGAGGTGAAGTCGGCATCCGGGCACGCTCTCAAGGTGACGGGGGCGGGACGTGCTCAATTCAAGGGAGCCGATGGCAAACCAGTGGTGCTAAGTGATGTGCTTCTAGTCCCTGATCTCAAAGCTAACCTTATCTCCCTCAGGAAACTAGGAAAGTGCGGGGTCAACACCACCACCGATGGTGCCAAGACATACACGGGGCAGCTGGGACAGCGGGTGTTGTGGGACCTTCACGAGAGCCGTGACATCTGCAAGTCTATGTGGCAGCTGCCGGTTGTGCCATGGAGCAAAGACGGAGGAACTCAGGGGGAGTGCAATGCTGTAGCTGCAGAGGAGCTGAAGGTTTCGGCAAAGGGTGGAGAGACTGACTGGATGACAGCTCACCGCCGCCTCGGGCATATTGCTATGCCCGCACTGCAGCAACTGCACAAGGAGGAAGGGGTTAAGGGACTGAAGCTGACAGGTGCAGCAACAACCCACAAGTGTGAAACTTGCTTGCTAAGCAAGTTTACTCGGTTCCCGTTCCATGCAACCGAGGGTGGCGGTAAGAAACTGTTGGAACTGGTGCACATGGATGTGGTGGGGCCGCTACCGGTTGTGGGGGAGCGCGGTGAGAAGTACTTTCTCACTATAGTGGATGATTGGAGCCGAGTTACCTGGGCATACCCCATCAAGAAGAAGGACCATGTGTCGTCCACCATACGCGATGAATGGCTGCCATTCGTGGAGAAACAGTCCGGGCAAAAGGTGAAGCGGATCAGGACTGATAGGGGTGGGGAGTTCATTGGGGAGGAGTTGACTGCATGGCTGAAGAAGCAGGGCATCATTCGAGAACTCACCACCTCTTACAATCCACAGTCCAACGGCATAGCGGAACGGGCAAACCGCACGGTGTTAGAAACGGCACGGGCACTTCTCATCGAATCGGGGTTAGGGAACCCAAGGTGGCCACATGCTGTGCGCCACGCCACGGTGGTTAAGAACAGGGTGTTCACCAACGTTGGTGGTGAGTCATGGGTCCCCATGGAGAGGTGGCTTGGGAGGAAGCCGCCAATTGACATGCTGCGTGTGTTTGGCTGCATGGCTGTGGCTCACATCCCCAAGGCACATCGCAACAAGTTGGGTGCAACGGCTGTGTGGTGTGTGCATTTGGGGTTGGCAGCTGAAAGCAAGGGGTGGCTGCTGTGGGAGCCGAGCAAGGGAGTCATGTTCGACAGTAGGGATGTCAAGTTTATGGAAGATATCACCTACGGAAGCTGGTCCAAGCAGCCAAAGGAACAGATCGTGCAGCACTTGCAGCAGGCAACCATGGGGTTTGGGGTTGAGGAGGAGTGGGTTGGGGAGGAGACCGCAACGCCACACGAGGAGGAGGGTGCAGCAGAGCTTCCCGTGGTCAAGGGCGTGGAGCCAACGGGTGCACCTGAAGAACCTCACCCCATAACACGTGTGAAACCCCCCACCCTTCCCTCAAGAAGGACCCAAACCAAATCCCTTCCCACAGGCCGTGGTCTCTCACCCATGATCGAGAGGCAGATGCGAGCAGCCGCATTGAAGCTGAGGGATTACGTAGGAACAAGGGGAGAGCAACAGCAACTTGATGCACTGCTGGTGCTGGAGAGCAGCCGTGATCCTGATGAGGAAGGAGAGGAGGAGGTATACTGTTTCATGGCACTTGCACCAACGCAGCCACTGACCATGGATGAAGCCCTTAAGGGACCAGACCGGGACAAGTGGCTGGCATCAAGAGATGCTGAATATAACAGCCAAATGGAGAATGGGACATGGGAGCTGGTGCCACTACCGGAGGGGAAGAAAGCCATCAGCTGTGGCTGGATTCCAAGGATTAAAACTGACAACAAAGGAGCCGTGTCAGTTTATAAGAGCAGGCTGGTGGCAAGGGGTTATCAACAGAAAGAAAGAGAGGACTTCAAGGAGACCTTTGCTGCAACTGCCAAGTCACCAACATTGTGTGTTCTCCTTGCCGGTGCAGCTGTGTGTGGGCGGGTGATAGTGCAGATGGACATCACCACAGCCTTCCTCTATGGACTGATAGATGTGGAGGTGTTCATGTCGCAGCCGCCAGGTTATGAGGATGGCACCGGGCGTGTGTGCAAGCTGAAGAAGGCCATCTATGGCCTCAAACAAGCACCACACTGCTGGTACAAGAAGCTGTCTTCGGTTCTAGAGGAGATAGGGTTCAGGGCGAGTGCATGTGACGAGGGCCTTTTCCTCATGGGGGAGAAGGAGAGCCTCGTCATGTTCCTGGTGTACGTGGACGACATCCTCTTGTTTGGGAGCAGCAAGCAGGAGGTAATGAAGGTGCAGCAGAAGCTGATGCAAAACTTCAAGTGCAAGACCCTGGGGGAAGCGAACTACTACCTGGGAATGCACATCGAGAGGGATGTTAGCAATGGATGGGTGAAACTGCACCAGGAGAAGTACATCAATGACATGGGGAGCAAGTATGAGATAGAGGTCGGAAGGAAGATCACCACACCTCTTCCATGTGGATTTAAACTCATCAAAGCTAGTGAGAACGAAGGAGTGGATCAGCGGGAGCAGGCTCGTTTTCAGTCCATGGTGGGGAGCTTGCTCTATGCAGCAGTACACACCAGGCCGGACATCTCCTTTGCTGTGGGGCAGCTGGCCAGGGTGGTGCAAAATCCCACCGAGGAGCAGGTGGATGCAGCAGACCGTATCATCCAGTATCTGAACTCCCCAGCAGTACCCCACTGTTGGAGTTCAATACTCAGCCGTGGCCCAGATGAAGCAGAAGGGAGCAGAGGTTCTCAAGGAGAAGGGGGAGCAGCTCGGGGAGAGGGAGCTATTCCTCACGGGGTTTGCTGATGCAACATGGGCATCTGAAAAGGAGGACATGTCCTCAGTGGGAGGATATGTGTGCGTAATTGGTGGTGGACCCGTGAGCTGGAGGTCAAAGAAACAGGTGGAAACGGCGGGTTCATCAGCTGAAGCAGAGTACATGTCAATGTACCATGCAGCCAAGGAGCTGATTTGGCTGAGGAAGCTGCTGGAGAAGATAGGGCACGAGCAGAAGACTGCCACACCGCTGTTTTGTGACAACTCCAGTGCCATTGCAATGTCCAAGAATGCTGTGCTGCATGGGCTCACCAAGCATATGCAGATTAAGTGGCATTGGCTGCGCAAGGAGGTGCAGAGGGGATCCATCCAGCCCCTCTATGTGAAAACGCAGCAGCAGCCGGCAGATTTTCTCACGAAGCGGCTTGCTGAAGAACCCCACTGGCGCTGTGCTAAGTTGTGCGGCATGAGCCTTAACTAGGCTCACGCAAAGGGAGTGCAAGTAGGCGACTGCTTGAGGGGGAGTTTGTTGGGTGCAAAATACTATTTTTGCACTGCAACCAGCCGCCTGCATGATGTCATGCATTTTGTGTGTGTTCTGTGTGCATTCGTTTTTCGCATTTTGTTTCATGTGTTGTTGCTGTGGGATCATGTTCGGTCATGACGGATCATGACGAGTCATGTTCGTTTATGTCGGCTCATGTTCGTTCATGTCGGCTCATGTACGCTCATGTTTGTTTTCATCAACGAACATGTGCGCTCATGAAAGTTCTGTGTTTCATGTGTGTTCTGTGTTTCATGAATGTCGAGTTGTTTTCATGAGAGCTGTTGTGAGTGTCGAGTGTGTTTGGTTTTGGGGCTCGATTGTTTGACCAGCCCCGTTGACCATTTCGCGCTGGTCAACAAAAAGTGCGCGATGTCAGGATCCGCGCGTGGGGTCCTGACACACGCGTGTGGCCCGTCAGAACATGCGCGTGTGTCGTCACTGTTTCGATCGTGCACTGTACGCACGATCGCTACAGGACGGAGCGAATGATCGCTCCGTCACGCGCAGGACAACGCACGATCGCGTCAGCGATCGTCTTGTCCTGCACGACCGAGAAATATCTCGGTCGTGATGAGGGGCATGTGGGGCACGTGGGGCACTCGGGATTCTACAGTTGACTAGCAGGATTTCGCGCTGACTTGGCGTGCAGGAAAATTTGCCAGAAAGTCGCGCTGCTTTGCGTCATTATTTCAACAGTGGTACAAAACGGTAAAGCCTGTTTTGTAACTGAAAAACGGGAAACCCACACGAGTGTTCATGATTTGTACATGCGCGATCATGAATGTTCATGAGGGGAGTCAGCAGGAGAATTTGGCAGCAGTGCAGTGGAAGACAGTTATTCTACAGTGGCAGATCAAGCCAAATTCAAGGGCAGTTAAACAACCGTTTTCAATGACAGCAAGGCGAAGACCTGGACGACAGTTAGACAACTGCCTTGTGTGTTTTCTTTGTGTGCCTAAGACCTCTCATATTTGTGTGCTTGTATTTGCTTTTGATTCAACAATGTTTTATGATTTCAAGAGTGCATTCTACTACTACGTATTGACGAGAGTAGATACACAACGAACTGCTGCCGAAACTCTGCTCAACCAGAACGCTCACTCTACAAGCTAAGCTTGGCATAACTATTCACTTGGTTCACAAGTGATGTTAAGTGTTGCCTAGTTTATGTTTGTGGTTCTGAGTTAATCGCTTCCGCATAGTACTTAGACTTAACATTGAGCACAAACGCTAGTTTGCCTATCCAAATTGTCAAACTTATATGCTGCATGTTGTGTAGGCTGTAGTGGGGTAGCCCATATGGGGTACAACCCAATTAGGGTTTGTTACTTGTACTCCTGCATGCTGCTAGTTCACTCATTCTCGTTCATGATTCTGACACAAATCAGCTGCGAATTATCTCAAAACCGGACAGTGTCACCTAGATACGTAGTAGAGGCTAATGGATGAAACAAACGGGAGCACAAACAAGGCACAAAACCATTGATAGTAACTTGACTGGCTATCCTTGAATATGTTCGATCCGTGTTGCGCACGAACGCTAGTTTGCCTATCCAAATCAGCTGCGAATGATCTCAAAACCGGACAGTGTCACCTAGATACATAGTAGAGGCTATTGGTGCAGAGAAACAGGAGTTAAAACAAGTGACGGGGCTCTAAACTGCTGATAGTGTTTTGGCTACCTATCCTTGAATAGATTTGGTCCGTTCTGCGCACCGACGCTTGTCTACCTCATTAAATCAGTTGCGAATGATCTCAAACCCGGACAGCCTCACCTAGATACATAGTAGAGGCTATTGGTGCAAAGAAACGGGAGTTAAAACTAGTGACGGGGCTCTAAACTGCGGATAGTGTGTTGGCTGCCTATCCTTGAATAGATTTGGTCCGTTCTGCGCACCGACGCTTGTCTACCTATCCAAATCAGTTGCGAATGATCTCAAACCCGGAGAGCCTCACCTACATACATAGTAGAGGCTATTGGTGCAAAGAAACGGGAGTCAAAACAAGTGACGGGGCTCTAAACTGCTGATAGTATGTTGGGTGCCTATCCTTGAACAGATTTGGTCCGTTCTGCGCACCGACGCTTGTCTACCTATCCAAATCAGTTGCGAATGATCTCAAACCCGGAGAGCCTCAACTACATACATAGTAGAGGCTATTGGTGCAAAGAAACGGGAGTCAAAACAAGTGATGGGGCTCTAAAGTGCTGATGGTATGTTGGCTGCCTATCCTTGAACAGATTTGGTCCGTTTTGCGCACCGACGCTAGTTTGCCTATCCAAATCAGCTGCGAATGATCTCAAAACCGGACAGTGTCACCTAGATACATAGTAGAGGCTATTGGTGCAGAGAAACAGGAGTTAAAACAAGTGACGGGGCTCTAAACTGCTGATAGTGTTTTGGCTACCTATCCTTGAATAGATTTGGTCCGTTCTGCGCACCGACGCTTGTCTACCTCATTAAATCAGTTGCGAATGATCTCAAACCCGGACAGCCTCACCTAGATACATAGTAGAGGCTATTGGTGCAAAGAAACGGGAGTTAAAACTAGTGACGGGGCTCTAAACTGCGGATAGTGTGTTGGCTGCCTATCCTTGAATAGATTTGGTCCGTTCTGCGCACCGACGCTTGTCTACCTATCCAAATCAGTTGCGAATGATCTCAAACCCGGAGAGCCTCACCTACATACATAGTAGAGGCTATTGGTGCAAAGAAACGGGAGTCAAAACAAGTGACGGGGCTCTAAACTGCTGATAGTATGTTGGGTGCCTATCCTTGAACAGATTTGGTCCGTTCTGCGCACCGACGCTTGTCTACCTATCCAAATCAGTTGCGAATGGTCTCAAACCCGGAGAGCCTCACCTACATACATAGTAGAGGCTATTGGTGCAAAGAAACGGGAGTCAAAACAAGTGACGGGGCTCTAAAGTGCTGATAGTATGTTGGCTGCCTATCCTTGAACAGATTTGGTCCGTTCTGCACACCGACGCTTGTCTACCTATCCAAATCAGTTGCGAATGGTCTCAAACCCGGAGAGCCTCACCTACATACATAGTAGAGGCTATTGGTGCAAAGAAACGGGAGTCAAAACAAGTGATGGGGCTCTAAACTGCTGATAGTATGTTGGCTGCCTATCCTTGAACAGATTTGGTCCGTTCCGCGCACCGACGCTTGTCTACCTATCCAAATCAGCTGCGAATGATCTCAAACCCGGAGAGCCTCACCTACATACATAGTAGAGGCTATTGGTGCAAAGAAACGGGAGCCAAAACAAGTGATGGGGCTCTAAACTGCTGATAGTATGTTGGCTGCCTATCCTTGAACAGATTTGGTCCGTTTTGCGCACCGACGCTTGTCTACCTATCCAAATCAGCTGCGAATGATCTCAAACCCGGTTAGCCTCACCTAGATACATAGTAGAAGATATCGGTACAAAGATGCGGGAGTTAAAATAAGGGACGGGGCTCTAATCTGCTGATAGTGTGTTAGCTGCCTATCCTTGAACAGATTTGGTCCGTTTTGCGCACCGACGCTTGTCTACCTATCCAAACCAGTTGCGAATAATCTCAAACCCGGACAGCTTCACCATGATATTAAAGGCAATTGGTACAAAGAAACGGGAGTTAAAATAAGTGACGGTGCTCTAAACTGCTGATAGTGTGCTGGCTGCCTATCCATGAAACTGTGCAAGGATAGGCATGTACGCAACATCTCACCGTTTAATCATCTGGATTTTTGTTTTAGCCCTATTTCTCCTCACATTCAGGTAGTACATCCTATTCCCTAGCCAGAGGAACTGGTGTGAGCTCATTCGCACAACTACGCAGCAGTTGACGCTTGCTTGTGCGTTGGATGGCATGAAACTGTGCAAGGATAGGCATGTACGCAACATGTTACCGTTTAATCGTATGGATGTTTTTTTTTAGCCCTATTTTTCCTCACATTCAGGTAGTATATCCTATTCCCTAGCCAGAGAAACTGGTGTCAGCTCATTCGCACAACTATGCAGCAATTGACGCTTGCTTGTGCGTTTGATGGCATGAAACTGTGCAAGGATAGGCATGTACGCAAGATGTCACCGTTTAATCGCCTGGATGTTTTTTTTAGCCATATTTGTCCTCACATTCAGGTAGTACATCCTATTCCCTAGCCAAAGGAACTAGTTTGAGATCATTCACACAACTACGCAGCACGTGACGCTTGTTTGTGTCAGAATGTCATTGTTCTCTAGCCTGCAGTGGGGTACTCTATAGCGAGTACAACCCCTTAGGGTTTCCTATATGTATCCTGCTGCTTTCTAGTGAACCCCCTCTTCTTCTCCTTTGCTTATTCTCTCTTGCCTAGCTAGGGCTTACCTAGCTATGGCTCCTAACTCTACCTACTATTTTCACATGCTATCAGAGCAGGTCGATCCCCTTGGGTCGATCCTGTGGGTGGGCTCACCACCTCACTGCTTCCGCTGCTACTGCCACTCTCTGTGTCGCACGCCCCGTGGCGTGCGACGGATTTTTCATCCCGCCGCGCGCTCGGAGCGTGCGGCGGTTTTCTGCCCGCCGTGCGCCCCGAGGCGCGCGGCGGTTTTCTGCCCGCCGTGCGCCCCGAGGCGCGCGGCGGTTGTCTGCCCGCCGTGCGCCCCGAGGCGCGCGGCGGGTTTCTGCCCCGTCACTCCGCGCGTCGCTCCCGGGAGGCGCTGCGGCGGGCGACGGGGACCCGCGCGTCGCCCCCCGTCGCCCGTCGTGGCCTGCGCGCGGCTCGTACAGCCTGCGCGCGGCCCGTACGGGCTGCGCCAGGCCCGCGCGCGGCCCGTACGGGCTGCGCCAGGCCCGCGCGCGGCCCGTACGGGCTGCGCCAGGCCCGCGCGCGGCTCGGGCCGCCTGCGCGCGGTTCGGGCGGCTGTGCCAGGCCCGTGGGCGGCCCGTTCTTCGCTGCCCCTGCGCTGCCCGCTGTCCCCCGTGCTTCTGATGGCGCCCCACCCCTGCTGCTGCCCGTTCTCCTGAATTAGGGTTTGGGGGTGGGGGGTCTGGGGGTGCAGCTTCTGTGTGCCGTCCCCTGCTCCTCCTCCTCCTCCGTCTCCCAGTGCTGCAGCTGCCGCTGAGGGGGGTGGACCTGTTGGAGCCGTCGGAGTGGTACTAAGGGGGGTGAAGGGGGAGTGGAGCTAGGGGTGAAGCAGGGGGTGTGTGTCAGGGGGAGTGGGACTGTTTGGGGAGGTTGAACTGAGGTTGCCGTCGTGTCGCCAGCAGCACCTGTAGTCCGGGGAGTTTCTCCGGTAGCCCAGTCGCAGCCAGCTGTGCCAGTCGCCCGTGGGTCCGTTGCTCGTCTGCCGCTACTTTTAGCCGCGGAGCCAGTTACTCCAGTAGTCCGGAGCGTTGTTCCGGTAGCCGCTGTGCCAGTGTGACTCCTGTTGCCCGTGTGTCTGCAGCTTCAGCCGTCGCCTCCTATCTCCTCTCCTCTCACTCTCGCCTCCTCCTCCTCACTTGCCCTCTGCGTTAGCCTCTAGCTTTGCTCATAATTGTGAACTTTAAACTATTGCTTCTTGTACTTGTGCTCAGAATGTGTGGTGACATTGTGATCCATCCTGAGCTTGTTCTGCTTTGCTTGCTCTGCTGATTACACCCCACTTTGGCTATGGGGGTGTGTCAGAATGTCATTGTTCTCTAGCCTGCAGTGGGGTACTCTATAGCGAGTACAACCCCTTAGGGTTTCCTATATGTATCCTGCTGCTTTCTAGTGAACCCCCTCTTCTTCTCCTTTGCTTATTCTCTCTTGCCTAGCTAGGGCTTACCTAGCTATGGCTCCTAACTCTACCTACTATTTTCACAGTTTGTGCGTTTGATGACATGAAATTGGGCATGTACGCAACATGTCACCATTTCAACGTTTCGTTCTGTTTTTTTTTTTATTCATTCGTTCATTCATGTACTACATCATTATTAATTACCATAGGGACTGGAACGAGCTCGTTCGCATAACTACGCTGCACGCGACTCTTCTCGTATTTCTGCCCTTTCGTCTTCGTACTCCTTTGTAATCGCTTCATTCACTTTCGTCAGGAGTGAACAGCAGTTTTTTACATTTGTTATTCGTAACAAGTATCATAGTGCAACAATGTATTTGCTATACATGTAAATAGGCATCTATTACATTATGCACATTTGTAATGCTTTAGAGCACAACTATTGCTTTTAAAGGTATATGTTTTACAATCTAAGTCTGTACAGATAATGTGCTATTATTACATTTTTCAGTTCGCCAGCACAGCAGTTTAGTTCGAGGCCCAGAGCCAATGGGACACGGATGCCCAGTTCCGGGCCTCGATCTAGGTGTCCCGAGGCTCAAATATGAGTTCGACCCCGCCAAACGAGCTCTTCGACGAATCGAGTGGTTTCCGAAGCTGCCAACATGTCTGCCCAAGCAGTTTCGAGAGTCCCGAAGCAGCAATCCCTGATTTCGTTTCGACGCGACGCGTCGAAAGTATCTTTCCCCACTCAGTTGAACAAGTTACTTCAGACATACCCCACGAAACCCTACTTTCTGAGGGGCCCCATTTTTGGGATGACGAACCTGCTGCTGGTGTTTCGAGAACCGCCAGCTGACTACAGCTAGTGGTACAAATGTCAATGAGTTAGTGCTCCCAACCGCCGAGCGTGGGGTCCGCTTGTACGACAGCGGTGGGCTCCGCTTGTACGACAGCGGTGGGCTCCGCTTGTACGACAGCGGTGGGCTCCGCTTGTACTACGACTGCGGTGAATTCCGCGGCGCTTGCACTAACGACAGCAGGAAAGCTAGTTAGTGGATGATGGCCGTCTCGCTTAAAGCGACGGGGCAACTTTTGGCAGTGTTGGGTTCAGAAGTTTTTTTTTTTAACCAGGCTTGCCAGCGCGAAAGTGCTGGCTGGCGAAAACCAGGATTTCGTGCGGACAATTTCCATCCGCAGTAACAGTTCGCCAGGGTTCTGGGTTTTGGGTGGCAAATGTGCACCGTCGCTTTAAGTGATGCGAGTGCTGCGGAAGGCGGGTCGCGGAAATTATGGCATCATGTACCGCAAGAGCTCTTACTATTGGTAACTCCGTAGAACGAATACTAAGCGCGTTCGCGGTACTCGTCGTCCTCTAGTGCCTCACTCGAGTCGAGTGTGTTACCATCAACTCATAGCACCGTCACTGTCAGACGCTCCTTTCGCCTTCCAGAATGACGTCGCACTCCGTTATCGCCCCTCTCTAAAAAACCTGACCGACGATCCCCTGCCAACCAAGCCCGCCGCCACTGCTTCACTTAATCTCACTGCTCCTGTGCTTCCCGCGCCTCCTCCTATTCAACCTGTCAGTATGGCTCGTCGAACCGCGTGGAAGCGACCGGCGAGGGGAGACAGCCAACCGGCGAGGGGAGACAGCCAACCGGCGAAAGGAGACAGCCAGGCGCATCCCCATCATCTCACGAGCGATTCGTGCGTGACGGCCATGAGTAACTCCCCCGCCGACGGGCCCCGCCCAGTGCTGACTCCTCCGCAGAAGCGGCGTGCCGCAGCCGCGTGCAGAAGGGAGCTACTGAACGCGCTGCGGCAGTGGGCGACAGAGGTGAGGCTGAGAGAGGCCGAGGCGGAGCTGCTGCCGAGCCCCCACTTGCAGCTCACTCGCGAAGGTCACAGCCCTGCTAGTAGCCCCACTGATAGCCGTGCTACTACCGCCGACAGCACCACTGCTAGTAGTACTGAAATTAGTACCAACACCGGCGTCAGTGGCGTGACCAGCACCATTGGCACAACTTGTAAGAGCGCAGTTGCTGACTCTGTCAGCCCAGGCAATGCTGCTGCGGCTGCTGCTCCTGCTCCTGCTGCTCCTGTCGCTGCCCCAGCAGACTCCGCCGTGCTGCTGTGCTCTGCGGCCTGGCGGCGGGCAGCGCTGGCGCGAGCGGCAGCGAGTGGGAACGTGCGGAGGTCGTTGAGGCGGAACGCGACGACGCTGGCGCGGATAGAAGCGGGCGTGGATGCTGTGTGCCGCGGGGTGCAAGAGATAGAGGCCAGCCTGGTCGGCGAGTGCGGTGACAAGGGCAACGCGGGTGGCCAGGGTGGGAAGGTGCTGGTAGCTGAAGCAGGAGGCGCAACAGGAGCAGGAGCAGGAGCAGGAGCAGGAGCAGGAGCAGGAGCAGGAGCAGGAGCAGCAGCAGTAGCTAAGTGCAGCACGTGGCCTGAGGCATGCTGGCGTGTGCCTCACATGCCCTTCTCCGATGTCATGGTGCTCCCCATCCCCTTCCTTATCCCCCCTCCTTCCTCACCCTAATGCCTTCCTCCCCTCGTCCATCGCAACAGGCAAGCTTTCTCACCTTGCCCACTCAAACAAGCGACTCTCCGTACTCCCCTTCACCCCTTCACACCCCCCTCCTCAAGTCTTCCTCCCCCGAGCCTGCCCCGTTTCCCCTTTCTCCACGACATCCCCTCCAGTCTATTAGGGCACACAAGCACTATTGACACTTCTAAGCACCCCCCCGGCCCCATGCCCTTTATTCCACCTGCAGGCCAGCAGGGCGCGCAGGTTCCTCGTATTCGCCTACTCCGACGAGCAGCTCTCCAACACGCGCTCTCACCTCGCAGAGGCCGCCAGCTTCGCCCAAGCCACCAACCGCACGCTCGTGCTGCCCAAGGTATCACCACTCCCGTTGAAACGCCTGCCGGCTTATGTGACGAAAATTTGAAAGGCAACCGCTGTGGCTCTGGAAAACCCCCGCTCTGGCCCGGTGGTCTATGGCACGGACAGTTGTACCACTCCATCGCTTCCCAATGTACCACTCCCCTTGGTGCCCAAAGCACCACTCTGCACGTTTCACTACACACTCTCTCCTGTCTCCCGCCTCTTCTGCTTATGTTTCCCCCTTCCTCTCTGTGGGCCTCCCCCTCCTTTGCTGTCTTTCAAAACCCCACTTTATGTGATTCCATTCCCCCCCCCAACCCCTCTCCTCCTCTCCCCTCCTCCCCGTCTCCCCGTCTCCCCGTCTCCCCCTCTCCCCCTCTCCCCCTCTCCTTTCTCTCCCCGTCGCAACCATGGCAGCCAGTCGCTGCCGCCTCTCACTCGTGCGTTCCCTGCCACTCTGCACCAGGGTTAAAAAAAACGACCGTATTATTGAAATTTTACCGTAAAAAACGGTACCGTAAAAAAACGACCGTTTAAAACGGTTTAAAAACGACCGTCTAAAAACGACCGTTTAAAACGGTTCCAGGAGGTGTTTTCAGTTTAACTAACAAATCGGCCACTTTATGGGACCAAATTGAACCCGAATTTCAGCAGGATGAAGGGGACGAGCCCCTTATTGCATGTGTGCGCCTGTTGGCGTGTTTGAAAATGTGTATGGCCTTGTTTTCCCCTTTTTTTTCTTGGTGAACAGAGTTCTCTAACAAAAAAACGGCCGTATTTTTGAAAAATCACCGTAAAATACGACCGTAAAAAACGGACCGTATTTTACGGAAACCGTATTTTTGAACCTTGCTCTGCACCTACTTCAACCTGTCTCGTCTCAACCCCACTGGATCTCCCTTCCTCAGTCCTCTTCCCCTCCTCCCCCACATGCATATCACTGCAGGCCAGTCGCAGCCGCCTCTCACTCGCACGCTCCCTGCCACTCTGCACCTACTTCAACCTATCTCGTCTCAACGCCCACTGGGTCTCGCCCGACCTCTTCCTGCTCCTCGCTAGAGCCGCTCTCAACCTCCCCTTTGCTGCTGCTGCACCTGGCGCCACCCCGTCCGTGGCCTTTGTGCATGTGCAGTCCTCCTACCTATGGCGCATGCCCTTCTCTCGAAGCAAGTAGTCATTTTCCACACATGGCGCATGCCCTTCACTCAAAGCAAATAGGCCCGCGCATGCCTCTAGTGCCATGCCATTTCCAAACGTTACATTCGACACTGCAATGTGTAGCCATTTCCGGCCATGCCATAGCATCCCATCATATGACATCTGGTTTGGAAATGCATAAAAAGCATTCGTTTCGTTGCACCTTGGTGTGCAGGGCCTCTGGTGGACATGCTGGGTGAGCTGATGGTGTATGGCATGGGGTACGCGCCCTCCAGGCACAACAGTGTTGATATCATCATGCCCACCAACAGCACTGCAGATCTCCAGAAGCTGTACAAGTGGTGCGTCACCTCGTGGGTTCATGACTTGTGATGTGTTCACCTCGTGGGTTCATGACTTGTGATGTGTTCACCTCGTGGGTTCATGACTTGTGATGTGTTCACCTCGTGGGTTCATGACTTGTGATGTGTTCACCTCGTGGGTTCATGACTTGTGATGTGTTCACCTCGTGGGTTCATGACTTGTGATGTGTTCACCTCGTGGGTTCATGACTTGTGATGTGTTCACCTCGTGGGTTCATGACTTGTGATGTGTTCACCTCGTGGGTTCATGACTTGTGATGTGTTCACCTCGTGGGTTCATGACTTGTGATGTGTTCACCTCGTGGGTTCATGACTTGTGATGTGTTCACCTCGTGGGTTCATGACTTGTGATGTGTTCACCTCGTGGGTTCATGACTTGTGATGTGTTCACCTCGTGGGTTCATGACTTGTGATGTGTTCACCTCGTGGGTTCATGACTTGTGATGTGTTCACCTCGTGGGTTCATGACTTGTGATGTGTTCACCTCGTGGGTTCATGACTTGTGATGTGTTCACCTCGTGGGTTCATGACTGATGGAGCCATGGAGCCGTGAAGAAGGAAGTGGCTCGTAACATATCCATTCCGCCCTATTCCTGTTTCTGCAACCCAAGGCCTGCCACTGCAACTTAGAGCTTGCCGTTGCAACATGGCTTGTCATTACAACCGAATGTCACATATACCGGTAACTGCAATGCAACCATCTTAGGCAGCACACCCATCTTCCAACCGACTTTACCACAATTCTGCCCTTTTCTGCATCCTTTGTGCATCCTCTGTATGGCACCTCCATGCCTGCAGGCGGCACACGGACGTGCTGGTGTGGATGAAGAGCACCTTCGGTGTGGTGGACTTTAACCCTCCCACCAGCGCCATCTCGTTCCAGATGCTTCCATACAGCCGGGCGTGGCACGCCATGGCCCATCGAGCCATGGCCCGCCTGCCCCCACGGTGCAATGCACTACCGCTCCGAGTTCATCGCCTTCCACCTCGTGAGTTCATCGCCTTCCACCTCGTGAGTTCATCGCCTTCCACCTCGTGAGTTCATCGCCTTCCACCTCGTGAGTTCATCGCCTTCCACCTCGTGAGTTCATCGCCTTCCACCTCGTGAGTTCATCGCCTTCCACCTCGTGAGTTCATCGCCTTCCACCTTGTGAGTTCATCGCCTTCCACCTCGTGAGTTCATCGCCTTCCACCTCGTGAGTTCATCGCCTTCCACCTCGTGAGTTCATCGCCTTCCACCTCGTGAGTTCATCGCCTTCCACCTCGTGAGTTCATCGCCTTCCACCTCGTGAGTTCATCGCCTTCCACCTCGTGAGTTCATCGCCTTCCACCTCGTGAGTTCATCGCCTTCCACCTCGTGAGTTCATCGCCTTCCACCTCGTGAGTTCATCGCCTTCCACCTCGTGAGTTCATCGCCTTCCACCTCGTGAGTTCATCGCCTTCCACCTCGTGAGTTCATCGCCTTCCACCTCGTGAGTTCATCGCCTTCCACCTCGTGAGTTCATCGCCTTCCACCTCGTGAGTTCATCGCCTTCCACCTCGTGAGTTCATCGCCTTCCACCTCGTGAGTTCATCGCCTTCCACCTCGTGAGTTCATCGCCTTCCACCTCGTGAGTTCATTGCCAGCTGGATGGTGGCAGCACGCAACCCATGAACCCGACGTGTCATTTGACGACATTTGGCTTTTGAGCAGACACAAAGTGGCTCACAAGTCATTTAGATTCGCATCTTGCTGCTGCCGCAATCCCACCTCACCCACACACTGTAGGCGCACAAGCTAGTGCGAAGAGGCTTCAAGGCGGAGGCAGGCGTGCTGGAGGAGCTGATGGCGGGGTGCATGGAGGGGGCTCGCGACCTCATCAGCAGCATGAAGCGCCGCCACAACATCTCCGCCGTTTTTATTGCCACCGACGTGCCCTTTGACGACAAGGCGGGCAGCGTGGTGCGGTCGGACTCGTGGAAAGAGACCACGTGGAAGTTTCAAGGGCAAGAGAGGGTGCTGCAGGCCCCACAGGAGAAGCTGCGGTGGCTGAGGGAGCAGGTGGCGGGGAGTGTGATGGTGGATGAGCTCTTGCCCGCCATCAACCAGTATGACCCCGGTCAGTGCACACTGCTTGGGTGGCTGGCTTCTTTCGTGTGTACCTGCTTCGATGGCTGCTTTGATGGCGATTTGGGTGGCTTCTTGGGTGCGTGGGCGGCTGCTTAGATGGCTGCTTGAGTGGCTGCTTGGGCGCTTCGGATGCAGCTACGTGGCAAGATCTGCCTGCCAGAGACTTTGTCTCACGCCCCTTCTCCTTCTGCCAACAGATTCCTAATGAGTGCAACCATCTGTTCCTGTGTGCCATGCCAACCCTCACCCCTTTCCTATCCACCTCCTCTTCCTCTCCCGCAATCTCTTCTCCGTTCCGTCCATGCAGGCATTGTGGCCATATTGGACAAGCTTCTGTGCGCACATGCCTGTTATAGTCACAATAGGCTTGAATTTGCCTAAAACGAAAGATAGAGAGCACAGACGGATTTCTGCACAGCGGCTTCAAACGTTGATAGCGTTCTGCTCACAGCTGCAAATGACTTGATTCAAATTGGATCTGGAGCGTCTTCAAATTTAGATTGCACGATTTGATAAAGAATTGACGACACAGTGTCGGTTTGAACGAACGGTACTATGGCAGCCACTATAGTCTTAGAACACAAGATAGGAAGAGTTACGAGTTGGGAATGACTCCCAGCTCCTACAAACCCCAAGAGCCGAGGTACAGTGATGTGGAACAGTGCCACACTGTCCCCAACCACGAAGGGTCTCGAAACTACCCTTCACTAGGGCCTACACCAAGTGAAATGTTACACTACACAAAGTAATGTAACTATCTTCAATATCTTGAGGTGTACCCTTTTGGCAAGCTTCGAAATCACTTGAGGCTTGACACCAAGGCTCGGGCTCTTCATCACAAACTCATCATTGAGTTCTTGATGGGTCTGCTGCACACACCTGCGACACGCCGAACGTTCGACACAGGACAAAATAGAAACCGCGCACGACAAAATAGAAACCGCGCGCGAGACACAAACGACCGCGTAACACGCGTCTAGCGATAACTCGCTATTGACTCGACACACACACTCGACATCATGACTCAACATTCACACACAATTATAAGCATGAAATATATATTATCCCATGCCCTCATACCATTCCATACACACACACATTCACGCACACGGACAACAAGCCGAGTGCAAACCGTAGGGTTGCACCAACAAACTCCCCCTCGGATTGTTGGCCTTAGGATATGTTGCTCTCTCAGTTCAGAGCCATCCCAGCCAGCTTGCAACACTTCCAATGCTGCTGCTCCACCAGCCTCTTGGTCATCATGTCAGCCGGCTGCCCCGTGGTCTTCACGTAGCGCAACTCAACTTCACCCGCGGTTACCATGCTCCTCGTCCAATGCCACTTCACCCTCATGTGCTTCGTGAGTCCATGCAACACAGGGTTCTTAGCAAGAGCAATGGCACCCTGGCTGACACAGTACAGTGGGGTAGGTCCTTGCTGCTCCTCCCCCAATTCAGCCAACAAACGCCGCTGCCACACAATCTCCCGTACGGCACGGAAGAGTGCCATGTACTCGGACTCCACCGAGCTCAAAGCTTGGTCAACCTGCTTCTTGCTCTCCCAAGCAGTTGGGCCTCCACCAACACAGCATATGAAGCCTCCCACACTTGTCATGTCCTCTGGTTCTGATGCATATGAAGCATCCGAGTAGGCGGTGAGGAACAAACGCCCGGGTTCAACACCATCCGCGCCCTTTTGGCGCCTTTGTGCCGCCGCCGAGTATTGCAGCCCAACGGTCGGTGTTTGGCCAAGATACTTGGCCACCCTCATTCCAGCTGCTACCTGCTCCTCATTAGGGCATTGCACAACCCTAGCCAGCTGCCCGGTAGCAAACGCGACGTCCGGTCGGGTGTTTACCGCCGCATACATGAGGCTGCCCACCAACGAGTGAAATCGGCGCCTCTCCTCTTCACCAACGCTCTCCTCCTCTGTTCCCTTCACACACTTGAACCCAGAGGGAAAGGGTGTAGCCACATGGCCTTCACTCTGCCCAAAGTTGGCAGCCAATGCCTCCAGGTACTTTTGTTGATGCACCCGCATGCACCGCTTCTCCACATCTCGTTCGATGTGGAGCCCAAGGTAGAAGCTCACGTCACCAAGGGCCTTGCACTTGAACTTGACTTGAAGCTTCAGCATCACCTCCTTCACAAGGTCAGAAGAGGGTGAGAAAATGAGGATGTCATCCACATAAACCACCATGAAACTCCTCTGCTCCCCCTCGCCAAGCATGAACAAGGAGTGATCGGCCGTTGAGGGAGTGAAGCCGATCCCCTCCAACACTTCGCGCAGCTTCATGTACCATTGCCTAGGGGCCTGCTTCAGCCCATAGAGGGCCTTCTTCAGCTTCCACACTCTGCCACTACCATCATCAAACCCCTCTGGCTGCGCCATAAAAATCTCCTCCTCAAGGATGCCGTTAAGGAATGCCGTTACGATGTCCATTTGCTTTACTACCCATCCTTTGATGGCGGCTCCCGCGAATAGGGTTCGCAGCGTCGTCGGCTTCACCACAGGGGCAAACAGCTCCTTGAAGTCCACCTTCTCCTTCTGCTGGTACCCCTTGGCTACAAGCCTAGACTTGTAGCGCTCGATCTTGCCGTCGGCATCCGACTTGATTTTGAAGAGCCACTTGGACGTTATCGCCGTACGCCCCTCCGGTAGCTCCACCAATTCAAACGTGTCATTCTCCTCGATGCTCTTCAGCTCACTCTCCATGGCCTTCTTCCACTCCTCAGCATCACTACTCTCCAAAGCCTCCTTGAGAGTTGCTGGTTCTCCCGGCATCTCCACCGGAGAGAAGAACGCGAAGGCACACTCCTCGTAGTCACTCTCCTCGTCGTCTCCGACCATCATTGCCGCTCCGGCCAGGGCTGTCTTGCCCTGCTTTCCCGGCGCATCATAGGTCAGCCTATTAGGGGGTTGAACTCTCCTCTTCCCCCTTCCTTCCTCCTCAGCTGCAGGGACTTGAAGGCCTTGGCGTTGCTGCGGTGTGGCTCGAATCCGTGGAGCACTCGTAGTACGGGAAGGGAGTGACAGTGCACGCTCGCTCACTTGCTGCACCTCCTCCTCTTCTTCCTCTGCATCATTGGCCTCCTCTCCCCCATTCACAAGGGAGGATTGCCTTGTGGTTGTGCTGCCGCTGCTCAGCTCCAAAGGCAGCTCCACATGCTCCAAACCGGAACTCTTCACCTCCCCAAACCGCACGCCTATCTTCGCCTCATTCTCCGCCTTCCAATCCTTGTACATGAAGTTCTCCATGAACTTGCAGTCCCTGCTCACCAAGAACTTCTTGGTGAATGGGTCCCAAAGAAGCCATCCCTTGCTGTTTTGAGCCATGCCCAAGTACACGGCCCACACCGCCTTGGCACCAAGCTTGTTGTGCCGAAGATGCTTAGGCACGAGCGCCATGCACATGCACCCGAACACCCGAAGCATATCCACCTTTGGCTTCCTTCCTAGCCACTCCACATAGGGCACCCATTTGTCTGCTCCCACATGATTCAAGGCTCTGTTCTTGGCCACACACGCGCTCCGCACCGCATCAGGCCAGAAATAGTCGGGTAGCCCGGCTTCAATGAGCAACCCGCGTGCCGCCTCCGTAATTGTGCGGTTCGCTCGCTCGGCGATGCCGTTCATTGCAGGGGAGTATGGCATGGTGAGGGAGTGCCGAATACCATTCTTCTTCAGCCACAACCCAAACTCCTTGCTCAGGAACTCTCCCCCTCGATCGGTGCGGATTGACTTGACTAAACGGTCTTGTTGCCGCTCCACCATCGGGAACCAATCCGTCTTCAACGTTTCAGCCACGTCGCTCTTCTTGGCCAGCACGTACACCCAAGTCATGCGGGTGTAGACGTCGACAATGGTGAGAAAATACTCAGCTCCAGCAGCTCCAAGCTTCAGGGGGCCCACCACGTCCATCACCACCTCATCAAGCGGTGCCTTTGCCGTTGCCTCCGAACTAGGGAACAGAAACCGGGTGAACTTGGCTTGAATGCACGTCGGGCAGCCAAGCACCTCATCGGGCTCCCCCTTCACACGTATGCCAGCAACCATCTCATTCTTCACTAGCTGCTGCAAGATGGGCAGGGCCACATGCCCCATGCGCCGATGCAAGGTGAGCCAATCACACTCCCCCGTAGCCGAAGTTGGATTGGAGAATGCCGCGCTCGCAATAGCGCCCCACATACTCTCTCCGTAGTCCTCCTCCGCTGCTGCCTCTGGGTTCTCCTCACCCTTTTGCTGCTCCTTGGTTGCTGCACCACTCTCCTTAGGTTCACTGAACTTGCTGGTCCCTCCAGGTTTGCTCTTCTTGAGCTCATTCTCCTTAGCGCGACCGTTCGCGCCATCGTCGCTACCGACCGCTCCATCCTTGGTGCTGATGCTTGCTGCCACTTGCCTCTCCTTAGGCATAGGGACCACTGGGATCTGCCACATCTCGTTGTAGACATCCCTGTCCTCATGAAGGTCCCAAAGAATTCGATCGCCAAGCCTTGCGGTGTAGGTCTTGGCTCCCTTCGAGTTCGTGTCCATGCCGGCCTTTGCCAACCGCCGCACGGAAATCAGGTTTGCAGCAAGGCTGGGCACCCAAAGCACGTTCTTGAGGCCCACCATCTTCCCATCAGCACCCTTGAACATGGCCTTGCCCATGCCTTTCACCTCTGCTCGCTGCCCCAAAGCCGATGTGACATGCTTCACCGGTGACGGCTCGAGTTCGGTGAGCAAGTCCGGGCGAGGTGTCATGCTATAGGTAGCGCCACTATCAATCACCCAATAGTCCAGGGGGTGTAGGGTCACCTTCTCCACAGCTGCTGGCTCCTCAAAGCCTTCATCCTTCTCTGGACCAGCCGGTACTTGCGTCGACACGAAGTAGAATAGACCCGGGTATCGATCGTCGCTCGGGTCCTTGTCGTTGTCTCCGCTCTTCATGTTTGCAGCTCCGCCACCGCGACCGCCACGGCCTCCACGGCCTCGTCCTCTCCCTCCTCCTGCTCCTCTACCCTCTTGGCCTTGAGCAGGGGTCCAACCATTAGGGAGTTTGTAGCAGTCGCGCCACATGTGTCCGCTCTTGTGGCAATAGTGACACTCGCCGTCGAATCGGCCGCGACCGCGTCCGTAGCTCTTGTCGTCGCTGCCGTAACCGCCACTCCTGCGGCCTCCGCCGAAGTTGCTGCCACCAAACCTTCCTCCCCCTCGTCCTCTGCCTCTTCCTCGACCATATCCACGGCCGATGCTCGCTGCCCCAGCGCCATCCGCACTCGCCAACTCACGGCGGCGGAAATCCTCTTGAAGGATAGCTCGCTTCACGTCTTCAAGCGAGAGGCGGGGCAAGTCGCGATTAAGGTTGATGATGAGCGAGGACCATGACTCTGGGAGTAAGGCCAGCAACTTGGTCTTCTTTTGGAGCTCACTGTAGTTCAAATCAGCTCCCTCAAGCCGCGTCAACAAGTCGAAGAATTTCTGCACCCCTTCTTCAACCGCTTCGTCTTCTTCAATTCGTAGTGCCGCCATTTGCCGTTCCAACACCACCGCTACCGCCGCTGTTGCAAGAGCATGTACACCCTTGAGAGCAGCCCATGCCTTTGGTCCTTTCTCTGGTTCACGCTGGAATGGCTTGATGTGACGGATCTGACTGCTCCCCAACGCTTGCCCAAGTAAGAGATAGCCTTGTGCGCTCTTCCGCACCCACGGGCTCTCCTCCGGGTCGTTCTCGGGGCGCTTCTCCGTTCCTTCCATCACCTCCAGCAGGTCATAGTGGTCAAAGATGTTCTCCATCTTGAAGGACCATTCAGCAAAGTTGTCACCGTTGAACTTGTCAAGCCCAAACACCCTAGGCTCATCCCTAGGTGGGCCAAGACTTGGTTGCATGGGCGCCATGGCTGAATCACGGGGTTGGCCTTGAGCTTGAGCTTCTCCACTGCCACCAGCACCTCTGCCACCCCTTTCCTCAGGTCCAGACATTGTCGAAACTGCTCCAAGGGGCTCTGATACCACTTGTTATTGTCACAATAGGCTTGAATGTGCCTAAAACGAAAGATAGAGAGCACAGACGGATTTCTGCACAGCGGATTCAAACGTTGATGGCGTTCTGCTCACAGCTGCAAATGACTTGATTCAAATTGGATCTGGAGCGTCTTCACGTCGTCTACAATTAGCAATTTAGATTGCACGATTTAATAAAGAATTGACGACACAGCGTTGGTTTGAACGAACGGTACTATGGCAGCCACTATAGTCTTAGAACACAAGATAGGAAGAGTTACGAGTTGGGAATGACTCCCAGCTCCTACAAACCCCAAGAGCCGAGGTACAGTGATGTGGAACAGTGCCACACTGTCCCCAACCACGAAGGGTCTCGAAACTACCCTTCACTAGGGCCTACACCAAGTGAAATGTTACACTACACAAAGTAATGTAACTATCTTCAATATCTTGAGGTGTACCCTTTTGGCAAGCTTCGAAATCACTTGAGGCTTGACACCAAGGCTCGGGCTCTTCATCACAAACTCATCCTTGAGTTCTTGATGGGTCTGCTGCACACACCTGCGAGACGCCGAACGTTCGACACAGGACAAAATAGAAACCGCGCACGACAAAATAGAAACCGCGCGCGAGACACAAACGACCGCGTAACACGCGTCTAGCGATAACTCGCAATTGACTCGACACACACACTCGACATCATGACTCAACATTCACACACAGTTATAAGCATGAAATATATATTATCCCATGCCCTCATACCATTCCATACACACACACATGCACGCACACGGACAACAAGCCGAGTGCAAACCGTAGGGTTGCACCAACAATGCCCACGTGTTCTTGGCTGGATCCGTCATGTGCGGGGGAGGCCATGGCTTTGAGCAGGACATCACTACCCACAGGGTTCACTTCAACAAGACCGTCTTCCACAGATGGCACGCCAATGCCAGCTTTGCACATGTAGGGTATGGGGATCTGAGTACTGTTGGCCTGTAGGCCTTTGTAGGATAGGAAGCATGGAAGCATATATTTCAGTTCAACCCGTCAACGCCTAGATGAAGGTTAGTGTTGAATCTAAAATGCTATGTGTTCAGGGTACATTATTATGGATATGGTTCCTTTCCAAGGGGTATTCGAGGGCCTGTTGATAGTAAGGGGAAGCTGAGGGCGGCGTGGGAGTGTGAAGGGGAGTTTCTTGTTTGGCTGAGAAAAGCCCTTAGGATCGTTTCAAGACTAAGGCTCAGAATGATGTATTAGCGGAAGCGTTCAATGAAGGTTGATTGAACCACCTTGCACTGGTGTGTGAGAACAAGATAAGTTAAATTATAGCAAAGGAATACAAAGCCTTTTATATTATTACAAGGAATATGAAAGGTTTAACTAACTGTTGTTGTAACTGCTGTTGCGGTTCGATACAGCGACGACTCGGGTAACTGCTCAATGGCGAGTCAGTTATGTGTCCTTGCTGTCGCGCTGCTTTCGGCAAGTCAAAGGTCGCTGACCTTTGACCTTCGCTTAACCTCTTGCTGTTGCTTTTGTCAACCGCTTCGGTTGACTCGCTGTTACTTCGCTGTAGTTCGCTTCGCTTACATTGTAGTGCTCGACACATCAGAAGCGCGAACTATATGTTTCAAACATTTCTGAGGACGGAGGTGAGGATGTGGGTGCGGGCAGGGCAGGGGGGCGTGGTGGATGGGTTGTGGCGAGATATTGTCAGGGAAGTGGTTGTGGGTGTGAAGAAGCAGAAGCGTTGAGACTCACTTGTTGGTACTACCGTAATACCGTATGTTGGGCAATCATGTTACCGTATTGGAGTTAGTGTGTTGCAGTGTGTGTGCCACAAACATAATAGTAAAGCCATGCCAGAGTCATATGTTAATTTACCATTGGAGTGCACTGCAGCTCGGTAAACATGGCTGAGGGCATCAAATGAAGGTACCGTACCTATCCCTTTGCGCGTACAGTGCAACAAAACGCAGGAGAAGCAATCAAAGTTCCTAGGGGAAAGAGGGGAAGCAACAAATATTACGATCAAGAAAGAGGAGCAAGTCCCCTCACACCCCCCCAGGTCCCCCTAGCCCAGCCCCCTACCCCCCTCCCCGATCCGACATGACTGCCCTCTACGGTCCTCTTTAGATCCTTTTCTCCTTGCCTTCTCCTTGTCTTTTCGTTTCTTGTACGGGGTATGGTACTACGGTATCTGCCCGCTTCTTCCCAACGAGGCGTACCATACCATCCCCCAACCCACCTGCCTTGGCCCGGCCTGCATGCAAGCCTACGCGCAAACCTACACACATTCACAAACCTACTCTAGGAGCCTACTTATAATAACATATTCTGCAGCTACAGTTCCCCCTAAGCCCCCCTTTAGAGACAAGCATTCCATAGCCCCCCTGTACAATCCATCCACGGCTGTGGGACGGCTCAAGCAGCAGCGCGGCACGTGGAGATATGGCGGCGTGGTGCGCACACGTGAAGCTCTCGGGCAGCAGGGCCACAGCGTGCCACCTGTGCAACGGTACAGGGGTGGGTACAAGGTTCCACAGAAAGAGCGGGTTTTGGGGAGGAAAGGGAAAGAGATGCGTGAAATGAGCACATGTGAAATCAAAGTAGAGTCCCCCACTGCCACCTCGCTTCGTAGTTGCCGCCACCTCTCTGCATTGCTCTAACCAGGGAGGGTGAAGAGATGGAATAAGCGAGGGTGCAGAGAAGGAATCAGCGAGGGTGAAAAGAATGAATCAGGGTGTAGGGTTGATCTACGAGGGAAGGACCAGGGGGGGAGGAATGTCATCAGGGGAATGGTGGGTGGGGAGGGGGAAAGGGAGGAGAAACGACATCACTGGGGTGGCTGGCACAAGCAGTGTATGGGAGAATGGGAGAATAAGGGGTGTACACCTTATACGTTTAACCCCCTCCTTCACAACCAGTAGGTGCTTGAAATCGGCAGGCAGGGATTCAGGGTTTTGAAATCAGTGAATGATTTTGGGATTTGCCAGCGAGAAAGGGGATTTGGGTTTTGGCACCAGGACCGGATTTTGGGTTTCAACGCCAGAAGAAGGGTTCTGGGTTTTAACAGCAGGGTTGAAACTTTGGGTTTCAACAGCGGTAGCGGGGCTTCGGGTTGAGCTCAAAGGAAGGAACTAGTGGGGAGGAATGGCATCAGGAGGGTGGTGGGTGGGGAGGAGGGAAGGGGAGCAGAAATAACATCAGGAGGTTTAGGGTGGGGGGAGGGATAGGAAGGAACAATCACATCAGGTGGGTAAGAGCATAAGGGTTGGGAAATGGGGGAATGTGATTTTCTCAAAATGTTACCAAATGTCAACACTTTCTTCCTATTACTCTGAATTTTCTTCTTATTCTGTTCTTTTCCTCCCTCCGCACCTCACTCCCATCTTCCACGACCCCACTGCCTTGCCTATCTCAACCCCACCTCACCTCACTCCCATCTTCCATCACCTCAGCACGGGGGGGTTGGAACGGAGAATCATTTCAGGTGGTAAGAATCAGGAAGGAGAGTGAAGAATATGATATCTTCATATTTTTGTCCACCTTTTTTTTTTCCTTATCCCCCAACCAAACCTCACTGCCATTATCCACCACCTCATTGCCTTGCCTTTTTTCCCTCACCTCACCACCATTTCCCCACGACCTTGGTGTTTTTTCTGCGTTGGTATCGTGCATGTTCATGTTGGGTGTTGTTTCTTGTTTGAGTGGCTTACCTTCCCGGGGCGGTGGGAGTGGATGGTGAGAGTCGTCTCGCGCGCCTCATTCGCACCCAGGGCCGGTGGGTGTCGTGCTGAGCGAGCCTTTCACGCCCAACAGGGCCAGATCTGCCACCTGGGGTGGTGGTGAAATCAGGAGAAGGTGTAAAATCAGGCGAAGGTGTGAAATCAGGAGGTGTGAAATCAGGAGAAGGTGTAAAATCAGGCGAAGGTGTAAAATCAGGCGAAGGGGTGAAATCAGGAGAAGGTGTGAAATCAGGAGAAGGTGTGAAATCAGGAGAAGGTGTGAAATCAGGAGAAGGTGTGAAATCAGGAGAAGGGGTCAAATCAGGAGAAGGGGTCAAATCAGGAGAAGGGGTCAAATAAGGAGACGGTGTGAAATCAGGAGAAGGTGTGAAATCAGGAGAAGGTGTGGAATCAGGAAAAGGGGTCAAATCAGGAGAAGGGGTCAAATCAGGAGAAGGGGTCAAATAAGGAGACAGTGTGAAATCAGGAGAAGGTGTGAAATCAGGAGAAGGTGTGAAATCAGGAGAAGGGGTCAAATCAGGAGAAGGGGTCAAATCACGAGAAGGGGTCAAATAAGGAGACGGTGTGAAATCAGGAGAAGGTGTGAAATCAGGAGGTGTAAAATCAGGAGAAGGGGTCAAATAAGGAGACGGTGTGAAATAAGGAGAAGGTGTGAAATCGGGAGAAGGTGTGAAATCAGGAGGTGTGAAATCAGGAGAAGGTGTGAAATCAGGAGAAGGGGTCAAATCAGGAGAAGGGGTCAAATCAGGAGAAGGGGTCAAATCAGGAAAAGAGAAAAAAAATCAGAAGGGGGGAGGTGAAGAGAATGGGTTTGAACGAATGAGAGTGGGTTCAGGGGAATGAATCCAAGAGGGGGCACGCTGTCAATTGCTGGATGTGACCTTCGTATCTCATATGCTTCCATTTTCCTGATTTTATTATTTTCTGTACTTGTATTTCATTACTATTTTTGCGCATTGCTCTTACCGTGGAAGTGCAGTGTTACATGGACCGCCGTGATTGGCGGAGAGGCACGCAGCAGCGGTGCGGTGTGCTATCAACGGCTAGAGGGAGAGAGGGAACGAGCGGGGCGGAACCAGGGGGGAGGAGGGGGGGAGACAGAATAGCGGCAGAATGAAGAGAAGGAGGGGAATGAGGGGAGGCACAAGGGCTTCAGAAGGAAGGGAGAGAGCATATGCTTCCAATTGTCTGTTTGTATCTCTTGTATTTTTGGGTATTCATGATCAGTTTCGGCTATTTTCTTAGTGCGCTTTTCACGCACAACCACTCCAGTGCACTGACCTGGAGTCGTTGCTTTAAGATTGGCTTGTTCCCGTCTTGCTTGACGGCTTTCGCGGTCAGCGCCGCAACTCCACGCATGTCGTCGCGTTCGCCGCGAATCACCCGCGTGTACACATCCCGGTCTTGCATAGCTCGCACCGTCCTTCCGCCTCACAGATATAACGCCAACGGCGCAATCAAGCAGCGCGCTGATAGCGGGGCGCCGAAAGCGGGGAGTCTAGATCAGGGTGGGGCAGATTGTGCGAGGCATATTTTGAAATAGCAAGGCTGTTTTTGAAATCGCGAGGCAGAAAGTAGATGCTGATTGCTATTACCTTGCTTGGGTAGGACAAACCTCTCCTCTAGTGTGGTGTGGTGTCTCTGATCGCCTTCCTGAGATGGGGCCCCATCCAAAGTTCCCCCAACAACAGTGCCCATAGCACGTGTCCGTGGCATGGCAGCAAAAGGGGGGCGAATGTGGACGTCGCATGAGTTGGGAGCTGAGGGTCGTGCGATACTCCCTCACGTCAACTTTTCCTGCCCCCGGACGTCAGAACGACAGTCGAGCTAGACTGTCACGGAACAAAAAAACTGAACATCTTGCGCGCATACAAATAGCACAATTCCTAACAAGTTTATCAATTCCCTCCGAGTGTGTTTTCAACCGTCTCATGGGAGCATGTGGCCGTTGAAAACTGTCACATGAACGTTCGATGCAGACGCATGTGAGTGGTTGCAGCAGATCTCTCTTGTTTTTCGCCTTAATCAGCTCTCGTCGCATGGCACGTGTGGTGGGTGTGACCAATATCTAATTCTGCCACGCTGGACCAATGGTGCTGCAAATCGATGGGGCCCCATCTCAGGAAGGCGCCCTCTGTGGATGTAGGGGGGTTGGGAAAAGAATGCGGTTGGGTTGGGTGTTATGGTGTTGAGGGCAGGTGGGCCACGTGGGGGATGGGGGTAACCTGACTGGGGTGGGGTGCCTGGCTGCAAATCAGCTGGCTGCAAATGAGCTGGATGCAAATGAGCCGGCGTTCACTGTAGCATCGAACACGCTGTACGACGCGGTAAGGAAGGGTGGTGAGCGCACCTCACAAAGTCACGCTGCTGTTATTTGCACCTCTCGGCTAGATGCGCTGGCAGCGATAAGGAAGGGTGGTGAGCGCACCTCACACAGTCACCTTGCGGCTCGACATGCTGGCAGCGATAAGGAAGGGTGGTGAGCGCACCTCACACACTCATGCTGCTGTTTATTTGCACCTCTGCTAAACTGAGCCGACGCGTTTTGCAGCTCGACACGCTGTCAGTGACGCTAAGAAAACATTTTGACATACTGCCATGTATCCATAAAAGCGCACGTCGGATGCCTGGTCGCACGAATGCAATCTCAGTCAGACATTTTTTGCAGCAGTGTCGCACGTATGTACTCATTGGTGCGTTGCCAACTCAGGATGCTGTCCAAGTACTGTAGTATTCAGACTTTAGAGGTTTCAACACAGCACACCTCTGTCAAAGAGAAAGGCCCCGCCCTCGCTTGGGCGCAGCCGATCTCGCCGTCGACGAGAAGTTCGCTATGGATTGGTCGACGAAATGGGCTTCTGCAGTTCGACGGAAGTTGCGGTCGAGCAAGCTCTGCGCGACGAGCTCTGGTCGACGATCTCTGCGCGACGAGCTCTCGTCGAAGAGCGCTGGTCGACGATCCTAGTCGAGGAACTCTGGTCGAAGAGTTCGGGTCGAGAAACTCTGGTCGAAGAGTTCGGGTCGAGGAGCTCTGCTCGGCGAACGCTGTTCGACCGAGTGATGACGAGCTGATCGACCGAAGTTGCAGAGTTGTGCGAAACTCTGCGGAGGCGTGCGAACTTTCGCCCAGGAGGTTTTGGCGAAGTTCTACCAGCGGAACGGCATCACGTGGTCGACGGTGCGCACCTGGCGAAACTGATGACACGTTTTCTACCTGGCACCTGCGCAATGTGCCTGACGGTGAAACCGCCAACCTGCACCTACTTGGTAGGTGCGCACATCTGCGCAGATAGACAACCTACGACAGCAGATAGTCACCTGCGACTGCAGTGCTGGCAGACAGCGCGCAGTGCAACGTTGGCAGACCACTCTGCTGCAACGTTGGCAAACCGCTCTTTTGCTTCGCTGGCAGATTTCGCCCTTGCTAGGTGTTGCATGCGATTCTAGTCCTTTTGTTCTGCATGCCTCAATTGTACTATCAACTGTTCATTGCAAGTTGTTCTTTCAACTTTCCTTAGTGGAATTCTTGCCAAACTTCTTTGTGAACACATGCAAGCAGTAAGAACGCTAGTGCAAGCTACGATCACTCGCACAACCCCGTGCCCTCCACCGTAGTCCACTCCCGTTGTGTAGTGACTCTCCGCATGGTGCGGTGAGCGTGGATTGAATCCATCGAGCCTCAGCTGGAGATCGCCGGATTGAAGAAGTTCGTCGACGGCAATGTTGACACGCCGGACGCAGACGACTCTGAACTCTGGGCGGAATTTCGCGCTGCTCATCTACTAACCTTCATGGTCATTTCGAGGTGTTGCTCGCCTCTGGTGCAGGTCGCTTTGACGTCGTGCAGACAACAGGTGGATGCTGGCTACCAAGCGTGTCAGTACATCATGTGTCAAACTTATATGCTATAGTCTGTGTAGGCTGTAGTGGGGTAGTTCATATGGGGTACAACATTTTAGGGTTTCCTACTTGTACTCCTCATGCTGCTCAATGCAATCATTCCTCGTTCTATCTTTCACATGGTTTCAGAGCAGGTTCCCTAGTGGGAACGATTTTTTTAGGGCCCACCACTGAAAAACATTTTTTTTTCCACCTGCCCGAAGCGCGCTGTCGCGCCTGCCTCACCTGCGCCGTCGCGCGCCCTGCCCTGCTGTCGCTAGTCGCGACCCTGCCCTAGCCGCCCGTCGCGGCCCTGCCTTGTCGCCGCCCGTCGCGGCCTTACCCGCCGCCCGTCGCGGCGCTGCTTTGCCGCCCGTCGCGGCCCTGCCCTGCCGCCCTACGTCGCGGCCCTGCCCTGCCGCCCTAAGTCGTGGCCCTGCCCTGCCGCCCCACGTCGCGGCCCCTGATCTGCAGCCGCCGTCGCGGCCCCTTACCTGCAGCCGCTGTCGCGGCCCTGCCGTCTCCGTCGACGCGCCTGCTGCCACCGTCGCGGCCCCGCCGTCGCGGTCCTGCCCTGCAGCCGCCGTCGCGCCTGCAGCACCCGTGGCGGCCCTGCCTTGCCGCCGTCGCGGTCCTGCCCTGCAGCCGCCGTCGCGCCTGCAGCACCCGTGGCGGCCCTGCCTTGCCGCCGTCGCGCCTGCAGCCGCCGTCGCGGCCTCACCGTCGCGGCCGCCGCCGTCGTCGCCGTTGCGGCCCCGCCGTCGCGCCTGCCCTGCTCGCCCCTGGTGAGCACCTGCCCTACGCGCGCTACCCACGTCACCTGCCGGCCGAGCCGCGCCGCCCAGCCGAGCCGCGCCGCCCAGCCGAGCCGCGCCGCTCCGCCGAGCCGCGCCGCCCAGCCGAGCCGCGCCACCTTCCCGAGACGCGCCTCACTGCCCTACTGAGCCGCGCTGCCGTGCCCGCGCTGCTCCTGCTGCTACTGCTGCTTCTGCTGCTTCTGCTGCTACTGCTGCTACTGCTGCCACTGCTGCTACTGTCGCTATGGCTAGCCCTACAGTTCTTACCTTCGATGCTGAGGGTCGTGCCGTTGACTTCAATGTCTGGGTCGATGATCTGCAGCTGTTTCTTCAGTGCGATAGTAAGGACAGTATCTCTCTTTTTGATCTCACGTCCGGCGCCTCTACTGCACCTGCTGCCGATGCTGACAGTACAGTTCGCTCGCAGTGGACTACTCGTGACGCTGTTGCTCGCCTTGCTGTTCGTAGTCACCTGCCTTCTGCTGAGCGCGCGCACTTTGGTCAGTACAAGACTGCTAAGTCTCTGTATGACGCTGTTGTAGCGCGCTACTCCTCCCCTGCCACTGCTATTCTCAGCCGCCTCATGCTACCATACCTGTTCCCTGACCTGGCCGCCTTTGCTACAGTCGCTGACCTCATTACCCACCTCCGCACTAGTGACGCCCGCTACCGAGCTGCCCTTCCCTCCGAGTTCTGCGCCAAGAACCCCCCCCCCCCCATGTACATCACTCTCTTCTTCCTAGTCACACGTCTCCCTGACTCCCTTTCTTCAGTCAGGGACCACTTTCTCTCCCATTGCCCCACCGAGCTCACCGTTGACCTGCTGGAGGAGCGCCTCACTGCAGCTGAGAAGAGTATAGTTGCTGTAGGTGCTTTTCGCGGCGACCCTCGCGCCCCTTCTTTGAGGGGTGTTCCCCCGTTCCCCTTCTGCCCTCTGTTGCTTCTGCTGCTGCTGTCGACCTCGTTGGCACCGAGCAGGTCGGGCCTGCGTCTGCTCCTAGTGACAGGCGCCGCGGCGGCAAGGGCAAGGGGGGCAAGGGTGGTGGAGGGGACGGCGGGGGCGGCGGTGGTGGCGGTGGAGGAGGCGGATGCGGAGATACACTCTACAACGGTAGTGAGCTAGACTACGGGGGTTGGCACAAACTACTAGGGGTGATCGTAGCTTTGCTTGGTTCCTTAGTGCTTGCACATTCACGGGGGAAATTGGCAAGAGTTTCCACTAGGCAAAGTCGAAATTACAGAATGATTGAACAAGCAATGGCAGAATGACTACATCAGGCACCTTTCAACTCTGCAGCTAGCCTGGTCGACCGCCAGCACAGCTCGTTCGACCGCCTGCCAGCGTTGCGTAGAGGAGCCGCGCCAGCACTGCGAAAAGGCGACCTGCCAATAGAGCAGGTCGACGGCGTGCCAACGCTGCAGCAGGGCGGTTGTCCAGCATTGCCCCGTTGAACACAGCAGTGCGCACGCTCGCAGGTGCACGCAGACGATTGGCCCGACTTGCCTCGTTGGGCATCCGTCGGCTGTTGTCTGCGCCTGACGAGCCACATCGACTTCGGGATACCAGGCCGCAGTCGTCTTCGCCATCGCGACCTCGACGACGTTCGCGTGCCTCCGCCGAACTCGTCGAGCAGGTTACCCGGTCGACCTGGTCGACCACCAGGTGCTTCCGGTTGACCACCACTGCCTCTGGTCGACCACCAGGTCCCTCTGGTCGACCAACAGGTGCCCCTGGTCGACCACAGCTCCCGTCGAGCTACCCCCTGGTCGACGGACCCCTTCCGTCGACCAGAACTGTCAGCGGTTGTCGCCGAGTTCCCCTCGTCGACCGCTGTTCACTTGTCAGGTCGACAGACTGCTCCGTCGACCTCCCGGTCGAACTGCAGGTCGACAGACTGCTCCCGGTCGAGCCGCAGGTCGACAGAGACCCCCTGGTCGAGCTGCAGGTCGACGGAGGCCTCCCGGTCGAACTGCCCCTCCTGGTCGATGGCCCGCCCGTCGCCCAGACCATTCAGTTGCAGCTGTCGAGCTCCCTGGTCGACAGCAGCACCACAGCGGTCCCTTGCAGCTCGACGATGCCTGTCGAGGAGCTCTCCCACTGTGAACGGTCGGCCCCCGTACATCCGACCAAGTCGTCGGCGTTGCCCAAGCGAGGGCGGGGCCAACACTCCATTCCTGTTAACAGCGGAGGGGGTGGGGGTGGAGGCAAGGGTGGTGGCGGGGGTGGAGGTGTCGGTGGTGGCGGTGGAGGTGGTGGAGGCAGCGGCAGCGGTGGTGGAGGCAGCGGCAGTGGTGGTGGAGGCGGTGGCAGCGGAGATGGAGGTGGCGGCGGCGGTGGTGATGGTCGGGGTGGAGCTGCGCAGCGTGGAGGCTTCGGCGGTCGCCAGCGCCAGCAGCAGCAGCTTTCCCGTGAGACCCCGTCGCCTCAGCAGCTTCGTGAGTGGTACGCTGGGCGTGGGAGGTCCGGGGGTGCTGGTCCCTGCACTTACGTTCTCCGCACCGGCGGTCGCCGTGGGGAGACGTGCGGAGGGCCACACACGTCGCAGCGATGTTTCGGTCGCCTGTCTGACGCCTGGCGCGTGCAGTTTCCTGACGCTCCTGAGCTCCCTAGCTGGGCTGATCTGCTTAGGCAGAATGTTGATATCTTTGCTCTAGAATTTGATGCTATCCTTGCTGCCATGTATGCTGTGACTATTAGTGCTGAGGGTGACTGTTACCTATGTGTGCCGCCCGACCCAGGTATAGAGTCTACTGCTCTAGGTGTTGGTGAGGCTGCTGCTCTAGGTGCTAGTGAGTCTGCTGCTCCAGGTGCTAGTGAGTCTGCTCTCTCTGGTACTGCGCCTGCTGAGGCCTTGCACAACTTCACACTTGACTCAGGTGCTTCCCGCTCCTTCTTTCGCGACAGCACCACACTCAAGCCGCTCAGTCAGCCAGTTGCAGTCTCCCTGGCGGACCCCTCTGGGGGCCCCATCCTTGCGCACTCCTCCACAGTCCTGACGTGTCCGGCTGTCCCGAATGGCTCACTGTCGGGTCTCCACCTCCCCTCGTTCTCTACGAACTTGGTGAGTGGAGCTGACCTCCAGGATGTGTGGGTTGACCAGTTCACCCCTGGAGGTCAGCGTGTGACCCACTGTACGTGCTCCCGGACTGGTCGGCACCTGGCCAAGTTCACCCGAGCGCCTGGCTCGAGTCTGTACACACTGACCACTGTGTCCCCTCATGTAGCTGCGTCTGCGTCTGCGTTTGCGTCAGGTCAGCTAGCGGCCCCCTGCTCGTGTCGCGCTTTGTCGCACCAGACTGTCTTTTGGCACCACCGTCTTGGTCACCCCTCAGTGCAGCGCCTTTGTGACATGCACTGACGTCTCCTTGTCTCTGGACTTCCAGAGACTCTGCCTCCTCTCCCACCCTCGCCTGCCCCTCCCTGCCTTCCCTGTGTCGAGGGGCGGCAGCGCGCCGCTCCTCACTCCTCCTCGTTCCCCCCGACGACTGCTCCCCTGCAGACCCTGCACATGGACGTGTGGGGCCCAGCCCGCGTCCGTGGACAGGACCGCGAGCGGTACTTCTTGCTGGTCGTTGACGACACACGCGTTACACCACGGTCTTCCCCTTGCGCACCAAGGGTGAAGTCCCTGATGTTTTGATCCCTTGGATCCGCGCTGCCCGTCTCCAGCTCCGCGAGCGGTTTGAGACGGACTTTCCCGTCCTGTGTTTGCACTCTGACAGAGGTGGTGAGTTTTCCTCTGTCTTTCTGCGGGACTTTTGTCGTGGGGAGGGCATTCGCCAGACTTTCACGCTCCCGGCCTCACCGCAGCAGAATGGGGTTGCTTAGCGCCGCATTGGCTTGGTCATGGAGGTCGCTCGTACCTCCATGGTCCATGCGGCTGCCCCCCATTTTCTGTGGCCGTTTGCGGTCCGATACGCTGCGCATCAGCTCAACCTCTGGCCCCGTGTCTCCTTGCCGGAGACCTCGCCCACATTGCGTTGGACGGGGAAGGTTGGCGATGTGTCAGTGTTTCGGGTCTGGGGTTCTCGTGCCTTTGTCCGCGATACGTCCGCGGACAAGCTCTCCGCCCGTGCTATTCCCTGCGTCTTCCTTGGCTTTGTCCCTGACGCGCCTGGCTGGCAGTTTTACCACCCCACCTCGCGCCGTGTCCTCCCCTCTCAGGACGTCACGTTCGACGAGTCGGTTCCTTTTTACCGTCTCTTCCCCTACCGCACTGCTTCTCTCCCCCCCTCGCCACTCTTCCTTGCACCAGGTCCTCCTCCGGTAGACCCCCTCCCCCCTCAGGGTCCTGCTCCCTCAGGTGTGTCCCAGGTAGACTTTGTCGAGCCTGTCGAGGTTGCGGTTGACTCTGGTGCTGCTACTGGGGGTGGTGCTGCTGGGGGTGCTGGGCCTGAGCGTGTGGAGCCTGGGGGTGCTGAGCCTGAACGTGTGGAGCCTGGGGGTACTGAGCCTGAGCGTGTGGAGCCTGGGGGTGCTGCGCCTGGGGTTGCTGAGTCTGAGGGTGCGGAGCCTGGGGGTGCTGAGACTGGGGGTGCTGAGTCTGCTGGAGTTACTGCAGGTGCCTCGTCTCGGCGGGAGCCTCTCTGTCCACCGGAGCTGCGCGAGTGGTTTGCTCGCCGCTGGAGACTCCAGCGAGGTGCTGCTGGAGCTGGAGCTGCTGGAGGTACTGCTGGAGCTGGAGCTGCTGGAGCTGCTGGAGGTACTGCTGGTGCTGGAGCTGCTGGAGGTGCTGGAGCCGCTGGTCCTGGAGGTGCTCGTACTGGAGGTACTGGAGCTGCTGGGGCTGGTGGTGCTGCAGGAGTTGGAGCTGGAGGTGCTGGAGCTGTTGCTTCTGGAGGTGCTGCTGGAGCTGGAGCTGCTGGAGGTGCTGGAGCTGGTGGTGCTGCGGGAGTTGGAGCTGGAGACCCTGGAGCTGGGGGTACTGGTGCTGTCTCTGCTGTTTCTGGAGGCGCTGCGCGGCCGCGGCCGTACTACGTTCCGCTCCTTCAGCAGGTTATTGGCCTCCCGCTTTCCACTGGTCCTCCTCCTCCCTTACTGAGTCCACAGCCTGACCAGTCGCAGTCACAGTTACAGTCAGCCTCTCCACTGCCTGGTCCTTCTCCTTACCCTGGGCCGACTAGGGGTCTTACGGAGCGTCGTGAGCCAGAGTCTCGTCCTGCGTCGCCTGTTCGCGCTGTCCGCACTGGTCGTCGTGTTCCGCGTCAGCGTCCTCCCCCTGTCCCCGGCACACACCTGATGGCACTTCGTCCTTCCACTGCTCCGCAGCGTGTCCCTCTGCCGTCTCCTCCTGCGTCCTCTCTTTCTGACGGTCCGGACCCGGAGTCTGACTCCCTTCGTGCTGCTAGTCCTACTGTCACGCGTCTCCTGGCCACTGTTGTCACTGACCCTTCGTTTGAGTCCACTGATGCGTCTGCTCTAGTTGCTGAGCTTGTTGACTTTGCTGCCGCCTGTCGTCTAGACTACGCCGCTAGTCTTGTTGCTGAGTCTGAGTCTGGGTCTGTCTGTCCTCCGTCCGTCGGGATGAGTGTGCCCTTAGCACGGACGTCCTTGAGGACAGACAAGAGGAGTTTGAGTTCTCTCTGAGGAGTTCAGATACTGGATGATACGGTCTGCTGCATCCACCTGCTCCTCGGTGGGATTTTGCACCACCCTGGCCAGCTGCCCCACAGCAAAGGAGATGTCCGGCCTGGTGTGTACTGCTGCATAGAGCAAGCTCCCCACCATGGACTGAAAACGAGCCTGCTCCCGCTGATCCACTCCTTCGTTCTCACTAGCTTTGATGAGTTTAAATCCACATGGAAGAGGTGTGGTGATCTTCCTTCCGACCTCTATCTCATAATTGCTCCCCATGTCATTGATGTACTTCTCCTGGTGCAGTTTCACCCATCCATTGCTAACATCCCTCTCGATGTGCATTCCCAGGTAGTAGTTCGCCTCCCCCAGGGTCTTGCACTTGAAGTTTTGCATCAGCTTCTGCTGCACCTTCATTACCTCCTGCTTGCTGCTCCCAAACAAGAGGATGTCGTCCACGTACACCAGGAACATGACGAGGCTCTCCTTCTCCCCCATGAGGAAAAGGCCCTCGTCACATGCACTCGCCCTGAACCCTATCTCCTCTAGAACCGAAGACAGCTTCTTGTACCAGCAGTGTGGTGCTTGTTTGAGGCCATAGATGGCCTTCTTCAGCTTGCACACACGCCCGGTGCCATCCTCATAACCTGGCGGCTGCGACATGAACACCTCCACATCTATCAGTCCATAGAGGAAGGCTGTGGTGATGTCCATCTGCACTATCACCCGCCCACACACAGCTGCACCGGCAAGGAGAACACACAATGTTGGTGACTTGGCAGTTGCAGCAAAGGTCTCCTTGAAGTCCTCTCTTTCTTTCTGTTGATAACCCCTTGCCACCAGCCTGCTCTTATAAACTGACACGGCTCCTTTGTTGTCAGTTTTAATCCTTGGAATCCAGCCACAGCTGATGGCTTTCTTCCCCTCCGGTAGTGGCACCAGCTCCCATGTCCCATTCTCCATTTGGCTGTTATATTCAGCATCTCTTGATGCCAGCCACTTGTCCCGGTCTGGTCCCTTAAGGGCTTCATCCATGGTCAGTGGCTGCGTTGGTGCAAGTGCCATGAAACAGTATACCTCCTCCTCTCCTTCCTCATCAGGATCACGGCTGCTCTCCAGCACCAGCAGTGCATCAAGTTGCTGTTGCTCTCCCCTTGTTCCTACGTAATCCCTCAGCTTCAATGCGGCTGCTCGCATCTGCCTCTCGATCATGGGTGAGAGACCACGGCCTGTGGGAAGGGATTTGGTTTGGGTCCTTCTTGAGGGAAGGGTGGGGGGTTTCACACGTGTTATGGGGTGAGGTTCTTCAGGTGCACCCGTTGGCTCCACGCCCTTGACCACGGGAAGCTCTGCTGCACCCTCCTCCTCGTGTGGCGTTGCGGTCTCCTCCCCAACCCACTCCTCCTCAACCTCAAACCCCATGGTTGCCTGCTGCAAGTGCTGCACGATCTGTTCCTTTGGCTGCTTGGACCAGCTTCCGTAGGTGATATCTTCCATAAACTTGACATCCCTACTGTCGAACATGACTCCCTTGCTCGGCTCCCACAGCAGCCACCCCTTGCTTTCAGCTGCCAACCCCAAATGCACACACCACACAGCCGTTGCACCCAACTTGTTGCGATGTGCCTTGGGGATGTGAGCCACAGCCATGCAGCCAAACACACGCAGCATGTCAATTGGCGGCTTCCTCCCAAGCCACCTCTCCATGGGGACCCATGACTCACCACCAACGTTGGTGAACACCCTGTTCTTAACCACCGTGGCGTGGCGCACAGCATGTGGCCACCTTGGGTTCCCTAACCCCGATTCGATGAGAAGTGCCCGTGCCGTTTCTAACACCGTGCGGTTTGCCCGTTCCGCTATGCCGTTGGACTGTGGAGTGTAAGAGGTGGTGAGTTCTCGAATGATGCCCTGCTTCTTCAGCCATGCAGTCAACTCCTCCCCAAGGAACTCCCCACCCCTATCAGTCCTGATCCGCTTCACCTTTTGCCCGGACTGTTTCTCCACGAATGGCAGCCATTCATCGCGTATGGTGGACGACACATGGTCCTTCTTCTTGATGGGGTATGCCCAGGTAACTCGGCTCCAATCATCCACTATAGTGAGAAAGTACTTCTCACCGCGCTCCCCCACAACCGGTAGCGGCCCCACCACATCCATGTGCACCAGTTCCAACAGTTTCTTACCGCCACCCTCGGTTGCATGGAACGGGAACCGAGTAAACTTGCTTAGCAAGCAAGTTTCACACTTGTGGGTTGTTGCTGCACCTGTTAGCTTCAGTCCCTTAACCCCTTCCTCCTTGTGCAGTTGCTGCAGTGCGGGCATAGCAATATGCCCGAGGCGGCGGTGAGCTGTCATCCAGTCAGTCTCTCCACCCTTTGCCGAAACCTTCAGCTCCTCTGCAGCTACAGCATTGCACTCCCCCTGAGTTCCTCCGTCTTTGCTCCATGGCACAACCGGCAGCTGCCACATAGACTTGCAGATGTCACGGCTCTCGTGAAGGTCCCACAACACCCGCTGTCCCAGCTGCCCCGTGTATGTCTTGGCACCATCGGTGGTGGTGTTGACCCCGCACTTTCCTAGTTTCCTGAGGGAGATAAGGTTAGCTTTGAGATCAGGGACTAGAAGCACATCACTTAGCACCACTGGTTTGCCATCGGCTCCCTTGAATTGAGCACGTCCCGCCCCCGTCACCTTGAGAGCGTGCCCGGATGCCGACTTCACCTCCGCAATCGGTGCAGTCCCCACTTTGTCAAGGAGGTCAGCCGCTGGGGGAGAAGGAGGACATGTCCTCAGTGGGAGGATATGTGTGCGTAATTGGTGGTGGACCCGTGAGCTGGAGGTCAAAGAAACAGGTGGAAACGGCGGGTTCATCAGCTGAAGCAGAGTACATGTCAATGTACCATGCATCCAAGGAGCTGATTTGGCTGAGGAAGCTGCTGGAGAAGATAGGGCACGAGCAGAAGACTGCCACACCGCTGTTTTGTGACAACTCCAGTGCCATTGCAATGTCCAAGAATGCTGTGCTGCATGGGCTCACCAAGCATATGCAGATTAAGTGGCATTGGCTGCGCAAGGAGGTGCAGAGGGGATCCATCCAGCCCCTCTATGTGAAAACGCAGCAGCAGCCGGCAGATTTTCTCACGAAGCGGCTTGCTGAAGAACCCCACTGGCGCTGTGCTAAGTTGTGCGGCATGAGCCTTAACTAGGCTCACGCAAAGGGAGTGCAAGTAGGCGACTGCTTGAGGGGGAGTTTGTTGGGTGCAAAATACTATTTTTGCACTGCAACCAGCCGCCTGCATGATGTCATGCATTTTGTGTGTGTTCTGTGTGCATTCGTTTTTCGCATTTTGTTTCATGTGTTGTTGCTGTGGGATCATGTTCGGTCATGACGGATCATGACGAGTCATGTTCGTTTATGTCGGCTCATGTTCGTTCATGTCGGCTCATGTACGCTCATGTTTGTTTTCATCAACGAACATGTGCGCTCATGAAAGTTCTGTGTTTCATGTGTGTTCTGTGTTTCATGAATGTCGAGTTGTTTTCATGAGAGCTGTTGTGAGTGTCGAGTGTGTTTGGTTTTGGGGCTCGATTGTTTGACCAGCCCCGTTGACCATTTCGCGCTGGTCAACAAAAAGTGCGCGATGTCAGGATCCGCGCGTGGGGTCCTGACACACGCGTGTGGCCCGTCAGAACATGCGCGTGTGTCGTCACTGTTTCGATCGTGCACTGTACGCACGATCGCTACAGGACGGAGCGAATGATCGCTCCGTCACGCGCAGGACAACGCACGATCGCGTCAGCGATCGTCTTGTCCTGCACGACCGAGAAATATCTCGGTCGTGATGAGGGGCATGTGGGGCACGTGGGGCACTCGGGATTCTACAGTTGACTAGCAGGATTTCGCGCTGACTTGGCGTGCACGAAAATTCGCCAGAAAGTCGCGCTGCTTTGCGTCATTATTTCAACAGTGGTACAAAACGGTAAAGCCTGTTTTGTAACTGAAAAACGGGAAACCCACACGAGTGTTCATGATTTGTACATGCGCGATCATGAACGTTCATGAGGGGAGTCAGCAGGAGAATTTGGCAGCAGTGCAGTGGAAGACAGTTATTCTACAGTGGCAGATCAAGCCAAATTCAAGGGCAGTTAAACAACCGTTTTCAATGACAGCAAGGCGAAGACCTGGACGACAGTTAGACAACTGCCTTGTGTGTTTCCTTTGTGTGCCTAAGACCTCTCATATTTGTGTGCTTGTATTTGCTTTTGATTCAACAATGTTTTATGATTTCAAGAGTGCATTCTACTACTACGTATTGACGAGAGTAGATACACAACGAACTGCTGCCAAAACTCTGCTCAACCAGAACGCTCACTCTACAAGCTAAGCTTGGCATAACTATTCACTTGGTTCACAAGTGATGTTAAGTGTTGCCTAGTTTATGTTTGTGGTTCTGAGTTAATCGCTTCCGCATAGTACTTAGACTTAACATTGAGCACAAACGCTAGTTTGCCTATCCAAATTGTCAAACTTATATGCTGCATGTTGTGTAGGCTGTAGTGGGGTAGCCCATATGGGGTACAACCCAATTAGGGTTTGTTACTTGTACTCCTGCATGCTGCTAGTTCACTCATTCTCGTTCATGATTCTGACACAAATCAGCTGCGAATTATCTCAAAACCGGACAGTGTCACCTAGATACGTAGTAGAGGCTAATGGATGAAACAAACGGGAGCACAAACAAGGCACAAAACCATTGATAGTAACTTGACTGGCTATCCTTGAATATGTTCGATCCGTGTTGCGCACGAACGCTAGTTTGCCTATCCAAATCAGCTGCGAATGATCTCAAAACCGGACAGTGTCACCTAGATACATAGTAGAGGCTATTGGTGCAGAGAAACAGGAGTTAAAACAAGTGACGGGGCTCTAAACTGCTGATAGTGTTTTGGCTACCTATCCTTGAATAGATTTGGTCCGTTCTGCGCACCGACGCTTGTCTACCTCATTAAATCAGTTGCGAATGATCTCAAACCCGGACAGCCTCACCTAGATACATAGTAGAGGCTATTGGTGCAAAGAAACGGGAGTTAAAACTAGTGACGGGGCTCTAAACTGCGGATAGTGTGTTGGCTGCCTATCCTTGAATAGATTTGGTCCGTTCTGCGCACCGACGCTTGTCTACCTATCCAAATCAGTTGCGAATGATCTCAAACCCGGAGAGCCTCACCTACATACATAGTAGAGGCTATTGGTGCAAAGAAACGGGAGTCAAAACAAGTGACGGGGCTCTAAACTGCTGATAGTGTGTTGGGTGCCTATCCTTGAACAGATTTGGTCCGTTCTGCGCACCGACGCTTGTCTACCTATCCAAATCAGTTGCGAATGATCTCAAACCCGGAGAGCCTCACCTACATACATATTAGAGGCTATTGGTGCAAAGAAACGGGAGTCAAAACAAGTGACGGGGCTCTAAACTGCTGATAGTGTGTTGGGTGCCTATCCTTGAACAGATTTGGTCCGTTCTGCGCACCGACGCTTGTCTACCTATCCAAATCAGTTGCGAATGGTCTCAAACCCGGAGAGCCTCACCTACATACATAGTAGAGGCTATTGGTGCAAAGAAACGGGAGTCAAAACAAGTGACGGGGCTCTAAACTGCTGATAGTATGTTGGCTGTCTATCCTTGAACAGATTTGGTCCGTTCTGCGCACCGACGCTTGTCTACCTATCCAAATCAGTTGCGAATGGTCTCAAACCCGGAGAGCCTCACCTACATACATAGTAGAGGCTATTGGTGCAAAGAAACGGGAGTCAAAACAAGTGATGGGGCTCTAAACTGCTGATAGTATGTTGGCTGTCTATCCTTGAACAGATTTGGTCCGTTCTGCGCACCGACGCTTGTCTACCTATCCAAATCAGTTGCGAATGGTCTCAAACCCGGAGAGCCTCACCTACATACATAGTAGAGGCTATTGGTGCAAAGAAACGGGAGTCAAAACAAGTGACGGGGCTCTAAAGTGCTGATAGTATGTTGGCTGCCTATCCTTGAACAGATTTGGTCCGTTCTGCGCACCGACGCTTGTCTACCTATCCAAATCAGTTGCGAATGGTCTCAAACCCGGAGAGCCTCACCTACATACATAGTAGAGGCTATTGGTGCAAAGAAACGGGAGTCAAAACAAGTGATGGGGCTCTAAACTGCTGATAGTATGTTGGCTGCCTATCCTTGAACAGATTTGGTCCGTTCCGCGCACCGACGCTTGTCTACCTATCCAAATCAGCTGCGAATGATCTCAAACCCGGAGAGCCTCACCTACATACATAGTAGAGGCTATTGGTGCAAAGAAACGGGAGCCAAAACAAGTGATGGGGCTCTAAACTGCTGATAGTATGTTGGCTGCCTATCCTTGAACAGATTTGGTCCGTTTTGCGCACCGACGCTTGTCTACCTATCCAAATCAGCTGTGAATGATCTCAAACCCGGTTAGCCTCACCTAGATACATAGTAGAAGATATCGGTACAAAGATGCGGGAGTTAAAATAAGGGACGGGGCTCTAATCTGCTGATAGTGTGTTAGCTGCCTATCCTTGAACAGATTTGGTCCGTTTTGCGCACCGACGCTTGTCTACCTATCCAAACCAGTTGCGAATAATCTCAAACCCGGATAGCTTCACCATGATATTAAAGGCAATTGATACAAAGAAACGGGAGTTAAAATAAGTGACGGTGCTCTAAACTGCTGATAGTGTGCTGGCTGCCTATCCATGAAACTGTGCAAGGATAGGCATGTACGCAACATCTCACCGTTTAATCGTCTGGATTTTTGTTTTAGCCCTATTTCTCCTCACATTCAGGTAGTACATCCTATTCCCTAGCCAGAGGAACTGGTGTGAGCTCATTCGCACAACTACGCAGCAGTTGACGCTTGCTTGTGCGTTGGATGGCATGAAACTGTGCAAGGATAGGCATGTACGCAACATGTTACCGTTTAATCGTATGGATGTTTTTTTTTAGCCCTATTTTTCCTCACATTCAGGTAGTATATCCTATTCCCTAGCCAGAGAAACTGGTGTCAGCTCATTCGCACAACTATGCAGCAATTGACGCTTGCTTGTGCGTTTGATGGCATGAAACTGTGCAAGGATAGGCATGTACGCAAGATGTCACCGTTTAATCGCCTGGATGTTTTTTTTAGCCATATTTGTCCTCACATTCAGGTAGTACATCCTATTCCCTAGCCAAAGGAACTAGTTTGAGATCATTCACACAACTACGCAGCACGTGACGCTTGTTTGTGTCAGAATGTCATTGTTCTCTAGCCTGCAGTGGGGTACTCTATAGCGAGTACAACCCCTTAGGGTTTCCTATATGTATCCTGCTGCTTTCTAGTGAACCCCCTCTTCTTCTCCTTTGCTTATTCTCTCTTGCCTAGCTAGGGCTTACCTAGCTATGGCTCCTAACTCTACCTACTATTTTCACATGCTATCAGAGCAGGTCGATCCCCTTGGGTCGATCCTGTGGGTGGGCTCACCACCTCACTGCTTCCGCTGCTACTGCCACTCTCTGTGTCGCACGCCCCGTGGCGTGCGACGGATTTTTCATCCCGCCGCGCGCTCGGAGCGTGCGGCGGTTTTCTGCCCGCCGTGCGCCCCGAGGCGCGCGGCGGTTTTCTGCCCGCCGTGCGCCCCGAGGCGCGCGGCGGTTGTCTGCCCGCCGTGCGCCCCGAGGCGCGCGGCGGGTTTCTGCCCCGTCACTCCGCGCGTCGCTCCCGGGAGGCGCTGCGGCGGGCGACGGGGACCCGCGCGTCGCCCCCCGTCGCCCGTCGTGGCCTGCGCGCGGCTCGTACAGCCTGCGCGCGGCCCGTACGGGCTGCGCCAGGCCCGCGCGCGGCCCGTACGGGCTGCGCCAGGCCCGCGCGCGGCCCGTACGGGCTGCGCCAGGCCCGCGCGCGGCTCGGGCCGCCTGCGCGCGGTTCGGGCGGCTGTGCCAGGCCCGTGGGCGGCCCGTTCTTCGCTGCCCCTGCGCTGCCCGCTGTCCCCCGTGCTTCTGATGGCGCCCCACCCCTGCTGCTGCCCGTTCTCCTGAATTAGGGTTTGGGGGTGGGGGGTCTGGGGGTGCAGCTTCTGTGTGCCGTCCCCTGCTCCTCCTCCTCCTCCGTCTCCCAGTGCTGCAGCTGCCGCTGAGGGGGGTGGACCTGTTGGAGCCGTCGGAGTGGTACTAAGGGGGGTGAAGGGGGAGTGGAGCTAGGGGTGAAGCAGGGGGTGTGTGTCAGGGGGAGTGGGACTGTTTGGGGAGGTTGAACTGAGGTTGCCGTCGTGTCGCCAGCAGCACCTGTAGTCCGGGGAGTTTCTCCGGTAGCCCAGTCGCAGCCAGCTGTGCCAGTCGCCCGTGGGTCCGTTGCTCGTCTGCCGCTACTTTTAGCCGCGGAGCCAGTTACTCCAGTAGTCCGGAGCGTTGTTCCGGTAGCCGCTGTGCCAGTGTGACTCCTGTTGCCCGTGTGTCTGCAGCTTCAGCCGTCGCCTCCTATCTCCTCTCCTCTCACTCTCGCCTCCTCCTCCTCACTTGCCCTCTGCGTTAGCCTCTAGCTTTGCTCATAATTGTGAACTTTAAACTATTGCTTCTTGTACTTGTGCTCAGAATGTGTGGTGACATTGTGATCCACCCTGAGCTTGTTCTGCTTTGCTTGCTCTGCTGATTACACCCCACTTTGGCTATGGGGGTGTGTCAGAATGTCATTGTTCTCTAGCCTGCAGTGGGGTACTCTATAGCGAGTACAACCCCTTAGGGTTTCCTATATGTATCCTGCTGCTTTCTAGTGAACCCCCTCTTCTTCTCCTTTGCTTATTCTCTCTTGCCTAGCTAGGGCTTACCTAGCTATGGCTCCTAACTCTACCTACTATTTTCACAGTTTGTGCGTTTGATGACATGAAATTGGGCATGTACGCAACATGTCACCATTTCAACGTTTCGTTCTGTTTTTTTTTTTATTCATTCGTTCATTCATGTACTACATCATTATTAATTACCATAGGGACTGGAACGAGCTCGTTCGCATAACTACGCTGCACGCGACTCTTCTCGTATTTCTGCCCTTTCGTCTTCGTACTCCTTTGTAATCGCTTCATTCACTTTCGTCAGGAGTGAACAGCAGTTTTTTACATTTGTTATTCGTAACAAGTATCATAGTGCAACAATGTATTTGCTATACATGTAAATAGGCATCTATTACATTATGCACATTTGTAATGCTTTAGAGCACAACTATTGCTTTTAAAGGTATATGTTTTACAATCTAAGTCTGTACAGATAATGTGCTATTATTACATTTTTCAGTTCGCCAGCACAGCAGTTTAGTTCGAGGCCCAGAGCCAATGGGACACGGATGCCCAGTTCCGGGCCTCGATCTAGGTGTCCCGAGGCTCAAATATGAGTTCGACCCCGCCAAACGAGCTCTTCGACGAATCGAGTGGTTTCCGAAGCTGCCAACATGTCTGCCCAAGCAGTTTCGAGAGTCCCGAAGCAGCAATCCCTGATTTCGTTTCGACGCGACGCGTCGAAAGTATCTTTCCCCACTCAGTTGAACAAGTTACTTCAGACATACCCCACGAAACCCTACTTTCTGAGGGGCCCCATTTTTGGGATGACGAACCTGCTGCTGGTGTTTCGAGAACCGCCAGCTGACTACAGCTAGTGGTACAAATGTCAATGAGTTAGTGCTCCCAACCGCCGAGCGTGGGGTCCGCTTGTACGACAGCGGTGGGCTCCGCTTGTACGACAGCGGTGGGCTCCGCTTGTACGACAGCGGTGGGCTCCGCTTGTACTACGACTGCGGTGAATTCCGCGGCGCTTGCACTAACGACAGCAGGAAAGCTAGTTAGTGGATGATGGCCGTCTCGCTTAAAGCGACGGGCAACTTTTGGCAGTGTTGGGTTCAGAAGTTTTTTTTTTTAACCAGGCTTGCCAGCGCGAAAGTGCTGGCTGGCGAAAACCAGGATTTCGTGCGGACAATTTCCATCCGCAGTAACAGTTCGCCAGGGTTCTGGGTTTTGGGTGGCAAATGTGCACCGTCGCTTTAAGTGATGCGAGTGCTGCGGAAGGCGGGTCGCGGAAATTATGGCATCATGTACCGCAAGAGCTCTTACTATTGGTAACTCCGTAGAACGAATACTAAGCGCGTTCGCGGTACTCGTCGTCCTCTAGTGCCTCACTCGAGTCGAGTGTGTTACCATCAACTCATAGCACCGTCACTGTCAGACGCTCCTTTCGCCTTCCAGAATGACGTCGCACTCCGTTATCGCCCCTCTCTAAAAAACCTGACCGACGATCCCCTGCCAACCAAGCCCGCCGCCACTGCTTCACTTAATCTCACTGCTCCTGTGCTTCCCGCGCCTCCTCCTATTCAACCTGTCAGTATGGCTCGTCGAACCGCGTGGAAGCGACCGGCGAGGGGAGACAGCCAACCGGCGAGGGGAGACAGCCAACCGGCGAAAGGAGACAGCCAGGCGCATCCCCATCATCTCACGAGCGATTCGTGCGTGACGGCCATGAGTAACTCCCCCGCCGACGGGCCCCGCCCAGTGCTGACTCCTCCGCAGAAGCGGCGTGCCGCAGCCGCGTGCAGAAGGGAGCTACTGAACGCGCTGCGGCAGTGGGCGACAGAGGTGAGGCTGAGAGAGGCCGAGGCGGAGCTGCTGCCGAGCCCCCACTTGCAGCTCACTCGCGAAGGTCACAGCCCTGCTAGTAGCCCCACTGATAGCCGTGCTACTACCGCCGACAGCACCACTGCTAGTAGTACTGAAATTAGTACCAACACCGGCGTCAGTGGCGTGACCAGCACCATTGGCACAACTTGTAAGAGCGCAGTTGCTGACTCTGTCAGCCCAGGCAATGCTGCTGCGGCTGCTGCTCCTGCTCCTGCTGCTCCTGTCGCTGCCCCAGCAGACTCCGCCGTGCTGCTGTGCTCTGCGGCCTGGCGGCGGGCAGCGCTGGCGCGAGCGGCAGCGAGTGGGAACGTGCGGAGGTCGTTGAGGCGGAACGCGACGACGCTGGCGCGGATAGAAGCGGGCGTGGATGCTGTGTGCCGCGGGGTGCAAGAGATAGAGGCCAGCCTGGTCGGCGAGTGCGGTGACAAGGGCAACGCGGGTGGCCAGGGTGGGAAGGTGCTGGTAGCTGAAGCAGGAGGCGCAACAGGAGCAGGAGCAGGAGCAGGAGCAGGAGCAGGAGCAGGAGCAGGAGCAGGAGCAGGAGCAGGAGCAGCAGCAGTAGCTAAGTGCAGCACGTGGCCTGAGGCATGCTGGCGTGTGCCTCACATGCCCTTCTCCGATGTCATGGTGCTCCCCATCCCCTTCCTTATCCCCCCTCCTTCCTCACCCTAATGCCTTCCTCCCCTCGTCCATCGCAACAGGCAAGCTTTCTCACCTTGCCCACTCAAACAAGCGACTCTCCGTACTCCCCTTCACCCCTTCACACCCCCCTCCTCAAGTCTTCCTCCCCCGAGCCTGCCCCGTTTCCCCTTTCTCCACGACATCCCCTCCAGTCTATTAGGGCACACAAGCACTATTGACACTTCTAAGCACCCCCCCGGCCCCATGCCCTTTATTCCACCTGCAGGCCAGCAGGGCGCGCAGGTTCCTCGTATTCGCCTACTCCGACGAGCAGCTCTCCAACACGCGCTCTCACCTCGCAGAGGCCGCCAGCTTCGCCCAAGCCACCAACCGCACGCTCGTGCTGCCCAAGGTATCACCACTCCCGTTGAAACGCCTGCCGGCTTATGTGACGAAAATTTGAAAGGCAACCGCTGTGGCTCTGGAAAACCCCCGCTCTGGCCCGGTGGTCTATGGCACGGACAGTTGTACCACTCCATCGCTTCCCAATGTACCACTCCCCTTGGTGCCCAAAGCACCACTCTGCACGTTTCACTACACACTCTCTCCTGTCTCCCGCCTCTTCTGCTTATGTTTCCCCCTTCCTCTCTGTGGGCCTCCCCCTCCTTTGCTGTCTTTCAAAACCCCACTTTATGTGATTCCATTCCCCCCCCCAACCCCTCTCCTCCTCTCCCCTCCTCCCCGTCTCCCCGTCTCCCCGTCTCCCCCTCTCCCCCTCTCCCCCTCTCCTTTCTCTCCCCGTCGCAACCATGGCAGCCAGTCGCTGCCGCCTCTCACTCGTGCGTTCCCTGCCACTCTGCACCAGGGTTAAAAAAAACGACCGTATTATTGAAATTTTACCGTAAAAAACGGTACCGTAAAAAAAACGACCGTTTAAAACGGTTTAAAAACGACCGTCTAAAAACGACCGTTTAAAACGGTTCCAGGAGGTGTTTTCAGTTTAACTAACAAATCGGCCACTTTATGGGACCAAATTGAACCCGAATTTCAGCAGGATGAAGGGGACGAGCCCCTTATTGCATGTGTGCGCCTGTTGGCGTGTTTGAAAATGTGTATGGCCTTGTTTTCCCCTTTTTTTTCTTGGTGAACAGAGTTCTCTAACAAAAAAACGGCCGTATTTTTGAAAAATCACCGTAAAATACGACCGTAAAAAACGGACCGTATTTTACGGAAACCGTATTTTTGAACCTTGCTCTGCACCTACTTCAACCTGTCTCGTCTCAACCCCACTGGATCTCCCTTCCTCAGTCCTCTTCCCCTCCTCCCCCACATGCATATCACTGCAGGCCAGTCGCAGCCGCCTCTCACTCGCACGCTCCCTGCCACTCTGCACCTACTTCAACCTATCTCGTCTCAACGCCCACTGGGTCTCGCCCGACCTCTTCCTGCTCCTCGCTAGAGCCGCTCTCAACCTCCCCTTTGCTGCTGCTGCACCTGGCGCCACCCCGTCCGTGGCCTTTGTGCATGTGCAGTCCTCCTACCTATGGCGCATGCCCTTCTCTCGAAGCAAGTAGTCATTTTCCACACATGGCGCATGCCCTTCACTCAAAGCAAATAGGCCCGCGCATGCCTCTAGTGCCATGCCATTTCCAAACGTTACATTCGACACTGCAATGTGTAGCCATTTCCGGCCATGCCATAGCATCCCATCATATGACATCTGGTTTGGAAATGCATAAAAAGCATTCGTTTCGTTGCACCTTGGTGTGCAGGGCCTCTGGTGGACATGCTGGGTGAGCTGATGGTGTATGGCATGGGGTACGCGCCCTCCAGGCACAACAGTGTTGATATCATCATGCCCACCAACAGCACTGCAGTTCTCCAGAAGCTGTACAAGTGGTGCGTCACCTCGTGGGTTCATGACTTGTGATGTGTTCACCTCGTGGGTTCATGACTTGTGATGTGTTCACCTCGTGGGTTCATGACTTGTGATGTGTTCACCTCGTGGGTTCATGACTTGTGATGTGTTCACCTCGTGGGTTCATGACTTGTGATGTGTTCACCTCGTGGGTTCATGACTTGTGATGTGTTCACCTCGTGGGTTCATGACTTGTGATGTGTTCACCTCGTGGGTTCATGACTTGTGATGTGTTCACCTCGTGGGTTCATGACTTGTGATGTGTTCACCTCGTGGGTTCATGACTTGTGATGTGTTCACCTCGTGGGTTCATGACTTGTGATGTGTTCACCTCGTGGGTTCATGACTTGTGATGTGTTCACCTCGTGGGTTCATGACTTGTGATGTGTTCACCTCGTGGGTTCATGACTTGTGATGTGTTCACCTCGTGGGTTCATGACTTGTGATGTGTTCACCTCGTGGGTTCATGACTTGTGATGTGTTCACCTCGTGGGTTCATGACTTGTGATGTGTTCACCTCGTGGGTTCATGACTTGTGATGTGTTCACCTCGTGGGTTCATGACTTGTGATGTGTTCACCTCGTGGGTTCATGACTTGTGATGTGTTCACCTCGTGGGTTCATGACTGATGGAGCCATGGAGCCGTGAAGAAGGAAGTGGCTCGTAACATATCCATTCCGCCCTTTTCCTGTTTCTGCAACCCAAGGCCTGCCACTGCAACTTAGAGCTTGCCGTTGCAACATGGCTTGTCATTACAACCGAATGTCACATATACCGGTAACTGCAATGCAACCATCTTAGGCAGCACACCCATCTTCCAAACGACTTTACCACAATTCTGCCCTTTTCTGCATCCTTTGTGCATCCTCTGTATGGCACCTCCATGCCTGCAGGCGGCACACGGACGTGCTGGTGTGGATGAAGAGCACCTTCGGTGTGGTGGACTTTAACCCTCCCACCAGCGCCATCTCGTTCCAGATGCTTCCATACAGCCGGGCGTGGCACGCCATGGCCCATCGAGCCATGGCCCGCCTGCCCCCACGGTGCAATGCACTACCGCTCCGAGTTCATCGCCTTCCACCTCGTGAGTTCATCGCCTTCCACCTCGTGAGTTCATCGCCTTCCACCTCGTGAGTTCATCGCCTTCCACCTCGTGAGTTCATCGCCTTCCACCTCGTGAGTTCATCGCCTTCCACCTCGTGAGTTCATCGCCTTCCACCTCGTGAGTTCATCGCCTTCCACCTCGTGAGTTCATCGCCTTCCACCTCGTGAGTTCATCGCCTTCCACCTCGTGAGTTCATCGCCTTCCACCTCGTGAGTTCATCGCCTTCCACCTCGTGAGTTCATCGCCTTCCACCTCGTGAGTTCATCGCCTTCCACCTCGTGGAGTTCATCGCCTTCCACCTCGTGAGTTCATCGCCTTCCACCTCGTGAGTTCATCGCCTTCCACCTCGTGAGTTCATCGCCTTCCACCTCGTGAGTTCATCGCCTTCCACCTCGTGAGTTCATCGCCTTCCACCTCGTGAGTTCATCGCCTTCCACCTCGTGAGTTCATCGCCTTCCACCTCGTGAGTTCATCGCCTTCCACCTCGTGAGTTCATCGCCTTCCACCTCGTGAGTTCATCGCCTTCCACCTCGTGAGTTCATCGCCTTCCACCTCGTGAGTTCATCGCCTTCCACCTCGTGAGTTCATCGCCTTCCACCTCGTGAGTTCATCGCCTTCCACCTCGTGAGTTCATCGCCTTCCACCTCGTGAGTTCATCGCCTTCCACCTCGTGAGTTCATCGCCTTCCACCTCGTGAGTTCATCGCCTTCCACCTCGTGAGTTCATCGCCTTCCACCTCGTGAGTTCATCGCCTTCCACCTCGTGAGTTCATCGCCTTCCACCTCGTGAGTTCATCGCCTTCCACCTCGTGAGTTCATCGCCTTCCACCTCGTGAGTTCATCGCCTTCCACCTCGTGAGTTCATCGCCTTCCACCTCGTGAGTTCATCGCCTTCCACCTCGTGAGTTCATCGCCTTCCACCTCGTGAGTTCATCGCCTTCCACCTCGTGAGTTCATCGCCTTCCACCTCGTGAGTTCATCGCCTTCCACCTCGTGAGTTCATCGCCTTCCACCTCGTGAGTTCATCGCCTTCCACCTCGTGAGTTCATCGCCTTCCACCTCGTGAGTTCATCGCCTTCCACCTCGTGAGTTCATCGCCTTCCACCTCGTGAGTTCATCGCCTTCCACCTCGTGAGTTCATCGCCTTCCACCTCGTGAGTTCATCGCCTTCCACCTCGTGAGTTCATCGCCTTCCACCTCGTGAGTTCATCGCCTTCCACCTCGTGAGTTCATCGCCTTCCACCTCGTGAGTTCATCGCCTTCCACCTCGTGAGTTCATCGCCTTCCACCTCGTGAGTTCATCGCCTTCCACCTCGTGAGTTCATCGCCTTCCACCTCGTGAGTTCATCGCCTTCCACCTCGTGAGTTCATCGCCTTCCACCTCGTGAGTTCATCGCCTTCCACCTCGTGAGTTCATCGCCTTCCACCTCGTGAGTTCATCGCCTTCCACCTCGTGAGTTCATCGCCTTCCACCTCGTGAGTTCATCGCCTTCCACCTCGTGAGTTCATCGCCTTCCACCTCGTGAGTTCATCGCCTTCCACCTCGTGAGTTCATCGCCTTCCACCTCGTGAGTTCATCGCCTTCCACCTCGTGAGTTCATCGCCTTCCACCTCGTGAGTTCATCGCCTTCCACCTCGTGAGTTCATCGCCTTCCACCTCGTGAGTTCATCGCCTTCCACCTCGTGAGTTCATCGCCTTCCACCTCGTGAGTTCATCGCCTTCCACCTCGTGAGTTCATTGCCAGCTGGATGGTGGCAGCACGCAACCCATGAACCCGACGTGTCATTTGAAGACATTTGGCTTTTGAGCAGACACAAAGTGGCTCACAAGTCATTTAGATTCGCATCTTGCTGCTGCCGCAATCCCACCTCACCCACACACTGTAGGCGCACAAGCTAGTGCGAAGAGGCTTCAAGACGGAGGCAGGCGTGCTGGAGGAGCTGATGGCGGGGTGCATGGAGGGGGCTCGCGACCTCATCAGCAGCATGAAGCGCCGCCACAACATCTCCGCCGTTTTTATTGCCACCGACGTGCCCTTTGACGACAAGGCGGGCAGCGTGGTGCGGTCGGACTCGTGGAAAGAGACCACGTGGAAGTTTCAAGGGCAAGAGAGGGTGCTGCAGGCCCCACAGGAGAAGCTGCGGTGGCTGAGGGAGCAGGTGGCGGGGAGTGTGATGGTGGATGAGCTCTTGCCCGCCATCAACCAGTATGACCCCGGTCAGTGCACACTGCTTGGGTGGCTGGCTTCTTTCGTGTGTACCTGCTTCGATGGCTGCTTTGATGGCGATTTGGGTGGCTTCTTGGGTGCGTGGGCGGCTGCTTAGATGCCTGCTTGAGTGGCTGCTTGGGCGCTTCGGATGCAGCTACGTGGCAAGATCTGCCTGCCAGAGACTTTGTCTCACGCCCCTTCTCCTTCTGCCAACAGATTCCTAATGAGTGCAACCATCTGTTCCTGTGTGCCATGCCAACCCTCACCCCTTTCCTATCCACCTCCTCTTCCTCTCCCGCAATCTCTTCTCCGTTCCGTCCATGCAGGCATTGTGGCCATATTGGACAAGCTTCTGTGCGCACATGCCTGTTATAGTCACAATAGGCTTGAATTTGCCTAAAACGAAAGATAGAGAGCACAGACGGATTTCTGCACAGCGGCTTCAAACGTTGATAGCGTTCTGCTCACAGCTGCAAATGACTTGATTCAAATTGGATCTGGAGCGTCTTCAAATTTAGATTGCACGATTTGATAAAGAATTGACGACACAGTGTCGGTTTGAACGAACGGTACTATGGCAGCCACTATAGTCTTAGAACACAAGATAGGAAGAGTTACGAGTTGGGAATGACTCCCAGCTCCTACAAACCCCAAGAGCCGAGGTACAGTGATGTGGAACAGTGCCACACTGTCCCCAACCACGAAGGGTCTCGAAACTACCCTTCACTAGGGCCTACACCAAGTGAAATGTTACACTACACAAAGTAATGTAACTATCTTCAATATCTTGAGGTGTACCCTTTTGGCAAGCTTCGAAATCACTTGAGGCTTGACACCAAGGCTCGGGCTCTTCATCACAAACTCATCCTTGAGTTCTTGATGGGTCTGCTGCACACACCTGCGACACACCGAACGTTCGACACAGGACAAAATAGAAACCGCGCACGACAAAATAGAAACCGCGCGCGAGACACAAACGACCGCGTAACACGCGTCTAGCGATAACTCGCTATTGACTCGACACACACACTCGACATCATGACTCAACATTCACACACAATTATAAGCATGAAATATATATTATCCCATGCCCTCATACCATTCCATACACACACACATTCACGCACACGGACAACAAGCCGAGTGCAAACCGTAGGGTTGCACCAACAAACTCCCCCTCGGATTGTTGGCCTTAGGATATGTTGCTCTCTCAGTTCAGAGCCATCCCAGCCAGCTTGCAACACTTCCAATGCTGCTGCTCCACCAGCCTCTTGGTCATCATGTCAGCCGGCTGCCCCGTGGTCTTCACGTAGCGCAACTCAACTTCACCCGCGGTTACCATGCTCCTCGTCCAATGCCACTTCACCCTCATGTGCTTCGTGAGTCCATGCAACACAGGGTTCTTAGCAAGAGCAATGGCACCCTGGCTGTCACAGTACAGTGGGGTAGGTCCTTGCTGCTCCTCCCCCAATTCAGCCAACAAACGCCGCTGCCACACAATCTCCCGTACGGCACGGAAGAGTGCCATGTACTCGGACTCCACCGAGCTCAAAGCTTGGTCAACCTGCTTCTTGCTCTCCCAAGCAGTTGGGCCTCCACCAACACAGCATATGAAGCCTCCCACACTTGTCATGTCCTCTGGTTCTGATGCATATGAAGCATCCGAGTAGGCGGTGAGGAACAAACGCCCGGGTTCAACACCATCCGCGCCCTTTTGGCGCCTTTGTGCCGCCGCCGAGTATTGCAGCCCAACGGTCGGTGTTTGGCCAAGATACTTGGCCACCCTCATTCCAGCTGCTACCTGCTCCTCATTAGGGCATTGCACAACCCTAGCCAGCTGCCCGGTAGCAAACGCGACGTCCGGTCGGGTGTTTACCGCCGCATACATGAGGCTGCCCACCAACGAGTGAAATCGGCGCCTCTCCTCTTCACCAACGCTCTCCTCCTCTGGTCCCTTCACACACTTGAACCCAGAGGGAAAGGGTGTAGCCACATGGCCTTCACTCTGCCCAAAGTTGGCAGCCAATGCCTCCAGGTACTTTTGTTGATGCACCCGCATGCACCGCTTCTCCACATCTCGTTCGATGTGGAGCCCAAGGTAGAAGCTCACGTCACCAAGGGCCTTGCACTTGAACTTGACTTGAAGCTTCAGCATCACCTCCTTCACAAGGTCAGAAGAGGGTGAGAAAATGAGGATGTCATCCACATAAACCACCATGAAACTCCTCTGCTCCCCCTCGCCAAGCATGAACAAGGAGTGATCGGCCGTTGAGGGAGTGAAGCCGATCCCCTCCAACACTTCGCGCAGCTTCATGTACCATTGCCTAGGGGCCTGCTTCAGCCCATAGAGGGCCTTCTTCAGCTTCCACACTCTGCCACTACCATCATCAAACCCCTCTGGCTGCGCCATAAAAATCTCCTCCTCAAGGATGCCGTTAAGGAATGCCGTTACGATGTCCATTTGCTTTACTACCCATCCTTTGATGGCGGCTCCCGCGAATAGGGTTCGCAGCGTCGTCGGCTTCACCACAGGGGCAAACAGCTCCTTGAAGTCCACCTTCTCCTTCTGCTGGTACCCCTTGGCTACAAGCCTAGACTTGTAGCGCTCGATCTTGCCGTCGGCATCCGACTTGATTTTGAAGAGCCACTTGGACGTTATCGCCGTACGCCCCTCCGGTAGCTCCACCAATTCAAACGTGTCATTCTCCTCGATGCTCTTCAGCTCACTCTCCATGGCCTTCTTCCACTCCTCAGCATCACTACTCTCCAAAGCCTCCTTGAGAGTTGCTGGTTCTCCCGGCATCTCCACCGGAGAGAAGAACGCGAAGGCACACTCCTCGTAGTCACTCTCCTCGTCGTCTCCGACCATCATTGCCGCTCCGGCCAGGGCTGTCTTGCCCTGCTTTCCCGGCGCATCATAGGTCAGCCTATTAGGGGGTTGAACTCTCCTCTTCCCCCTTCCTTCCTCCTCAGCTGCAGGGACTTGAAGGCCTTGGCGTTGCTGCGGTGTGGCTCGAATCCGTGGAGCACTCGTAGTACGGGAAGGGAGTGACGGTGCACGCTCGCTCACTTGCTGCACCTCCTCCTCTTCTTCCTCTGCATCATTGGCCTCCTCTCCCCCATTCACAAGGGAGGATTGCCTTGTGGTTGTGCTGCCGCTGCTCAGTTTCAAAGGCAGCTCCACATGCTCCAAACCGGAACTCTTCACCTCCCCAAACCGCACGCCTATCTTCGCCTCATTCTCCGCCTTCCAATCCTTGTACATGAAGTTCTCCATGAACTTGCAGTCCCTGCTCACCAAGAACTTCTTGGTGAATGGGTCCCAAAGAAGCCATCCCTTGCTGTTTTGAGCCATGCCCAAGTGCACGGCCCACACCGCCTTGGCACCAAGCTTGTTGTGCCAAGATGCTTAGGCACGAGCGCCATGCACATGCACCCGAACACCCGAAGCATATCCACCTTTGGCTTCCTTCCTAGCCACTCCACATAGGGCACCCATTTGTCTGCTCCCACATGAGTCAAGGCTCTGTTCTTGGCCACACACGCGCTCCGCACCGCATCAGGCCAGAAATAGTCGGGTAGCCCGGCTTCAATGAGCAACCCGCGTGCCGCCTCCGTGATTGTGCGGTTCGCTCGCTCGGCGATGCCGTTCATTGCAGGGGAGTATGGCATGGTGAGGGAGTGCCGAATACCATTCTTCTTCAGCCACAACCCAAACTCCTTGCTCAGGAACTCTCCCCCTCGATCGGTGCGGATTGACTTGACTAAACGGTCTTGTTGCCGCTCCACCATCGGGAACCAATCCGTCTTCAACGTTTCAGCCACGTCGCTCTTCTTGGCCAGCACGTACACCCAAGTCATGCGGGTGTAGACGTCGACAATGGTGAGAAAATACTCAGCTCCAGCAGCTCCAAGCTTCAGGGGGCCCACCACGTCCATCACCACCTCATCAAGCGGTGCCTTTGCCGTTGCCTCCGAACTAGAGAACAGAAACCGGGTGAACTTGGCTTGAATGCACGTCGGGCAGCCAAGCACCTCATCGGGCTCCCCCTTCACACGTATGCCAGCAACCATCTCATTCTTCACTAGCTGCTGCAAGATGGGCAGGGCCACATGCCCCATGCGCCGATGCAAGGTGAGCCAATCACACTCCCCCGTAGCCGAAGTTGGATTGGAGAATGCCGCGCTCGCAATAGCGCCCCACATACTCTCTCCGTAGTCCTCCTCCGCTGCTGCCTCTGGGTTCTCCTCACCCTTTTGCTGCTCCTTGGTTGCTGCACCACTCTCCTTAGGTTCACTGAACTTGCTGGTCCCTCCAGGTTTGCTCTTCTTGAGCTCATTCTCCTTAGCGCGACCGTTCGCGCCATCGTCGCTACCGACCGCTCCATCCTTGGTGCTGATGCTTGCTGCCACTTGCCTCTCCTTAGGCATAGGGACCACTGGGATCTGCCACATCTCGTTGTAGACATCCCTGTCCTCATGAAGGTCCCAAAGAATTCGATCGCCAAGCCTTGCGGTGTAGGTCTTGGCTCCCTTCGAGTTCGTGTCCATGCCGGCCTTTGCCAACCGCCGCACGGAAATCAGGTTTGCAGCAAGGCTGGGCACCCAAAGCACGTTCTTGAGGCCCACCATCTTCCCATCAGCACCCTTGAACATGGCCTTGCCCATGCCTTTCACCTCTGCTCGCTGCCCCAAAGCCGATGTGACATGCTTCACCGGTGACGGCTCGAGTTCGGTGAGCAAGTCCGGGCGAGGTGTCATGCTATAGGTAGCACCACTATCAATCACCCAATAGTCCAGGGGGTGTAGGGTCACCTTCTCCACAGCTGCTGGCTCCTCAAAGCCTTCATCCTTCTCTGGACCAGCCGGTACTTGCGTCGACACGAAGTAGAATAGACCCGGGTATCGATCGTCGCTCGGGTCCTTGTCGTTGTCTCCGCTCTTCATGTTTGCAGCTCCGCCACCGCGACCGCCACGGCCTCCACGGCCTCGTCCTCTCCCTCCTCCTGCTCCTCTACCCTCTTGGCCTTGAGCAGGGGTCCAACCATTAGGGAGTTTGTAGCAGTCGCGCCACATGTGTCCGCTCTTGTGGCAATAGTGACACTCGCCGTCGAATCGGCCGCGACCGCGTCCGTAGCTCTTGTCGTCGCTGCCGTAACCGCCACTCCTGCGGCCTCCGCCGAAGTTGCTGCCACCAAACCTTCCTCCCCCTCGTCCTCTGCCTCTTCCTCGACCATATCCACGGCCGATGCTCGCTGCCCCAGCGCCATCCGCACTCGCCAACTCACGGCGGCGGAAATCCTCTTGAAGGATAGCTCGCTTCACGTCTTCAAGCGAGAGGCGGGGCAAGTCGCGATTAAGGTTGATGATGAGCGAGGACCATGACTCTGGGAGTAAGGCCAGCAACTTGGTCTTCTTTTGGAGCTCACTGTAGTTCAAATCAGCTCCCTCAAGCCGCGTCAACAAGTCGAAGAATTTCTGCACCCCTTCTTCAACCGCTTCGTCTTCTTCAATTCGTAGTGCCGCCATTTGCCGTTCCAACACCACCGCTACCGCCGCTGTTGCAAGAGCATGTACACCCTTGAGAGCAGCCCATGCCTTTGGTCCTTTCTCTGGTTCACGCTGGAATGGCTTGATGTGACGGATCTGACTGCTCCCCAACGCTTGCCCAAGTAAGAGATAGCCTTGTGCGCTCTTCCGCACCCACGGGCTCTCCTCCGGGTCGTTCTCGGGGCGCTTCTCCGTTCCTTCCATCACCTCCAGCAGGTCATAGTGGTCAAAGATGTTCTCCATCTTGAAGGACCATTCAGCAAAGTTGTCACCGTTGAACTTGTCAAGCCCAAACACCCTAGGCTCATCCCTAGGTGGGCCAAGACTTGGTTGCATGGGCGCCATGGCTGAATCACGGGGTTGGCCTTGAGCTTGAGCTTCTCCACTGCCACCAGCACCTCTGCCACCCCTTTCCTCAGGTCCAGACATTGTCGAAACTGCTCCAAGGGGCTCTGATACCACTTGTTATTGTCACAATAGGCTTGAATGTGCCTAAAACGAAAGATAGAGAGCACAGACGGATTTCTGCACAGCGGATTCAAACGTTGATGGCGTTCTGCTCACAGCTGCAAATGACTTGATTCAAATTGGATCTGGAGCGTCTTCACGTCCTCTACAATTAGCAATTTAGATTGCACGATTTAATAAAGAATTGACGACACAGCGTTGGTTTGAACGAACGGTACTATGGCAGCCACTATAGTCTTAGAACACAAGATAGGAAGAGTTACGAGTTGGGAATGACTCCCAGCTCCTACAAACCCCAAGAGCCGAGGTACAGTGATGTGGAACAGTGCCACACTGTCCCCAACCACGAAGGGTCTCGAAACTACCCTTCACTAGGGCCTACACCAAGTGAAATGTTACACTACACAAAGTAATGTAACTATCTTCAATATCTTGAGGTGTACCCTTTTGGCAAGCTTCGAAATCACTTGAGGCTTGACACCAAGGCTCGGGCTCTTCATCACAAACTCATCCTTGAGTTCTTGATGGGTCTGCTGCACACACCTGCGAGACGCCGAACGTTCGACACAGGACAAAATAGAAACCGCGCACGACAAAATAGAAACCGCGCGCGAGACACAAACGACCGCGTAACACGCGTCTAGCGATAACTCGCAATTGACTCGACACACACACTCGACATCATGACTCAACATTCACACACAGTTATAAGCATGAAATATATATTATCCCATGCCCTCATACCATTCCATACACACACACATGCACGCACACGGACAACAAGCCGAGTGCAAACCGTAGGGTTGCACCAACAATGCCCACGTGTTCTTGGCTGGATCCGTCATGTGCGGGGGAGGCCATGGCTTTGAGCAGGACATCACTACCCACAGGGTTCACTTCAACAAGACCGTCTTCCACAGATGGCACGCCAATGCCAGCTTTGCACATGTAGGGTATGGGGATCTGAGTACTGTTGGCCTGTAGGCCTTTGTAGGATAGGAAGCATGGAAGCATATATTTCAGTTCAACCCGTCAACGCCTAGATGAAGGTTAGTGTTGAATCTAAAATGCTATGTGTTCAGGGTACATTATTATGGATATGGTTCCTTTCCAAGGGGTATTCGAGGGCCTGTTGATAGTAAGGGGAAGCTGAGGGCGGCGTGGGAGTGTGAAGGGGAGTTTCTTGTTTGGCTGAGAAAAGCCCTTAGGATCGTTTCAAGACTAAGGCTCAGAATGATGTATTAGCGGAAGCGTTCAATGAAGGTTGATTGAACCACCTTGCACTGGTGTGTGAGAACAAGATAAGTTAAATTATAGCAAAGGAATACAAAGCCTTTTATATTATTACAAGGAATATGAAAGGTTTAACTAACTGTTGTTGTAACTGCTGTTGCGGTTCGATACAGCGACGACTCGGGTAACTGCTCAATGGCGAGTCAGTTATGTGTCCTTGCTGTCGCGCTGCTTTCGGCAAGTCAAAGGTCGCTGACCTTTGACCTTCGCTTAACCTCTTGCTGTTGCTTTTGTCAACCGCTTCGGTTGACTCGCTGTTACTTCGCTGTAGTTCGCTTCGCTTACATTGTAGTGCTCGACACATCAGAAGCGCGAACTATATGTTTCAAACATTTCTGAGGACGGAGGTGAGGATGTGGGTGCGGGCAGGGCAGGGGGGCGTGGTGGATGGGTTGTGGCGAGATATTGTCAGGGAAGTGGTTGTGGGTGTGAAGAAGCAGAAGCGTTGAGACTCACTTGTTGGTACTACCGTAATACCGTATGTTGGGCAATCATGTTACCGTATTGGAGTTAGTGTGTTGCAGTGTGTGTGCCACAAACATAATAGTAAAGCCATGCCAGAGTCATATGTTAATTTACCATTGGAGTGCACTGCAGCTCGGTAAACATGGCTGAGGGCATCAAATGAAGGTACCGTACCTATCCCTTTGCGCGTACAGTGCAACAAAACGCAGGAGAAGCAATCAAAGTTCCTAGGGGAAAGAGGGGAAGCAACAAATATTACGATCAAGAAAGAGGAGCAAGTCCCCTCACACCCCCCCAGGTCCCCCTAGCCCAGCCCCCTACCCCCCTCCCCGATCCGACATGACTGCCCTCTACGGTCCTCTTTAGATCCTTTTCTCCTTGCCTTCTCCTTGTCTTTTCGTTTCTTGTACGGGGTATGGTACTACGGTATCTGCCCGCTTCTTCCCAACGAGGCGTACCATACCATCCCCCAACCCACCTGCCTTGGCCCGGCCTGCATGCAAGCCTACGCGCAAACCTACACACATTCACAAACCTACTCTAGGAGCCTACTTATAATAACATATTCTGCAGCTACAGTTCCCCCTAAGCCCCCCTTTAGAGACAAGCATTCCATAGCCCCCCTGTACAATCCATCCACGGCTGTGGGACGGCTCAAGCAGCAGCGCGGCACGTGGAGATATGGCGGCGTGGTGCGCACACGTGAAGCTCTCGGGCAGCAGGGCCACAGCGTGCCACCTGTGCAACGGTACAGGGGTGGGTACAAGGTTCCACAGAAAGAGCGGGTTTTGGGGAGGAAAGGGAAAGAGATGCGTGAAATGAGCACATGTGAAATCAAAGTAGAGTCCCCCACTGCCACCTCGCTTCGTAGTTGCCGCCACCTCTCTGCATTGCTCTAACCAGGGAGGGTGAAGAGATGGAATAAGCGAGGGTGCAGAGAAGGAATCAGCGAGGGTGAAAAGAATGAATCAGGGTGTAGGGTTGATCTACGAGGGAAGGACCAGGGGGGGAGGAATGTCATCAGGGGAATGGTGGGTGGGGAGGGGGAAAGGGAGGAGAAACGACATCACTGGGGTGGCTGGCACAAGCAGTGTATGGGAGAATGGGAGAATAAGGGGTGTACACCTTATACGTTTAACCCCCTCCTTCACAACCAGTAGGTGCTTGAAATCGGCAGGCAGGGATTCAGGGTTTTGAAATCAGTGAATGATTTTGGGATTTGCCAGCGAGAAAGGGGATTTGGGTTTTGGCACCAGGACCGGATTTTGGGTTTCAACGCCAGAAGAAGGGTTCTGGGTTTTAACAGCAGGGTTGAAACTTTGGGTTTCAACAGCGGTAGCGGGGCTTCGGGTTGAGCTCAAAGGAAGGAACTAGTGGGGAGGAATGGCATCAGGAGGGTGGTGGGTGGGGAGGAGGGAAGGGGAGCAGAAATAACATCAGGAGGTTTAGGGTGGGGGGAGGGATAGGAAGGAACAATCACATCAGGTGGGTAAGAGCATAAGGGTTGGGAAATGGGGGAATGTGATTTTCTCAAAATGTTACCAAATGTCAACACTTTCTTCCTATTACTCTGAATTTTCTTCTTATTCTGTTCTTTTCCTCCCTCCGCACCTCACTCCCATCTTCCACGACCCCACTGCCTTGCCTATCTCAACCCCACCTCACCTCACTCCCATCTTCCATCACCTCAGCACGGGGGGGTTGGAACGGAGAATCATTTCAGGTGGTAAGAATCAGGAAGGAGAGTGAAGAATATGATATCTTCATATTTTTGTCCACCTTTTTTTTTTCCTTATCCCCCAACCAAACCTCACTGCCATTATCCACCACCTCATTGCCTTGCCTTTTTTCCCTCACCTCACCACCATTTCCCCACGACCTTGGTGTTTTTTCTGCGTTGGTATCGTGCATGTTCATGTTGGGTGTTGTTTCTTGTTTGAGTGGCTTACCTTCCCGGGGCGGTGGGAGTGGATGGTGAGAGTCGTCTCGCGCGCCTCATTCGCACCCAGGGCCGGTGGGTGTCGTGCTGAGCGAGCCTTTCACGCCCAACAGGGCCAGATCTGCCACCTGGGGTGGTGGTGAAATCAGGAGAAGGTGTAAAATCAGGCGAAGGTGTGAAATCAGGAGGTGTGAAATCAGGAGAAGGTGTAAAATCAGGCGAAGGTGTAAAATCAGGCGAAGGGGTGAAATCAGGAGAAGGTGGGAAATCAGGAGAAGGTGTGAAATCAGGAGAAGGTGTGAAATCAGGAGAAGGTGTGAAATCAGGAGAAGGGGTCAAATCAGGAGAAGGGGTCAAATCAGGAGAAGGGGTCAAATAAGGAGACGGTGTGAAATCAGGAGAAGGTGTGAAATCAGGAGAAGGTGTGGAATCAGGAAAAGGGGTCAAATCAGGAGAAGGGGTCAAATCAGGAGAAGGGGTCAAATAAGGAGACAGTGTGAAATCAGGAGAAGGTGTGAAATCAGGAGAAGGTGTGAAATCAGGAGAAGGGGTCAAATCAGGAGAAGGGGTCAAATCACGAGAAGGGGTCAAATAAGGAGACGGTGTGAAATCAGGAGAAGGTGTGAAATCAGGAGGTGTAAAATCAGGAGAAGGGGTCAAATAAGGAGACGGTGTGAAATAAGGAGAAGGTGTGAAATCGGGAGAAGGTGTGAAATCAGGAGGTGTGAAATCAGGAGAAGGTGTGAAATCAGGAGAAGGGGTCAAATCAGGAGAAGGGGTCAAATCAGGAGAAGGGGTCAAATCAGGAAAAGAGAAAAAAAATCAGAAGGGGGGAGGTGAAGAGAATGGGTTTGAACGAATGAGAGTGGGTTCAGGGGAATGAATCCAAGAGGGGGCACGCTGTCAATTGCTGGATGTGACCTTCGTATCTCATATGCTTCCATTTTCCTGATTTTATTATTTTCTGTACTTGTATTTCATTACTATTTTTGCGCATTGCTCTTACCGTGGAAGTGCAGTGTTACATGGACCGCCGTGATTGGCGGAGAGGCACGCAGCAGCGGTGCGGTGTGCTATCAACGGCTAGAGGGAGAGAGGGAACGAGCGGGGCGGAACCAGGGGGGAGGAGGGGGGGAGACAGAATAGCGGCAGAATGAAGAGAAGGAGGGGAATGAGGGGAGGCACAAGGGCTTCAGAAGGAAGGGAGAGAGCATATGCTTCCAATTGTCTGTTTGTATCTCTTGTATTTTTGGGTATTCATGATCAGTTTCGGCTATTTTCTTAGTGCGCTTTTCACGCACAACCACTCCAGTGCACTGACCTGGAGTCGTTGCTTTAAGATTGGCTTGTTCCCGTCTTGCTTGACGGCTTTCGCGGTCAGCGCCGCAACTCCACGCATGTCGTCGCGTTCGCCGCGAATCACCCGCGTGTACACATCCCGGTCTTGCATAGCTCGCACCGTCCTTCCGCCTCACAGATATAACGCCAACGGCGCAATCAAGCAGCGCGCTGATAGCGGGGCGCCGAAAGCGGGGAGTCTAGATCAGGGTGGGGCAGATTGTGCGAGGCATATTTTGAAATAGCAAGGCTGTTTTTGAAATCGCGAGGCAGAAAGTAGATGCTGATTGCTATTACCTTGCTTGGGTAGGACAAACCTCTCCTCTAGTGTGGTGTGGTGTCTCTGATCGCCTTCCTGAGATGGGGCCCCATCCAAAGTTCCCCCAACAACAGTGCCCATAGCACGTGTCCGTGGCATGGCAGCAAAAGGGGGGCGAATGTGGACGTCGCATGAGTTGGGAGCTGAGGGTCGTGCGATACTCCCTCACGTCAACTTTTCCTGCCCCCGGACGTCAGAACGACAGTCGAGCTAGACTGTCACGGAACAAAAAAACTGAACATCTTGCGCGCATACAAATAGCACAATTCCTAACAAGTTTATCAATTCCCTCCGAGTGTGTTTTCAACCGTCTCATGGGAGCATGTGGCCGTTGAAAACTGTCACATGAACGTTCGATGCAGACGCATGTGAGTGGTTGCAGCAGATCTCTCTTGTTTTTCGCCTTAATCAGCTCTCGTCGCATGGCACGTGTGGTGGGTGTGACCAATATCTAATTCTGCCACGCTGGACCAATGGTGCTGCAAATCGATGGGGCCCCATCTCAGGAAGGCGCCCTCTGTGGATGTAGGGGGGTTGGGAAAAGAATGCGGTTGGGTTGGGTGTTATGGTGTTGAGGGCAGGTGGGCCACGTGGGGGATGGGGGTAACCTGACTGGGGTGGGGTGCCTGGCTGCAAATCAGCTGGCTGCAAATGAGCTGGATGCAAATGAGCCGGCGTTCACTGTAGCATCGAACACGCTGTACGACGCGGTAAGGAAGGGTGGTGAGCGCACCTCACAAAGTCACGCTGCTGTTATTTGCACCTCTCGGCTAGATGCGCTGGCAGCGATAAGGAAGGGTGGTGAGCGCACCTCACACAGTCACCTTGCGGCTCGACATGCTGGCAGCGATAAGGAAGGGTGGTGAGCGCACCTCACACACTCATGCTGCTGTTTATTTGCACCTCTGCTAAACTGAGCCGACGCGTTTTGCGGCTCGACACGCTGTCAGTGACGCTAAGAAAACATTTTGACATACTGCCATGTATCCATAAAAGCGCACGTCGGATGCCTGGTCGCACGAATGCAATCTCAGTCAGACATTTTTTGCAGCAGTGTCGCACGTATGTACTCATTGGTGCGTTGCCAACTCAGGATGCTGTGCAAGTACTGTAGTATTCAGACTTTAGAGGTTTCAACACAGCACACCTCTGTCAAAGAGAAAGGCCCCGCCCTCGCTTGGGCGCAGCCGATCTCGCCGTCGAGGAGAAGTTCGCTATGGATTGGTCGACGAAATGGGCTTCTGCAGTTCGACGGAAGTTGCGGTCGAGCAAGCTCTGCGCGACGAGCTCTGGTCGACGATCTCTGCGCGACGAGCTCTCGTCGAAGAGCGCTGGTCGACGATCCTAGTCGAGGAACTCTGGTCGAAGAGTTCGGGTCGAGAAACTCTGGTCGAAGAGTTCGGGTCGAGGAGCTCTGCTCGGCGAACGCTGTTCGACCGAGTGATGACGAGCTGATCGACCGAAGTTGCAGAGTTGTGCGAAACTCTGCGGAGGCGTGCGAACTTTCGCCCAGGAGGTTTTGGCGAAGTTCTACCAGCGGAACGGCATCACGTGGTCGACGGTGCGCACCTGGCGAAACTGATGACACGTTTTCTACCTGGCACCTGCGCAATGTGCCTGACGGTGAAACCGCCAACCTGCACCTACTTGGTAGGTGCGCACATCTGCGCAGATAGACAACCTACGACAGCAGATAGTCACCTGCGACTGCAGTGCTGGCAGACAGCGCGCAGTGCAACGTTGGCAGACCACTCTGCTGCAACGTTGGCAAACCGCTCTTTTGCTTCGCTGGCAGATTTCGCCCTTGCTAGGTGTTGCATGCGATTCTAGTCCTTTTGTTCTGCATGCCTCAATTGTACTATCAACTGTTCATTGCAAGTTGTTCTTTCAACTTTCCTTAGTGGAATTCTTGCCAAACTTCTTTGTGAACACATGCAAGCAGTAAGAACGCTAGTGCAAGCTACGATCACTCGCACAACCCCGTGCCCTCCACCGTAGTCCACTCCCGTTGTGTAGTGACTCTCCGCATGGTGCGGTGAGCGTGGATTGAATCCATCGAGCCTCAGCTGGAGATCGCCGGATTGAAGAAGTTCGTCGACGGCAATGTTGACACGCCGGACGCAGACGACTCTGAACTCTGGGCGGAATTTCGCGCTGCTCATCTACTAACCTTCATGGTCATTTCGAGGTGTTGCTCGCCTCTGGTGCAGGTCGCTTTGACGTCGTGCAGACAACAGGTGGATGCTGGCTACCAAGCGTGTCAGTACATCATGTGTCAAACTTATATGCTATAGTCTGTGTAGGCTGTAGTGGGGTAGTTCATATGGGGTACAACACTTTAGGGTTTCCTACTTGTACTCCTCATGCTGCTCAATGCAATCATTCCTCGTTCTATCTTTCACATGGTTTCAGAGCAGGTTCCCTAGTGGGAACGATTTTTTTAGGGCCCACCACTGAAAAACATTTTTTTTTTCCACCTGCCCGAAGCGCGCTGTCGCGCCTGCCTCACCTGCGCCGTCGCGCGCCCTGCCCTGCTGTCGCTAGTCGCGACCCTGCCCTAGCCGCCCGTCGCGGCCCTGCCTTGTCGCCGCCCGTCGCGGCCTTACCCGCCGCCCGTCGCGGCGCTGCTTTGCCGCCCGTCGCGGCCCTGCCCTGCCGCCCTACGTCGCGGCCCTGCCCTGCCGCCCTAAGTCGTGGCCCTGCCCTGCCGCCCCACGTCGCGGCCCCTGATCTGCAGCCGCCGTCGCGGCCCCTTACCTGCAGCCGCTGTCGCGGCCCTGCCGTCTCCGTCGACGCGCCTGCTGCCACCGTCGCGGCCCCGCCGTCGCGGTCCTGCCCTGCAGCCGCCGTCGCGCCTGCAGCACCCGTGGCGGCCCTGCCTTGCCGCCGTCGCGCCTGCAGCCGCCGTCGCGGCCTCACCGTCGCGGCCGCCGCCGTCGTCGCCGTTGCGGCCCCGCCGTCGCGCCTGCCCTGCTCGCCCCTGGTGAGCACCACCTGCCCTACGCGCGCTACCCACGTCACCTGCCGGCCGAGCCGCGCCGCCCAGCCGAGCCGCGCCGCCCAGCCGAGCCGCGCCGCTCCGCCGAGCCGCGCCGCCCAGCCGAGCCGCGCCACCTTCCCGAGACGCGCCTCACTGCCCTACTGAGCCGCGCTGCCGTGCCCGCGCTGCTCCTGCTGCTACTGCTGCTTCTGCTGCTTCTGCTGCTACTGCTGCTACTGCTGCCACTGCTGCTACTGTCGCTATGGCTAGCCCTACAGTTCTTACCTTCGATGCTGAGGGTCGTGCCGTTGACTTCAATGTCTGGGTCGATGATCTGCAGCTGTTTCTTCAGTGCGATAGTAAGGACAGTATCTCTCTTTTTGATCTCACGTCCGGCGCCTCTACTGCACCTGCTGCCGATGCTGACAGTACAGTTCGCTCGCAGTGGACTACTCGTGACGCTGTTGCTCGCCTTGCTGTTCGTAGTCACCTGCCTTCTGCTGAGCGCGCGCACTTTGGTCAGTACAAGACTGCTAAGTCTCTGTATGACGCTGTTGTAGCGCGCTACTCCTCCCCTGCCACTGCTATTCTCAGCCGCCTCATGCTACCATACCTGTTCCCTGACCTGGCCGCCTTTGCTACAGTCGCTGACCTCATTACCCACCTCCGCACTAGTGACGCCCGCTACCGAGCTGCCCTTCCCTCCGAGTTCTGCGCCAAGAACCCCCCCCCCCCATGTACATCACTCTCTTCTTCCTAGTCACACGTCTCCCTGACTCCCTTTCTTCAGTCAGGGACCACTTTCTCTCCCATTGCCCCACCGAGCTCACCGTTGACCTGCTGGAGGAGCGCCTCACTGCAGCTGAGAAGAGTATAGTTGCTGTAGGTGCTTTTCGCGGCGACCCTCGCGCCCCTTCTTTGAGGGGTGTTCCCCCGTTCCCCTTCTGCCCTCTGTTGCTTCTGCTGCTGCTGTCGACCTCGTTGGCACCGAGCAGGTCGGGCCTGCGTCTGCTCCTAGTGACAGGCGCCGCGGCGGCAAGGGCAAGGGGGGCAAGGGTGGTGGAGGGGACGGCGGGGGCGGCGGTGGTGGCGGTGGAGGAGGCGGATGCGGAGATACACTCTACAACGGTAGTGAGCTAGACTACGGGGGTTGGCACAAACTACTAGGGGTGATCGTAGCTTTGCTTGGTTCCTTAGTGCTTGCACATTCACGGGGGAAATTGGCAAGAGTTTCCACTAGGCAAAGTCGAAATTACAGAATGATTGAACAAGCAATGGCAGAATGACTACATCAGGCACCTTTCAACTCTGCAGCTAGCCTGGTCGACCGCCAGCACAGCTCGTTCGACCGCCTGCCAGCGTTGCGTAGAGGAGCCGCGCCAGCACTGCGAAAAGGCGACCTGCCAATAGAGCAGGTCGACGGCGTGCCAACGCTGCAGCAGGGCGGTTGTCCAGCATTGCCCCGTTGAACACAGCAGTGCGCACGCTCGCAGGTGCACGCAGACGATTGGCCCGACTTGCCTCGTTGGGCATCCGTCGGCTGTTGTCTGCGCCTGACGAGCCACATCGACTTCGGGATACCAGGCCGCAGTCGTCTTCGCCATCGCGACCTCGACGACGTTCGCGTGCCTCCGCCGAACTCGTCGAGCAGGTTACCCGGTCGACCTGGTCGACCACCAGGTGCTTCCGGTTGACCACCACTGCCTCTGGTCGACCACCAGGTCCCTCTGGTCGACCAACAGGTGCCCCTGGTCGACCACAGCTCCCGTCGAGCTACCCCCTGGTCGACGGACCCCTTCCGTCGACCAGAACTGTCAGCGGTTGTCGCCGAGTTCCCCTCGTCGACCGCTGTTCACTTGTCAGGTCGACAGACTGCTCCGTCGACCTCCCGGTCGAACTGCAGGTCGACAGACTGCTCCCGGTCGAGCCGCAGGTCGACAGAGACCCCCTGGTCGAGCTGCAGGTCGACGGAGGCCTCCCGGTCGAACTGCCCCTCCTGGTCGATGGCCCGCCCGTCGCCCAGGCCATTCAGTTGCAGCTGTTGAGCTCCCTGGTCGACAGCAGCACCACAGCGGTCCCTTGCAGCTCGACGATGCCTGTCGAGGAGCTCTCCCACTGTGAACGGTCGGCCCCCGTACATCCGACCAAGTCGTCGGCGTTGCCCAAGCGAGGGCGGGGCCAACACTCCATTCCTGTTAACAGCGGAGGGGGTGGGGGTGGAGGCAAGGGTGGTGGCGGGGGTGGAGGTGTCGGTGGTGGCGGTGGAGGTGGTGGAGGCAGCGGCAGCGGTGGTGGAGGCAGCGGCAGTGGTGGTGGAGGCGGTGGCAGCGGAGATGGAGGTGGCGGCGGCGGTGGTGATGGTCGGGGTGGAGCTGCGCAGCGTGGAGGCTTCGGCGGTCGCCAGCGCCAGCAGCAGCAGCTTTCCCGTGAGACCCCGTCGCCTCAGCAGCTTCGTGAGTGGTACGCTGGGCGTGGGAGGTCCGGGGGTGCTGGTCCCTGCACTTACGTTCTCCGCACCGGCGGTCGCCGTGGGGAGACGTGCGGAGGGCCACACACGTCGCAGCGATGTTTCGGTCGCCTGTCTGACGCCTGGCGCGTGCAGTTTCCTGACGCTCCTGAGCTCCCTAGCTGGGCTGATCTGCTTAGGCAGAATGTTGATATCTTTGCTCTAGAATTTGATGCTATCCTTGCTGCCATGTATGCTGTGACTATTAGTGCTGAAGGTGACTGTTACCTATGTGTGCCGCCCGACCCAGGTATAGAGTCTACTGCTCTAGGTGTTGGTGAGGCTGCTGCTCTAGGTGCTAGTGAGTCTGCTGCTCCAGGTGCTAGTGAGTCTGCTCTCTCTGGTACTGCGCCTGCTGAGGCCTTGCACAACTTCACACTTGACTCAGGTGCTTCCCGCTCCTTCTTTCGCGACAGCACCACACTCAAGCCGCTCAGTCAGCCAGTTGCAGTCTCCCTGGCGGACCCCTCTGGGGGCCCCATCCTTGCGCACTCCTCCACAGTCCTGACGTGTCCGGCTGTCCCGAATGGCTCACTGTCGGGTCTCCACCTCCCCTCGTTCTCTACGAACTTGGTGAGTGGAGCTGACCTCCAGGATGTGTGGGTTGACCAGTTCACCCCTGGAGGTCAGCGTGTGACCCACTGTACGTGCTCCCGGACTGGTCGGCACCTGGCCAAGTTCACCCGAGCGCCTGGCTCGAGTCTGTACACACTGACCACTGTGTCCCCTCAGGTAGCTGCGTCTGCGTCTGCGTTTGCGTCAGGTCAGCTAGCGGCCCCCTGCTCGTGTCGCGCTTTGTCGCACCAGACTGTCTTTTGGCACCACCGTCTTGGTCACCCCTCAGTGCAGCGCCTTTGTGACATGCACTGACGTCTCCTTGTCTCTGGACTTCCAGAGACTCTGCCTCCTCTCCCACCCTCGCCTGCCCCTCCCTGCCTTCCCTGTGTCGAGGGGCGGCAGCACGCCGCTCCTCACTCCTCCTCGTTCCCCCCGACGACTGCTCCCCTGCAGACCCTGCACATGGACGTGTGGGGCCCAGCCCGCGTCCGTGGACAGGACCGCGAGCGGTACTTCTTGCTGGTCGTTGACGACACACGCGTTACACCACGGTCTTCCCCTTGCGCACCAAGGGTGAAGTCCCTGATGTTTTGATCCCTTGGATCCGCGCTGCCCGTCTCCAGCTCCGCGAGCGGTTTGAGACGGACTTTCCCGTCCTGTGTTTGCACTCTGACAGAGGTGGTGAGTTTTCCTCTGTCTTTCTGCGGGACTTTTGTCGTGGGGAGGGCATTCGCCAGACTTTCACGCTCCCGGCCTCACCGCAGCAGAATGGGGTTGCTTAGCGCCGCATTGGCTTGGTCATGGAGGTCGCTCGTACCTCCATGGTCCATGCGGCTGCCCCCCATTTTCTGTGGCCGTTTGCGGTCCGATACGCTGCGCATCAGCTCAACCTCTGGCCCCGTGTCTCCTTGCCGGAGACCTCGCCCACATTGCGTTGGACGGGGAAGGTTGGCGATGCGTCAGTGTTTCGGGTCTGGGGTTCTCGTGCCTTTGTCCGCGATACGTCCGCGGACAAGCTCTCCGCCCGTGCTATTCCCTGCGTCTTCCTTGGCTTTGTCCCTGACGCGCCTGGCTGGCAGTTTTACCACCCCACCTCGCGCCGTGTCCTCCCCTCTCAGGACGTCACGTTCGACGAGTCGGTTCCTTTTTACCGTCTCTTCCCCTACCGCACTGCTTCTCTCCCCCCCTCGCCGCTCTTCCTTGCACCAGGTCCTCCTCCGGTAGACCCCCTCCCACCTCAGGGTCCTGCTCCCTCAGGTGTGTCCCAGGTAGACTTTGTCGAGCCTGTCGAGGTTGCGGTTGACTCTGGTGCTGCTACTGGGGGTGGTGCTGCTGGGGGTGCTGGGCCTGAGCGTGTGGAGCCTGGGGGTGCTGAGCCTGAACGTGTGGAGCCTGGGGGTACTGAGCCTGAGCGTGTGGAGCCTGGGGGTGCTGCGCCTGGGGTTGCTGAGTCTGAGGGTGCGGAGCCTGGGGGTGCTGAGACTGGGGGTGCTGAGTCTGCTGGAGTTACTGCAGGTGCCTCGTCTCGGCGGGAGCCTCTCTGTCCACCGGAGCTGCGCGAGTGGTTTGCTCGCCGCTGGAGACTCCAGCGAGGTGCTGCTGGAGCTGGAGCTGCTGGAGGTACTGCTGGAGCTGGAGCTGCTGGAGCTGCTGGAGGTACTGCTGGTGCTGGAGCTGCTGGAGGTGCTGGAGCCGCTGGTCCTGGAGGTGCTTGTACTGGAGGTACTGGAGCTGCTGGGGCTGGTGGTGCTGCAGGAGTTGGAGCTGGAGGTGCTGGAGCTGTTGCTTCTGGAGGTGCTGCTGGAGCTGGAGCTGCTGGAGGTGCTGGAGCTGGTGGTGCTGCGGGAGTTGGAGCTGGAGACCCTGGAGCTGGGGGTACTGGTGCTGTCTCTGCTGTTTCTGGAGGCGCTGCGCGGCCGCGGCCGTACTACGTTCCGCTCCTTCAGCAGGTTATTGGCCTCCCGCTTTCCACTGGTCCTCCTCCTCCCTTACTGAGTCCACAGCCTGACCAGTCGCAGTCACAGTTACAGTCAGCCTCTCCACTGCCTGGTCCTTCTCCTTACCCTGGGCCGACTAGGGGTCTTACGGAGCGTCGTGAGCCAGAGTCTCGTCCTGCGTCGCCTGTTCGCGCTGTCCGCACTGGTCGTCGTGTTCCGCGTCAGCGTCCTCCCCCTGTCCCCGGCACACACCTGATGGCACTTCGTCCTTCCACTGCTCCGCAGCGTGTCCCTCTGCCGTCTCCTCCTGCGTCCTCTCTTTCTGACGGTCCGGACCCGGAGTCTGACTCCCTTCGTGCTGCTAGTCCTACTGTCACGCGTCTCCTGGCCACTGTTGTCACTGACCCTTCGTTTGAGTCCACTGATGCGTCTGCTCTAGTTGCTGAGCTTGTTGACTTTGCTGCCGCCTGTCGTCTAGACTACGCCGCTAGTCTTGTTGCTGAGTCTGAGTCTGGGTCTGTCTGTCCTCCGTCCGTCGGGATGAGTGTGCCCTTAGCACGGACGTCCTTGAGGACAGACAAGAGGAGTTTGAGTGCTTTGCCGCTGCTTTACCTCATCTCGTGTCCATGCTGCTTGCCCCTAAGGGAGACCCGGATGCACCAGACATCCCGACCCCGCGCTCTTACGCAGAGGCGATAGAGGGTCCCTACTCCTCTCAGTGGCAGACAGCCGTGGACGCAGAGATGGCTTCCTGGAAGTTCACAGGCACCTACGTCGAGGAGGTTCCCCCGCCTGGGGCGAACATCGTCAGCGGCATGTGGATTTTCAGGGTTAAGCGGCCGCCGGGTTCTCCGCCTGTCTTCAAGGCGCGTTACGTTGCACGAGGCTTCAGTCAGCGAGAGGGAGTTTACTTCTTCCAGACCTTCTCCCTTACCCCGAAGATGACCACTCTTCGGGTTCTGCTGCACGTCACCGCTCAGCGTGACTGCGAGCTTCACTCTCTTGACTTCAGCACTGCTTTCCTACAGGGCAGCCTGCACGAGGAGATCTGGCTGCGCCGCCCACCTGGCTTCACTGGGTCGTTTCCTGCTGGTACTCAGTGGAGCCTCCGGCGGCCAGTCTACGGTCTCCGCCAGGCGCCCCGTGAGTGGCACGACACACTGAGGACGACTCTTGCTGCTCTTGGGTTTGCTCCTTCCACTGCTGACCCGTCGCTGTTTCTACGCACCGACACCTCTCTGCCGCCGTTCTTCGTTCTCGTGTACGTCGACGACTTGGTCTTTGCTACTGCTGACACTGAGGCACTCGCCCACGTGAAGTCGGAGCTGCAGAAGAGACACACGTGCACAGACCTGGGTGAACTGACTAGCTATCTTGGCTTGCGGATCACCCGGGACAGAGCACAGCGCACCATTACCTTGACTCAGTCACACATGGTGCAGCAGGTCCTTCAGCGCTTCGGCTTCACGTACTCCTCGCCACAGCACACTCCTCTGCCTACTCGCCACTCGCTCTCAGCTCCACCTTCGGACGAGTCCGTAGAGCCGAGTGGTCCGTACCCAGAGCTTGTGGGTTGCCTCATGTACCTGATGACCTGCACTCGTCCTGACCTTGCCTACCCTCTTAGCATTCTGGCACGCTATGTCGCTCCTGGGAGACACAGGAAGGAGCACATGGATGTCGCTAAGAGGGTGTTGCGCTACTTGTGCAGTACGTCAGGCATGTGGCTCGTGCTTGGAGGACGGGATCGAGTTGCCCTCACTGGTCACGCAGACGCTTCCTGGGCTGACGACTTGGCTACGCAGCGGTCGTCACAGGGTTACACCTTCAGCCTTGGCTCCGGCTCTGTCTCTTGGCGGTCTAACCACTCGTCTTCTGTTCTCAGCTCCAGTTGTGAGGCTGAGATCTACGCAGGGGCCATGGCTGCGCAGGAGTTACGCTGGCTCACCTACCTGCTGACCGACCTGGGAGAGCCGCCTCGTTCTCCTCCAGTGCTGTACGTCGACAACAAGGCCATGATTGCCTTGTGTCAGGAGCACAGACTGGAGCACAGAACGAAGCACATTGCTCTGCGCTACTTCCTTGCTCGAGAGTTGCAGCAGCGTGGTCAGCTTCGTCTTGCTTACGTGGCCACTCGGGCCAACACTGCTGATGTCTTCACCAAGGCACTTCAGCCTTGTGATCATCAGCGTTTCTGTACTGTTCTAGGCCTTGTGCCTACTGTGCCTCACTTGCTTACACTTGCTAGGTTGTGATCACTGTATTGCTTGTTCTCCTTTATATAACTCTGCATGTGAACTGACCTTGTGGCCATTTGCTTGTGCTCAGAATGCGTGGTGACGTCGTGATCCACCATGAGCTTGCTTTGCCTCTCTTGACTGGTCTTGTGACCTCTTGTTCTCCCCCACTTTGCCTATGGGGGTGTGTCAAACTTATATGCTATAGTCTGTGTAGGCTGTAGTGGGGTAGTTCATATGGGGTACAACACTTTAGGTTTTCCTACTTGTACTCCTCATGCTGCTCAATGCAATCATTCCTCGTTCTATCTTTCACATCATGCGCACCTACAAAGCGACCGACGACCTCTACATCAGTCAATTGGAGAAGAAATTGACCAACATTCGGATGGGGGAGCAGGAATCGGCGACCGAGTACTGCAATCGAGCGCGTCGAGTTTTGGCCGATCTGCGGATGGCCGGCGTCGACTACTCGGTGGCGTCGTATGTCACACATGTCATCAGTGGCCTCCCTTCGGGCTACAATCTAATGCGCCGGATGCTGACAATTCCCGGCACGCGCGAGACTCTGAACGAGGACTCGCTTTCGAGCCACATCATCCAAGACGAGTTCATGCAGGAGTCTGAGCGACCTGCAGAACTGCTTTCGCAGACCAACTACGTCGCCCCGGCGAAGCGCGGGAAGTCTGGCGGAGGTGGTGGCTGGAAGTCGTCGAACGCGAAATCGACGGAGGGTGCCGACCGCGGGAAGTCGGCGAAAGGTGGAGATCGCGGCAGCAGTAGCTCGCGTCGAGAAGGACGCCGCTGCTACATCTGCAATGCTCCCGACCACCTCTCGTAAGACTGCCCCGACCGAGACGAGTCCGACGACGACCGGGACGCCAACCGCAGAAAGGGAGATGGTGGCCATCGTCGTCGGGACAGCCAGCCGCGCAAGGAGAAGCAGACGTCGAAGACGTCTTCGACAAAGGATGCGGACTCCTCTGGCGGCAATGCTCGTGGCGAGGAGGCTTCGTGCTCGATGGTCAGCGTGGTAGAGCCGACGATCTAGCTGGCGCTGGAGGCTGGCGAAGACTTTAAGGCGGTCGCTGCTGCTGTGCAGGCCAATCCGACTGTTGTGCTACTCGACAGCGGCTGCTCCCATCATTTGATGGGGACGAAGGAGGCCTTCGTCAACATGCAGCCGAGCGGCGACGTTCGCCACGTTCGCAGCTTCAACGGGGCACTTCAGAGCGTCGAAGGCAGAGGCACCATTGTTCTGCAAGGGGAGGCTGGGAAGCAGGTCCTCGTCCCCGACGTACTCTACGTCCCGGGTGTGCACGCGAACTTGTTGTCTGCTGGCCAGCTCAAGGAGAACGGCGTGAAGCTGCAGGACGACGGCGGAGAGATGCTGCTGGTGTCTTCTGCTGGTGATGTCCTTGGTCGAGCACGCTACTCCGGCAGAATTCTCTGCACCGACCTGCTCCCCAGCTCGACGAAGTCTACGACGACTTTGACGGAGGCTGTGGCTCTGCGGACGATCGCGTCGGCGACAAAGTTGACCCCGGACATGTTGCACGCACGGCTTGCGCACGTCGGCGTCGACACGATTAAGAGCTCGGCGAAACATGAGGTCGCCGCCGGTCTGGACATCAAGAAGTCGACCGCAGCTGATCTGCCGTGTGCCTCCTGCGTCGGCGGCAAACTTGCATGGCACACCTTCCCCGACCAAGGATCAGACGCCGAGAATGCGCTTGATGTGGTGCACGTCAATCTCTGCGGACCGTTTCGAGTGGCCGCCAACGACGGTAGCCTCTAGTTTCTTCTGCTGAAGGATAGGAAGACTCGCTACGTGTGGGTGAGGCCGATCGCTACGAAAAGCGATGTGCTGGTCGTCTTCGAAAAATGGCTGAAGGAGGTAGAGCGGCAAACGTCGAAGACGGTGAAGAAGTTGCGTTCTGACCGCGGAGGGGAGTTCCTCGGTCGCGCCTTCACCGACCTCTTCGAGGACAAGGGAATCCTCCACAATCTGACGTGCCCCTACACTTCGCAGCAGAACGGGATGGCCGAGCGGGAGATGCGCACGGTGGTCGAGGCCGTGCGTACGATGCTTCTGCACATGGGCGTGAAGCATCACTGGTGGCACCTCGCTCTGCGACAGGCGGTCTGGGTGCGCAACTGCCTCGAGCGGGCTTCTCTGTCGACGGGGACGACGCCGCACGAGCTGCTGTTCGAGAAGAAGCCGGATCTAACGCTGGCGCGCGTGTGGGACTGCATGGTGCAGTTCATGGTCCCCGAGCAGCAGCGCGGCGGGAAGCTTACGCCTAGGGCTCGTTGGGGTCTCCACCTCGGCGTGTCGCCAGAGAGCAAGGGCTTGGAGGTGCTTGATCTGACTGTCAACAAAGTCGTCACGACGGTCGAAGCAATCTTCTACGAGAACATGTCGATGGAGAAGTGGAAGGCAGAGTACGGGCCGGCGTCGAAGAGGACGCTGTCTGCCCCGCCTCCGGATTCCTCCTCGGAGATGCCTCCTCTGCTCGCCGTCGTCGACGAGCCTGATGATGAGGACGTAGAGGAAGTCCCACTCTCTCCTCCTATTGTGCCCTCGTCGGCCGCCGGCGATGAGGGGAGATCTGGTGCGTCGCCTGCGGCGCCGGCCGGCTGCATCGCCGGTGGCCGACGTGACGCCGAGAAGGTCAGCGATGGGAAGCGGCAGACGACAGGGGAGCTGTCAGCGTCGAAGCCGACTTTAGAGAAGCTGTCGGCAGAGGTGCCACCTACAGAGAGGCCGCTGGCAGAGGCGCCAGCTTCAGGGGAGCCGTTGGCAGAGAACCGATCCTGGGGGAGCCGTCGGTAGAGGAGCTGCCGACATGGGATCAGTTCGACGACGACTCGTCGAGCGACGACGTTGTGGAAGTCGTCGGCGCGGCCGATGGCGGAGAAGGGGAGCAGTCCGAAGACGACGACGTGGTAGAGGTCGCGGTCGAAAAGGAGAAACCGCGCCGTTCTACCCGCCCCAACATCGGCAAGCCACCAGAGAAGCTGAGCTACCACGCTTGTCTGCCGCCGACGTCCTACAACACTCTGCTCGACGACGCAGAGGACGATATCGCTCTGCCCGAGCTCGACCCCGACATGCACGCCGACCCAGAGCATCGCTGGGACATCTCTAACATGACGGTGAAGGAGGCATTGGCGAGCTGGAAAGGCAAGGCGGTGAAGGCCGCCATGGACGAGGAGATCAAGAGTCTCATCTCCAACGGAACGTGGGAGCTGGTCGAGCGTCCGCGCGGTGTCAACGTGATGAAGAATCGCTGGGTACTCACGACAAAGTACCACGTCGACGACACGGTCGCCCGCGAGAAGGCGCGTCTGGTGGTGAAAGGCTTCACACAGGTTTACGGTGCAGATTACGACGAGACGTATGCGCCGGTGGGGAGCTACGTAACTCTGCGGATCTTCCTCAGCATCGTAGCAGTCCGCGACCTGCACCTGATGCATCTGGACATGAAAAACGCGTTTCTGCAGAGCAAGCTGGATCGCGTCCTCTACATGTACCAGCCCGACTACTTTAACGACGGCACCGGTCGTGTTTGCAAGCTGCTGAAAAGCTTGTACGGACTGAAGCAGAGTCCGCTGCTGTGGTACTCGGCGCTCGACGCGGTGCTAACCAGCGCCGACTGGAAGAAGAGCCAGGTCGATGAGGCGCTGTACTTCAAGGTCGGCGACGACAGAGTGCCGTGCTGGGTGCTCGTCTACGTCGACGACCTGCTCGCTGCAAGCAGCAGCACTGCGATGCTGAAGGAGCTGAAGGAGCTGCCGGAGGCCGCCTTCGAGCTGCGCGAAATCAGCCCGGTCGAGAAGTATCTCGGGCTGGAAATCGTGCGCGACCGTCCTGCACGAAAGCTGTGGCTTCACCAGCAAATCTACATTGACAAGCTGCGTCGCCGTTTCATCGATGAGGAGCAGATCGGGCGAGTGCCAAAGACCCTGGTCTCCGTCGACGCCTACGCAGAGCTGGTGTTCGACGACGAGGAGTTTCAGTCGCGCGAGGAAGCTGAGTATCGGCAGAAGGTCGGCTCGCTGCAGTTCGCGGCCACCACGACGAGGCCCGACATTGCTTTCGCTTGTAGCAAGCTCGAATCTGGCCTGACAGTGCGGAGCGACAACCACTGGCGTGAGGTCGATCGCTGTCTGCACTACCTCGCTGAAACCCGTGACGCCGCTCTGGAGTTCGGCGGCGGACCAGAGTCGCTGTGTCTGGTCGGCTATGCAGATGCCGACGACGCTGGCGACAAGCAGAATCGGACGAGCATGGGCGGCTACTTTTCGTCTTCGGAGGAGCCGCAGTCTCCTGGTCGAGCCAGCGCATCAAATGCGCGACGCTCTCGTCGACCGAGTCAGAGTACGTCGCGGCCACCGAAGCCGGCAAGGAGGCTCGCCGTCTGCGCTTCCTCCTTGCGGAGTTCCGACTGCTCGACCCAAGGAAGCCGACTGTTCTGCACATGGACAATCAGTCGGCGATTACTGTCGCAGAGGGCTTGGGGCTCAAGGGAATTCCAAGCACATGGAGCGACCCTACGCCTGGCTGCAGCAGATGGTGAAGCGCGGGAAGATTGCTCTGCAGTACATCCCGACCACCGAGCAGCCGGCGGATTTTCTGACGAAGGCGCTGCATTTTCTGGCTTTCAACCGGTGCTGCGTCGCAATCGGCCAAGTGCATCTGGCCGACGTGGGCGACGGGGATGACGAGGTGCAGCAGTAGGTGCCGTGCCCTTCTGCACGGCTGGTGCGGTGATCTACGTGCTATGTGTTGGGTGCACGTAGAAGGAATTTTCTCCTTGTATTCTATCCCTCTGGGTTCTGGGTGGACCTTGTGTGTGGGTGCCCAAGCGTGAGCTGGGCAGGGGAGTGTCGAAGAGAAAGGCCCAACCCTCGCTTGGGCGCAGCCGATCTCGCCGTCGACAAGAAGTTCGCTACGGATTGGTCGACGAAATGGGCTTCTGCAGCTCGACGGAAGTTGCGGTCGAGCAAGCTCTACGCGACGAGCTCTGGTCGACGATCTCTGCGCGACGAGCTCCCGTCGAAGAGCGCTGGTCGACGATCCCGGTCGAGGAACTCTGGTCGAAGAGTTCGGGTCGAGGAACTCTGGTCGAAGAGTTCGGGTCGAGGAGCTCTGCTCGGCGAACGCTGTTCGACCGAGCGATGTCGAGCTGATCGACCGAAGTTGCAGAGTTGTGCGAAACTCTGCGGAGGCGTGCGAACTTTCGTCCAGGAGGTTTTGGCGAAGTTCGACCTGCGGAACGGCATCACGTGGTCGACGGTGCGCACCTGGCGAAACCGATGACACGTTTTCTACCTGGCACCTGCGCAATGTGCCTGACGTGAAACCGCCAACCTGCACCTACTTGGTAGGTGCGCACATCTGCGCAGATAGACAACCTACGACAGCAGATAGTCACCTGCGACTGCAGTGCTGGCAGACCGCGCGCAGTGCAATGTTGGCAGACCACTCTGCTGCAACGTTGGCAAACCGCTCTTCTGCTTCGCTGGCAGATTTCGCCCTTGCTAGGTGTTGCATGCGATTCTAGTCCTTTTGTTCTGCATGCCTCAATTGTACTATCAACTTTTCATTGCAAGTTGTTCTTTCAACTTTCCTTAGTGGAATTCTTGCCAAACTTCTTTGTGAACACATGCAAGCAGTAAGAACGCTAGTGCAAGCTACGATTACTCGCACAACCCCGTGCCCTCCACCGTAGTCCACTCCCGTTGTGTAGTGACTCTCCGCAACCTCTGTGACCTAGCTTTTGGATGGCTGCGATTTGTGGAGCATGAACTTCACCACCAACGTGGCACCATCCTGTTTGTGAAATATTTGCCATGCAATCTACAGCCCTGGTAACCACCCTTGGCGACCAAGGATTGTACCATGGTTCCAAGAATGTGGGAAGTTCGAAATGGTTTTGCACAAAGATTTTTACCGCTCTGTAACGTATCAAAACCCCCTGCAAATTTTGAAACAACGCCATCTACAAAATCTTCCCAACCCAAGTCGTTGGCAAACGCGCAACGTGTCCTTTCCCTAACCAAAACTGAACTCCCATTGGCTGTACATGCCAGGACAGTACCGCTCCCTAACTTTGCAACTCAATTCGAATTTGCAATCTAGCAAGCAAGGCAGCCTCTCGTTTCCCTGCCTGCTTGCTCGACCAGACGAGAATAATCGCTCGTGCCGCTGCCCTCCACCCTGAACGCATAGCTTAGTTACTCGTTTGTCATCCTGCTTTCCTAAGGCATTGAGGTGCCTAATACATACGCGCTGCTTTGTGCCAATCACGTTTTTTTGTCGCGATCCTCCGTAATGGTCTTCAAATCTGAAATCGCCATGCTCACATGCCATTCATTAGAGCTGCTACTGCCTAGCGCTTTCTTATCTCGATGCTACAATTTCTCCAAAATGGCCTCCGAATCTGATATCGCCATGCTCGCACGAGGTCCTAATGAGTGATTAGCTTAGTTAGACTGCAAAAAGTGCTTACTTCGTGCTAGTAGCCTCCACACTACTAGTAGTAGGTCATCGAAATCCGCATGTTACTACGATATTGGGTTACATGCGATTTAGGAACCAGTGCAAAGTCTGTACCAGTGACATCATGCCGCGTCTGGCGTTGCGGCGCGCTGCTGCATTAGAACCTCCCAGCCGCGGATTACTAGTCATTTGCCGCCATGTCGAGCAGTTCATCCGCTTCACCAGCGCTGGCCCTTTTTCTCTCTCACCCTAAACCGCTTCCGCCACCTTCAGCGCTTCATTTGCCACGCTCGCCGAGGTTCAGCGTGTTGGGGCTTGCGCAGCTCTTCCTCGTGGCAGCAGCGCATGGCAGCAGAGCGGCGACGAGCAGCCCGGCCATCGCAATCGCAGCAGACGTAGCAGCATCGGCAGCGCCGTTGCAGCAGCAGCACGGACGGCAGGGGCGGGTAGCGCGCGATGATGGCGGTGCCGGAGGCGTTTCCGCGAGTCATGGTGCGAAGTCGCATTTCCGTGGCGTGTCTCCGACTCGGGCCGTGAGGGAGGAGGTGCGGGGCAGGCGAACGAGGCGAGTGAGGCGAGTGAGGGTGACTGGATCATTGGATATTCATTCCCTTGCTCCAATCAGCACTTTAATCATCTTCTTCCCTCTGTCTTCCCATCTTGCTACCGTCCGCCCTTGAGCAGCAGATGACACATCTTGCAACGGTTGCAACTGCTGCAGCAACATGCATTAGAAGCAGCAGCAGCAGCAGCAGATAGGCTGGTAAGGAGCAGGTGAGGTGATGGGATGTGGGATGGTCTGGTGGTGACAATGTGAGGTGATGGGATGTGGGATGGGGCTGGTGGTGAGAATGTGAGGTGACGGGATGTGGGAGGGGGCTGGTGGTGAGAATGTGAGGTGATGGGATGTGGGATGGGGCTGGTGGTGAGAATGTGAGGTGATGGGATGTGGGATGGGGGCTGGTGGTGAGAATGTGAGGTGATGGGATGTGGGATGGGCTGCTGGTGAGAATGTGAGGTGATGGGATGTGGGATGGGGCTGTGTCAAACATTATACATGTTCCTATTGTGTAGGCTATAGTGGGTTTAGCCTTAGGGGGTACAACATTGCTAGGGTTTCCTACTTGTATCACCCTGCTGCCTAGTTTCATTCATTCTCGTTCAGTTCTACATTCTAACATGGTATCCGACGCCTAGGTCAGGACCTAGGACCGACGTTGGTTAGGGCCCACCGTTCCGCCGCGCCCTTGCGCGACCGTGTCTGATAGTACCTCGCGCCGTCGAGCCCCCTTCCTAGCGCGTCGAGCGCCCTTCCTAGCGCCATCGAGCGCCCTTCCTAGCGCCGTCGAGCGCCCTTCCTAGCGCCATCGAGCGCCCTTACTAGCGTCGTCGAGCGCCCCTTCTAGCGCCGTCGTGCGCCCCTACCCGCGCCCTCGAGCGCCTACCTACTCGCGCCCTCGAGCGCCACCCTGCCGCCCTGCCCTGCAGGCCGCGCGCGGGACTCCTCTGCACCCGCGCAGCCGCCCCTGGACCCCGAGGCGCGGCCCCTGGACCCCGCGACGCGTCGCCCTGCTCGTCGCGACGCCTCTGCGGGACCCCGGCGTCGCCCCTGCCTCGTCGCGACGCCCCTACGGGACCCGCGCGTCGCCCCTGCCTCGTCGCGACGCCACCTGCGGGACCCGCGCATCGCCCCTGCCTCGTCGCGACGACCCTGAGGGAACCGCGCGTCGCACCCGCCTCGTCGCGGCGCTTCTGCGGGACCCACGCGCGTCGCCCCTGCCTCGTCGCGACGCCCCCGCGCGACCCGCGCGTCGCCACCGGGACCCGCGCGCGTCGCCCCTGCCTCGTCGCGACGCCCCCGCGCGACCCGCGCGTCACCACTGGGACCCGCGCCGAGTCGCCTCTGCTCGCCGCGGCGCCCTGCCCTACCCCGCGCCCGCCCTTGGGACGGCCGCCCCTGGCCCCTGGAGCAGCCGCCACTGCAGCAGCCGCCCCTGGCCCCTGGAGCAGCCGCACCTACAGCCGCCCCTGGACCCAGGAGCAGCCGCCCCTGCAGCAGCCGCCCCAGGCCACCTGGAGCAGCCGCCACTGCGGGAGCCGCCCCTGGCCCCTGGAGCAGCTGCCGTCGCGGCTCGGCCCCGCCCTGCAGCAGATGCCGCGGAGCTCCCTGCCGCGGCCCGGCCCCGCCCTACAGCTGTAGCGGCCCCGCTGTCGCCGCCGTCTTGCGCCTGCCCTTCCCACCACTGGTGAGCACTGCCCTGCCCGCGCTGCTACCGCTGCTACTGCTGCTACTGCTTTTACTGTTGCTGCTGCTACTGCTGCTACTGCTTTTACTGCTCCTGCTGCTACTGCTGTTACTGCCGCTACTGCTGCTACTGCTGCTCCTGGCGTGGCCAGATGCAGCTCCACGGCCGTCCGCGTGTGTCCCTCACGCCCCAGCAGCTTCGTGAGTGGTACGCCAGTTGGGGTTGTCGGGGTGGCCGTAGTGGGAGTCGTCCTGGAGTGGGTAGTTCGGGAGCTTCTTGTAGTGGCCCGGTGCAGCAGCAGCGTCGTCCGCGCGAGCCTCTTTCGCCCCAGCAGCTTCGTGAGTGGTACGCTCAGAGTAGAGGGTCGCTGAGTACTGCTCGCTGCCCGTACGTTATTAGCACGGGTGCCCGGACTGGTCAGCCTTGCGGGACGCGTGGTCACACAGAGTCCCACTGCTTCGCTCGTCTGAGCGACGCTTGGCGTACAGAGTTTGGCGACGACGCTGAGCTCCCCGACTGGGTGGAGATACTTAGCCAGAGGGTAGATATCTTTGCTCTTGACTATGATGCTATCCTCACTGCCATGTATGCATTGTCTACTAGTGCTGAGGGTGCCTGTCACCTGTGTGTGCCGCCTGACCCCGATATCCAGTCTGCTGCTCTAGGTACTAGTGAGGCTGCTGCTCTAGGTGCTAGTGTGTCTACTGCCCCAGGTCCTGGTGAGGCTGCTGCTCTAGGTGCTAGTGAGTCTGCTGCTTCAGGTGCTCGTGCGTCTGCGTCTGCTGGTACTGAGTCTACTGAGGCACTGCACACCTTCACACTGGACTCGGGTGCTTCCCGCTGCTTCTTTCGTGACCGCACTGTCCTTGAGCAGCTAGCTCGGCCTGTTGCTGTCTCCCTGGCTGACCCCTCCGGAGGCCCGGTCTTTGCGACCTCCTCCACTGTCCTCCCTTGTCCTGCGGTCCCGTCCGGCACCCTGTCAGGTCTCTACCTCCCCTCGTTCTCTACGAACTTGGTGGCGGGCTCTGCTCTCCAGGACGGGGGTGTTCACCACTTCACCCCTGCCCACGAGCGCGTGACCCACTGCACGTGTGCTCGGACGGGTCGCCACCTGGCTACCTTCACTCGGCAGCTGGGGTCGGACCTGTACACACTGACCACTGAGTCCCCTCAGGTAGCTGCGTCTGCGTCTGCGTCAGGTCAGCTGTCGGCCCCCTGCTCGTGTCGCTCCCTGGCGCACGAGGCTGTCCTCTGGCACCACCGCCTTGGTCACCCGTCAGTGCAGCGCCTTCGTGGCATGCACTCCCGGTACCTTGTCTCTGGTCTTCCCAGGGTTCTCCCTAACCTCCCACCCTCGCGTGCTCCTCCTTGTCTTCCCTGTGTCGAGGGGCGGCAGCGCGCCGCTCCTCACTCCTCCTCGTTTCCCCCGACGCCTGCTCCCCTGCAGACGCTCCACATGGACGTGTGGGGCCTAGCCCGCGTTCGTGGACAGGGTCACGAGAGGTACTTCTTGATAGTTGTTGACGACTACTCGCGCTACACCACGGTCTTCCCCTTGCGCACCAAGGGTGAAGTCCCTGATGTTTTGATCCCTTGGATCCGCGCTGCCCGTCTCCAGCTCAGCGAGAGGTTCCACTCGGACTTTCCTGTCCTGCGTCTGCACTTTGACAGAGGTGGGGAGTTTTCCTCCGACCTCTTGAGGGCCTTCTGTCAGGGGGAGGGCATTGAGCAGTCGTTCACGCTTCCGGCCTCTCCACAGCAGAATGGAGTTGCTGAGCGCCGCATTGGCTTGGTCATGGAGGTCGCTCGTACCTCCTTGATCCATGCGGCTGCCCCCCACTTTCTGTGGCCGTTTGCGGTCCGATACGCTGCGCATCAGCTCAACCTCTGGCCCCGTGTCTCCGTTCCGGAGACTTCACCGACACTGCGTTGGACGGGAGAGGTTGGCGATGCGTCGCGTTTCCGGGTCTGGGGATCTCGAGCTTTTGTTCGCGATACGTCCGCGGACAAGCTCTCCTCCCGCGCTGTTCCTTGTGTCTTCCTTGGCTTTGTCCCGGACGCGTCTGGTTGGCAGTTTTACCACGCCACCTCGCGCCGTGTCCTGCCCTCTCAGGACGTCACTTTCGACGAGTCGGTCCCCTACTACCGCCTCTTCCCCTACCGCACTGCCCCGCTCCCCCACCCGTCTCTCTTCCTCGCACCAGGTGCTGCTGTGGTAGACCCCCTCCCCCGTCAGGGTGCCGCTCCCTCAGGTGTGTCCCAGGTAGACCCGGTTGAGCCTGTCGAGGTAGCTGTCGACTCTCGTCCTGCTAGGGGTGCTGAGCCTGGGGGTGCGGAGCCTGGGGGTGCTGAGCCTGAGCGTGCGGAGTCTGGGGGTGCTGAGCCTGCGGGTGCTGAGTCTGGGGGTGCTGAGCCTGAGAGTGCTACGTCTGAGGGTACTGAGCCTGGGGGTGCTGCGACTGACCGTGCTGCGCCTGGAGACGCTCCCTCTTCCCAGAAGCTGCGTGAGTGGTACTCGCGGTACTGCAGCCTCAGGAGGGGCGCTTCTGGGGCTAGGGGTGCTGCTGGAGCTGGTGCTCGTGGTTCCCCGCCTAGGCGGGAGCCGCCCTCTCCCCAGCGGCTCCGAGAGTGGTACGCTCGGCGCTGCAGTCTCCGGAGTGGTGCTGCTGGTGCCGCCGACCCTGGTGCTGGAGCTGCGGCTGGTGCCGCGGACCCTGGAGCTGGAGCTGGTGCTGGTGCTGCTGGCGCAGGAGCTGCTGGTGGTGCTGCTGGAGGTGCTGCTGGAGCTGGAGCTGCTGGAGACGCTCCTGGTGCTGGAGCTACTGGAGGCGCTGCTGGTGCGCTCTCTCCCCAGCGGCTCCGAGAGTGGTACGCTCGGCGCTGCAGTCTCCGTAGTGGCGCTACTGGTGCTTTGGACACTGGAGCTGGAGCTGCTGCTTGTGCAGCGGACCCTGGAGCTGGAGCTGCTGCTGGTGCAGGAGCTGCTGGTGGTGCTGCTGGTGGTGCTGCTGGTGCTGGAGCTGCTGGAGACACTGCTGGTGCTGGAGGTGCTGCTGGTGCTGGAGCTGCTGGAGGCGCTGCTGGTGCTGCTGGAGGTGGTGCTGGTGCAGGTGCTGCTGGAGGTGCTGCTGGTGCTGGAGCTACTGGAGGTCCTGCTGGTGCTGGAGCTGCTGGAGCCGCTGTTCTGGAGGTGCTCGTACTAGAGGTACTGGAGCTGCTGGGACTGGAGCTGCTGCGGGGGTTGGAGCTGGAGGTACTGGAGCTACTGGGGTTACTGGTGGTGCTGCGGGAGTTGTCGCTCGAGACCCTGGGGCTGAGGGTGCTGGTGCTGTCTCTGCTGGTTCAGGAGGTGCTGAGCGGCCGCGGCCGTACTACGTTCCGCTCCTTCAGCAGGTTCTTGGCCTCCCGCTCTCCACTGGTCCTTCTCCTCCCCTACTGAGTCCACCACCTGTCCAGTTGCTGTCACAGTTGCCGCTTGCCTCTCCGCTGCCTGGTCCTTCTCCTTACGCTGGGCCGACTAGAGGTCTTACGGAGCGTCGTGAGCCTGAGTCTCGTCCTGCGTCGCCTGAGTCTCGTCCAGAGTCGTCTGTCCGCGCTGTCCGCGCTGGTCGTCGTGCTCCGCGTCAGCGTCCTCCTCCTGAACTTGGCACTCACTATATGACTCTGCGTCCTTCCACTGCTCCACAGCGTGTCCCTCTGCCGTCTCCTCCTGCGTCCTCTCTTCCTGACGTTGCTGACCCGCCGTCAGACCTTGCTCGTGCTGCCAGTCCTACTGTCACGCGTCTTCTCGCTACTGTTGTCACTGACCCTTCGTTTGAGTCCACTGCTGCGTCTGCTCTAGTTGCTGAGCTTGTTGACTTTGCTGCCGCCTGTCGTCTAGACTACGCCGCTAGCCTTGTTGCTGAGCCTGGGTCTGTCTGTCCTCCGTCCGTCGGGGGTGAGTGTGCTCTTGGCACAGACGTCCTTGAGGACAGACAGGAGGAGTTTGAGTGCTTTGCCGCTGCTTTACCTCATCTCGTGTCCATGCTGATTGCCCCTGAGGGAGACCCGGATGCACCAGACATCTCGACCCCGCGCTCTTACGCAGAGGCGATAGAGGGTCCCTACTCCTCTCAGTGGCAGACAGCCATGGACGCAGAGATGGCTTCCTGGAAGTCCACAGGCACCTACGTCGACGAGGTTCCCCCACCTGGGGCGAACATCGTCAGTGGCATGTGGATTTTCAGGGTGAAGCGGCCGCCGGGTTCTCCGCCTGTCTTCAAGGCGCGTTACGTTGCACGAGGCTTCAGTCAGCGAGAGGGAGTTGACTTCTTCCAGACCTTCTCCCCGACTTCGAAGATGACCACTCTTCGGGTTCTGCTGCACGTCGCCGCTCAGCGTGACTACGAGCTCCACTCTCTTGACTTCAGCACTGCTTTCCTACAAGGCAGCCTGCACGAGGAGATCTGGCTGCGCCACCCACCTGGCTTCACTGGGTCGTTCCCTGCTGGTACCCAGTGGAGCCTCTGGCGGCCAGTCTACGGTCTCCGCCAGGCACCCCGTGAGTGGCACGACACACTGAAGACTACTCTTGCTCCTCTTGGGTTTGCTCCTTCTACTGCTGACCCGTCGCTGTTTCTACGCACCGACACCACTCTGCCGCCGTTCTACGTTCTCGTGTACGTAGACGACTTGGTCTTTGCTACTGCTGACACTGAGGCACTCGCCTACGTGAAGTCGGAGCTGCAGAAGAGACACACGTGCACAGACCTGGGTGAGCTGACAAGCTATCTTGGCTTGCGGATCACCCGAGACAGAGCACAGCGCACCATCACCTTGACTCACTCACACATGGTGCAGCAGGTCCTTCAGCGCTTCCGCTTCACGTACTCCTCGCCTCAGCCCACTACTCTGCCTACTGGTCACTCGCTCTCAGCTCTGCCTTCGGATGAGTCCGTAGAGCCGAGTGGCCCGTATCCAGAGCTTGTGGGCTGCCTCATGTACCTGATGACCTGCACTCGACCTGACCTTGCATACCCTCTTAGCATCCTAGCACGCTATTTCGCTCCTGGCCGTCACCGGAAGGAGCACATGGATGCCGCTAAGAGGGTGTTGCGCTACTTGTGCAGTACGTCGGGCATGGGGCTTGTGCTTGGAGGACGGAGCGACGTTCTCCTCACTGGGCACTCAGACGCTTCTTGGGCTGACGACCAGGCTACGCAGCGGTCGTCTCAGGGTTACACCTTCAGCCTTGGCTCTGGTTCAGTTTCTTGGCGTTCTACACGCTCGTCTTCAGTTCTCAGCTCTAGTTGTGAGGCTGAGATCTACGCCACAGCCATGGCTGCACAGGAGTTACGCTGGCTCACCTACCTGCTGACCGACCTGGGAAAGCGGCCTCGTTCTCCTCCAGTGCTGTACGTCGACAACAAGGTCGCCATTGCCTTGTGTCAGGAGCACAGACTGGAGCACAGAACGAAGCACATCGCTCTGCGCTACTTCCTTGCTCGAGAGCTGCAGCAGCGTGGTCAGCTTCGTCTTGCTTACGTGGCCACTCGGGCCAACACTGCTGATGTGTTCACCAAGGCGCTTCAGCCTTGTGACCATCAGCGTTTCTGTACTGTTCTAGGCCTTGTGTTTACTGTGCCTCACTTGCTTACTTCTTGACTCTGCTTGCACTGTGATCTCTCTCTATATATATATATACATATATGTATATATATATATACCTGCATGCTTACACTTGCTAGGTTGTGATCACTGTACCTCTTGTTATATTATCAAACTGCATGTGAACTGGTCTTGTGACCGCTTGCTTGTGCTCGGAATTTGTGTGGTTTTCTTGAGATCCACCCTGAGCTTGCTTTGCTTTGCTTTGACTGGTCTTGTGACCATCTGGTTGTCTCCCACTTAGCCTATGGGGGTGTGTCAAACATTATACATGTTCCTATTGTGTAGGCTATAGTGGGTTTAGCCTTAGGGGGTACAACATTGCTAGGGTTTCCTACTTGTATCACCCTGCTGCCTAGTTTCATTCATTCTCGTTCAGTTCTACATTCTAACAGGCTGGTGGTGAGAATGTGAGGTGATGCGATGTGGGATGGGGCTGGTGGTGAGATGATGAGATGATCGGTTGGGGCTGGTGTAGGTTTGTCATTACCTTCTTTGTTTCAATGTATGATGGTTGCAATCACTGGTTGTACCTTGTGCTATGGATTGATCAGACCAATGTTCAAGGAAGATACCCTAGGTGTTGTGCCAAGTGGCGGATTGTAGACCAGAATTTCTTAGGCCCAACTTCAATTAGGTGTTGGCTTGTCATTTCAAACCGTGGCTAGTGTTACAACCTTTCCATCCAATGTTACAGATGGCATTCACCATGGTTAGCGCCGTGAATTCAGCCCTGCGCTGAAGCAAAAATATTGAGCTGTCGCACTTACGCTAGCATCAAATTGCAAATTCTGTAAAAGCTCATTAGCTTCCTAGATATGTGTTGTGCTGTGCATAAATAGGATCAGACAAGGAATTGGAACCAACATACGGTAGATATGCATGTAAGGAGATGTTAGGTAGCTCTCGCTTGGATGCTGCTCTGAGTTGCACGCTGCTCTCACTTGCTCTTGCTCGTCCTCTGCTCTTGCTCGCGCTCTGCGTCTCGCTCGCGCTCTGCGTCTCGCTCGCGCTCTGCTCTCATTTGCTCTCGCTCGTCCTCTGCTCTTGCTCTCGCTCTCTGTCTCGCTCGCGCTCTGCTCTCACTTGCTCTCGCTCGTCCTCTGCTCTTGCTCGCGCTCTGCGTCTCGCTCGCGCTCTGCTTGTTAGAATCAGCAAGCAGGAATGATTGTATTGAGATGAAAGGGCAGTACAAGTAGTCCTAACCCTAGAGTGTTGTACCCCTTGTAGGCCAACCCACTATAGCCTAGAATGATCACAAACATATAGTCTGACACACCCCCATAGGCTAAGTGGGAGATAGCAAACACAACAGACGGTCACAAGACCAGTCAAGCAAGAGAACAAGCAAAGCAAAGCTCAGGGTGGTTCTCAAGGACACCACACACTCCGAGCACAAGCAAGCGGCCACAAGGCCAGTTCACATGCAGAGTTATAATAGCAAGGCAATACACTGATCACAACCTAGCAAGAGCAAACATGCAGGTATAAATATTTATATCAGTGTACAACAAGAGCAAGTCAAGCAACCAGCAGGTGAGGCAGAGTGGGCACAAGCCCAAGAGCAGTGCAGAAATTCTGATGATCACCAGACCCAAGGGCCTTGGTGAACACACCAGCAGTGTTGGCCCGCAAGGCCACGTAGGAAAGGCGGAGCTGACCACGCTGCTGCAGCTCACGTGCAAGGAAGTAGCGAAGAGCAATGTGCTTCGTTCTGTGCTCCTGTCTCTGCTCGCGACACAAGGCAAGCATTGCCTTGTTGTCGACGTACAGAACTGGAGGAGAACGAGGCCGCTCCCCCAAGTCACTCAGCAGGTAGGTCAGCCAGCGTAGCTCCTGTGCAGCCATGGCCCCAGCGTAGATCTCGGCCTCACAGCCGGAACCAAGCATAGAAGAAGAACGAGTGGACCTCCACGAGACAGAACCAGAGCCAAGACTGAAGGTGTAACCCTGTGACGAACGCTGGGTCGCCTGGTCGCCGGCCCAAGAAGCGTCGGAGTGTCCTGTGAGTACCACTGAACCCCGTCCTCCAAGCACGAGCCCCATGCCCGATGTACTGCACAAGTACCGCAGTACCCTCTTCGCATCATCAATGTGCACCTTTCGGTGTCTACCGGGAGCCATGTAGCGAGCCAGAAGGCTGAGAGGGTACGCGAGGTCAGGTCGTGTGCACGTCATCAGGTACATGAGGCAACCCACAAGCTCTGGGTACGGACCACTCGGCTCTACAGACTCGTCCGAAGGTGGAGCTGAGAGCGAGTGGCCGGTAGACAGAGGAGTGGGCTGTGGCGAGAACCACGTGAAGCCAAAGCGCTGAAGGACCTGGTGCACCATGTGTGACTGCGTCAGGGTGATGGTGCGCCGTGCTCTGTCCCGGGTGATCTGCACGCCAAGATAGCTCCGCAGCTCACCCAGGTCAGTGCAGGTGTGTCTCTCCTGCAGCTCCGTCTTCACGCGGGCCAGTGCCTCAGTGTGAGCAGTAGCAAAGACCAAGTCGTCGACGTACACGGGGATGTAGAACGGCGGTAGAGTGGTGTCAGTGCGCAGAAACAGCGACAAGTCAGCAGTGGAAGGAGCAAACCCAAGAGCCGCAAGTGTCGTCCTCAGTGTGTCGTGCCACAGCCTGACGCAGGCCGTACACTGGTCGCCGTAGGCTCCACTGGGTACCCTCAGGAAACGACCCAGTGAAGCCCTCTGGACGACGCAGCCAGATGGCCTCGTGAAGGCTACCCTGCAAGAAAGCTGTCGAGAAGTCGAGGGAGTGCAGCTCGTAGTCGCGCTGTGCTGCAACGTGTAGCAACACCCGAAGAGTGGTCATCTTCGGGGTGGGGGAGAAGGTCTGAAAGAAGTCGACCCCCTCACGCTGACTGAAGCCTCGAGCAACGTAACGTGCCTTGAAGGCAGGCGGAGAACACGGCGGCCACTTCACCCTGAAGATCCACATGCCACTGACGATGTTCGCCCCAGGTGGGGGAACCTCGTCGACGTAGGTGCCTGTGGACTTCCAGGAAGCCATCTCTGCGTCCATGGCTGTCTGCCACTGAGAGGATTACTCACCCGAGATCGCCTCTCTGTAAGAGCGCGGGGTGGGGATGTCAAGTGCATCCGGGTCTCCCTCAGGGGCAAGCAGCATGGTAACGAGATGAGGTACAGCAGCCGCAAGGCACTCCAGCTCCTCCTGTCTGTCCTCAAGAATGTCACAGCCAAGGGCAGTCTCACCCCCGACGGACGGAGGACAGGCAGGGTCAGGGTCAGAAACGAGACTCGCAAGGTAGTCTAGGCGGTACGCAGCAGCAAAGTCAACTAGCTCAGCGACTAAGGCAGACGCAGCAGGAGACGAGAACGTAGGGTCCGTCACAACCGTAGCAAGAAAGCAAGTAACAGTCGGACTGGACGCACGAGTAAGGTCGGACGGAGGGTCAGCAACGGCAGGAAGAGAAGACGCAGGAGGCTCGGGCAGGAAACACGCTGTGGCACAGATGAAGGACGGAGTGTCATATCGTGAGTGCCTGGGACAGCCGGAGCACGAGGACGACGAACACGAGGAACACGAGCACGAACAGAAACTCTAGTCCCAGGCTCTCGACGCTCAGGAGTGGAAGCACGAGTCTCAGGCTCTCGACGCTCAGTCAGGGACTCTGTCACAGTAGTGTAAGGAGTAGGAGTAGGCAGTGGGGAGTGAGGGAGTAGCTGTGGCTGAGACAGGTATGGTGGTGGGAATAGTAAAGGCGGAGTAGTACCAGCGACAGGGAACTCAGTCGGAGCTGGCGGAAGACCAAGGAGGTGGCCAAGCGCACCAGTAGGTCCATCACCTCCAGCACCAGCAGCACCTCCAGCACCTGCAGCACCTCCAACACTAGCAGTACCTCCAGTACCCCCAGCACCAGCAGCTCCAGCACCTCCAACGCCAGAAGCACGTCCAGTACCTCCAGCACTCCAGCACCTCCAGCACCAGCAGTACCTCCGGTGCCTCCAGCACTAGCAGCTCCATCACCTCCAGTGCCAGCGGCACCTCCAGCACCAGCAGCACCTCCAGTACCTCCAGCACTAGCAGCTCCAGCACCTCCAGCACCAGCAGTACCTCCAGTACCTCCAGCACTAGCAGCTCCAGCACCTCCAGCGCCAGCAGCACCTCCAGTACCAGCAGCACCTCCAGTACCTCCAGCACTAGGAGCTCCAGCACCTCCAGTGCCAGCAGCACGTCCAGTACCTCCAGCACTAGCAGCTCCAGCACCTCCAAGGGCCAACAGCACCTCCAGCAGGACCAGCACCTCCAGCACTAGCAGCTCCAGCACCTCCAGCACCTCCAGCACCAGCAGCACCAGCAGCTCCAGGTCATCCAGCACCAGTAGCACCTCCAGTACCTCCAGCACCAGCAGCAGGACCAGCACCTCCAGCACCAGCAGCTCCAGCACCTCCAGCACCAGCAGGACCTCCAGTAGCAGCAGGACCGTAACCTCCACCACCAGGACTGATACGCCGAACGATCCACGCACGGATCCACTCCGGCGAGGGTGCCTCAGGTGGACTAGGCTATCCAGCTCCAGGACCAGCAGCACGACCAGCAGCTCCAGCACCAGTAGCACCTCCAGCACCTCCAGCACCAGCACCAGGACCAGCACCTCCAGCACCAGCAGCTCCAGCACCTCCAGCACCAGCCGGACCTCCAGTAGCAGCAGGACCGTAACCGCAACCACCAAGACTGCTACGCCGAACGCTCCACGCACGGATCCACTCCGGCGAGGGCGCCTCAGGTGGACTAGGCTGTCCAGCTCCTGGACCTCCAGCAGGGACACCCACAGCTCCACTGTCACTAGAGCTCGCAGGGCCCCCAGAGTCAGCACCTCCACTCGCAGCACCCCTAGAACCCGCACCCTCGGTCGCAGCACCCCTAGAACCCGTGCCCTCGGTCGCAGCACCCCCAGAACCCACACCCCCAGTGTCACCATTAACAGTAGCTCCAGAGTCCACAGCAGCAGGCTGCTGAGGTGGAGAAGACGGCCGCGGCGGAAAACCAGGGGGGGTCTCCAAGCGAGGAGAGCGAGCAACCTCAGGCACAGTACCCCCAGTCTCAGCACCTGTAGTCTCAGCTCCATAGTCCACAGCAGCAGGCTGCGGAGGCGGCGAAGACGGTCGAGGCGGAAAACCCGGGGGGGTCTCCAAGCGTGGAGAGCGGCGAGTGGCCGCCGTGTCGTCCGCAACTGGGTCACCCCCCTCAGCTGGGCCAGAGGAGTCAGAAGAGATCTCCACTGGCTCATCCAAGGGGTGTGGGTCGACCTGAGACACACCTGAGGGAGCAGGACCCTGTGGGGGGAGGGGATCTACCGGGGGGGGGACTGGTACCAGGAAGAGGGGTGTTAGGGGAACCGGGTGGGACGCGTGCGGGTGTAACTGGTAGAAACAGATAGACTCGTCAAAGGTGACGTCCTGGGAGGAGAAGACTCGACGCGAGGGCGGGTGGTAGAACTGCCACGGCGGGGCGTCAGTGGGGAAGCCAAGGAAGACGCAGCGGAGAGTGCGAGAGTAGAGCTTGCTCGCTTTGGCATCGCAGACAAGGGAGAGCGCGCCCCATACCCGAAACACTGACGCATCGCCAGCCTTCCGCATCCACCGGAGTGTGGGCGAGGTCTCTGGCGCAGAGACACGGGGCCAGAGGTTGAGCTGATGCGCAGCGTATCGGACCGCAAACGGCCACAGAAAATGGGGAGCAGCCGCATGGATCATGGAGGTGCGAGCAACCTCCATGATCAAGCCAATGCGACGCTCAGCAATCCCATTCTGCTGAGGAGAGGCCGGAAGTGTGAACGACTAGCGGATGCCCTCGTCTCGACAGAACCCCATAAGGAGGTCAGAGGAGAACTCACCGCCCCTGCCAGAGTGCAGACGCAGGACTGGGAAGTCCTGCTGAAACCGCTCGTGCAGCTGGAGACGAGTAGCACGGATCCAGGGGATCAGGACACCGCTGACGTCCGCCTTGCGCCGCAAGGGGAAGACAGTGGTGTAGCGTGTGTAGTCGTCAACAACCAGCAGGAAGTAGCGCTCGCGGACTGTTCCACCAATGGGGGCCGGGCCCCACACGTCCATGTGGAGAGTCTGCAGAGGAGCAGTGGTCGGAGGAGACTCAGAGGAGTGAGGAGCGGCGCGCTGCCGCCCCTCGACGCAAGGAAGGCACGGCGGGGCAAGCGAGCGCGGCAGGGGGGGCAGGGACCTGGGGAGGCCAGAGACAAGGAGACGGGAGTGCATGCTGCGCAGACGCGGCAGGGAGGGGTGACCAAGACGGTGGTGCCAGCGCTGAGTCTCGTGCGTGAGTACTCTGCACGAGCAAGACGCAGCTAACTGTCCCGACGCAGACACCCGACTCGACGCAGCCTGGTGCTCTCACTTGCTCTCGCTCGTCCTCTGCTCTTGCTCGCGCTCTGCATCTCGCTCGCGCTCTGCTCTCAATTTCTCTCGCTCGTCCGCTGCTCTTGCTCGCGCTCTGCGTCTCGCTCGCGCTCTGCTGCGTGTACGGCACGCACTTCGACTTCAACGGGCGGCCCGACAAGGCGTTCTGCCTGCTGACGGACCGCGACCTGCACGTGAACATGCTGCTGCGCGGGTACTACTCGGACGACACGGAGAATGCGGCGCTCGTGGTGGACTGCAAGGCCGTGCACACGTGGATCAAGGAGCTGGGTATCGTGTGGTTCGCCAACGGCGCCGACCACAAGGTGCGGCTGGCGGCGCGCGGCGGCAAGCAGCAGGAGCGCGGCGAGGGCTTCATGAAGGCGATCGAGATCGACGGCGAGGAGATCCCGATGATGAGCGTGGGCGACGAGGTGACGACGGAGGGCGGGCTGACTCTGAGGTTGGCGGCTCTGGAGAAGGAGGGCCCGTATGACGTGGACTACTACACGCTCAACATCAACGGGCTCGTGGCGCTCGACCTGCGTCTGCGCGTCGCCCAACGACGCCGAGGCGCACATTAACATGGGCATCGTGGAGCTGGAGCACACCGACGATGTGCACGGCGTGCTCGGCCAGACGTACCGCCCCGACCACGCGGCGCGCGCCGCCGACTTCCAGCGTCTGATCGCGAACCTGCACCGTCCGATCTCGGCTGACAGCGAGGAGGGCGCTGGGTTCCTGGACGGTACTCCGCGGCTGTACGAGTCGAGCTCCGTGCTGTCCGTGGACTGCGTGCAAACCGAGTACCACCGCGACAAGCAGCTCAGCCCCGTCGAGGAGTTCCCAAGGGAGCCCCTCAACTAAACGCTTTCAAGCGTGCATGGTGGGCTGGTTTTTAGGGCTCTTGGGGTGGGCTGATTTGTGCACGCAAACGCTGTGCTCTGTATGTCAGAACATTATATAGCTTATGCTGTTGTGTAGGCTATAGTGGGGTATCCCATAGGGGGTACAACCCAATTAGGGTTTTCTATATGTACTCACCTCATTCATAGTTCATTCATCCTCGTTCTTCATTCTTCTCATGGTATCGAGCAGGTTCCCTCGTGGGAACTGTTCCTAGGGCCCACCGTTTTTTTTTTTCCTGCCCGGAGCGCACTCTGCCCCTACCCGAGTCGCGCTCCCCTCTCTCTTGGCCCCTAGTGGCCCCTTTAGCCGCCCGTCACGGCCCTTAGACGCCCGCGCGCCGCCCGTCCCGGCCCCTTAGACGCCCGCGCGCCGCCCGTCCCGGCCCCTAGACGCCCGTGCGCCACCCGGCCCGGCCCCTAGACGCCCGCGCGCCGCCCGTCCCGGCCCCTAGACGCCCGCGCGCCGCCCGTCCCGGCCCCTAGACGCCCGCGCGCCGCCCGTCCCGGCCCCTCGACGCCCGCGCGCCGCCCGTCCCGGCCCCTCGACGCCCGCGCGCCGCCCGTCCCGGCCCCTCGCCGCCCGTGAGCCGCCCGTCCCGGCCCCTAGACGCCCGCGCGCCGCCCGTCCCGGCCCCTAGACGCCCGCGCGCCGCCCGTCCCGGCCCCTCGACGCCCACGCGCCGCCCGTCCCGGCCCCTAGACGCCCGCGCGCCACCCGGCCCGACCCCTAGACGCCCGCGCGCCGCCCGTCCCGGCCCCTCGACGCCCGCGCGCCGCCCGTCCCGGCCCCTCGACGCCCGCGCGCCGTCCGTCCCGGCCCCACGCCGCCCGTGAGCCGCCCGTCCCGGCCGCGCACCGCAGTCCCGGCCCCACGCCGCCCGTGCGCCGCCCGTCCCAGCCGCGCGCCGCCGTCTCGGTCCCCACGCCGCCTGTGCCGCTGAGGAGCTGAGCCGCCCGAGCCGCCCGAGCCGCCCGCACCGCCCGAGCAGCCCGAGCCGTGCTGCCCCTCAGCAGCACAACCGAGCCGCCCGACAGCAGAGCAGCCGAGCCGCCCAGCAGCCGAGCCGCTCAACAGCCGAGCCGCCCAGCAGCCGAGCCGCCCAGCAGCCGTGCCGCCCAGCAGCGGAGCCGCCGAGCCGCCGAGCCGCCCGGCAACCGAGCCGCCGAGCCGCCGCGCCGCCCTCCTTCCGGGCCGCCCGACCTGTCCAGTCTGGTGAGCACAGCGCCCTTTCACTGCACTGCCCTCACCCTACTGTTTGCGCTGCCAGTCGTCTAGGGTCATGGCTACCCCTAGTGTTCTAGTCTTTGACGCTGAGGGTCGGGCCATTGACTTTGAGGTCTGGGTGGATGACCTGCAGCTGTTCTTACAGTGCGATAGGGCAGATGGTCTCTCTCTCTTTGACCTCACCTCTGGCGCCTCCACTGCCCCTGCTGCTGACGCCGATGCCACTGTTCGCTCCCAGTGGGCCACGCGCGACGCTGCTGCACGTCTTGCTGTGCGTCGCCACCTCCCTACCTCCGAGCGTGCACACTTTAGTCAGTACAAGAGTGCTCAGACCTTGTGCGACGCTGTAGTTGCGCGCTACTCCTCCCCTGCCACTGCTGCACTGAGCCGTCTCATGCTACCGTACCTCTTTCCTGACCTTGCTGCCTTTCCCACAGTCGCTGACCTCATTACGCACCTCCGCACTAGTGACACTCGCTACCGCGCTGCACTCCCTGCTGACTTCTGCGCCAAGAACCCCCCCCCCATGTACATCACTCTTTACTACATAGTCACTCGCCTTCCTGACTCCCTTCGCGTAGTCAGGGACCACTTTCTCTCTGTCTGTCCCACCACTCTCACTGTTGACCTCCTCGAGAAGTCCCTCCTAGCGGCCGAGAAGAGCATAGTCGCTGTAGGGGCCTCTCGTGGTGACCCGCGCACCCCCATCTTTGAGGGGTGTTCCCCCTCCCCCCTTCTGCCCTCTGTTGCCTCTGCTGCTGCGGCCGACCTCCTTGGTCTTGAGTCGGTCGGTGTGGCGTCTGCCCCTAGTGGGAGACGCCGCTCTGGCAAGGGCAAGGGGGGCAAGGGCGCTGGAGGGGCGAGCGGGGGCGGTGGAGGTGGAGGTGGCGGCAGTTGGGGGAGTGGGGGTGGCGGTGGGAGTGGAGGTGGGGGTGGAGGAGTCGGTGGCGGCAGTGGAGGCGGAGGTGTCGGCGGCGGTGGCAGTGGGAGCGGGGGTGGCGGAGGTGGCGGCGGCGGAGGCGGAGGTGGAGGCGGCGGCAGTAGCGGAGGCGGCGGAGGCGGAGGAGGCGGCGGGGGTGGAGGTGGTGCTGGTCGCGGGTCTTCGCAGAGGAGTGGCTCCGGTGGTGGCTCGCGCCAGCAGCAGCAGCGTGGTCGTGACACCTTGTCCCCTCAGCAGCTTCGTGAGTGGTACACTGCGCGTCAGCGAGGTGGGGGTTTTGGTCCGTGCTCCTACGTTTTGCGCACCGGCGACCGTGCGGGTGAGCAGTGTGGGGGTCCCCACCCCACTCAGCGCTGCTTTGGCCGCCTGACGGACGCGTGGCGTCACCAGTTCCCGGAGGCCTCAGAGATCCCTCGTTGGGGTGACCTGTCCAGGGCGGGTGTTGCCATCTATGATCTTGACTTTGATGCTATTCTCTCTGCCATGTATGCTGTGTCTATTAGTGATGAGGGTGACTGTTACCGGTGTTTCCCGCCCGATCCGGGTATTGAGACTGCTGCTCTAGGTCCTGGTGAGGCTGCTGCCCTAGGTGCTTGCGACGCTGCTGCCCTAGGTGCTCGTGTGTCTGCGTCCTCAGGTACTGGTGAGTCTGCGCTCTCAGGTACTACGTCGGCTTCGGCCTCCCTCACCTTCACCCTTGACTCTGGGGCGTCTCGCTCCTTCTTTAGGGACCGCACCACACTCACACCGCTGAGTCGACCGGTTGCAGTGTCTCTGGCTGACCCCTCTGGGGGTCCTGTCCTGTCTCGCTTCTCCACAGTCCTCCCGTGTCCGGCGGCTCCCTCTGGCACCCTGTCTGGTCTCTACCTCCCCTCGTTCTCTACGAACCTGGTGAGTGGTGCTGACCTACAGGATGCGGGTGTACACCAGTTCACTCCTGCGCGTCAGCGGGTGACGCACTGTACAGAGGCTAGCACAGGCCGACACCTGGCTACGTTTACCCGTCAGCCGGGGTCGAGCCTGTACACACTGACCACTGCGTCTCCTCCCGTTACTGAGTCTGGTAGAGTCGCTTCGTCGGGTCAGGTGTTTGCTGCTGCGTCCAGGTCTGGTCCTGAGTCTGCCCCCTGTTCTTGTCGTCTCCTGTCTCACGAGACTCTTCTCTGGCACCACCGTCTTGGTCACCCCTCTCTGCTTCGGCTCAGAGGCATGGCCTCCCGTCTTCTAGTGTCTGGTCTCCCCCGGTCCCTCCCTCCCCTTCCTCAGGGCCCTGGCCCTACCTGTGTCCCCTGTGTCGAGGGGCGCCAGCGTGCTGCCCCTCACTCCTCCCAGTTTCCTCCGACAGAGGCCCCGTTGCAGACGCTCCACATGGACGTGTGGGGCCCAGCCCGCGTCCGTGGGCAGGGTCACGAGCGCTACTTCCTGCTCGTTGTTGACGACTACTCGCGTTACACCGCAGTCTTCCCCTTGCGCGGCAAGGGTGATGTCACTGAGGTGCTGATCGACTGGATCCGCGCAGCTCGTCTCCAGCTCGGGCAGAGCTTTGGCTCCGACTTTCCTGTTCTGCGTCTGCACTCGGACAGAGGCGGAGAGTTCTCCTCTGGCCTTCTGCGAGCCTACTGTCGTGCACGGGGCATCCGTCAGACCTTCACGCTCCCGGACTCTCCGCAGCAAAATGGGATTGCTGAGCGCCGCATTGGCATGGTCATGGACGTCGCTCGTACGTCTATGATGCATGCGGCTGCCCCCCATTTTCTGTGGCCGTTTGCGGTGAGGTACGCGGCACGTCAGATCAACCTTCACCCCAGGGTCTCCAGGCCGGAGACCTCCCCAGCCTTGCTGTGGACCGGGAAGGTGGGCGATGCGTCGGCGTTCCGGGTCTGGGGATCTCGGGCGTTTGTCCGCGACTTGTCTGCGGACAAACTGTCCCCTCGTGTTGTCTTCCTGGGGTTCCCCCCAGACGCGCCTGGGTGGCAGTTCTACCACCCCACCTCTCGCCGTGTTCTGTCCTCTCAGGACGTCACGTTCGACGAGTCGGTACCCTACTACCGCCTCTTCCCCTACCGCACTCCGTCCCCCCCCCCGCCCCCGCTCTTCCTTGTACCAGGTCCCCCCCCGGTAGACCCCCTCCCCCCTCAGGGTCCTGCCCCTTCAGGTGTGTCCCAGGTAGACGCAGTCGAGCCTGTCGAGGTCACTGGTGACTCTGGTACTGCTGGGGGTGCTGAGCCTGGGGGTGCTGGGCCTGGGGGTGCTGGGCCTGGGGGTGCTGAGCCTGGGGGTGCTGAGTCTGGGGGTGCTGAGTCTGGGGGTGCTGAGCCTGGGGGTGCTGAGCCTGGGGGTGCTGAGCCTGGGGGTGCTGAGCCTGGGGGTGCTGAGTGTGGGGGTGCTACGCCTGGGGGTGCTTTGCCTGGGGGTGCTGGACCTGGGAGTGCTGCGCCTGGAGGTCCTCCGCCTCGAGTTTCTACGCGTGCTTTGTCTCGCCGGGAGCCACTCTCTCCACAGGAGCTGCGCGAGTGGTTTGCCCGGCGCTGGAGCCGTGCTGCTGGTGCTGGAGGTTCGTCGGCTACTGAGGGTGCTGCTGTTGCGGGTCCCGGAGGTGCTCGTACTGGGAGTACTGGAGCTGCTGGGCCTGCGGGTTCGACTGGAGCTGGTGCTGCTGAGGGTGTTGGCGCTGAGACTACCGCTGGCGGTCCTGCTGGGGGTGCTCCTGGTGTTGCTCGAGGTTCTGGAGCTACTGGAGGTGCTGCTGGAGCGGGTGCTCCTGCTGGGGGTACTGGTGCTGTCCCTGCTGTTTCTGGCGTAGCTACGCGGCCTCGACCGTACTTCGTTCCACTCCTGCAGCAGGTTCTTGGTCTTCCGCCCTCTCCTGGTCCTCCTCCTCTCTTGGAGGGTCCACAGCCTGTCCCGTCGCGGTCACTGCTACAGCCTACCTCCCCTTTGCCTGCTCCTTCTCCCTACACTGGTCCTACTGGAGGTCTTACTGAGCGTCGTGAGCCTGCGTCTCGCCCTGCGTCGCCTGTCCGTGCTGCTCGCGCTAGTGGTCGTGGTTCGCGTCAGCGTCCTCCTCCTGTCCCTGGCACGCACAGGATGTCTCTGCGTCCGTCTACTGCTCCTCTGCGTGCCCCTTTGCCTTCTCCTCCTGAGTCCTCTCTTCCTGCTCTTCCCGACCCTGCGTCGGACTCTCTTCGTGCTGCCAGTCCTACTGTCACGCGTCTCCTTGCTACTGTCGTCACTGACCCTTCCTTCGAGTCTACTGCTGCGTCTGCCCTAGTTACTGAGCTCGTCGACTTTGCTGCTCGCTGTCGCCTAGACTACGCTGCTAGTCTTGTCGCTGAGTCTGGGTCTGCCTGTCCTCCGTCAGTCGGGGGTGAGTGTGCCCTTGGCACGGACGTCCTTGAGGACAGGCAGGAGGAGTTCCAGTGTCTGGCAGCTGCTTCACCTCATCTCGTGTCCGTACTGCTTACCCCTGAGGGAGACCCGGATGCACTTGACATCCCGACTCCGCGCTCTTACGCGGAGGCGATAGAGGGTCCCTACTCCTCTCAGTGGCAGGCAGCTATGGATGCAGAGATGGCTTCCTGGAAGTCCACAGGCACCTACGTTGACGCTGTCCCCCCTCTTGGGGCGAACATCGTCAGTGGCATGTGGATCTTCAGGGTGAAGCGGCCGCCGGGTTCTCCGCCTGTCTTCAAGGCACGTTACGTGGCTCGTGGCTTCAGTCAGCGACAGGGAGTTGACTACTTTCAGACCTTCTCCCCCACCCCGAAGATGACCACTCTTCGGGTGCTGCTACACGTTGCTGCTCACCGTGACTACGAGCTGCACTCTCTCGACTTCAGCACTGCTTTCTTGCAGGGCAGCCTGCACGAGGAGATCTGGCTGCGCCGCCCACTTGGCTTCACTGGGTCTTTCCCTCCTGGTACCCAGTGGAGTCTCCGGCGTCCAGTCTACGGTCTCCGCCAGGCGCCACGTGAGTGGCACGACACACTGAGGACTACGCTTGCGGCTCTTGGGTTTGCTCCTTCTACTGCCGACCCGTCGCTGTTTCTACGCACCGACACCTCTCTGCCGCCGTTCTACATCCTCGTGTACGTCGACGACTTGGTCTTTGCCACAGCTGACACTGCTGGACTCGCCCACGTGAAGTCCGAGCTGCAGAAGAGACACACGTGCACAGACCTGGGTGAACTGCGCAGCTACCTTGGCTTGCAGATCACCTGGGACAGAGCACGCCGCACCATTACCCTGACTCAGTCACACATGGTGCAGCAGGTCCTTCAGCGCTTCGGCTTCACGTACTCCTCGCCTCAGGCCACTCCTCTGCCTACTCGCCACTCACTCTCAGCTCTGCCTTCGGATGAGTCCGTAGAGTCGAGTGGCCCGTATCCAGAGCTTGTTGGCTGCCTCATGTACCTGATGACCTGCACACGACCTGACCTTGCATACCCTCTTAGCATTCTTGCACGCTATGTTGCTCCTGGGAGACACCGACCAGAGCACATGGCTGCAGCGAAGAGGGTGTTGCGATACTTGTGCAGTACGTCGGGCATGGGACTAGTGCTTGGAGGGCGGAGTCCAGTGGTCCTCACTGGGCACGCGGACGCTTCTTGGGCTGACGACCAGGCTACGCAGCGGTCGTCGCAGGGTTACACCTTCAGTCTTGGTTCCGGCTCTGTCTCGTGGCGAGCTACCCGCTCGTCCTCTGTTCTCGGCTCCAGTTGTGAGGCTGAGATCTACGCCGGGGCCATGGCTGCACAGGAGCTTCGCTGGCTCACCTACCTGCTGACTGACCTTGGAGAGCCGCCTCGTTCTCCTCCAGTGCTGTACGTAGACAACAAGGCCATGCTGGCCTTGTGTCGAGAGCAGCGCTTGGAGCACAGAACGAAGCACATTGCTCTCCGTTACTTTCTTGCTCGTGAGCTGCAGCAGCGTGGTCAGTTGCGACTTGCGTACGTGGCCTCTCAGGCCAACACTGCTGATGTGTTCACCAAGGCACTTGCGCCTTGTGACCATCAGCGCTTCTGCACTCAGCTGGGTCTTGTACCTGTCTTGCCTCACTTGCTCTCCTCTTGACCTTACTTGTACTGTCACATATATATACCTGCTCTTGCTTGTCTAGCTCTATATATATATGTGTACTCCTGCATGTGAACTGGCCTTGTGGCCTTGTCGTTGTGCTCGGACTGTGTGGTGACGTTGTGATCCACCCTGAGCTTGCTCTGCTTTGCTTGACTGGTCTTGTGACCCCTTGTTCTCCCCCACTTTGCCTATGGGGGTGTGTCAGAACATTATATAGCTTATGCTGTTGTGTAGGCTATAGTGGGGTATCCCATAGGGGGTACAACCCAATTAGGGTTTTCTATATGTACTCACCTCATTCATAGTTCATTCATCCTCGTTCTTCATTCTTCTCACTGTATTGTAGGTTGGCTGGCTCTCGCCATGCTTCTACACTCTATATATTCTAGGCTAAATTCTTAAATTTCTTAAAAGCTTTTCTAAAATCGGGTTCCACAGCTGGGTGATGGAGATTAGGGCAGTACACGCTGGTTTACCCCGGCCCATAGTGCGGCCAGTCAGCCTGTTGTTCCTCAGTGGAACATGCCAACGGATTAATTGATGGTGTGCTGTGGTTGTGGTAATGGCGGCGATTCCAGTTGGTTGTGAACTATTGTAAGGAATTTTCTCGACATCCCTTACCGCGACCATCAACATCGCGTACAGCAGCAAGCGTTGTTCGCACGTTACTGCTAACGGGGCTTCGCCAATTTCGCGCGCACTGTTTTACCAAACCATGCACCGCTGGCCTGGTCGAGTCGGCCTACGTTTCGGGACTAGCCCGAACCTCGATGCCAGCCTAGCACTGTTAGAAGCTAGTGAGAAGGATTGTCGATTAGGTAAGGGGGGGGGGGGGGGGGGGTACAAGAGTGTGGAGCAATGTGTTGCACCCTCTAAGGATAACCCTTACATAGCCTAGAATGACAGAATGCAAACAAAGCAAAGCCCAGGGTGGATCTCAAGATCACCACACAGTCTGAGCACAAACAAGTGGCCACAAGGCCAGTTCACATGCAGAGTTATAAAAGCACAAGCAGTACAGGACAAGGCAAGTCAAGCAACCAGCAGGTGAGGCAGAGTGGGCAGAAGCCCAAGAGCAGTACAAAAGCGCTGATGATCACCAGACCCAACGGCCTTGGTGAAAACATCAGCAGTGTTGGCTCGAGAGGCCACCTAGGAAAGGCGGAGCTGACGACGCTGCTGCAGCTCTCGAGCAAGAAAGTAGCGAAGAGCAATGTGCTTCGTTCTGTGCTCCAGTCTTTGCTCGCGACACAAGGCAAGCATGGCCTTGTTGTCGACGTACAGAACTAGAGGAGAACGAGGCCGCTCCCCCAAGTCGGTCAGCAGGTAGGTCAGCCAACGTAGCTCCTGTGCAGCCATAGCTCCAGCGTAGATCTTGGCCTCACAGCTGGAACCAAGCACAGAAGACGAGCGAGTAGACCTCCACGAGACAGAACCAGAGCCAAGACTGAAGGTGTGACCCTGTGACGACCGCTGAGTCGCCTGGTCGTCGGCCCAGAAAGCGTCTAAGTGACCTGTGAGTACCACTGAGTCCCGTCCTCCAAGCACAAGCCCCATACCCGATGTATTGCACAAGTAATGCAGTACCCTCTTAGCAGCTTCCCAGTGCACCTTTCGGTGTCTACCGGGAGCCACGTAGCGAGCCAGGAGGCTGAGAGGGTACGCGAGGTCAGGTCGTGTGCACGTCATCAGGTACATGAGGCAACCTACTAGCTCTGGATACGGACCACTCGGCTCTACGGACTCGTCCGAAGGTGGAGCTGAGAGCGAGTGGCCTGAAGGCAGAGGAGTGGGCTGTGGCGAGGACCACGTGAAGCCGAAGCGCTGAAGGACCTGGTGCACCATGTGTGACTGCGTCAGGGTGATGGTGCGCCGTGCTCTGTCCCGGGTGATCTGCACGCCAAGATAGCTCCGCAGCTCACCCATGTCAGTGCAGGTGTGTTTCTCCTGCAAATCCGCCTTCACTAGGGCCAGTGCCTCAGTGTCAGAAGTAGCAAAAACCAAGTCGTCGACGTACACGAGAACGTAGAACGGCGGCAGGGTAGTGTCGGTGCGTAGAAACATCGACGGGTCAGCAGAGGAAGGAGCAAACCCAAGAGCCACAAGTGTCGTCCTCAGTGTGTCATGCCACTCACGGGGCACCTGGCGGAGACCGTACACTGGCCGCCGGAGGCTCCACTCGGTACCGCAAGAAACGACCCTGTGAAGCCTGGTGGGCGGTGCAGCCAGATCTCCTCGTGAAGGCTACCCTGCAACGTGCAGCAACACCCGAAGAGTAGTCATCTTCGGGGTGGGGGAGAAGGTCTGAAAGAAGTCGACCCCCTGTCGCTGACTGAAGCCTCGAGCAACATAACGTGCCTTGAAGGTAGGCGGAGAACACGGAGGCCGCTTCACTCTGAAAATCCACATGCCATCGACTATGTTCGCCCCAGGAGGAGGAACCTCGTCGGCGTAGGTGCCTGTGGACTTTTAGGAAGCCATGTCTGCATCCATGGCTGTCTGCCACTGAGAGGAGTACTCATCCGCAATCGCCTCAGCGTAAGAGCGCGGGGTAGGGATGTCAAGTGCATCCGGGTCTCCCTCAGGGCAAAGCAGCATGGATGCGAAACGAGGTAAAGCGGCCACAAGACACTCAAGCTCAAACTGCCTGTCCTCAAGGACAGGCTCACCCCCGACGGACGGAGGGCAGACAGACTCAGACTCAGTAACAAGACTCGCGACGTACTCAAGACGGCGTCTAGCAGCAAAGTCGACTAGCTCAGTGACTAGGGCAAACGCAGAAGTAGACTCAAAGTCAAGGTCAGTGACGACAGTAGCGAGGACACGAGTGACAGTAGGACTGGCAGCACGAGCAAGGTCGGACTCAGGGTCAGGAAAGTTCGGAAGAGAGGACGCGGGAGGCTCAGGCAGGACAACACGATGTGGAACAGAGGAAGGACGAAGTGCCATACCGTGAGTGCCTGGGTCAGCAGGAGGACGAGGACGGGCGACACGACGAGCACGAACAGGTGTGGAAGCGCGAGTGTCAGGCTCACGACGCTCAGTCAGGGACTCAGTCACCTCAGTGTGAGGAGCAGGAGCGGGAAGCGGGGAGACAGGCAGTAGCTGTGGCTGAGACTAGTCTGTCGGTGGACACAGGAGAGGTGGAGTGAGGCCAGTGGAAGACGGAAGACTAAGAACCTGGCGAAGGGCCGATTCAGGCGGTGGCAGGGACGACTGCGGCTGCGGGTAGAAAAACGGTCGGCTCGGCGCAGAACCCGTACCGTTAGCAGCACCAGCACCTCCAGTACCTCCAGCTCCAGCACCTCCAGTAGCACCTTCAGCACCTCCAGCACCAGCAGCACCACCAGCTCCGGCAGCTCCAGCACCTCTAGCACCTCCAGTACCAGCAGCTCTAGCACCTCTAGTACCTCCAGTACCACCAGCTCTAGTACCTCCAGCACCAGCAGCACTGCCAACTCCGGCAGCTCCAGCACCTCTAGTACGAGCACCTCCAGAACCAGCAGCTCCAGCACCTCCATGACCTCCAGTACCTCCAGTACCACCAGCTCCAGCGCCTCCTTCACCAGCAGCGCCTCCAGCACCAGCAGCTCCAGCACCTCCAGCACCACCAACTCCAGCAGAACCTCCAGTAGTACCTCCAGCACCACCACCTCCAGCACCTCCAGCAGTACCTCCAGTACCTCCAGTACCAGCAGCTCCATTAGTACCTCAGCAGCTCCAGCGTCTAGGTAACTCCAAGCCCCAGCACCAGAGCGGCCTCGCCGAATGACCCACTCACGAATCTGCTTCGGTGAGGGTGTCTCGAGTCGACTAGGATGCTGTCCAACACCAGGACCTGCAGAAGGAGCACCCACGGCCCCTCCACCACTAGGACTCGCAGCACCCCCAGTCTCAGTACCCCCAGAACCCTCACCCCTAGGACCAGCACCCCCAGTCTCAGCACCCCCAGTCTCAGCACCCCCAGTCTCAGCACCCCCAGTCTCAGCACCCCCAGTCTCAGCACCCCCAGGACCAGCACCTCCTGCGTCCTCACCCCCAGTGTCACCACCCCCAGCAGCACCAGTGTCCACAGCTAGAGGCTGCAGAGGTGGTGAAGACGGTCGAGGCGGAAAACCAGAGGGGTCTCCAAGCGTGGAGAGCGATGAGTGGCCGCCGTGTCGTCGGCGGCAAGGTCACCCCCCTCAGCCGGGCCAGAGGAGTCAGAAGAGATCTCCAAAGGCTCAACCAAGGGGGGTGGGTCTACCTGAGACACACCTGAGGGAGCAGGACCTTGTGGGGGGAGGGGGTCTACTGGGGGGGGAACTGGTACCAGGAAGAGAGGCGCCAGGAGGACCGGGTGGGACGCATACGGGTGGAGCCTGTAGAAACAGACCGACTCGTCAAGGGGTGACGTCCTGGGAGGAGAACACGCGACGCGAACGAGGGTGGTAAAACTGCCACGGCGGGGCATCGGTGGGGAAGCCCAGGAAGGCGCAGCGGAGAGTGCGCGGCGAGAGCTTGCTCGCGGTGGTATCGCGAACGCCGACGCATCGCCAACCTTTCCCGTCCAACGGAGTGTGGGCGAGGTCTCTGGCAAAGAGACACGGGGCCAGAGGTTGAGCTGATGCGCGGCGTATCGGACCGCAAACGGCCACAGAAAATGGGGAGCAGCCGCATGGATCATGGAGGTACGAGCAACCTCCATGATCAAGCCAATGCGACGCTCAGCAATCCCGTTTTGCTGCGGAGAGGCCGGAAGCGTGAACGACTGGATGATGCCCTCGTCTCGACAGAACTCCGCAAGGAGGCCGGAAGAGAACTCACCGCCCCTGTTAGAGTGCAGACGCAGGACTGGAAGGTCCCGCCGGAACCGCTCGCGCAGCTGGTGACGAGTAGCGCGGATCCAGGGGATCAAAACACCGCTGACGTCCGCCTTGTTGCACAAGGGGAAGACCGTGGTGTAGCGCGTGTAGTCGTCAATGACCAGCATGAAGTAGCGCTCCTGGTCCGTCCCATTGATGTGGGCCGGGCCCCACACGTCCATGTGGAGAGTCTGCAGAGGAGCAGTGGTCGGAGGAAACGAGGAGGAGTGAGGAGCAGCGCGCTGCCGCCCCTCGACGCAGGGAAGGCTAGGCGGGGCAGGCGAGCACGGGAGGGGGGGCAGGGACCTGGGAAGGCCAGAGACAAGGAGACGCGAGTGCATGCTACGAAGGCGCGGCAGAAAGGGGTGACCGGTGCCAGAGGAGAGTCTGGTGGGAGAGTAGCCGACACGAGCACGCCGCAGCAAACTGACCAGACGCACACACCTGACCCGACCCAGCCACTTGTGCAGACTCAGTGGTGAGGGTGTACAGACTGGACCCAGGCTGACGAGTGAACGTAGCAAGGTGACGGCCTGTCCGGGAGCACGTACAGATCACCACACGCTGTCCTCCAGGAGTAAAGGTGTCAACCCATACATCCTGAAGGACGGCGTTGCTCACCATGTTCGTCGAGAACGAGGGGAGGTGGAGACCTGGAAGTGAGCCAGAAGGGACTGCCGGACACGGGAGGAGAGTGGAGGCTCGTGCGACAACTGTGCCCCCAGAGGGGTCAGCCAGTGAGACTGGGACCGGTGCAGCGAGCGGTGTGACTGTGGTGCAGTCTCCAAAAAAACAACGAGACGCACCCGAGTCAAGTGTGAAGGTGTGCAAGGCCTCAGCTGAGGCAACAGACTCACTAGCACCTGTGACAACAGACGCACTAGCACCTAGAGCGGTAGCAGACTCACTAGCACCTGGGGAAGGGGCAGCGATACCATCAGCGTAAGGCACACACGAGTAACCGGTACCCTCATCACTAATAACATCAACATACATAGCATGGAGTGCATGGTTGATCTTAACAAAATCAATAACAAACACACCTACTCCCTTCGCCATCAGCTGCGCCCAGTTGGGGACAGCCTGCTCATCACCATACTCTGCCACCCAGGCATCCTCAAGACGGCCAAAGCAGCGATACTCCGTGTGCCCAGTCTTCCCGCAGGTCTCACCCTTCCGGAGGCCCGTGCGTCTGACATAGGAGCATCAAATAGTGCCTCCAGGGGAACCATGCTGGACAACCTACTCACGAAGCTGCTGAGGGGTGGGGTTGTCCGGGAGGCGTGGCAGCTGCGGACCACTCCCATAGCCTCCGCCGCCACGAGATGAACCCCCATAGCCTCCACCCATGCCAGCTCCACCCCGACCGCCTCCACCAAACCCCGCTGCCTCCACCACCCCCGCCACCTCCTCCACCCCTGCCACCTCCACTGCCTCCACCTCCGGTGCCACCTCCACCGCCTCCGCCCCCGCCACCACCACCCCCGCTACCACCACCGCTAGTGCCACCCCCACCACCCTTACCCCCCTTGCCCTTGCCGCTGCGGCGCTTCCCACTAGGAGCAGACGCAGCGCCGACTTCCTCAGCACCAAGGAGGTCGACAGCAGCAGTAGTAGCAACAGAGGGTATGAGAGGGGAGGGAGCACACCCTTCAAAAAAGGGGGAGCGGGGAGTGCCACGAGAGGCAGCGACAGCAACAGTACTGGTCTCAGCCTCGAGAAGGGACTTCTCCAACGAAGCAAGTGTGAGCTCAGTGGGTTAGAGGGCGAGGAAATGGTCCGTAACGGTGTGGAGGGAGTCAGGGACAAGGAAGTACAGGGTGATATAAAGCGGGGGGGGGGGGGGTTCTCAGCGAGGAAGGTCGGCTTGAGGGCGGCGCGGTAGCGAGTCTCACTAGAGCGAAGGTGGGTCATGAAATCAGCAATAGTGGGGAAATATTCGAGCTCAGGAAAGAGGTACGGCAGCATGAGACGGCCTAGGGCGGCAGTAGCTGGGGAGGAGTAACGAGTGACAACGGCGTCATAGAGGGCTTTGGCTGTCTTCTACTGGCTAAAATGCGATCTCTCAGCTACTGGAAGGTGGTTGCGAACAGCAAGGCGGGCAGTAGCGTCACGTATGAGCCACTTCGAATGATCCGCGTGAGCTGTATCAGCTGGAGCTACGAGGGACCCGGACGTATGTGCAAACAAAGAAACGCCATCCCTAGCCTCGCACTGCATGTACAGCTGAAGATCATCGAGCCACACGTCAAAGCTAATCGGGCGACAGTCCGCATCGAAGCTAAGAATTGAAACGGTAGCCATAGTAGCGGGAGCAGCCGCAGCAGCAGCAGTAGCAGCAGTAGCAGCAGCAGCAGCAGCAGCAGCAGAAGGGTAGTGCAGCTCAGTAGGGGCAGGGCAGCGCAGCTCGGGTAGGGCGGCGCGGCTCGGTAGGGCACAGAGCAGCAGCGCGCGCGGCAGTAGCAGCTCAGGCGCAGCAGCTCGTTTGGCAGCAGCTGCGCAGCAGCGCGCGCGGCAGTAGCAGCTCAGGCGCAGCAGCTCGTTTGGCAGCAGCTGCGCAGCAGCAGCAGCGCTGGCGGGTAGGGGCGCTGGCGGGCAGGCAGCACGCGCGCAGGCAGGGCAGAACGCAGCTGCAGCAGCAGTAGCAGCAGCGCGCTTAGCAGCAGTAGTGCGTGCAGCAGCAGCGGCTGCGTAAGTGGCAGCAGCAGCTCAGGTGGCAGCAGCAACCTTGCAGCAGCAGCAGCGCAACAGCAGCAGCACAGGTGGCAGCAGCAGCACAGGCGGCAGCAGCAGCTCAGGCGGCAGCACAGGTGGCAGCATCAGCGCAGGTGGGTAGGGGCTCGGCAAGGCAGAGCGCAGCTGCAGTAGCGCGTGTAGCAACAGCAGTAGCACCAGCGCTTAGCAACAGCAGCAGCGCATGCAGCAGCAGTGCATGCAGCAGTAGCAGCTGCGTAAGTGACAGCAGCAGCAGTGCGCAGCAGCGCGGACGGGCAGGGCGCAGGCAGGGTGCACGTGGTCAGGGCGCAGGCCGGGCGCAGGCTGCTGGCGGGCAGCGCGAGCGGGCAGGGGCGTAGTGGCGCTCGCGGGCAGGGGCGCAGTGGCGCTTACGGGCAGGCAGAGCGCTCGCGGGCAGGCAGAGCGCGCGGGTGGGGCGCAGGCTCGCGGGTGGCCAATGCGCTAGGCAGCAGGCAGCGCGCGTGCAGGTAGGCAGCGCGAATGCAGCAGGCAGCGCGCGTGCAGCAGTAAGCGCTCAGATCGCGCGCTAGGCAGCAAGCGGGCAGCGCGACTGGCAGGGCAGGGCAGAACGGACGATTAGGCGAAATTTCAACGGTGGGCCCTTTTAAAAACTAGGTCCTAAGGTCTAGGAACGGCCTAGTCTCTGAAACCATGTTAGAACCTAGTAAGAAGGATTGTCGATTAGGTAAGGGGGGGGGCGTACAAGAGTGTCGAGCAATGTGTTGTACCCTCTAAGGATAACCCCTACATAGCCTAGAATGGCAGAATGCATATAATGATTTGACAAGCACTAGCTAGCTCGCACGGACCGCGTAATCGTTGCATGTTTCGCACATAAGTATTCGCTCATGCCTTCGCTCATGCTTTGTACTTTTGACCCATATAGTGCAATCATGATTTAGGAGCCGCTGTCCTCGTCTTCTCTCGTAAACGCGTGCAGCCACGACTGCGCTTAGACTAAGCTGAGCCGACGCCCTTCGGAATGGCCGAGCATATCGACGTCACGAGCCTCACGCAGGAGCGCTTGAACCAACTGCTGCAGCAGCTGCACGAAAGCTCCGAAGAAATTGCGGCGCTGACGGCAGAACGTACATCCCTGCAAAACGACGTCGCACGAGTACAACAAGCACTATCGCAAGCACCAGGCATACCGGGACAACCTGCACGACAAGCATCACAACACGAAAGTGTGGGGCAACCCTCGAGCGCGGCTAGCGATGGCGTCGCCCGCAACGACGGAGACGACGAATGCGGCCAGAAGCCAACCTCGCGTCACGATTTTGGAGCCGACCGGCGACTCAGCACTGCCGTCGCCGATGCCACTGAAGCCGCAGCGTCCGCCTTGCTTTGACCCGAGTCAACGGGGTGGTCCTACCGTTCAGGCGTGGTCATTTACCATGAACGTCTTCTTCGACGCAAACTACGTCTCGGAGGACACGGCGAATATTCGCTACGCCGTGTCGCTGCTGCGAGGACCCACCATGGATTGGTGGGGCGTCATCGTCACGAATCCGATGGACTACGCGACTCTACCGACACGGGAAGGACAAACCGGAGCCTGGGCGCCGTCGTAGTTTTTGGAGGTGCCCCAATATCGCACGTGGGATGCGTGGTGCGCAGGTCTGCACGCACGATTCGAGCCAATTGCGGCCTCGATCGCGGCGCTTCAGAAGCTCCGCACTTGGCGCCAGCTCGGTTCAGTCCAGGACTACACCAGCGGGTTTCTGGCGCTGTGTGAACAGGTGGGCTATATGCACGAAGGCGGGCGCATCGACCGCTACATCGGCGGCCTGAAGCACGAAATCGCCCAGGAAATCCAGCTCCGCGGCGTCACCGACTTTCAGGAGATTCTTGCTATGGCGGAGAAACTCGATTTCTTCTGCCAACCGAGACCGGTGTCCTACGGAAATAACAGCAACTGGGGACATCGATCTCGTGGGACGAACAAGCACGCCACGATACGTGCCGTCGCCGCGAATGCCGCTGTCGCACCGTTTAAAGGGCGCTGCTTCGCGTGCAATCGGCCGGGACACCGCAAAAGCGAATGCCCGGAAAATGCTAAGGGAAAGGGGGGAAGCTGAGCAGCAGAAACAGACCAAGCAGCAGGGAAACGCTGGGAGTCAGTAGCAGACGGGCCCTCTACTGATAGGTCACGCCGCTCGCCCGACCCAACCGACCGTCATCGAGTGATTGTGCCGGTTCACGCAATCGACCACACCCGGGCGGATAAGGAGGGTACCGCGGTAGATAGCCCCGTACTGCTTAGTGGGAAAATCGGGACAGATTTAGTTAAAATCTTCGTAGATGGGGGGGCCAGCAACAGCCTCATCAACACCGCCACAACACGGAGACTGAAACTCCCACTGGACAGGTGTTTACCTGAGATTGGCGCAAGACTAGTTGACGGATACGTGTAGACCAAGTTTGGATTAGATGCGGGGGTAACTTCACGTTTAGCCAGGAAATGCTCGCAATGACCCTCGACGGAACCGACATTTTACTCGGCCGTGATTGGCTGCGACGACACAACCCGCGAATCGACTGGGCGACAGGTGACTGCACTGTGCGAGTGAACGGTAACAACATCGCCTTACCTCGCTGGGGCTCGCCTGAGTCTTCGTCGGTGCGTGTCAACGCGATCACGATGAAACGCGCCGTAGCGGCAGGAGCTGACGTGTATGCGGTTGACATTCGAGAAGCCGAGGCAACAGACAAAGGGGGGGGTTTACAGAAACTGCTCGCCGACGTACCCGATGACTTGGCAGCGCTACTGAAGCAGTACAGTGGGATTTTTCCAGACGATCTGCCGACAGGACTGCCACCTCAGCGACCGCACGACCACAGGATAGAATTAGAACCGGGGGCACAGCCGACAGTACAGCGACAGTTCCGACTGACTCAACCCGAACTGGACGAAGCAGCTGGATTACCTGCTCAAAAAAGAGTTTATTCGCCCGAGTTCGTCACCGTTCGTAGCACCGATACAGTTCACGCGGAAGAAATACGAGGGATTTTGCATGTGCATAGATTACCGCGCACTGAACCGAGTTACCATCAAGTCCCTTTACCCCATCCCGCGAGCCGACGAACTGATCGACCAACTGAGCACAGCCCGGGTCTTCTCGAAAATCGACCTTCGAGGAGGCTACCACCAAATCCGTGTCAACCTGCCCGACTGCCCGAAAACCGCCTTCCGAACATGCTACGGATCATTCGAATACACAGTAATGCCCTTCGGATTGACCAACGCCCCCGCCACATTTCAAATGACCATGAACGAAGCCTTCCGCCCGCTCTTAGATAAATGCGTCATCGTGTACTTAGACGACATACTGATCTACAGCACTGACCGAGCACAGCACCTACAGGACATCGAAGCTGCTTTCAAAATAATGTGTGAGAACTGCCTACTGACGAAAGCCGCTAGGTGTGAGTTTTTACAGGACAGACTGGAGTTTTTAGGGCACGTTATTTCAGTTAACAGAGTGGAAATAGACCCGAAGAAGATCGCGACGATTCAAGCATGGCACGCGCCGACAAACTTGACCGAGTTGCAGAGTTTTTTGGGGTTCGTCAACTACGTGCGACGGTTCGTCCCCGACATGGCGAAGTTGACGGCCCCGTTGACCGACCTGCTGAGGAAGGGGGTTGAGAAAACGTGGGGGGAGAAAGAGCAAGCTGCCTTCTCGGCCCTCAAACAAATTTTGTGCTCACCGCCCGTGCTTCGCATCGCAGATCCTCACCGTCCGTTCGAGCTCGTCACCAACGCAAGCGACATCGCTGTGGGAGCAGTACTGTTGCAGGACTTCGGGAACGGCCTTCAGCCAATCGCAAACGAGTCCCGCAAACTTCACCCGCCCGAACGCAACTACCCGATACACGACCGCGAGATGCTGGCGGTCGTGCACGCGTTCAAGGTGTGGCGGTGCTACCTGACAGGAGCCGACGTGACAGTACGGACAGACCATCGTGCACTACAGTACCTTCGCGCCCAACCGAACCTCAATCCGCGACAGATTCGCTGGTTGGACTATCTGGAGTCCAACACTACACCGTCACGTACAAAAAAGGAGCATCTAATATCGCCGACGCACTCACCCGCCCAACCGCCCAACTTCACGCCATCCTACTCGCCCAAACCAACCCAGTGTTAACATGCCTATTCACCCACGGATACCGCACCGACCCATTTTTCACGACCGGAAATTCACAGCAACTAGCAGAAGCAAAAGGAGTCTATTACGTAAAAACATGCACCAACTGTTGGATGCACGTCATCCTGAGTGCATGTCATCCTAACGTCCTGCCGAGTGCTCGTGCTATTCATGCGTGCATTGTTTGCATGAGCATATGTCATTGTGCATGGCTGTTGGATTTTACCATCTCTGTGTTATTCTCCAAGTCTACATGCTTTATCATGCAGGAGAAATCCAGAGCTTTCCAACGATACCAAGATCGCCTTATTCCGACCAAGATCGCCCAAGTTACAAGATTTCCAAGTTTTGGGAATTCTATCTCATTTGAGATATTATCTACAGTGGGTGATTATTGGGACATGACTATAAAGGGATCTTTGGTTGGGTGGTTAGGGAAGGCAACTTTGACTTTTGGATTGGGGTGGCTAGAAGTTTTTAGCATGGGTTGCAAATGTTGCAACACCTAGGCAAAATCCAACTAGATTGGATTTTGCATGTGACACCTCAAGGACCTGGATTTTGCATGTGACACCTCAAGGACCTCATGATGAGGGTTGCATCCTTTGCTGCTAGGAAGGTTCCTACCATCCTTCCCTAGCTCTTGGAGAACCCCTTCTCTCTCATGGTTCTCTTGGAGTTCCCAACTTTAACATTCTATGCTCTAATGCTTGTACTTCCTCCATCATCCTAGTCATGCGGCTGCTGGACGTTTTTACTTGGCTCTCACTCTATAGACCATCTTAACGACTGATTCAACTTGGAGATGGTAGCTAATCCTAAGGCGCAACATCCTACCGAGCGGATTTGCGTTTAGTTGAGTAATGAGTTCGTCGTAAGCTCTCAAAGTGACGGATCCTGAACAACAAGTGGTATCAGAGCGGGTAGTCGACTTTGAGACGACGAATCGTCGTGAATTCTCAACCAATTGACGAGTGAGACCAATTTCGAGTAGCTCTGCTCGCGACCTTTCGATTGGTGGTCGAACCGCGTTCTAATTCGACGTATCCAGTCCGCGACGGCGATTTTCGTAGAATCGAAATTTCTGGCCGAATTCTCTCCAAACGATTTCTCAAGTTTTCACCGTTCATAAGGCCTCAATATGGTTGGTACGAACTCCGGAGGTGCTAGTGGCGAGATGGATAGAAGTAGAGAGGCTGGAGAGCAAGGGGGAGTTGCTGGTGGAGGAGTGGGGACTCACCAACCAGCCAACCCTACGCTACCCTTAACTTCTACACCATCTCCTACAACCGTGGATCCTGTGAAGGCTTTCTCTATTGAGAAATTCATGGGGGAGGACTACGAGCACTGGAGCTTCCGCATGAGGCTGATGTACACCCAATACAAGCTATTGGATTTGGTGGAGGGGAAGGAGAAGATGCCGGAGGCCACGGAGCTGAAAGGAGCGTGGATGAAGCGATCGTTTGACGCGTACATGCTCATGGTGCAAGCGGTTGGCGGGCGACAACTTGACCACATCAAGGACCTCTTGGGTGATCCAGAGTGTGGCCCCAAGGCTTGGAGGAAGCTTCTGGATGTGCACTCACCGACACATGCTACCGGCATCGTGCTACTCGCGCGGCGGCTGCGCGACATCAAGTTCGTTGATGGTGAGCCGATGCAACCGGTGTTGGATGAGATGCGGGACATCTTCAAGAAGCTACAAGGCAGCGGTGTGGTGTACCCGGAGCTCGTGCAATGCGTGGAGATCGTGATACGTCTGCCGGAGTCATGGTCTGCCCTTGCGATCAACCTCAACTCTCAACAGCCCCAGTGGAGCGTGGATTACATTCGCGCGCGCATCCTAGAGGAGGACTTGCGGCGGCGGAGTGTGGAGCGCTCGGAGGAAGGGGCTGGCTATGGAGTTGGAGGTGGAAAGAGTGGCTTCAAGAAGAAGTGGAAGGGCAAAAACAAGGACAACCCTAAGGAGGATGGCGGCGGGGGTCAAGGGGAGGTGTGCTTCTACTGCAAGAAGAGCGGACATCGTTGGCGGAAGTGCTACCAACGACCCAACGATTGGACACCGCCTTCATCAAGCAACCAGCGTGGTGGCACGAGGAGTGGGGGAGTCATGGGATCTAGTGGAGAGGAGAAGGAGGAGGAGAAAGCCGGCAAATCTGAGGAGCGAAAGGCCGGGTTCTTCTTCTTCGTGAACGAAGGCGCAACCGACCTCGCTATGGCTGCCAAGGTTCTCCTACACCCCCTCACCCATTGGGTGATTGACTCTGGGAGCTCTTGGCACATGACTCCTCGTGCGGACCTACTCGATGAGATTCAGCCCGCACCCATCTCTACAGTCACATCCGCGACGGGCGCCAAGGCCAAGGTCATGGGCATGGGATGCGCCAAGTTCATGGGAGCGGATGGAGAGCTCGTGGGGCTGAAGAACGTGCTGTGGGTGCCGGACTTGTGCGCGAACCTGACTTCTACCGGCCGGTTGGGAGATGCGGGTGTGAACACCGAGACGATTGGCTCGGAGCGCTATCGTGCTTACAACGATGAGCGCCTCATTTGGGACCTGCAGTGGAAGGGAGATGTCCACAAGCGCATGTGGCAGATCCCGGTCCTCCCTTGGCGGAAATCGGGCAAGGCGGCAGCGGCGGCATCTATGGAGGAGAGCGTCACCGAGGAGGAGCAGCAAGGTGTGCAAGGAGAGGAGCTGATTGGAGGAAGCGCGGCGGTGAATGCGTCGGCTACCTCGGGCCAAGCGGATTGGGAGACTTGGCATTGGAGGCTCGCACACGTGGCTGTTTCAACACTGGAGGTGATGCATAAGGAGAAGTGCGTGCATGGGCTGCAACTGCAAGGAGATGGCGCTCACTATGGCAGCTGCGAGGCGTGCATGCAAAACAAGTTTGCGCGGTTCCCGTTTCCACGTGCGGAGGGATCGGCGAAGGCACCCTTGGAGGTGGTGCTCATGGACCTGGTGGGTCCTATGAGGACTGAGGGGACTGAGGGAGTGCTCTACTTCCTCACCATGGTGGACGAATGGAGCCGTTTCACGTGGGCACGTCCCTTGTCCAAGAAGAGCGATGCTGCAGCGGCGATCAAGGAGGATTGGTTGCCGATGGTGGAGCGACAAGCGATGCGGCTGGTGAAGGTGCTGAGGAGCGACCGTGGTGGAGAGTTCCTTGGAGCAGAATTCACCAAGTTTCTCAAGAGGAACGGCATCCGACACCAACTGACCTGCCCCGGAACACCGCAGCAGAACGGCATTGCTGAGCGCGCCAACCAGACCATTGGCGAGGCGGCTAAGACCTTGTTGGGGGCTGCTGGGATGCCCTACAACTTCTTGCCTGACGCTGTTCGCCATGTCATCACGGTCAAGAACAGGGTCTTGACGCATGTTGGCGACAAGCACTGGGTGCCGTACGAGCGTTGGCTTGGGAAGAAGCCATCCATTGACATGCTGCGGGTGTGGGGCTGCATGGGGCTTGTGATGGTGCCTAAGGAGCAGAGGCACAAGCTGGAAGTTGCTGCTGTGTGGGCTGTCCATCTTGGGATGGCTCCTGACTCGAAGGGGTGGCTGATGTGGGACCCCAAGAGCAAGAAAACGCTGGTCAGCCGTGATGTCAAGTTTGTGGAGGACGTCATGTACAAGGACTGGCAGCAGCAGCAGCAGGTGCAGATTGGCTTGCGTCTGCAGGAGATTGAGCGGTCTGCAGTGGAGGAGGTTCAGCTGCACCTTGAGGATCTCCCTGGGTCAGAGCTGACCAGTGACCACAGTGGTGGTGGAGAGCAGCAAGTTTCTGGTCCTGCTGCAGAGGAGGGGTTGGAGGATGAGTCGGCACGTGTGGACTCACCATCTCAGCCCAAGCCTGCTGCAACCGCCAAGGTCACCAAGAGGAGTGTGCAGAGAGGAGCTTCACCACATGGGCAGCAGATTGCAACCCGCGAGAAGAGAGTGGCAGCAGCACCCTCAAGGCTGAAGTATAGCCGTTTGGGAGGACCCAAGCAAGGTGCCATGGTGGTTCAGGCGGATGAGGGAGAGGATGAGGAGATGGCGTTCTGTTTCTTCACCCTTGCCTGGAGAACCAGCCACAGTGGAGGAGGCACTGAGTGGACCCCAGAAGGAGGAGTGGAAGGCTGCCATGGATGCGGAGTTCAACAGTCTCATTGAGAATGGGACTTGGGAGCTTGTTGAGTTACCCGAGGGGCGACGGCCGATCAGCAGCAAGTGGGTCTTCAAGGTGAAGAGTGGAGCTGATGGTGCGTTGGAGCGGTTCAAGAGCCGCTTGGTCGCCAAGGGGTTTCAGCAGAAAGAGAAGGTCGACTTTGGGGAGATCTTCGCTCAAGTTGCTAAGCCAGTGACACTGAGGACTTTGATGGCTGGCGCAGCTGTGAAGGGATGGCACGTGAAGCAGATGGATATCACCACTGCGTTCCTCAATGGAGTGCTGCTAGAGGATATCTACATGGCGCAGCCCGACGGCTATGAGGATGGGACCAGCCGGGTGTGCAAGCTTAAGAAGGCCATCTATGGCCTTAAGCAAGCGCCCAGGTGTTGGTACGAGAAGCTGGAGGAGGTGCTGCTGGGTGGAGGCTTCAAGACGTCCCAGGCGGATCACAGCTTGTTTCTGCTTGGAGAGGGGGAGCAGCTGCTTTTGCTGCTGGTGTATGTCGATGACATACTGCTGTTCTCACCTTCCATGGAGCAGATTGAGAGGACACAGAAGCTGCTGATGGACAACTTCAAGTGCAAGATGCTGGGGGATGTCCACTACTACTTGGGGCTGCAGATTGAGAGGGATGTTGAGAGGAGGTGGCTGAAGGTGCATCAGTCACACTACATCTCTGGTGTCATGGAGTGGTATGGTGTGACTGGGGGTCGCACTGTGATGACACCGTTCCCTGCGGGCTTCAAACTGAAGAAGGCAGCTGAGGAGGATCATGTACTCGAGGATGAGCAGCAGAACGAGTACCAGTCACTCATTGGGAGTGTGATGTATGCTGCAGTGCATACACGACCTGATGCTTCATTCGGAGTGGGGCAGCTGGCCAGAGTTGTGCAGCGGCCCACTGAGGAGCAGTTGGAGGTGGCAAAGTGCTTGGTGCGCTACCTCGGATCAACGGCATCTGCTGGTGTTCAGTTTTCAGCTGGCGGCCAGCTGAAACAGATTGGAGCAGATGGGGTTACGCCTGGAACCTTGAAGCTGTCGTGCTTCACCGACGCCACATGGGCCTCAGAGGATGAGGATCAGTCATCGGTTGGCGGCTTTGTGTGCATGGTCGGAGGTGGACCAGTGGGCTGGAGGTCCAAGAAGCAGAGTGAGATAGCTCAGTCTTCCGGAGAGGCAGAGTACATGGCGATGTACCATGCCATCAAGGAGATCGTGCTCCTGAGGAAGCTGCTGGAGGACATGGGAGCTGAACAGGAGGGACCTACACCACTTTTCTCCGACAGCGAGGCTGCTATTGGCATGGCCAATAATCCTATCCTGAATGGGCTGAACAAGCACATGAAGATTAAGTGGCACTGGGTGAGGCAGATGGTGAAGGAGGGGATTGTTGAGCTTCACCATGTGAAGGCTACCAAGCAGGCGGCAGATTTTCTCACCAAGAGACTTCCCGAGAGCGCACATTGGAAGTGTGCTAAGATGTGTGGCATGGCATTGCACTAGTGTGGGCAGCAGTGTCATGAGTGCATGTGTGATTGTGTGCATGAGCGTTTGCATGTGTGTGAGTGTGTGTGCATGCAGTCCGTTAGTCTGAGGGGGAGTTTGTTGGATGCACGTCATCCTGAGTGCATGTCATCCTAACGTCCTGCCGAGTGCTCGTGCTATTCATGCGTGCATTGTTTGCATGAGCATATGTCATTGTGCATGGCTGTTGGATTTTACCATCTCTGTGTTATTCTCCAAGTCTACATGCTTTATCATGCAGGAGAAATCCAGAGCTTTCCAACGATACCAAGATCGCCTTATTCCGACCAAGATCGCCCAAGTTACAAGATTTCCAAGTTTTGGGAATTCTATCTCATTTGAGATATTATCTACAGTGGGTGATTATTGGGACATGACTATAAAGGGATCTTTGGTTGGGTGGTTAGGGAAGGCAACTTTGACTTTTGGATTGGGGTGGCTAGAAGTTTCTAGCATGGGTTGCAAATGCTGCAACACCTAGGCAAAATCCAACTAGATTGGATTTTGCATGTGACACCTCAAGGACCTCATGATGAGGGTTGCATCCTTGCTGCTAGGAAGGTTCCTACCATCCTTCCCTAGCTCTTGAAGAACCCCTTCTCTCTCATGGTTCTCTTGGAGTTCCCAACTTTAACATTCTATGCTCTAATGCTTGTACTTCCTCCATCATCCTAGTCATGCGGCTGCTGGACGTTTTTACTTGGCTCTCACTCTATAGACCATCTTAACGACTGATTCAACTTGGAGATGGTAGCTAAGCCTAAGGCGCAACATCCTACCGAGCGGATTTGCGTTTAGTTGAGTAATGAGTTCGTCGTAAGCTCTCAAAATGACGGATCCTGAACAACACCAACCGCATCTGGGTACCCGCGTACTCACTACTGAGGGAGCTGTTACTGCAGGAGGCACACGACGGGGTTACCTCGAGTCACTTCGGGGTAGAAAAAACGCGACAGCAACTGCAGCGGTATTACTACTGGCCGGAGCTGTTGACCGATGTACAGCACCACGTGGGTTCGTGTCCTACGTGTCAGGTGATGAAGAGCTCGCGAAAAAGAAAGGCGGGTCAGTTGCAGCCGATTCCACCGCCCGAGCGCGCCTGGCAGCAGGTTACCATGGATTTTGTCACGAGGTTACCTTTGAACCCTGGGGGTAACGACGCGGTATTGGTCGTCGTTGACAGACTCGCGAAAATGGCTCACTTCGCTGCGTGCAGGAAATCGATCTCAGCCGAAGAAGCCGCTCGCCTGTTCATCGCAGCCGTCGTTCGACTGCACGGGATACCAGCCGCGGCGACCGCGACACGAAGTTCACCAGCAACTTCTGGAAGAACCTTTGGGAGCGGTTCGGGACCAGGCTACAGTTCAGCTCGTCGTACCACCCCGAGACCAACGGTCAGACGGAGCGGACAAACCAGACCATGGAGCGGACAAACCACCTTCTCGCGCCACATGCGACAACTCGACAACATGGGAGCAACAGCTGCCGCTGATCGAGTTCGCGTACAACAACGCCAGGTCAGCGACGACGCAGCAGTCCCCGTTTTACCTGAACTACGAGCAAAATCCAACAGTGCACATGACGCCGAGTCCAGACAACCCAACGCCACGTGCACAGCAATTTGCCGAGATTCTGCAAGCTGCCCGCACCAGAGCCGGAGAAGCAATTAAAAAAGCCAACGTCATCGCAAAACGAAGCGCTGACCACCACCGCCGCCCAGTCACGTACCAGTCAGGGGATTACGTACTGCTCAACACACAGAACTTAAGATTGCCCGTCGTACCGAAACTTCGACCGCGATACTGTGGACCGTTCCAAATCAGCCACATGATCACCCCAGTTACCGCCCATTTACTGTTGCCGACAGATGGTACATCAGCCCATCGTTCCACGTCAGCCTGCTTCGCCCTTACATCCCCACCACAAGCCAACTGCCTCGTCACCGCCCGCCATCCATGACTCGCCCTGCATCGGAGCCGATCATTGAGCCCGAAAAGATTCTGAGCCATCGGATTCGACACCCCACAGGCATCAAGAGGATCGAGTTCCTCGTTCGCTGGAAGGACCGCACGCCAACTGAAGACGGGTGCCCTTGGCCAACATTGAAAACCACCCTGCCCTGCAAGTGTACCTGAGGAGCCGGGGTTTCCGCGATATACACGCACTCGCGTAGTGGAGGGGGCTTCTTGAGGGGGAGGGGGGGGGGGTAGTGTAAGGAATTTTCTCGACATTCCTTACCGCGACCATCAACATCGCGTACAGCAGCAACCGTTGTTCGCCCATTACTGCTAACGGGGCTTCGCCAATTTCGCGCGCACTGTTTTACCAAACCATGCACCGCTGGCCTGGCCGAGTCGGCCTACGCTTCGGGACTAGCCCGAACCTCGATGCCAGCCTAGCACTAGCTAACTCGCACACACCGCGTAACCGTTGCATGTTTCGCTCATGCCTTCGTGTCAAATGTTATTATCTGTTATAGGCTGTAGTGAGGTGCTCCTTAGCGAGTACAACTCAGTTAGGGTTTCACATTTGTATTGCCTTGCTTTCCTAGTCTCATGATTCCGCTACGCATCACTCTCAAGATGATATCATGAGTAGGTACGCTCCTAGCCTAGCCTAGCCCGCCCGTGCTCCGTTGCATAGCCTAGCCTAGTACCACTCCACCTCTCCGTAGTCGCTCCGTCGCTCCGTAATCTCCTAGCCTACGTAGCGCGCGCCATCCAGCAGAGAAACCCGTGCCCGTTCTCTGCCTTAGGCTGCCTCGCGCTCTGCCCTAGGCTGCCGCGCTCTGCCTTAGACTGCCTTAGGCTGACGCGCACTGCCTTAGGCGGCCACGCACTACCTTAGCCAGCGCGCCCCGCAGGCAGTGCGCCCCGTCGGTGTTAAAGTTTAGAAGAAAGAGGGGATGCACTAGCAAGAATGGGGATACAAATAGGAAACCCTAGAAGGGTTGTACTCGCTATAGAGCACCCCACTACAGGCTAGAGCATAAGATAACATTCTGACACACCCCCATAGCCAAAGTGGGGTGTAATCAGCAGAGTAAGCAAAGGAGTACAAGCTCAGGGTGGATCACAATGTCACCACACATTCTGAGCACAAGTTCAAGAAGCAATAGTTTAAGTTCACAATTATGAGCAAAGCTAGTGGTAGTCACAACGGGCAAGTGAGGAGGAGGAGAGAGAGTGAGAGGAGAGGAGATAGGAGGCGACGGCTGAAGCTGCAGACACACAGGCAACAGGAGGCAGACTGGCACAGCGGCTACCGGACGAAGTCCCCGGAATACAGGAGTAACAGGCCCCGCGGCTAAAGTAGCGGCAGACGAGCAACGGACCCACGGGCGGCTGGCACAGCTGGCTACGACTGGGCTACCGGACGAAGTCCTCGGAATACAGGTGCTGCTGGCGACACGACGGCAACCTCCATTCAGCTTCCCCAAACTATCCCACTCCCCCCTGGCACATACCCGCTGCTACACCGCTAGCTCCACTCCCCCTTCACCCCCCTTAGTACCACTCCACCGGCTCCAACACGTCCACCCCCCCTCAGCGGCAGCTGCAGCACAGGGAGACGGAGGAGGAGGAGGAGCAGGGAACAGTACACAGTGGGTGCACCCCCATACCCCGCACCCCCAAACCCTAATACAGGAGAATGGGGAGTAGGAAGGGTGGGGCACGAGTAGAAGCGCTGGGGGACAGTAGGGGGGGCAGGGGCAGCAAGGAGCGGGCCCACCACGGGCCTGGTAGGGTCGCCCGAACCGCGCGTAGGCGGCCTGAGCCGCGCGCGGGCCTGGCGCCGCCCGTACGGGCCGCGCGCGGGCCTGGCGCAGCCCGTACGGGTCGCGCGCTGGCCTGGCGCAGCCCGTACGGGTCGCGCGCTGCCTGTACGGGCCGCGCGCAGGCCACGACGGGCGACGGGGGGCGACGAACGGGTCCCCATCGCCCGTCGCGGCGCCTCCCGAGGGCGACGCGACGGTTGACGGGGCCGAAGCCCGCCGCGCGCCTCGGGGCGCACAGCGGGCAGAGAACCGCCGCGCGCCTCGGGGCGCACGGCGGGCAGAAAACCGCCGCGAGCCTCGGGGCGCACGGCGGGAAGAAAAAAAACCGCCGCGCGCCTCGGGGCGCACGGCGGGAAGAAAACTGCCACACGCCACGGGGCGTGCGGCACCGAGTGTAGTGGTAGGAGTTGCAGCGGAAGCTAGGAGGTGGTAAGCCCACCCACAGGATCGATCCAAGGGGATCGACCTGCTCTGATAGCATGTTAAAGTTTAGAAGAAAAAGGAGATGCACTAGCAAGAATGGGGATACAAATAGGAAACCCTAGAAGGGTTGTACTCGCTATAGAGCACCCCACTACAGGCTAGAGCATAAGATAACATTCTGACAGTCGGCAGCGCGCCCCGCAGGTAGCGCGCCCCGCAGTTATCGCGCCCCGCAGGTATCGCGCCCCACAGGTAGCGCGCCCCGCAGGTAGCGCGCCCCGCATGTATCGTGCCCCGTAGGTAGCGCGTCCCGCGGGTAGCGCGCCCCGCAGGCAGCGCGCCACGCGGGTAGCGCGCTCCGCGGGTAGCGCGCCCCGCGCAGGCAGCGCGCCCCGCGGGTAGCACGCCCCGCAGGCAGCACACCCTGCAGGCAGCGCGCCCCGGAGCGCTTTAGCGCCAGAAAATTAATTAATTAATTAAACCCTAAAAAACAAATAACAAAAAACAAAACAAAAGAGGGGGGGGGGGGGGGGGGGGGGGGGCGCGTTCCTGCTTGCCGGACGACCTGCACAGTTGCCTACATCCCGCAGCCGTCAGTACTGCCGCACGTACTTTCCACTGCCAGTGGCTCTACTAGCGGCAGCCGACAGCCGCCTTTACGGTCTCTAGCTCCGGCCGTTCCTACCTCCAGCCGGCCCTAGCTCGCCGTTTCTAGCTCCAGCCAGTTGTGCTCCAGCCGTTCTAGCTCCAGCCGTTCTCGCTCCCTGCCGTTTCAGCTCCAGCCGTTCTTGCTCCAGCTGTTCTCGCTCCTCGCTCCTAGCTCAGTTTGCTCCGTGCTCCGGCCGTTCCTCGCCTAGTTTCACCTGGCGCTCCTAGCTCAGTTTGCTCCGTGCTCCAGCCGTTCCTCGCCTAGTTTCACCTGGCGCTCCTAGCTCAGTTCGCTCCGTGCTCCAGCAGTTACTCGCCTAGTTTCACCTGGTGCTCCTAGTTGTTCTCGTTTTTCACTGCAGCCGTCCCTAGCTCCTGTCGCTCCTAGCCTGCCGCTCCTGCACTCCACTAGCCTTTATTATGGAGTCCACTAGGGTTCTCCAGCAGCAGCGGCCGTTTCAGCAGTGGCGCCCACAGCAGCAGTGGCACCCGCAGCAGCAGTGGCACCCTCAGCAGCAGCTCTGCCCTCAGCAGCTGTGGCGCCCTCAGCATTCGTGGGGGTCTGGTGGTTCGGGTAGCGTTGGCTGCAGCAGCGGCCCAGCCAGCTGGGGGGCTCGTCGCGGTGGCCGCGACGTCGGCCCCTGCCAGTACCGGATCCTGACCGGCCCTGGTGCTGGCACTACCTGCTGGCGTCCTGACCACTCTGCACAGCGCTGCTGCAGCCGCCTCGACAACCTCTACCGTGAGCATCTTGGGCCTGAGTCGGCTCCCCCGATCTGGCCCGGTCTGTTTCGTAGTGGTTACCCTGCGTTTGATATGTCTATGGATGCTGTTTATTCTGTCACGTATGGATCTCTTGGCTTGCTTGTACCTAGCTTAGGACCTTTGCCTGTTGCTAGTGTAGGTACTTGTGCTTTTAGTGTAGGTGCTTGTGTATTCACTAGCCCAGCCGTGACGACTGCTGTTGCGTCGCTCTCCTTCACGCTGGACTCCGGCGCGTCTCAGTGCTTCTTCCGCGACCACACCACTGTCACACCTCTTTCGACTCCAGTCCCAGTTGCCCTGGCTGATCCTACTTCAGGACCAGCAGTTGCTCGTAGCTCGACCACTCTCCCGTGCCCAGCTGTCCCCTCTGGTTTCCTCACTGGTCTCTATATCCCCTCGTTCTCTCAGAACTTGGTGGGTGTTGGATACCTTCAGAACCGGGGGATCACTGTCACTTTTCCTGCGCACGGGAGGACTGCGATCTGTACGGACTCTTCCACCGAGGCAGTTCTTGCCACGTTCACCAGAGAGCCCCACTCAGGTCTCTTTGTCCTGCACACTTCGCCCCCGCAGGTAGCTGCGTCTGGTCAGGTTGCTTCGTCCCCCCCGGTAGCAGAGTCCGGTCAAGTTATTGTATCCCCACAGGTTCCTGTGTCCGGTCAGGTTGATGTGTCCGATTAGGTTGTTGTGTCCGGTCTAGTTGCTGCGTCTTGCTCCTGTCGGTCCCTAGCCCACCCGACCGTCTTGTGGCACCACCGCCTTGGCCACCCGTCACTCCCCCGCCTCCGCAGCATGGCCAGTCACAATCTTGTCTCAAGTCTCCTGCGCGTCTTTCTGTCGCTCCCTCCCTCGTTTTCTCCACCTTGCACTCCTTGCGTCGCCGGCCGCCTGCGCGCCACTCCGCACTCCTCCTCCCTTCGTCCGGCCACTGCTCCCTTCCTGACTCTCCACCTGGACGTCTGGGGCCCTGCCCCTACGCTCAGACCTGAGAAGGAGCGCAACTTTCTAGTGGTCGTTGACAAATACTCCAGGTACACCACGGTGTTTCCTCTCGCGAAGAAGTCCAAGGCGACTGCAATGCTGATCCGGTGGCTTCTGGCCACTGAGGGCACTCGTGGTAGTCGTGGTTGTCTCCACTCCGACCGTGGGGGTGAGTTTCTCTCCGGCGTCCTTGCCGGGTTCTGGGGCGAGCAGGGCATCAGACAGTCCTGGACGCTGCCAGAGTCCCCACAGCAGAATGGGGTTGCTGAGCGCCGCATTGGCTTGGTCATGGACATCGCCCGCACGTCCATGATCCATGCCCGTGCGCCCCATTTTCTGTGGCCCTACGCGCTTCGCTACGCCGCGCACCAGCTGAACCTCCAGCCGCGTGTCTCGCGGCCAGAGGTTTCACCGACCAGTCTTTGGACCGGGTCCCCTGGTGTTGGGTCGGTCTTTCGTGTCTGGGGCTGCCTTGCGCTTGTCCGCGACACCTTTGCGGACAAGCTCTCGGCTCGCGCCATCCCCTGTGTCTTCCTTGGTTTCCCGGTGGGCTCTCTCGACTACTCCATTTCCCACCCGCCCCTCCACCAGTTTCTAGACTCTCGTGACGTCCGGTTTGACGAGTCAGCGTCCTACTACACCCGGTGCCCCTGTCGAGGTCTCCTGGTTCCCCCTCCCCCCCTCTTCCTCGCACCCTCTCTTCCCCCTGCTCCCGCTCCTCCGGTACCCCCACCCCCCCCCTGGTCCTGCCCCGTCAGGTGTGTCTCACGCTACCCCTCTACCCTCGGTCGCGCGTCAGGTAGCGTCTCCCTCCCCGCAGTCCTCCTCACAGTCTCTTCAGCAGCCTTCGGCACTTCCGCGACAGGTTATTGTGGACTCGGTTGGTGTTGGAGCTGGAGGTGCAGCCACTGGCGGTACTCGGTCTGGGGGTGCTCGTTCGAGGGGTGCTGGAGCTGGAGGTGCTGGCGAAGGTGGCACTAGCTCTGAGGGTCCTGGAGCTGGAGGTTCTGGCACTGGAGGTGCTAGTTCTGGGGGTGTTGGAGCTGGAGGTGCTGGCACTGGAGGTGCTAGTTATGGGGGTGCTGGAGCTGGAGGTGCTGACACTGGCGGTGCAAGTTCCGGGGGTGCTGGAGCAGGAGGTGCTGGCGCTGTAGGAGCTGGTACTGAGGAGACATGAGCTGGAGGCTCGCCTACTGCGTCGCCCACTGCGCCTCCCCACCGCCACGACACTCGTTTCCAGGCCCTTCGCCGGCTTGAGCGCGAGGAGCAGGAGCAGTTGGCGCGGGAGAGGCAGGAGTTGCAGCGGTTGGACCAACAGCAGCAGCAGCAGCAGCAGCCGTCACTTTTGCAGCAGCTGTTCCCTCCAGTGAGTGGCCTTCGGGCCCTTGGTCTTCCTTCCTCTCCTCCTATTCACTCACAGTCTCCTACCGCGTACGGTCCTACGTTTCCTCCTCCGGACTCGACACTGGCTGTTTTCTCTCCTCCTCAGTCACCGTCGCCTCCTCCTGTTGTCCGGCACGACTGGACCAGTCGTTGTCCTCCACGTGCTCGGCCCTCGTCTCCTCTTGCCGACCTCCGCACCGTCTTGTTTCGTTCTCCTCCTCGTCGTTCTCCGCCTGTGTCTGTTCTCCCCTCACCTCCTGCGTCGTCTCTCACCGTTTCCTCTCACCCTATCACTGACTACTACCGTGCTGATCGCCCTGTTGTCTCTCGTGTTCTCGCCACTCTTGTCACCGACCCTCGTGCCTCTCCGTCGTCTGTCTCGGCTCTTACTGCCGTTGTCGCTGACTTTGCTTCCACCCGCCGTCTTGACTACGCCACGCGTGTGGTGGCTGCTCAACCTCCCCGTCCTCTGTCCGTCGGGGGTGAGTCTGCCCTTGACCGTGACGTCCTAGAGGACAGGCAGTTTGAGCTGGAGTTCTTAGCAGCCGCTTCCCCCTCTCTCTGCGCCATGCTGCTTTCCCTTGAGGGAGACCCCGACGCCCTTGACATACCGACACCTCGCACGTGCCGTGAGGCAGTGTCAGGGGAGTGGGCCTCTCAGTGGAAAGCGGCCATGGATGCAGAGCTAGCGTCTTGGAGATCCACATGCACGTACGTCAACGCAGTTCCCACTCCAAGGGCGAACATTGTCGATGGCATGTGGCTCTTCAAGGTGAAGCGGCCGCCTGGTTCACCGCATGTGTTCAAGGCGCGCTACGTGGCTATGGGTTTTAGTCAGCGTGAGGGAGTTGACTTCTTCCAGACCTTCGCCCCGACCCCGAAGATGACCACTCTTCGGGTGTTACTGCACGTAGCAGCACAGCGAGACTACGAGTTGCACTCCCTTGACTTCTCCACTGCGTTTCTTCAGGGCCGTCTACACGAGGAGATCTGGCTGCGCCGTCCTCCTGGCTTCACTAACACCTTCCCACCTGGGACCCAGTGGAGCCTGAGGCGGCCAGTCTACGGTCTCCGCCAGTCGCCCCGTGAGTGGCACGACACTCTTCGCTCCACACTTCGTGACCTTGGATTTCGTCCTTCCTCTGCCGACCCGTTGGTGTTTGTTTGCACCGGTTCCACTCCTTTCTTTATGCTAGTGTACGTCGACGACTTGGTCTTTGCTACAGCAGACAGGGCAGCTCTGACTGAGGTGAAATCCGAACTGCAGAAGAGACACAAGTGCACAGACCTCGGTGAACTGCAGCGCTACCTTGGCCTGCAGATCACCAGGGACAGAGCCGCTCGCACCATCACACTGACTCAGTCACACATGGTGCAGCAGGTCCTTCGGCGGTTCGGGTTTCAGTTCTCCACCACACAGCCCACTCCTCTTGCCGTTGACCACCGACTCACTGGCCCTTTTCCCGACGAGCCCTTTGAGTCTAGTGGCCCCTACGCAGAGCTTGTGGGCTGCCTCATGTACCTGATGACTTGTACTCGGCCGGGCCTCGCCTTTCCCCTCAGCGTCCTCTCTCGCTTTGTTGCGACTGGGAGACATCGTCCTGTTCACTGGACATCTGCTGTGAGGGTGGCGAAGTACCTGGCGACTACATCAGGCATGGGGCTTGTGCTTGGAGGGACACAGCCAGTTTTGTTGACCGGTCACTGCGACTCTTCCTACGCTGACGACGTGGAGACTCGGCGCTCGACTCAGGGTTACTACATCAGTCTGGGTGCTGGTGCTGTGTCGTGAAGGTCTACACGGTCGTCGTCTGTGGCTTCGTCCAGTGCAGAGGCAGAGATATACGCTGGTGCCATGGCGGCACAGGAGCTTCGCTAGTTGACCTTCTTGCTCACCGACCTTGGTGAGCGGCCTCGCTCTGCACCGACCTTGTACGCTGACAACAAGGCCATGATCCTCCTGTGTCGAGAGCCTCGACTGGAGAGCAGAGTGAAGCATGTTGACGTGAGGTACTTTCTCCTGCGAGAGCTACAGCGACGCGGCCAAACACGCTTGGACTTTGTGGCCTCAGAGGCCAACACTGCCGACGTCTTCACCAAGGCCTTGGCGCCTGGTGACCACCACAAGTTCTGTGTGTAGCTAGGGCTTGTTGAGGTAGGCCCACTGTTGCTGTAGTGTTGCTCTTGTTGCGTATTCTGCTTGTCATTGCCTTTATATATATTGTGCTCTCTTGAACTGGCCTTGTGGCCGCTTGCTTGTGCTCGGAATTTGTGTGGTGTCCTTGAGATCCACCCTGAGCTTGCTTTGCTTCTTGTATTGATTGACTGGTCTTGTGACCGTTTGTTCACCGTGCTTGCTTTGATGCCCCTCACTTAGCCTATGGGGGTGTGTCAAATGTTATTATCTGTTATAGGCTGTAGTGAGGTGCTCCTTAGTGAGTACAACTCAGTTAGGGTTTCACATTTGTACTGCCTTGCTTTCCTAGTCTCATGATTCCGCTACGCATCACTCTCGAGACTTCGCTCATACTTTTGACCCACATAGTGCAATCATCGCTACCTCGTTCCATTGCACCCGTAACAAGTATCGTGTGAATCGTGATTGAAGAGTCGCCAAAAATGATGCTGCCAACGATTCATGGATTCAAGTTTAGCACCAGACAAGCTATAATTTTGTCAATATTATTTTACGGTACCTTGGCACCTGTAAGCATTGTTTTTTATGTTTCCAGTTGTCAAGCTGTAGCTACAGTTTTGAAAACCAGGAGTAATTTTTAATAATATACAAGTTCCCGGAGACAAGCAACCCACAAGCCAAAGAATGAATAGTTGGGAAGTCAAGACACCACACAGCTCTACACCTACTTTGCAACCCTGTTCTCCTATCATACACCTGCCTCCTCTCAAAGCACTCGGCACAGCACTGCTGCACCACCGCATGGCACACACGGGTGCAGGTGAGCAATGAGAGTAGAATATTAGCTGGCAGCCCGGCGCCATGGTGCGCTGGAAGGCGCGCGTCACTTGAGCTTGAGAGGCTGCACCACGATGACGGAGCGCACGGCATGCCCCCATTGGTCGCGCCACGTGAGGCTGCCGTACGAGAACGCCGTGCTGCCCGTGCGGTTGGCCACAATGGTCACATTGAACGGCACCGTCTCATTGGGCGCGATGCTGAAGCTGGCGGGCTTCACGGTGAGCAGCACCCCATCCGGCACCACAATGTCCGCCTTGTACGTGCTCGTAGCGTTGCCCACGCTCGTCACCTCGCGCATCACCACCACGGTCCCCACAAACCGCGTCACGGAGATGGAGGCGCGGTTGAGGTTGTACGCCTTCATGGCCTTCACTGGCATGCTCTTGAACGCTGCCTTGGCCTTGGCCAGGTTCTGCCCGGCAAGGAAGTTCTTGAAGTCGAGTGCATCGGCGTCGTACACCAGCCCTACATCCAGCAGCCCCATCGGGTTCACGTGCCCTGCGCCCATGTCCCACGGCGTTGCAAAGTCGCTCGACGAATCCCGAATGCCGAACCCCTTGTTGTTGCTTGTTGCTGCTGACGTCATGATGGCTGACATGACCATGGCAGGCGTCCACGTGGGGTAGCGCTGCACGAGCAGTGCTGCAATGCCCGCCACGTGTGGTGTGGCCATGGAGGTGCCGGAGAGCGCGGAGAAGTAGCTGTTGGGGTCGCCCAAGTACTGCCCCGGGCCTGCACTCCACAGCTCCACACCCGGCGCAATTATGTCGGGCTTGAGGATGTCGTTGGTAGGCTTGGGGGCGGCGGGGTTGGCAGTGGGTTGCATGAGGGGGCCGCGGGAGGAGAAGGACGCGATCAGGGGGGCCTCGGGCGTGGACCGAGTAGCGGCCGAACTGGGGGGAGGGGGAAGGGAAGGGGAGGGGGTGAAGTGCAGGGAAGAGCAAGTGGAGCTTGAGTGTGCAGTGTCTGATGAACAGCAGCGGGTGGTGGAGTGTTGTGAATGAATAGAGACTGAGCATGGGCGAGCACACAAGTGAGCAGCGAGCAGCACGTACGTGATTGAGCCGGACATGAAGGCTCGCACCGACTCCATGCTCTCTTTCACCGTCGCCACTCCCGCACTACCCTTGCTGCTGCTGCTGCTGCTGCTGCTGCTGCTGTTGCTGGTATTGGCAGTGGCAGCGGCAGGTGCAGAGTTTTCAGTGGCGGTGGTGCGCTGGGAGGAGGAGGCGGACTCCTTGGCGGCTGACTCCGAGGCAGCAGATGAGGACGTGGAAGTGGGCGGGCGGGACGACGCGCTCACGGATTTGGCTGTCATGGCGTATCCACGGCTGATGGAGCTGTGGCAGGGACGAGCAGGACACGCCAGATGCAGGGAGGAGGGCGGAGGTTCAACGGGGTGAGTGGATGGAAATGCGGCATGGGACCGAACAGGGTGGACTGCTACATGAATGGACGGAGGAAAGGCAGAACACGCATGGTGAAGGAGGGTGTGTGAGCTTGTACGTTGATGCGTGTGTGCGCATGCGTGCATGCATGGGAGAGCATGGCATCGCACCTGGCGCCGACGGTGATGTACCACGGGGCAAAGTTGTCCACCGTGCGGTACTTGCCCCCCGACTGCCACGGCGCCCCCGCGTTGCCCGCTGCAAACGCCACCACCACACCCGCCTGCACAACACACAGCGGCCGAGAGCGGGGCAAGGCAGAATCGAATGGGTCAACAGGGGCGTGTGGGCGCGGCAGGAGTGCCAAAGGAGCAAGGGGCGAGGACGGGTGGAAGGGAGGGGGCGGGGTGAAGGGAGGGGGCGGGGTGAAGCGAGGGGGCGGGGTGAAGGGAGGGGGCGGGGTGAAGCGAGGGGGCGGGGTGAAGGGAGGGGGCGGGGTGAAGGGAGGGGGCGGGGTGAAGCGAGGGGGGGGGGAGGGGTGAAGGGAGGGGGCGGGGTGAAGAGAGGGGGCGGGGTGAAGAGAGCAGAGCAGGGCGAGGGAGGAGCCCAGCAGCCTGCGGAGAACAGGACACCAGCGGCCCACAGCATCAGGCGGGAGGCAAGGGAAAGAGGAACAAGGCTTTCACTACGAGCTGCCAAGCAGCGGAGGGGTGGGTGGGCGGGGCGCTCACGGCGAGGGCGTTGAGGTAGGGCAGGTCGTTGAAGTAGGTGGCGGTGGGGTCCTCGGCGCCCAGCGACAGGGAGAGCACGTCCACTCCGTCCGCCACGGCCTGGTTGATGGCCGCTGCAATGTCCGCGTCCGTCGCCCACACGTACTGCCCGTCGTTCCAAAACACCTTGTACGCTGCTATGCGCGCACGCGGCGCCATGCCGCTCGCCGTGCCCAGGTTGTTGCCCAGTACTAGCCCGCCGTTGCCCGCTGCCGCGCTGGGGGGGGGAGGGGGAGGGTGAAGGGGGGGAGAGGGGAGGGGAGGGGGAAGGAGGGGTGTGAGTGAGGAAAGGGAAGTGGGGCGAGGTGAGGTGATGTCTGCGGGGACTAGTGGTGTGCACTGGGAAAGCAAGGGAGGAGGGGTCGAATGGGAGAAAGCCCACTCAGCCTAAATCCCTCGCCAAGAGCCATGCACTCACCCCGCACACCACGTGCCGTGGCCGTCGTCGTCGCGGGGTGACACGTAGTTGTGGGAGGAGTCGAGGCGGTTGCGGTTCTCGCGCTTGAACCCCGAGTAGAACGCGCGCGCGCCCACGATCTTGCCGTTGCACGTCGTCGCGGGGAAGTCGCTCGTCACCGTGCACGTGCCCGTCCACTGCGAGGGCGCCTTGCCGTACACGTGCGCGGACTGTGGGGGCAGGGGACGTGGGGGGGGAAGGAGGGATGGGTGCGGAACGGAACATGCGCCGGAGAGAGTGCAGGTATTTGAGAGGCAGGAGGAGGAGAAGGAGAGTGCGGAGGAAAGTAAAGCGAACGGCTCTAGAATGATGTTTGCGCGGGCTCTGCGCCTAGGGGGAACGGCGGCGAGGGGGGGGTGGAAGGAAGGGGGCTTGCGCACGTCGTTAGCGAAGGACTTGTGTTCGGGCCAGATGCCGGTGTCTATGATGCCCACCACCACGCCCTCCCCCGCGCTGCTCTGCCCGCCCGCCGCGGCCCACAGCGACGGCGGCAGCTGCAGGAACGCGGGCGACGCGGTCGTGAGGCGGCGCACGACGCGGCTGCGCGTGACGCTGAGCACGTCCGGGTGGCGCTCCAGCTGGTGCGCCTGCTGCGCCGTCAGCGTCGCCGCGAAGCCGTTCGACACGTGCGTGTAGCTGCGGGGGCGGGTGGGGGCCGCGGGGGAGGGGGGAGAGAGGAAGGGAACGGGGAACGCGGGGGTGGACGTAGTGCGTGAGGGGGGCTGGGGATGAGAGAGCCGAGTGAGAGCAGCGGATGATGAGGAGGGTACAGCGCGGCGTGGCGTGGGAGGGATCGAGGAGGCGAGGAGAGTGGGCGAGCAAGGAGAGAAGCGCGGGTTGGGAAGTGTGCGAACGGGGGGGGCATCCGAAATCTGGGAAATCTCCGTCTACCCCTACCTGCTACTCCCACCGGCGGAGAACTCCCCCATGCGCATCTGCTCGCTCTTTCCCGCCCACCCATCGCGGCGCTCTCACCTGTAGAGCAGCTTGTTGGCCGCGAGGTTGACGTCCCGCGCCACCTGCTCCTGCTGCCGCTTCAGGAAGTCCTTGAACGCGCGAACAGCGTTTCCCCGGAAGTTTATCCGCGGACGACGGCGGAAGAGGCGCCCCGCGGCATTGAAGAAGCGCGCGACGGCCGCAGTGGCGGGATACCCCGCGATGCCGCCCGTGTACTCCGAGACGGATGGCGCGGATCGCAGCTGCACCAAGTAGAGCGCGGAGTCTGGGGGAATGCGCGTAGGGGGATCGCGGAGCGAAAAAACCAGGCGAATGGCAATGCGGGGAAGAGGAGGAGAGGGTGGGCGGGGAAGGGAAGGGTGGGGGGAAGGAGGAATGGGAAGTGGTGGGGGAATGGTGGAGTTCCCAGACGAGGCGCGTAAAACAAGGCGACAGATAACGGGAAGAGAGGTTTGGGGAGATTACAAAAATAAGACGGACGAACTCTAACATGGAGGTAGTAAGTAGGGCTAGGACGTACCATCCTGGGCGAGAGTCGTGGGGGGAAACAGTAGCGCGACGAGGGCCAAGGCGAGGAGCGTCACGGCGCTCCAAGCTGCTGTTCTGTGGGTGCGCAGCGGCGACGACGACAGAGCAGCCCGCCTTAACCGCACGCGATTCATGGCGTTGTGGTGCAGCGGGGAGGCTGGGTACACAACGGTTTGACCCACTGGGGTGTACTCTATCCGGGTCGTTTGGATCTAGACTCAGCGAGCTACCGTGGCCCTATTGATGTGACGGCATGCGCAAGCTAGGTCGCTGAGTGGCAGAGTGCGGATGCGGCGCGCAATGCAGCGAAGGTGAAGCGTTCGAGGGTCTGGGGGATTCGGCTGTGAGGGCAGGTGGGAGGTTGCCTAACAGCGCGAATGTGGCAGTCGAAGAGAGGAGAAAACGGGAGGAGCTTTGCGGCTGGGCCCACCTGATATGCAGGCGAACGCGTGGAGTGCTACCGATACGAGTATGGCGTAACGCTAAGTCGGAGTGGTTCAAGTCTGTTGATCCTTTTTCATGACCTTGTGCTTGCAGGTGGAATTTAGAATTGACCAGTGGTTATCGTGAGGGGCAAGGATTCATCAAGCTGTCGCGACAGCAGAAGTATGGGGTCTTGGGGAAATGGGATGGGGGGGAGGTGTGATGAGCAGTGCTGTTAGCTCATAGCTGGTGGAAGGCGGGTGCAGGAGAGATGGGATGGGGAAAGCGCGTTGGGTCATATGGTAATAAGGTTCGTTTCACGAGGTTAATTGCGTTTACACATGGTCAACTACGGTTACAGTCATTCACCTCTTTTGACCATTCCGCACCAGCGAAAACCGTATCACAAAAATCACACAAACAGAACATGGAGGACCCTCATGAGAGCCTTCATCATGATCACCACAGATGGCTAATGGTGCGGCGACTCGAGTCGAGAGAGGCCTTGTTGCTTGGTTGAGGGATGCAGTGCCACGTCAGAAAACCGAGGTTGGTGGGGGCGGCGGGGAGAGGGTGGAAATCTGGATGGAGTCTGTGATGTGAAGGGGGAGAGGTTGGATGGAGTCCGCGGGGCGCGCGCGCTGTATACACATGATATCCAACGTTTTCATGTCCATACGAACGGAAACCCTACTTTAACTGGCCACTATTGTTATATTACGGGTGGCCAAGATACGCTACAGTCCAAACACGGGCACCCGTATCTTGCTTGAATAAGCAGAGACAGATATTCTTTAGCCAGGTTCTTATGTAGAATGAGAGTTCGATTAACATAACGTAACGTTTACAAGAATGCATTTATTTCCCAGTCGTAACTGAGTAAAAATGGAAGTGTATTCCCAGCATATAGAAGCTCAAATATCTGCCGTTCTGTCAACAAATAAAATAGGTACGATAAGGCCTCTTCCCGCCTGTGCTAATATGGGAAACCAGTGTAGTGTACTTTTCCGCGCAAAAGGACAAAACATTGAGGTCTAACCGCGTACACCAGCAGCGCAATTCCTGCAATTGTGTCTGGTTAGGAAAGAAAACATGGCTTGTTTCTTCACGAGGGAGTGTCGCCACCTTGTCTGCAATAAAGTGCTGGTGTATTCTAGCCACAGAATGCTCAGAAGCCGTTTCTTATGGAAGTCGGAAGGGATGCAATGAGGGGTAGCTGTGCGCTTTGAACACGTTCTGAATATCGCACTGTAGCATGGCGATCGCAGGTGAGACGGAGGGGAAGGGGTGGTGAAGCGGGCAGGAGCTGGTCAGGTGGAAATTGTTTTCCAGCAGGTGGCTAGTCAAGTGGCACTGAGCTCTGTAGAACAGCCCCAAGTTCTATTGATCCCAATGTCCAACCCCATGACGGTGAGGAAGGAAATGATGTCAACACCACCCACAGGAAACTCCTGAAAGTAGCTGGGAACGGTGATTAGGGAAAGTGCTAAGTTGGATGAGTTCCTGTGGGGACAGATGTGTGGGTAACGCGACGAATGCACCTGAAAACATGTACAGAGGGCAACTTTCCAACAATTGAGGACACGCATGGCTTACACGTCTATATACAAGATGTGAATACACTACTACTCACAATACATTGAAGCATGCTAATGACATAGGCCCAATCTCCTTTGATAGCCCAGATCAGAGGCGATCAACAACTTCCTGGAAGCCAGGAAGCCAAGTTCATGCAATCGGGGGCAATGCATTGATCGCCCCAACTCGATCAACCGCCTCAATTAGCCCAATCAATCACGATTTACTACAATAACTGACGTTAAATTTGTTGACGGGAATTGGCACCGCCCTCGCTTGGGCGAAGCAGACTTCGCAGTCGGGGGGGGCGCGCAGAAGTCGCCGTAGACTGCACGCAGAGTCCGACCTCGACCTGCCCGTATAGTTCGACCTCGACGCGTCCGCAGAGGACGCTGGTCGACGCGCCCGCAGAGGACGCTGGTCGACGCGCTCGCAGAGGACGCGGTCGACGAGCTCGCAGAGGACGCGGTCGACGAGCTCGTAGTCGACGAGCTCGTATAGGATACTGGTCGACAAGTCCGTCGAGGAGTTCGGTATAGGAGCTCCTCGACGAGGCCGGTAGAGGAGCTCCTCGACGAGGCCGGTATAGGAGCTCCTCGACGAGGCCGGTAGAGGAGCTCCTCGACGAGGCCGGTATAGGAGCTCCTCTACGAGGCCGGTAGAGGGCTCGTCTCGACGAAGGCTGTTCGACGGAGCAGCGTCGAACCACCCGACCGAAGCTGCTCGCCTGCGAAGGTCGCAGTTGTGCGCGAACTTCGACTTGCGGAACGGCATCACTTGCTCGACGGTGCACCGCTGGCGAAACCGTCGACACGTGTTCTACCTGGCACCTGCGCAATGTGCCTGGCGGCGCGACCGTCTACCTGCACCTACTCGGTAGGTGCGCACATGCGCAGAGGATCACCTGCCTATGCAGCGCTGGCAGACCGCTACGGTGCAACGCTGGCAGACTATTCTGCTGCAGCGTTGGCAAGCCGCTCTTCTGCTGCGCTGGCATAGTTCGCCTTGCAGAGGGCTTGCTAGGTGTTGCAATGCCATTCTAGCTATATCGACTTGCATGCCTCATTGTAATCTAATGTTCTCTCAATTTCTTAGTGAAACTCTTGCCAAATGTCCGTGTGAACACAGCAAGTAGTGAGAACGCCTAATGCAACGCTACGATTACCCGCACAACCCCGTGCCTTCCTCCGTGGTCTACTCCCGTTGTATAGTGACTCTCCGCAAAATTGTGTTACGGATGCAATGGAGTGAGGGAACAAAGATTGCACTATCGAAGCAAGAGTCCATTGAGCGAAGGAATGAGCGAATGTTAGATAGCGAAACTAGCGTGGTAACGGTAACGAGTAAATTGTGGGGTGCTCGACAAGCCTGTTGCCGAGGTTGGGAAATGTCGAGGCGGATGGTCGAAGCGCGGGTTACCAGCCGAACCGTGTGGTTGGGGTGCGATGGGAATAGTGGCGGGAGCACTGGTCAATGCGAATGTCGCGTGGTGGTAACGGTTCACTGTTGGGGTGTTGTGGCGGGAACAGGCGGGTACGCGGTAAGCAGGGACGCAAGTAAGGAAAAGGGAATCTCCTTACACTACCCCTCCCCAAGGGCCCCTTTACGAAAGGGCGTGTATATCGCGGAAGTTTCGGCTTCGCAGGTACTCAGTGAGGATGGGGTGGTTCTCGATTTTATCCATGGGGGCCCAACTGTCCTTCGTGGGCGTGCGTTCCTTCCACCGTATCAGAAACTGGATGCGTCGTGCTCCACGTGGGTCGCGAACTCGGTGGCTCAGAATCTTGTCGGGGGTGATGATTGGCTCGGTTGGCGGGCGTGTCATGCTTGACGGGTGGCTGCGTGGCAGTTGGCTCGTCGATGGGACGTAGGGGCGGAGGAGGCTGGCGTGGAAGGAGGGACTGGCGTACCAGTCAGCGGGCAGGAGGAGGTGGGCGGTGATGGGGGTGATCATGTAGCTGATGTGAAATGACCCGCACTATCTTGGGCGCAATTTTGGGGTGATGGGCAGGCGGATATTTTGGGTGTCGAGTAATACGAGGTCGTCGGGCTGGTAAGTGACGGGGCGGCGGTGGCGGTCGGCGTTGCGCTTAGCGATGACGTTCGAATTTTTTATGGCTTCAGCTGCTCGGGTCCGGGCTGCTTGTAAAATCTCGGCTAACTACTGCGCACGTGGTACCGGGTTGCCGGGATTCGGCGTCATGGGCACAGTTGGGTTGTGTCCGTAGTTGAGGTAAAAGGGTGACTGCTGCGTGGTTGCTGACGTGGAGTTGTTGTACACGAACTCTATGAGCAGCAACTGCTGCTCCCACGTCGTCGGGTCGTCGCACGTGGCTTGAATTAATTGCTCCATGGTTTGACTGGTCCGCTTCGTCTAACCGTCGGTTTCGGGGTGGTATGATGAACTGCATTGTAGTCGTGTGCCGAAATGTTGCCACAGGTTCCGCCAGAAGTTGCTGGTGAATTTCGTATCGCGGTCGCTGATGATCGCCGCGGGTTGTTAGAATAACGAAGCGAGAATGGTGAAACTAACGGCATGCAGGAGTGTCAGAATCAGTAATCGAGAATGAATGAACTAGCAGCAAGATGGGTACAAGTAGCAAACCCTAATTGAGTTGTACCCCATATGGGCTACCCCACTATAGCCTACACAATAAGCAGCATATAAGTTTGACACACCCCCATAGGCAAAGTGGGGGAGAACAAGAGGTCACAAGACCGGTCAAGAAAAGCAAAGCAAGCTCAGGGTGGATCACGAAGTCACCACGCATTCTGAGCACAAGCAAATGGCCACAAGGCCAGTTCACATGCAGAGTTATATAAAAGAGAACAAGCAGTACAGTGATCACAACCTAGGAAGTGTAAGCATGCAGGTATAAGTATATAGATCACAGTACAAGCAAAGTCAAGAAGTGAGCAAGTGAGGCCAAGTAGGCACAAGGCCTAGAACAATACAGAAACGCTGATGATCACAAGGCTGAAGTGCCTTGGTGAAGATATCCGCAGTGTTGGCCCGAGAGGCCACGTAAGCAAGACGAAGCTGACCACGCTGCTGCAACTCTCGAGCAAGGAAGTAGCGCAGAGCGATGTGCTTCGTTCTGTGCTCCAGTCTGTGCTCCTGGCACATGGCAATCATGGCCTTGTTGTCGACGTATAGAACTGGAGGAGAACGAGGCGGCTCTCCCAAGTCGGTCAGCAGGTAGGTGTGTCAGAATGTTATTATTGTCTAGCCTGCAGTGGGGTACTCTATAGCGAGTACAACCCAAGTAGTGTTTCCTATATGTATGCCAACTGCTGCTAGTGCAACCCCTCCTTTCTTCATTCTTGTTTCTGCTGCTAGTTCTGACAAGGTGAGCCAGCGTAACTCCTGTGCAGCCATGGCCCCTGCGTAGATCTCAGCCTCATAATTGGAACTGAGAACAGAAGACGAGCGGGTAGACCACCACGAAACAGAGCCGGAGCCAAGGCTGAAAGTGTAACCCTGTGACGACCGCTGCGTAGCCAGGTCGTCAACCCAAGAAGCGTCTGCGTGACCAGTGAGGACAACTCGAGCCCGTCCTCCAAGCACGAGCCCCATGCCCGACGTACTGCACAAGTAGCGCAACACCCTCTTAGCGGCCTCCCAGTGCTCTGGTCGGTGTCTCTCGGGCGCAACGTAGCGTGCCAGGATGCTAAGAGGGTAAGCAAGGTCAGGTCGAGTGCAGGTCATCAGGTACATGAGGCAGCCCACAAGCTCTGGATACGGGCCACTCGGCTCTACGGACTCATTCGAAGGCAGAGCTGAGAGCGAGTGACCGGTAGGCAGAGGAGTGGACTATGGCGACGACTACGTGAAGCAGAAGCGCTGAAGGACCTACTGCACCATGTGTGACTGAGTCAAGGTAATGGTGCGCTGTGCTCTGTCCCGGGTAATCTGCAAGCCAAGATAGCTGCGCAGCTCACCCAGGTATGTCCACGTGTGTCTCTTCTGCAGCTCCGACTTCACAAAGGCCAGTCCAGTAGTGTCAGCAGTGGCAAAGACCAAGTCGTCGACGTACACGAGGATGTAGAATGGCGGCAGTGAAGTGTCGGTGCGTAGAAACAGCGACGGGTCAGCAGTCGAAGGAGCAAACCCAAGAGCCGCAAGCGTCGTCCTCAGTGTGTCGTGCCACTCGCGAGGCGCCTGGCGGAGACCGTAGACTGGCCGCCGGAGGCTCCACTGGGTACCAGCAGGAAACGACCCAGTGAAGCTAGGTGGGCGGCGCAGCCAGATCTCCTCGTGCAGGCTGCCCTGTAGGAAGGCTGTGCTGAAGTCAAGAGAGTGAAGCTCGTAGTCACGCTGAGCGGCGACGTGCAGCAGCACCCGAAGAGTAGTCATCTTCGGGGTAGAGGAAAAGGTCTGGAAGAAGTCAACTCCCTGTTGCTGACTGAAGCCTCGTGCAACGTAACGCGCCTTGAAGACAGGCGGAGAACCCGGCGGCCGCTTCACCCTGTAAATCTACATGCCACTGACGATGTTCGCCCCAGGTGGGGGAACCTCGTCGACGTAGGTGCCTGTGGACTTCCAGGAAGCCATTTCTGCGTCCATGGCCGTCTGCCAGTAAGAGGAGTAGGGACCCTCAATCGCCTCTGCGTAAGAGCGCGGGGTCGGGATGTCTGGTGCATCCGGGTCTCCCTCAGGTGCAATCAGCATGGACACGAGATGAGGTAAAACAGCTGCAAAACACTCAAAGTCCTCCTGCCTGTCCTCAAGGACGTCCGTGCCAAGAGCACACTCACCCCCGACGGACGGAGGACAGATAGACTCAGACTTAGCAACAAGACTAGCGGCGTAGTCGAGGCGACAGGCGGCAGCAAAGTCAACAAGCTCAGCAACTGGGGCAGACGCAGCAGAGGACTCAAACGAAGGGTCAGTGACTACAGTGGCTAAAAGACGTGTGACAGTAGGACTGGCAGCATGAGCAAGGTCTGACGGCGGGTCAGCAACATCAGGAAGAGAGGACGCAGGAGGAGACGGCAGAGGGACACGCTGTGGAACAGAAGAAGGACGGAGTGCCATCTGGTGCGTGCCGGGGACAAGAGGAGGACGCGGACGCGGAACACGACGACCAGTGCGTACAACGCGAACAGGCGACGCAGGACGAGACTCAGGCTCACGACGCTCCGAAAGACCTCCTGTCGGCCCAGTGTAAGGAGAAGGAGCAGGCAGTGGGGAGGCTGGCTGTGACTGCGACTGCGACTGGTCAGGCGGTGGACACAGTAAGGGAGGAGGAAGGCCAGTAGAAGGCGGGAGACCAAGAACCTGCTGAAGGAGTGGAACGAAGTACGGTCGCGTCCGCTTTGTGCCTCCAGAACCAGCACCGACAGCACCAGCACCCCCAGGGCCAGCACCTCCAGCTCCAGGGTCTCCAGCTCCAACTCCAGCAGCACCACCAGCTCCAGCTCCAGTGCCTCCGGCTCCAACGCCTGCAGCACCTCCAGCTCCAGCAGCTCCAGTACCTCCAGCAGCTCCAGCTCCAGTGCCTCCGGCTCCAACGCCTGCAGCACCTCCAGCTCCAGCAGCTCCAGTACCTCCAGCAGCTCTAGCTCCAGTGCCTCCGGCTCCAACGCCTGCAGCACCTCCAGCTCCAGCAGCTCCAGTACCTCCAGCAGCTGCAGCTCTAGCTCCTCCAGCGCCAACGCCAGCAGCACCTCCAGCTCCAGCAGCTCCAGTACCTCCAGTACGAGCACCTCCGGGACCAGTGGCTCCAGCACCTCCAGCAGCTCCAGCTCCAGTGCCTCCAACAGCTCCAGCTCCAGTAGCTCCAGCACCTGCAGCACCACCAGGTCCAGCAGCTCCAGTACCTCCAGTACGAGCACCTCCGGGACCAGCGGCTCCAGTACCTCCAGCACCTCCAAGACCAGCAGGTCCAAGGCCTACAGCTCCAAGGCCTCCAGCGGAAGGCCCCCCAGCTCCAGCAGCGCCACTCTGAAGACTCCAACGCCGAGCAAACCGCTCGCGCAGCTGCGGAGGAGAGAGAGGCTCCCGCCAGGACGAGGCACCCGGAGAACCTCCAGTACCTCCAGCACCTCCAGGACCAGCAGCTCCAGCACCTCCGGTACCTCCAGCTCCAGCGCCTCCAGCTCCAGGGTCTCCAGCGGCAGCCCCCCCAGCTCTAGCAGCGTCACTCCGAAGGCTCCAGCGCCAAGCAAACCACTCGCGCAGCTGCGGTGGAGAGAGAGTCTCCCGCCGTGACGAGGCACCCAGAGAACCTCCAGTAGACAAAGTACCTCCAGGCGCAGCACGCTCAGGCTCAGCACCCCCAAGCTCAGCACCCCCAGGCTCCGCACGCTCAGGCTCAGCACCCCCAAGCTCAGCACCCCCAGGCTCCGCACGCTCAGGCTCAGCACCCCCAGGCTCCGCACCCTCAGACTCAGCAACCCCAGGCTCAGCACCCCCCGGCTCCACACGCTCAGGCTCAGCACCCCCAGACGCAGCACCCCTAGCAGCACCAGAGTCGACAGCTACCTCGACAGGCTCGACAGGGTCTACCTGAGACACACCTGAGGGAGCAGGACCCTGAGGGGGGAGGGGGTCTACCGGAGGAGGACCTGGTGCGAGGAAGAGCGGCGGGGGGGGGGAGAGGGGCAGTGCGGTAGGGGAAGAGACGGTAAAAGGGAACCGACTCGTCGAACGTGACGTCCTGAGAGGGCAGGACACGGCGCGAGGTGGGGTGGTAAAACTGCCAGCCAGGCGCGTCAGGGGGAAAACCAAGGAAGACGCAGGGAATGGCGCGGGCGGAGAGCTTGTCCGCGGACGTATCGCGGACAAAGGCACGAGAACCCCAGACCCGGAACACCGACGCATCGCCAACCTTCCCCGTCCAACGCAGTGTAGGTGAGGTCTCCGGCAAGGAGACACGGGGCCAGAGGTTGAGCTGATGCGCAGCGTATCGGACCGCAAACGGCCACAGAAATGGGGGGCAGCCGTATGGATCATGGAGGTACGAGCGCCCTCCATGACTAAGCTAATGCGGCGCTCAGCAACCCCATTCTGCTGCGGAGGGGCCGGAAGCGTGAACGACTAGAGAATGCCCTCCCCACGACAAAAGTCCCGCAAGAGGTCGGAGGCAAACACAAGTCCAGACACGGGAGAACAGTGGAGGAACGTGCAAGGACTGGGCCCCCAGAGGGGTCAGCCAGAGAGACGGCAACAGGTGCAGGGAGCGGTGTGAGTGCGGTACTGTCGCGAAAGAAACAGCGGGAAGCACCTGAGTCAAGCGTAAAGGTGTGCAAGGCCTCAGCAAGCGCAGTACCAGAGAGAGCAGACTCACTAGCACCTAGAGCAGCAGACTCACTAGCACCTAGAGCAGCAGACGCACTAGCACCTAGAGCAGCAGCTGGGTCGGGTGGCACACACAGGTAACAGTCACCCTCAGCACTAACAGGCAATGCATACATGGCAGTGAGGATAGCATCATAGTCAAGAGCAAAGATATCCACCCTCTGCCTAAGCAGCTCCACCCAGCCGGGGAGCTCAGCGACGTCACCAAACTCTGTACGCCAGGCGTCGCTCAGACCGGCGAAGCAACGGGACTGTGTGTGACCAATTGTCCCGCAAGTCTGACTAGCCCGATAACCTGTGCGAATGACGTACGGGCAGCGAGAAGTACTCCGAGACCCTCTACTCTGAGCGTACCACTCACGCAGCTGCTGTGGCGTAAGGGTCTCGCGCGGACGCCGCTGCAGCTGCATCTGGCCACCGCCAGAAACTCCCGACCGACCAGCTCCAGGGCGACTGCCACTATGGCCGCCGCCACAACCCCAACTAGCGTACCACTCACGAAGCTGCTGGGGCGTGAGGGAATCGCGCGGGCGTCGCTGGAGCTGCATCTGGCCACCGCCAGAAACTCCCCACCGAACAGCTCCACTGAGACTGCCACTACGGCCGCCGCCACCACTCCCACTGCTGCCACCACCGCCGCCACAACTCCCACCGCTACCACGAAGAGACGTCATAGCGGGCAAGCAAGGAGGCGCACGACCAGTAGGGCAGCACGGAGGGAAGGCAGGGCGGCAAGCAGACAATAGGGTAGGTCGGGGCGGCGTACGGTCAGGGAAGAGCGGCGCGCGGCCAGAGTAGGGCGGCGCGCTGCAGCAGGGCGGCGCGCGGGCTGCAGAGGGCGGCGCGCGGGCAGGCAGGGGCGGCACCTAGGGTTTTTTTTTTTTCTTCTTTTTTCAGTTTTTAGGGTTTAGAAGGGCGCGCTGGGCGCTGGGCAGCAGGGCGCGCTGGCGCGTTGGGCAGCGGGGCGCGCTGGCGCGCTGGGCAGCGGGGTGCGCTGGCGCGCTGGGCAGCGGGGCGCGCTGGCGCGCTGGGCAGCGGGGCGCGCTGGCGCGCTGGGCAGCGGGGCGCGCTGGCGCGCTGGGCAGCGGGGCGCGCTGGCGCGCTGGGCAGCGGGGCGTGCTGGCGCGCTGGGCAGCGGGGCGCGCTGGGCTGCAGGGGCGGCGCGCGGGCTGCAGGGGCGACGCGCGAGCTGCAGGGGCGGCGCGCGGGCTGCAGGGGCGGCGCGCGGGCTGCAGAGGGCGACGCGCGGGCTGCAGGGGCGGCGCGCGGGCTGCATGGGCGGCGCGACGGGGGGCAGGGCAGGGCGTGCGCGGGGCAGCGCAACGCGGGGCAGGGCAGGGCAGGGCGTGCGCGGGGCAGCGCGACGCGGAGCAGGGCAGGGCGTGCGCGGGGCAGCGCGACGCGGGGCAGGGCAGGGCGTGCGCGGGCAGCGCGACGCAGGGTAGGGCATGCGTAGGGCGGCGCGACGCGGGGCAGGGCAGGGCGTGCGCGGGCAGCGCTACGCAGGGCAGGGCGTGCGCGGGGCGGCGCAACGCAGGGCAGGGCAGAGCGCGCGCTAGGCAGCGCAACGCAGGGCAGGGCAAGGCAGCACGGCAGCCAGCAGGGCGGTGCGCGGGCACGGTAACACGACTGGTGGGGCAGCAAGACGGACACGGTAGGGCGCTACGGGCAGGAAATGATTCGGTGGGCCCTAAAAAAAACGGTCCTAGGTCAGGACCAGCTCTGAAACCATGTCAGAATCAATAAGCGAGAATGAATGAACTAGCAGCAAGATGGGTACAAGTAGCAAACCCTAATTGGGTTGTACCCCATATAGGCTACCCCACTATAGCCTACACAATAAGCAGCATATAAGTTTGACAAGGAGTGCAAGTACCAAACCCTAATTGGGTTGTACCCCATATGGGCTACCCCACTACAGCCTACACAACATGATAGTTTGAGACACCCCCATAGGCAAAGTGGGGGAGAACAAGGGGTCACAAGACCAGTCAAGAAAAGCAAAGCAAGCTCAGCGTGGATCACGAAGTCACCACACATTCTGAGCACAAGC